>CM033469.1:28295410-28940498 GCA_019447015.1 Hymenochirus boettgeri
AATTTATCCAGGTCATGGTATATCTGTAATATTCATTTATTCAGGTCATGGTCTATCTGTAATATTCATTTATCCAGGTCATGGTATATCTGTAATAATTATTCATCCAGGTCATGGTATATCTGTAATATTCATTTCATCCAGGTCATGGTATATCTGTAATATTCATTCATCCAGGTCATTGTATAATTGTATATCTGTTATATTCTTTCATCCAGGTCATGGTATATCTGTAATATTCATTCATCCAGGTCATTGTATATCTATAATATTCATTCATCCAGGTCATGGTATATCTGTATATTCATCCATCCAGGTCATGGATTCTGTTGTTTTGAATAGATCAAATGGACTTGAAGTTAGTTCTTAAAGATGTTCGCTAGTCATCCGACTTCAAGTCACTCTGAATTGAGAAAGCCGTCAGATGACTAGCGAAATGTCTTCAAGAACTAAACTTTAAGTCCAGTTGATGTATTGAATACAAGGGGTTCAACACCATCTGTCTGCCATGTACAATGCTGTTTTTGACACCTACTCTGGGCTTCTATAACACCTCTTAGCCACTACCCAATCACACCCTTAACACCTGGCTGTGATATGCTAATTGGGATTTTCCAGGATACATAATTGCCACAGATTCTTGTACAAGTCATTCTGAATTGAGGATCCAGCCGGATGACTAGGAAACGTCTTCAAGAACTAAACTTAAGTCCAGTTGATCTAATTGAATACAACAGATAATAGTTAGAAAGCTGACAGATGTAAACTAACCTGAGAATGCTGCCCAATGTTCTTTAACCCTTTCAGCTTACTGGTTCTTTTGATTAGCAGCTGTCAGTGAATGGATATGACAGTTGACATACAGCCAATAACTGAATGCAATTCTCTAGCTGCCCCTTTGGTCATGTGCAAACTTGTAAAAAGCTTGTGGAGCTTGGAGAGGATGTGGAAACATTTTGGGAGGCCGAGGGGAGAGAAGAACATTTCGCTGCATTACAGGTCAGTCCTACATCGTCAGCTTCAACTATTGGTGTTTATGGAGGGTGATTAACTTCATTTCCCATACCAAAGGGGTGGATTTCCCTTTAACCATTCTATTCTCATTATAATAAAAAGCACTAAAATGATGTACAATGGTACAAATGTTAAGTGATCTCAGGTGCTCCTTCTACTAAGACACTTTTCTAACTTTCAAAGGTTTGTCCAGAACCAAATGGAAAGTTATAAGTCAAGGTTTTCTTGTTTATTGACTAAGCATAAGATACATTTACTCTTCTTTAAAATTGACCAAGATATAGCATTGTGTTATCTTAATACTGTGGTGGTAATTTACATGATTCTACAATATTGAGTGTTCATTACAATATGATACGCAGATACGGTGTATAACATTCTGACGATTGGTAACATACAGTACAATACCGGTCGTTATTTAAAGGGTATCTCAACTACTTAAAATGACTTTTGGTATTCAGTTTTATGAAGAATGGGAGGTAAAGGAGCTGTGTCTTACTTCCTGTTCGTCAATAAAACGTTCAGGCGCCGGCAACAAAGGAACGAAAATGTCCAATCGTATGCGCATAGAGCACTAAGTCCGTCGGGACTGGTGTGGAGATAACCTTTAATAGTAGGCATTTAATAATGGTGCTCTTTATTTTACAATAGCGTTAATGTACGACCAGGCCATTATTTGCTTGTGCACTATCTATAATGGTCATTATTTCCTGCAGAGATTGGCGCTCATTGTTTCATTACACACCAGGAGCTCTGGTGGAGTGTTGGTGGTCACATGACAGAGGACACGGAAGTTGGAGCGTCCATGGTGGAGCGGGGGTTGGATGTGCCGTTACACGCGCGTACCAGAGGGGAAGTCTTGAGGTCCGTTGACGGTCGCAGCTGCTGTTTAGTTCGTGAGAGGAGACGGGAGACAAACACTGGGGAAAGAGGTGTTGGGGGTCTGGTACCATTGCGGGACTGTTTGTACCTCTTAAAGGGCAAGTCCAGCCCTAAAATGAAAACTTACATACAGGTAATCCCCCCACAAAACCCTAAACGGTAATAGTTTGAAATGTGAAAATATAAGTCTAACCTGAAATCCTGCACAATGTCCTGTTTCCCCTGTTTCTGCTTCCTGGTTTCTTCTAGTTAGTAACTGTCAGTTATGGATTTGATAGTTGAATCACACACAGACTGAATGTTAATCCCCTTTCTGCCTCTTCTGAGCATGCCAGGCTCAGTACAGACTCAGTACAGGTTTCTAAATTGCTCAGTTTCCATGAGGCATCCAGTAGCATAGCAGGCATAAGTAATGAATTCATAGGACAAATTATGATGTATCAACATATTTTAAAGAGACCATTCTTTCTAAAGATGTACTTATGAGGGTGGAGTTGTCCATTAAGGTAACGTGGTGATTTATCACTTGGACTTTGACATAGACTTACCTGGCGCACGCCTATTATAGGCTGGATTTTTCGCTTGTGTATTATAGACTAAATAATTAAGGTTTTTTCACTTGTATCACTGTGCTACATATATGCTATTTATGGGTATATTTGTGCTAATAAAAGATATTCCGATTTTACAATATTTTAGTATTATCCCTTATTACTTTTATTTGTTTGTTTTTAGAAAATATAGATAGTGAGTTTTCCCTATCTGTGTTTGTTGCAAGGTTCAGGACCCACCTTGCTAGTATTAAGGGAGTGATTTTCTGTTACACAATAGCTTTATTTTTATATTTATGTATATAAGGTAAACGTTTGCACCTCTTTGCCGCTCTGTGGTGTTTCTGGAAAAAACAAGTTAGTGGGGCAAAAAAATCCCCTTTACAAGCATTAAAAGTTCAGGATAATCACCGGACAAGGGAGAAGTAAGCGGGTGCATGGAATATTGTATTTAAACTGGGAACATGTCAATCCAATGAAGTCATTTTGCTTTTCTGTATATTAAGGAAAAAGGCAGATTGTTCCCCCTGTACGAAGTGTTAAGAAGGTCACGACCTATCAAATGTTTCTTTAAACGACCTTGAAGACTCAGATAATGAAAAAGATTCCGTACACCGTGATTCTTATTTCTTTACACGTTTGAGAAATCTTTCACGCAAAATTATTTTTTTCCATGGAGATCTCACATCTTCAACCTTGGGTTAATGACTGAGCCATCTGGTGTCACATGGATCCTTTCTTTCTTCCTTTTAAGATGCAATAAAATGTGACGTTACTGGTGAATGGGGGTGTTCCCCGATGGATGGTTCATTAAGGAGAATATAATTTGTAAATATATATAAATATATATAATCATGGTTGGCCCAGGAGGGTAACAGAAACAAGGAGGAAGTTTTTCAGCAGACTAGCAGTCTCAGACCTACAAGTCCTACTGTGCATTGTCATTTGTCTTTAGTCTCATGACTATCACTTCTGCTTGCTACATCCAAAACTGTCCAATTGGAGGAAAGAGATCGGTGGTGTAGACATTATGGACATCAGAAAGGTAAGGTCCTACCTCGTCAATGCACTGAAATAAGGGCTTGAAATGTATCTGATCCTGGTGTTTAAAACCAGGCTCTGCTACATTTATGTAGAAGGTATTTCCTTTAAATCCAGCTCCCTCTACTAATGGGTACCTTGAGCCCAGATATCCTCAAACCTTATAGGTCAGTGTTTCAATTCCATCCTTTCTTCATTCCTTAACTATTTCTCCAGGACCCCCAAGCAACCTTCCAGGGACCCTAGGTCCCTGGTTGATAAACACTGTTATAGATGCTGTTATTCTGCCATTAATCTTTACATTGCACTGTTGAGATCAAACATGATTGAATCTGTCTGCAAGTTGGATAAAAGGTTTAAACATTTTGTCTATGTTGCGTGTTGATGGTTTTAGAATGGATTTGTAATGAACCTACTGCTAGAAAAACGGCTGTGCTGGATTTACAGGGCATCTATACTGAAATTTTTTATTTATTTTTTTTGTTTATTTCCCAGAAACTATAATTCTTCCCAACTATCACTGTAATATTTTTTTTGTTGGTCTTCCCCTATTCAGGTTGGACATCTTACATTTCAGCTGTCAACCAATTGCCTTATTATTATAAATAAATATATACTCTTCTGCTATGTGCACTTTTTCTGTAACTGGAAGGGTGACAGTTGGTATGGACTATTGCTGGTGGGTAATTCCCCTCTCGTGTTGCCCCACAGTGAGCATTGTCTTTTTTTGAAAAATGTCAGGTAAAGGCTGAGAAACACAAAGCAGCTACACACATATACCTCAGTGTAAGAGATACTTGCATGCATTTATTTATAGATTTAAAATATATTTCTGTATATTTGCCCTTTAATGTTTAGTTAGGACATTTTAGGCCAATCTCATGCTTAACTTTATACCTACTGCATGATCAATGTAATAATACAAATCGTCTTCAAATTGCTTTCTCTATTGAATAACCCCACACAAGCTTCCGAACTTCCATTTTGGTTCCGGTCTTATAAAACAGTGATCGTGCTATGTTTCATTCATACGCATGGTCAGGTGTTTACAAACAACTGATTGTGGGGGGGGGTCAGGGGCCCATCCTCCAATCTGTGGGGGGGGGGGCAGGCCCCTGCAGGAACGCCCGAAGTAAGGTGTCAAAACAGCATTGTAATGGCAGACAGTTGGTGTCGACCCCCCCTTCCACCTCTTTAGGCTTGGTTTCTTTATTTTCACATAAATGGCCTTCTTGACACCTCTCTGAACCATTCAAAATTGGCAAAGGAGCGTGACTGGTTCAAGAGAGGTGTCAAGGAGGCTACCCTCTGTTATTGTTGGAAGAAACAGTCAGACAGGGAAGTCTGTCTATCAGCTTTTATTATGAACCATCTACCAGCAATGGACCTACAGTTTAAAGGTGTTTAAAGGATGGAAAACATTGCCTTTATTATATCTGATTTAACATTTTGTTAAAAAAATTTTTTTACCTGACCTCATTGCAATGTATGCTATTATATCTATAGGGATTCCTAGAAACTATGTTGCTTATGCAAAAAGGTGTAATGAATGTGTGCCCATCGCAGTAACTACTGTAATAGTCTGGTAAAACGTTAATATCTGATTTGTTGCTACAGGTAAATGGGACATATTATTAACCTTGGTATCAAAACTTTGTAAAAGCGTGATCATGCCGATAAATGACTGTTGACATGACATAGGATGTGTACCATCAGTTACAGTAATGTATCCATTTTTACAGTGTATCCCTTGTGGCCCAACGGAACAAAGGACATTGTTTTGGGCCCAGCATCTGCTGGGGAGGGGAACTGGGATGTTATATCGGAACTGCCGAGACTATTAGATGCCAAAGGAAAACTATCTACCTTCCCCTTGTGAATCTGGGAGGAAACCATGGTGGCGGAATGGGGGAATTGCGCAGCATCTGGAATTTGCTGTAACCATGGTAAGAATGGAACCTTCCAAAACTGTAATATCTGTATCAGCATTGTGTACAAAGCTATTTAGGAAGCAGAGTAAAAGTCTTGGGTTTGGGTTTGGTCAGGGTCAAATGAGATTGTCCCAGTAGATGAAAAACTGAGGCGAAACTGCTAAAATCCGTTCCACCTGCGGATTCACAGATATTCGAGAAAATTTGTGGAAAAAAACCTATTAAGTCAATTGGAGAAATAATCTGCACCGATCCGCCTATAAATAATAACGTAAAATAGCAATGGTAACTTACTGTAAATGGCTCTGGGACCTGGGAAATGGTCTGGGGAACATGCCATCTATCCAGAACTAAAAAAAAAATTTCCTCATGATGTTCTGTTTTTCGAGCTTCGCCATTGTATTTTCCAGATGTATTTGAAATTTCAAGAATTTTCGAAAATTGCGAAAATGATACAGTAACTTACTGTAAATGTCTCTGGGACCTGGGAAATGGTCTGGGGAACAGACAACCAGTATTCTGAATAACCTGATTGTAACCAATTCTGATTAGTTTCAATCAGATTTTTTTTTAGAAAGAATCTGATTGGTTACTAACCAATCTGATTCTTTCCTGTCAGAATTGGTTACAGTCAGATTCTTCAGAAACAACGGATTGGTTAGTATACCAATCAGATTCTTTCCTAAAAGAAAAATATAGAATGGTTGCAATCAGATTCAGAAATTATCTGATTGGTATGCTAACCAATCAGATTTCTTTCGAAAGAATTGATTGTAACCAATTCTGATTGGAAAGAATTTGATTGGTGAGTATACCAATCAGATTCTTTCTGAAATAATCTGATTGTATCTAGAGATGTTCGAAACTGTTGAGTTTCGTTCCGTTTTAATTTTCGGAAAGTCCGAAAGTTCGAGTTCGATTTTTCGATTTCCTCTATTCTTTCTGAAGCATCTTATTGTAACCAATTCTGATTTAAAAATAATATGATGGGTTAGATATACTGACCAAACAGAATTGATTACAATCAGATTCTTTCAGAAGAATCTGATTGGTATGCTTTCTGTAAGAATCTAATTGTTACCAATTCTGATTGGAAAATATTGGGTATACTAACCAATCGGATTCTTTCTGAACGAATCTGAATGGATCCAATAGAATTGGTTACAATCAGATTCTTTCAGAAAGAATTATTGGATGCTTTCTGAAAGAATCAGATAGTAACTAATTCTGATTGAAAAAGAATCTGATTGGTTAGTATACCAATCAGATTTTTACTGGAAGAATCTGATTGCAACCAATCAGAATTGGTTATAATCAGATTCTTTCAGAAAATATGATTGGTACACTAGCCAATCAGATCCATTCTAAAAGAATCTGATTGTACCAATTCTGATTGGAAAATAATCTGGTAGTAACCATCGGATTCTTTTGAAAAAATCTGATTGTAACCAATTCTGATTGTTACAATCAGATTTTTTCAGAAAGAATCTGATTTGTTAGTATATCAATCAGAATCTTTCCAGTCAGAATTGGTTACAATCAGATTCTTTCAGAATCCTTCCCCAGACCCATTCCCAGGTCACAGAGACATTTTAACAGCCAGATACTGTATAATTTTTACAAAATTTCCGGAAAATGTATTTTGAAAATCCTTTCTTGAAATTTCTCGAATTTTAAAAAAATTTTCAAACGCAGGCTCAAAAAAATACGCAAAGTGGAACTCCGCAAATCCACTAGATACGTAAATCAGCCGTGTTACATTGTTCGGATTCACAATCCGGTCCATCTCTACTAAGAATCTGTTATTGGCCAGTATTATTAGCCAAACACTGAAAGGAATGTATATAAACTGTGTACCACTAAAGATGAGACCACATAAAGATTGGTTTGAAAAAAGAATATCACAGCCACTATTGTACCCATATAACTCTCGTGTCACCCACCTATTTCCCCTCGATAGATCTATGAGATGAATAAAACTATAGCACAGAAATGTCTAGATAATATATACGGTGATACAGTTGCTTTAATTTCTGCTTAAAGGAGAATGTTCTTCTGTGATTATTTTTTTATTAGGCCTTTTTTTAATATATGATATAAATCCTATATTAGCAAAGAATTCATCTCGGTTATATAAACGGACAACCAAAGAAACAGATGTGTGGTCAACTGGCATACATGGCATTGTAAACTACTGCCCACTAAACGTGGCTTGCATTGTCGGTAATGGCTGTGGTTGAGAGTTAGCTGTATAGATCTGCAGTTAATATAAGTGCTTTAATCACAGGAAGCAAATTCCTGTCCAAGACACCGATCTATAGATCTCATTGACTGTTTCTTCTGTGTCCTGCAGAGAGCTGTACACGGACCCGGCGTGTGTGACCAGGATTCTGTATTCTCCTAGGACAAATGTATTCCAAAGCAAATCACCCCACATGACACAATTTAAAGACATAACCACACAAGTCCATAAAGATGCAACTGAGGGCATCTGACGGACAATCATGCCCTATTTATAGATGTACTGTATGAGACAAATAAGGTATTGAAACTGGAATGTGGGAGGTTGTTTTAATTCTTCTGGGCCCCTGAATAGTCCAAGAATATATGTTATATGGTTAGATATTTTGTATTGGTTTTAGATGCTGATAAACCTCATACTGAGTGGACACAAACCACTGCGGGTATAATCAACCTACAGTATCGTCTTTCACTTACATAAGTTAAACACTTGCAGGTTTATTTAAGAGGTTTGCTGTTAATTTGCACCCCAATTCACAAATGGCTGGGTCACCAAAAATGGGCAGAAAAATAAAAACCCCATTAAGATATAATCAGAGCCCAATCAGCTAATCATATGCAAACAGTGAACTCGATCTGATGGAGATGAGTTCGTTCGGAATATTATTCACATGTTATTACATCATTCCTTCATGCAAGGTCAATATGACACCTATCCCAGGAAAATGCTACCAAGCAGGGGTGTCAGCTATAGAAATGGTTCGAAGTGTTTTTCCATTTTATGTAACTAAATACACTGATTCTATGGTACTATATGGATATGGAGCCCTGGAATGTGCTTTGATCATATCTTGGATTGAATTTTCAGAGATAGTTAAATGTCGAAGAAGTACAGCCATATTGAAACCAAGGGGTGTGTAGATGGGTAAGAGTAAAGATTTTATAGAATAGTTCCTTAAAACAAAATTTGAGGAGAGGGCATGGGCGGGTCTGTCTGTGTCCTGCTCATGCACTGGGCTGCCCAGCTATGATGTACATTATGCTGTAGTATAATGACAAGGACTTTCAGGGCAATGAACCAAGACCCACTTCCCCTTTTATGGATAAACCAAGGAGCAGTTCTTGGTACATTGCGATCAGGGGTTAAACTAGTGTTAGACAGCTGTATGCTGGAATAAAAAATGTATGCACAATCGCTTTGGCACAATAATGCAGCGTTTGGGTGCATTCTTTTTTAAGAACCACCTCAACCACCAAATTCTTGCCTTACATCACCGCAAAGGGGCTAACGTGACTTAAAGACACATTGGTACATTGCCCCTTACATGTAAAATCGATAAACCACATATGGGCCATATTATAAGGACACAGTATCGCTTTTAGAGTTACCATGCCTTTAACAATCAGTTTAACGTTCGATCAAAACGATCGTAAATCTACGATAATGATCGCTATATCTATCATAACGATCAGTAAATCCATGACCGCGATTGTAGATTTATGATCCCCATTGAATACCATTGCGGTATTCTAAGACCGAACATTCATGAACGAACAACAGTTCGGTGGAATGTGCCATCGGGCCGTACATTACGGTCACCGTCATCATTACTGATAACGCCCAGTATAATACCGCGCTAATAATATATAAATAGGGCCCCTATTTATAAAACACGATATCGTTATCGAAAAAATAACGGTCATTTACGATATCGCAAAATACCGATCGTTATCGTAAAATACCGATTATTTTTACAATAACGATCGCTATTTTACGATAACAATCGTTATTTTTCGATAACGATATCGATGTTTATAAATAGGGCCCAATAACCATGCGTTTCTGGGATTAGTGCAAAGGAGCAAGGTCAATGTAAATTACCGATTATCGCAACGCGCCTATATAAATGGAAAGTCCTCCATTTATTGGAACCATCCACTGACGCTACCATTGAAATTCTCCTGGAAATAGTGTTGCCAGATTTATTTGGTTCCTGAGGGGGAAAGGCGAGTGGGGAGCACGGGGCGGAAAGGGAAAGGGTGAAACCGGTCAGGGGCAGAGGGTCTTTCTGGGTCGGGGCGTGCCATGGCTGTAGGACTCCTGGAAAGGATTTCATCCCTGATGCGTGACTTGGGATTTTTTCCCTGCAATCAGGACCAATCCCGCTAAATAGGGACGTCTGGAGGTTTTGCCATTTTTACTGTAAAGAAACCTACAAACCTCCTAACGCCCATACACCCCTCATGCATGGTGTAAAAACGTCCTTTATTCCCCAGCTTGTCATTTTCAATCTGATGTCTGATTATTTTAATATGTTTAATGAGCGAATATATTGTGCTGGCTGCACGGCGAACGGCTGTACAGTTAATTCGTGTTTCTGCTGCTCCCCACGCGCCACGGGGAGATTTACCATGAAAGGCGCGGGGAACGGGTCTCTAAGGGTTTGTCCTAATGGGATAATGAGAAGGAAGGAGGAGAGGGAAGGATAACATAGTAACAGAATAAGATGGAGATGAACGGAAATATTGGGAATTCCATCAATTTCAACATCACCACCACTGAACTTCCTTTCTTATCCGGCGCAGCAAACAAAGGCGCCAGTCGGTTATATCCCCAGGAGGGAAAGCCTTGTCAGTTTCAAAACACAACTGAAACCCCTAATCGATGGCCGCAGATGTATTTATACAATTTGTTCTTTACTATAGATTTTTGGGGGGTTAAAACATTAAATTAGTCTTAGTGTCTCATAAAAATCTTCCAACAGTCATTCCTTTACTGAGATTAATTCGACCAAAATAGGGTAGATCTTCCACCCTCTCCATAGTTGGCGTTGTTGAGCACTGGGAGACATCCTGGAATGTTGGAAGGTGACTTTGTAGTGAATGGCCACATGGGCCATCTTTATAAAGGCGTGGTATCAATATTTTGGGTGGGGGACACTGGAACTTACCGCCGCTCCTCTCGCAAGCAGCTCTGTCTCTATCCCGTGCCCTATCTTTGTGTGTCCTATCTTTTGTGTGCCCTATCTTTTTTGTTAGCGTGATGCGCCTAAGATAGGCGCTTGGACGGGACAGAGCGGCTGTCAGTGCAGGAGCGGCTTGCAAGTGGAGCACCGGTAAGGTAAGTTCCAGTGTCCCCCGAGTGTCCTACTACTACTACCTACTACTAGAGCCATGTATTAGTGCGTGCTCAAATGGTCCCACTGCTGAGGCCAGACTGACACTGAGTAGAATGAAGGGCTAAGGCGAACACACATCTTGATTTGAAGCCCAGTTTATAAAAGTGAACTATCCTTTAATGCATTGATTAAGACTGGGAGGTTAAGGAGCATGCCTTACCTCCTGTTCTTTCAATCAATGCCTGTGGAGCCTGTAAGAAGCCTTTAGAAAATCAGAACCAGAAAGTATAAGTTTCTTCTATCTTCCTTCCTGGTTCTACAGGCATTGATTGAAGAACGAAAAGTACAGTAAGACATTAGCTCCTTAACCTCCCAGTCTTCAATCAATGCTTTAAAGGAATAGTTCACTTTTGCGGTAAACATTCCTTTGAGGATTCCTGCACAAGATCCACTTGTATCAATTAAAGGATAATGTATTGCCTCAATGCATTTTTTTTAAATTGCATTAAAAAAGGTAAAGTGTGCAGCCACTCCCCAATCATCCTTATTCAAGCTCTCTTTGCCTTCAATAGCCATGCTGTGAAGGGGCGGAACAATTCTGTCTACCTCTAACTGTCACTCAAAGCTAGCATGCGAGAAAAACACTCCTTTACCCATCCTGATTTACACCCAAATTACTTTGGGTAAATTAACATGAATTGTTTCCTGAGTATTTTTGCCATTTATTTCATATTTTTTTTTAACATAGTTTTGAAGATATTTACATTTATACATTGATATGGGAGCAGCGTCACCACGATACCTGCACTTCTGCTCCCCAAACCATGTGACGGTCCTCTTCCCGTGTCTCCTCTTCATCATGGGTCCACATGGCCCCTCCCTTGCAGTCCCCTTGAAAACCCCCTGTGTGGCCCTCCCCTCTGCTCCTTCAGTCATGTAATTCTTCCTTGTTTCTTCTGCTTTCTCCTGCACTGAGCATGTGCCAACCGCAGATTAGAGGAGGGAACTAATATTGTGACCGCCAGATCAGAACCTCCCAACCCCTAAACTGTGTGATTAGTGATTCTTCATATCTGGGCTGTGTAGCACATAGAGAGGTGGTTGATTGCTCATTTAAAGGTAGGAACCTGACCATTTAAAATCAGTTCCCTTTAATGTATATCTTTAATATTTATGTGCAAGTGAGTCTGAGGCCTGCATGAACCCTTTAGGGCAACAATGAGCACATCCAGTCCAGCTCAATCAAACTAAGCGAGAAACCATTCACATTTAGCCTTTAGCTCCCCTTTAATATTAAATGACAGGCTAGGTACATTGTACAATGTAAATTATACTTGCCCATTAAAAGTTTTTTTAATATGGCAATGAGGCCAAACTCACTCAATGGGGAATATCCCCAAGGAATTGTATAAACCATATAAAAAGAATTTGGCCCATCTTGGAGTGTCTTGGAGACCTATAACTACGTGTAATCTCTTGGTATTTTTACACTTATTACCATATAATGCAAGTTTAAAGTGTCAAGTCATGTGACATTTATAAGGTAACATTTGGCTGCAGCCACATAAATATAACTCGCGGTTAAAGCACACGAAAGGCATTATCGGCGATTTCACTAATATTCCATTATCGGAGCGCATGCGTTCACAAAAAAAATGTATCAAACAAGCATTCACTGTGCTGTTATGAAATATCCTCTTCGTTTTAGGTCCTTAAAATAAATTTCCAATATATGATATTTTTTATTTTCCAATGTTTTCTTTCACTTAAAGGGCAACTATAGTGAGAAAATTGTTTTTTTTTAATTTCTTCTAATGTATCCTATAAGTCATCCATCCACCAGGTACCTTTAGTTTCTTTAAATTCTTCATAGTCCCGAGATATAGCCTTTGAATATGCTGTGATTTGTAGGAGCTGCTACACCTCATCGTCACTCAAAGGCACACACCCCAAACCATCCAAAGTCCCCTGCAGTACTGTCACACACTCTCTCCCCACACTATATGTACCATTGTGCAAATAGTCAAATGCTGTAGTGCTAAACACAATCAATAAACCATTAACCCAGCAATATGAGCATAACACACTATAAAAAAGCCCCTCCCCCCAAACAAAATCTTATATACATACAAAACCAGTGACTTCAAATGGAACAATAATACAGTATATAAATACAGTAATACAGACTATATACCAAACAAGACCACAAGTGCAATCTATGACAATATATAGACTAAAGCAACTGAAAGTAACAGGACAACAAGCAGTGTCACTGTGTTTGTGAAGGTCTCTCACACAAGTGCTGGTACACGACTCTCTCTTCAGTGATTATGATCTCAGCTAAGCAGGGGGGAGAGATATGAACTTTAGGTTAAAGGTAAATAACAATTAGCAAAGTTAGAGAACAGGGAGAGTTCAGTAAATACTTGTAAAGAATCTCAGCACCACTTGTCCTCCTCTCTCCCCCATCTGCCCCTCCTTCAGTATATGCTACTTTTACTGCTTGCAGTCTAGCTCTGGAAGGGAGGGGTCAACAGGATTGTAGCACTTCATTTAAAGTCCTTTCAACTGACAATGTCGGACTCTGTATACAGCCGTCACTGCTTGAGGGGAGTAGACAGAGAGGGGAGGGGGACTAACAGCTTGGTAAAACTTCTGCCAGTGTGAAGAAACGAAGCACACCAGAAAACATGAAAGTAAGGCAGCTTATATAAGTGATCTATACATTGTATACAGACAAAGTTTTTTTTTTTCACTATAGTTGCCCTTTAAGGATTATTTTTTACTCCCAGTATAAAAGCACGGATACAGTTTTACCGGGAGATTCACCCAGAGCCACACGCACTACAGTATGTTCAAATCTCCTGTAGCAGATTTACCAGAAGCTGCACAGCTTTGGTTGAATCTCAGAGCAGTCTGAGAATTCTACAGAGGCCAGCACGCATCTAGAGTTATATTGAATAAATATATTCTTACAAAAGTGAGATACTATTATTGTACCAAAAAAAGTTAAATTTAATATACAGAAAGAAAAACAAAAATTCATATACATACCATTTAATACCGATGGTAACAGTGATGTCTTTCCCTAATAAAGATGACAAATATATACAATATATAAGTTAACCAGAAAATCCTTCCTATATCAGAAAACAGATCAATAACACAAATGTCATTTTTTTAACCAGAATAAAGAAAATCTGCGCAATGATGGCACAAAATCTGAGTTCATCGCAACAGCACATACAGTGCGAGGGGGACAGCGCTGGAGAAATCATTTTAATTCCTCTGAATCTGCCTGTCAACAAATCGTTCTGCAAGACAAAAAAAAGAAATGAATGAAAGAAAGAATGAATAAATTAAATTATGAATGAATGAATGAATAATGAAGGTATGAAATTATGAATGTATGAAATAATGAATGAAGGAATATGAATAATAATAATGACATGAAATAATATGAATAATGAAATAATGAATGAATGAATGAAGAACATAATGAATGGATATCAAGAATGAACTGATAAAATAATGAATGAATTAATAAAATAATGAATGATTGAATGCATGTATGAATGAAATAATGAATGAAATAAATTAAATAATGAATGGATAATAAATGAATGCAATCGAATAATGAAATAATGAATGGAATAAATAACCTGAAATGATGAAGAAATAATGATGCAATGCAATAAAATAATGAATGTTTGAAATAAGAAACAAGAATAATGACTTAAGAAATAATGAAGAATAAATAACTGATGTAAAAATAATGAATGAATGAGAATTGTAATGACATAATGAATGAATTGTATGAAGAATGACATGAATGAATGAAATAATGAAGGAACGCATTAATGAAAGTAATGCATGGTAATATTCATTCATCCAGGTCATGGTATATCTGTAATATTCATTCACCAGGTCATGGTATATCTGTAATATTCATTCATCCAGGTCATGGTATATCTGTAATATTCATTTATCCAGGTCATGGTATATCTATAATATTCATCCATCCAGGTCATGGTATATCTGTAATATTCATTCATCCAGGTCATGGTATATCTGTAATATTCATTCATCCAGGTCATGGTCTATCTTCAATATTCATTCATCCAGGTCATGGTATATCTGTATTATTCATTCATCCAGGTCATTGTATATCTGTAATATTAATTTATCCAGGTCATGGTATATCTGTAATATTCATTCATCCAGGCCATGGTATATCTGTAATAGTCATTCATCCAGGTCATGGTATATCTGTAACATTCATTTATCCAGGTCATGGTATATCTGTAATATTCATTTATTCAGGTCATGGTCTATCTGTAATATTCATTTATCCAGGTCATGGTATATCTTAATATTTATTCATCCAGGTCATGTATATCTGTAATATTCTTTCATCCAGGTCATGGTATATCTCTGTAATTCTTTCTACCAGGTCATGGTATATCTGTAATATTCATTTATTTCAGGTCATGGTCTATCTGTAATATTCATTTATCCAGGTCATTGATATGTAATATTTCATCATCCGGGTCATTGTATATCTGTAATATTCATTCATCCAGGTCATTGTATATCTGTAATATTCTTTCATCCAGGTCATGGTATATCTGTAATATTCATTCATCCAGGTCATGGTATATCTGTAATATTAATTTATCCAGGTCATGGTATATCTGTAATATTCCTCCATCCAGGTCATGGTATATCTTAATATTCATTCATCCAGGTCATGTTATATCTGTATATTCTTTCCATCCAGGTCATGGTTATCTGTAATATTCATTCATCCAGGTCATGGTATAATCTTAACATTAATTACCAGGTCATGGTATATCTGTAATATTCATTTATTCAGGTCATGGTCTATCTGTAATATTCATTTATCCAGGTCATGGTATATCTAGAGAAGAGAGAGAGGGAGAGAGAGAGAATGAGAGAGGGAGAGAGAGAGAAGAAAGAGAGAGAGCCGACGAGAGGGAGAAGAGAAGATTGAGAATAGCGCTAGATTAGAGCTATCTAGAATCTAGTATACTATAGATACATCTCTCCTACTATACTCTTCTCTCTCTTCTCTCTAACTCTCTCTCTCGCTCGGCTTCTCTCTCTATCTTGCTATCACAGGGCGTTAGCAAATGTTTTCAGATTGTGGAGCTTTGGACCAATGGATAAATTTTTCACCCCTGTGTTCTAAATGTTGGACTTAAAGTTGCAATTACCCATATTTTATGCAATTTACAGTGAATATTGTATTCAAATCGATGTAATGTGTAAAGTTACGCTACATTGACTATATTGACATTGTATCATAATAATATAGTATTTTTAGAGTAGAAAATAGTAAAAATGTAAGTGACACTGGTGAAAATCTTTCTACTACCAAAATTTTCTGGAACACCTTTTGAGAAACCCTGTTCTATTAACTGTCTATTAATCATCTATCATCTATCTGTTATCTATCTATCAATCGGGAATATTTATAGGCAGGTTTCACATGGTATCAGAAGGTTTCAATGCTGTGTGTTATGAAATATGGCCCCGTGTATCTATCCAATCTACATCTATCTATCTATCTATCTATCTATCTATCTATCTATCGATACGAGCGATGGATCGAGCGAGCTAGCGAACGACGAGAGACGAGCGAACGAGATCGAGGCGGATGCGAGCGAGCCAAATCGGACAGCGAGCGAGCGATACGAAGCTGATCTATCTATCCTATCTAATCTATACTATATATACCTCTGGCTATCTATCTAGCTATATCCGCTACGATCATAGATATCAATCTATCCAAGCTACACTAATTCTATCTATCCTATCTATCTATCTATCTTGTCGTCTGTCTGTACTGTCTATCTATCTATCTATCTATCTACTATATCTATCTATCATCAAATCTACAATGATATATCATCTATACATATCTATCTAATCTATACTATCTATATGTCGTCTGTTGCCTATTGTCTGTCTGTATGTATGTCTGGGGTCTGTCTGTCTGGCTGCGCGCAGCCGCAGGAGGCTAGGCGCGAGCGAGCGAGCGAGACAACGAGCGATGCGGAGGGGAGAGGGGGAGAGAAGGAGGGGGAGAGGAGAGCAGAGATAGAGATGAGGTAGAGAGAGAAAAAGATGAGAGATAGAGATGATGGAGAGAGAGGGAAGAGAGAGAGCGAAGATGATGGAAGCGATATTTACTATATATATCTATCAACATATTTAATCCTATACTCTGTATCTATAATAGCTAGCTAGTATATATCTATCTCTATCTTTATACTATCCATCTACTATCTAACTATTATAGTCAGATATATTTATGATCTATCTATTCATCCATCTCATCCTCTTCTGTCAGTTTTATCTGTATATGCTTTCTATCTATTATCAGTCCTATTTATTAGTCTATTAATCTATCATTTCTTAGTCTTATCTATCGATCTATCTATATCTATCTATCTATCTCTCTTCTATCTATCTATCTATCTATCTACTATCTATCTATATAATCCTATCTATCTATCATAATATCTAACATAGGAAAGATAATCAATGCACACTTCCTAGCCCCATACAATATCATATAGCTGCACACTGCCATACTTATAAACAAAAGGTGTCTGTTTTTTAGTATACATGACTTGATCACATGAATGAAGGTAAACCAGTCTGGAAGGCCCTAACTTCTAACCTTTTTACTTCAATTACCACTGCAAACTTTTGCCATTCTCATAAGTTGCACACTGGATCAAGGTAACAGGGCCTATATCATATAATGTCCCTCGCCCGACCTACCTCAACGCTCATTCGCATGAACCAGCCCTGTACAGACACCCCACTCGGACTGCGTCCCTACTCGCACTCTTAAACCTTTCTACCTCTCGATAGCACTCCATCCTACTGGAATTCTATTCCCCTCTCTCTATGTCAAAGAAACCTCAATTAGCAGGTTTAATACTACTCCTACAATTACCTACCTACTCAGCTAACGCAGTCAGTATAGCGTATCTATAATCTAATATATGAAAATCTACCCTCATTACTATCGTACCTACTTGGTATCTAATATCTTGACTGCTACATCCATATCCCAGCACAGTATATGCCGCTATCTATATATCTATATAGTGATAAAATCTACCCTTACAACCAACCTATCTGAGTAACCGCACTATATGACATCCATTATAACTCCTTCATCCACTATCGCTGTAAGCCAGACAGTATATGCGATATATATATCTATTAATGATAAACTCTACCCTTACATCCTACCTATCTGGTAACCAGACGTGTAAATCATCTGTTCTACCTTCCTATATCTGCCGTACTATATATAGGATCTATATATGCATATAATAATCTCACCCTTACATCCTACCATCTGAGTAACAGCCACACGAATAGATGTATATATCCATATATGATAATATCCCCTTACATCCTACCTATTCTGGTTAACAGCACAGTAATGGCGTATCCAATATATATGATAAATCTACCCTTACATCCTACCTATCGTAAAACCGCCACAGTATATGGTATCTATATATCTATATATGATAAATCTACCCTTACATCCTACCTATTGTAACCAGCACAGTAATGGTATCTATATCTATATCTGATTGATAATCTACCTTACATCCTACCTATCTGGTAACCAGCACAATGGTATCATATATCCTATATATGATAAATCTACCCTTACATCCTAACTATCTGGATAACCAGCACAGTGTTGTATCTATATATCCTATATATGATAAATCTACCCTACATCCCTACCTATCTGGTAACAGCCCACAGTATAGAATGATTATATCTATATATGATAAATCTACCCTTACATCCTACCTATCCGCGTAACCAGCACAGTATATGATATCTATCTATGAAAATCTACCCTTACATCCTACCTATCTGGTAACCAGCACAGTATATGCGTATCTATATATCTATATATGATAAATCTACCCTTACATCCTACCTATCTGGTAACCAGCCATCAGTTATATATCTTAATGATAATCTACCCTTACATCCAAACTTATCGGGTAACAGCGCACGTGTTTGATATCTATATATCAATAGATAAATCTACCCTTACATCCACTATCTGGTAACCAGCACATGTATGGTCGTATATAATAATCATATATGAAATTCACCCTTAATCCTACCTATCTGGAACCAGCACAGTAAATGTATCTATAATCATATATGATAAATCTACCTTACAGTACAACACTATACTGGTAACCAGCACAGTTATGGTATCTATATATCTATAGATGATAAATCTACCCTTACATCCTACCTTGTAACAGCACAGTAATGGAGATATCTAATATATTATGCTAAATCATACCCTACATCCACCTATCTGGTAACCAGCACAGGAAGTATGCTATATTATATATGATAATCTACCCTTAATACCACCTATCGGTAACCAGCACAGTATTGCGTATCTATATCTATATATGATAAATCTACCCTTAAATCCTACCTATACCTGGTAACCAGCACAGTATATGGTATCTATATATCTTATATGATAAATCTACCCTTAATCCACCTATCTGGTAAACAGCACAGTATATGTACTATATAATATATATGATAATCTACCCTTACATCCTACCTATCTGGTAACCAGCACAGTGTTGATATCTATATATCTATATATGATAAATCTCACCTTACATCCTACCATCTGGTAACCAGCACAGTATAGGTATTTATATCTATATATGATAAATCTACCTTACATCCTACCTATCCGGTAACCAGCACAGTATATGAAATCTATTATGATAAATCTACCCTTACATCCTACCTATCTGGTAACCAGCACAGCATTATGAATATCTAATATCTATATATTGATAAATCTACCCTTCATCCTACTATCGGTAACAGCACAGTATATGGTATCTATATATCTACTATATGATAAATCTACCCTTACATCCACCTATCTGGTAACCAGCACAGTATATGTATCTATATATCTATATATGATAAATCTATACCTTACATCCTACCTATCTGGTAACCAGCACAGTATATGGATCTAATATCTAGATATGATAAATTACCCTTACATCCTACCTATCTGGTAACCAGCACAGTGATATGTATCTATATATCTAATATAGATAAATCTAACCTTACATCCTACCTATCGGTAACCAGCACAGTATAGGTATATATATCTATATATGATAAATCTACCTTACATCCTACCTATCGGTAACCAGCACAGTATATGGTATCTATATATCTATATATGATAAATCTACCTTACATCCTACCATACTGGTAACCAGCACAATATATAAGTCTATATATCTATATATGATATCTACCCTACATCCTACCTATCGTAACCAGCACAGTGTATATGATATCTATATTCTGATATATGATAAATCTACCCTTACATCCACCTATCTGGTAACCAGCACATATATGGTATCTATATATCTATATATGATAAATCTACCTTACATCCTACCTATCGGTAACCAGCACAGTATATGGTATCTATATATCTATATATGATAAATCTACCTTACATCCTACCTATCTGGTAACAGCACAGATATTATACATTATATATCATATATGATAAATCTACCTTAACATCCTATACCGGTAACCAGCACAGTATATGGTATCTATATATCTATATATGATAAATCTACCCTTACATCCTACCTATCCGGTAACCAGCACAGTATATGGTATCTATATATCTATATTATGATAAATCTATCCTTACATCCTACCTATCTGGTAACCAGCACAGCATTTAGAGTATCTATCTATATCTATATATGATAAATCTACCCTTACATCCTACCTATCCGGTAACCAGCACAGTATATGATATCTATATATCTATATATGATAAATCTAACTTACATCCTACCTATCCGGTAACCAGCACAGTATATGGTATTATATATCTATATATGATAAATCTATACCTTAACTCCTACCTATCTGGTAACCAGCACAGTATATGGTATCTATATATCTATATATGATAAATCTACCTACATCCTACCTATCTGGTAACCAGCCCATTATATATCTATATATCTATATATGATAAATCTACCCTTACATCCTACCTATCCGGTAACCAGCACAGTATATGATCTATATATCTATATATGATAAATCTACCCTTACATCCTACTATCCGGTAACAGCACAGTATATGGTATCTATATATCTATATATGATAAATTACCTTACTCCTACCTTGGTAACCAGCACAGTATATGGTATCTATATATCTATATATTGATAAATCTAACCCTTACATCCTACCTATCGGTAACCAGCACAGTATATGAGTATCTATATATCTATATATGATAAATCTACCTACATCCTACCTATCCGGTAACCAGCACAGTATATGGTATCTATATATCTATATATGATAAACTACCCTTACATCCTACCTATCCGGGTAACCAGCACAGGATATAGTGATCCTATTATACTATATATGATAAATCTACCCTTACATCCTACCTATTCGGTAACCAGCACAGTATATAGGATCTATATATCTATATATGATAAATCTACCCTTACATACCTACCTATCCGGTAACCAGCACAGGATATGTATCTATATATCTATATATGATAAATCTACCCTTACATCCTACCTATCCGGTAACCAGCACAGTATATGGTATCTATATATCTATATATGATAAATCTATCCTTACATCCTACCATATCGGTAACCAGCACAGTATATGAGTATCTATATATCTATATATGATAAATCTACCCTTACATCCTACCTATCCGGTAACCAGCACAGTATATGGTAATCTATATATCTATTATGATATAAATCTAACCTTACATCCTACCTATCCGGTAACCAGCACAGTATATGTATCTATATATCTATATATGATAAATCTACCTTACATCCTACCTATCCGGTAACCAGCACAGTATTATGGTATCTATATATCTATATATGATAAATCTATACCTTAATCCTACCTATCGGTAACCAGCACAGATATTGGTATTATATATCTATATTGATAAATCTACCCTTACATCCTACCTATCGGTAACCAGCACAGTATATGGTATCTATATATCTATATATGATAAATCTAACCCTTACATCCTACCTATCGGTAACCAGCACAGTTATGGTATCTATATATCTATATATGATAAATCTATACTTACATCCTACCTATCGGTAACCAGCACAGTATATGAGTATCATATATCTATATATGATAAATATTACCTTACATCCTACCTATCGGTAACAGCACATATATATTATACTTATATC
Organism: Hymenochirus boettgeri; assembly: GCA_019447015.1. Classification (NCBI taxonomy): domain Eukaryota; kingdom Metazoa; phylum Chordata; class Amphibia; order Anura; family Pipidae; genus Hymenochirus; species Hymenochirus boettgeri. The sequence goes on from CM033469.1 coordinate 28,317,567, forward strand.
TATATATGATAAATCTACCCTACATCTACCTATCCGGTAACCAGCACAGTATATGGTATCTATATATCTATATATTATAAATCTACCTTACAATCCTACCTATCTGGACACAGCACAATATTATCTATAATCTATATATGATAAATCTACCTTACATCCTACCTATCCGGTAACCAGCACAGTATATGGATATCTATATATCTATATATGATAAATCTACCCTTACATCCTACCCTATCCGGTAACCAGCCAGTATAGGTACTCATATATCTATATATGATAAATCTACCTTACATCCTACATCGGTAACCAGCACTAGTATATTTGGTATCTATATATCTATATATGATAAATCTACCCTTACATCCTACCTATCCGGTAACCAGCACACGTATATGGTATCATATATCTATATATGATAAATCTACCTTACATCCTACCTATCCGGTAACCAGACACAGTATATGTATCTATATATCTATATATGATAAATCTACCCTTACATCCTACCTATCGGTAACACAGCACAGCATTTAGATATCTATATATCTACCTCTCCATCTAGAACCGTAACACACATATATCTATTATATGATAAATCTACCCTTACATCCTACCTATCCGGTAAACAGCACACGTATATGGTATCTATATATCTATATATGATAAATCTACCCTTACATCCTACCTATCCGGTAACCAGCACAGTATATGGTATCTATATATCTATATATGATAATCTACCCTTACATCTACCTATCCGGTAACCGCATAGTATATGGATCTATATATCTATATATGATAAATCTACCCTACACCTACCTATCCGGTAACCACACAGTATAGGTATCTATATCTATATATGATATAAATCTACCCTTACATCCTACCTTCGGTAACCAGCACAGTATATGATATCTATATATGATAAATCTACCCTAACATCCTACCTTTTCGGTAACCAGCACAGTATATGGTATCTATATATCTTATATATGATAAATCTACCCTTACATCCTACCTATTCCAGTAACCAGCACAGTATATGTATCATATATCTATATATGATAAATTCTTACTTACATCCTACTACTGGTAACCAGCACAGTATATGGTATCTATATATACTATATATGATAAATCTACCTTAACCTACCTATCTCGGTAACCAGCCAAGTATATGGTATCTATATATCTATATATGATGATAATCTACCCTTACATCCTACCTATCTGGTAACCAGCACATATATGGTATTATATACTATATATGATAAATCTACCCTTGCATCCTACCTATCTGGTAACCAGCACAGTATATGATTATATATCTATATATGATAAATCTACCCTACATCCTACCTATCTGGTAACCAGCACAGTATATGGTATTATATATCTATATATGATAAATCCCTTACATCCTTACCTATCTGGTAACCAGCACAGTATATGGTATCTATATATCTATATATGATAAATCTACCTTACATACTACCTACTCGTATGGAACAGCACCAGTATATGCTATCTATATATGATAAATCTACCCCTACATCCTACTTCTGGTAACCAGCACAGTATATGGTATCTATATATCTATATATGATAAATTACCCTTACCATCCTACCTATCCGTAACCAGCACAGTATATGGTATCTATATATCTATATATGATAAATCACCCTTACATCCTACCTATATGGTAACCAGCACAGTATATGGTATCTATATATTATAATGATAAAATCTACCCTTACTCCTACCTATTGGTAACCAGCACAGTATATGGTATCTATATATCTATATATGATAAATACCCTTACATCCTACTATCTGGTAAACCAGCACATATATGGATATATATACTATTATGATAAATCTACCCTTGCATCCTACCTATCTGGTAACCAGCACAGTATATGATATATATACTAATATGATAAATCTACCCTTACATCCTACCTATCGGTAACCAGCACAGTATATGGATCTATATATCATAATGATAAATCTACCCTTACATCCTACCTATCCGGTAACCAGCACAGTATATGTATCTATATATCTATATATGATAAATCTACCCTTACATCCTACCTATCTGGTAACAGCACAGTATATGGTATATATTATCTATATATGATAAATCTACCCTTACATCCTACCTATCCGGTAACCAGACAGTATATGGATCTAATATCCATATATGATAAATCTACCCTACATCCTACCTATCTGGTAAACCAGCCACAGTATATGGTATCTATATATGATAAATCTACCCTTACATCCTACCTATCCGGTAACCAGCACAGTATATGGTATCTATATCTATATATGATAAATCTACCCTTACCTCTACCTATCTGGTAACCAGCACAGTATATGGTATCTATATATCTATATATGATAAATCTACCCTTACATCCTACCTATCTGGTAACAGCACAGTATATGATATCTATATATGATAAATCTACCCTTACATCCAACTATCTGGTAACCAGCACAGTGTTTGATATCTATTATCTATATATGATAAATCTACCCTTACATCCTACCTATCTGGTAACCAGCACAGTATATGATATCTATATATCTATATATGATAAATCTACCCTTACATCCTACCTATCCGGTAACCAGCACAGTATATGATATCTATGTATGATAAATCTACCCTTACATCCTACCTATCTGGTAACCAGCACAGTATATGGTATCTATATATCTATATATGATAAATTCACCCTTAAATCCTACCTATCATGGTAACCAGCACAGTATATGATATCTATATATGATAAATCTCCCTTACATCCAATATCTGGTAACCAGCACAGTGTTGATATCTATATATCTATATATGATAAATCTACCCTTACATCCTACCTATCTGGTAACCAGCACAGTGTTTGATTATATATCTAATATGATAAATCTACCCTTACATCCTCACTATCTGGTAACCAGCACAGTAAATGGTATCTATATATCTATATAGATATAAATCTAGCCTTACATCCTACCTATCTGGTAACCAGCACAGTATATGGTATCTATATATCATATATGATAAATCTACCTTACATCCTACCTATATGTAAACCAGCACAGTATATGGTATCTATATATCCATAGATTAAATCTACCCTTACATCCTACCTATCTGGTAACCAGCACAGTATATGGTATATATATATATGATAAATCTACCCTACATCCTACCTATCCGGTAACCGCACAGTATATGGTATCTATAATCTATATATGATAAATCTACCCTTACATCCTAACATCTGGTAACCAGCACAGATATGGTATCTATATATCTATATATGATAAATCTACCCTTACATCCTACCTATCTGGTAACCAGCACAGTATATGATTATCATATATGATAAATCTACCCTTACATCCAACTATCTGGTAACCAGCACAGTGTTGATTCTATATATCTATATATGATAAATCTACCCTTACATCCTACCTATCTGGTAACCAGCACAGTATATGATATCTATATATCTATATATGATAATTACCCTTACATCCTACCTATCCGGTAACCAGCACAGTAATGATATCTATATGATAAATCTACCTACAATCCTACCTATTGGTAACCAGCACAGCATTTGATATCTATATATCTATATATGATAAAATACCCTTACATCCTACCTATCCGGTAACCAGCACAGTATATGGTATCTATATATCTATATATGATAAATCTACCCTTACATCCTACCTATCTGGTAACCAGCACAGTATATGGTATCTATATATCTATATGATAAATCTATACTTACATCCTACTATATGGTAACCAGCACAGTATATGGTATCTATATCTATATATATGATAAATTACCCTTACATCCTACCTATCTGGTAACCAGCACAGTGTATGATATCTATATTTCTATATATGATAAATCTACCCTTACATCCTACCTATCCGGTAACCAGCACAGTATATGGTATCTATATATCTAATATGATAAATCTACTCTTACAATCTACCTATCCGGTAACCAGCACAGTATTGGTATCTATATATCTATATATGATAAATTACCTTACATCCTACCTATCTGGTAACCAGCAATATATAATATCTATATATCTATATTGATAAATCTACCCTTACATCCTACCTATCCGGTAACCAGCACAGTATATGATATTATAATATCATATATGATAAAAACCTTACATCCTACCTATCCGGTAACCAGCACAGTATATGGTATCTAATATCTATATATGATAAATCTATCCTTACATCCTACCTATCTGGTAACCAGCACAGTATATGGTATCTATATATCTATATATGATAAATCTACCCTTACATCCTACCTATCGGTAACCAGCACAGTATATGGTATCTATTATATCTATAATGATAAATCTACCCTACATCCTACCTATCCGGTAACCAGCACAGTATATGGTATCTATATATCTATATATGATAAATCTACCCTTACATCCTAACCTATCGGTAACCAGCACAGTATAGGTATCTATATATCTATATATGATAAATCTATCCTTACATCCTACCTATATCGGTAACAGCAAAGCAGTGATATCTATATATCTATATATGATAAATCTACCCTTACATCCTACCTATCGGTAACCAGCACAGTATATGGTATCTATATATCTATATATGATAAATCTACCCTTACATCCTACCTATCCGGTAACCAGCACAGTATATGGTATCTATATTATCTATATATGATAATCTATACTCATCCTACCTATCTGGTAACCAGCACAGTATATGATGATCTTATAATATAAATCTACCTTACATCCAACATTGGTAACCAGCACAGTGTTTGATATCTAATATCTATATATGATAAATCTACCCTTACATCCTACCTATCTGGTAACCAGCACACAGTATATGAATCTATATATCTATATATGATAAATCTACCCTACATCCTACCTATCCGGGTAACAGCACAGTATATGTTATCTATGTATGATAAATCTACCTTACATCCTACCTATCTGGTAACAGCACAGTATATGGTATCTTATATATCATATATGATAAATCTACCCTTACATCCTACCTATCTGGTAACCAGCACAGTATATGATATCTATATATGATAAATCTACCTTACCTCCCAATATTGGTAACCAGCACAGTGTTTTATCTATATATCTATATATGATAAATCTACCCTTACATCCTACCTATCTGGTAACCAGCACAGGTTTGATATCTATATATCATATATGATAAATCTACCCTTACATCCTACCTATCTGGTAACCAGCACAGTAGTAATGGTATCTATATATCTATATGATAAATCTACCTTACATCTACCTATCTGGTAACCAGCACAGTATGGTATCTATATATCTATATATGATAAATCTACCCTTACATCCTACCTATCTAGTAAACCAGCACAGTATATGGTCTATATATCCATATATGATAATCTACCCTTATCCTACCTATCTGGTAACCAGCCACAGTATATGGTATCTATATATGATAATCTACCCTTACATCCTACCTATCCGGTATAACAGCACAGTATATGGTATCTATATATCTATATATGATAAATCTACCCTTACATCCTACCTATCTGGTAACCAGCACAGTATATGGTATCTATAATCTATATATGATAAATCTACCCTTACATCCTACCTATCTGGAACCAGCACAGGTATATGATATTATATATGATAAATCTACCCTTACATCCAACTATCTGGTAACCAGCACAGTGTTTGATATCTATATATCTATATATGATAAATCTACCCTTACATCCTACCTATCTGGTAACCAGCACAGTATATGATATCTATATATCTATATATGATAAATCTACCCTTACATCCTACCTATCCGGTAACCAGCACAGTATATGATATCTATGTATGATAAATCTACCCTTACATCCTACCTATCTGGTAACCAGCACAGCATTTGATATCTATATATCTATATATGATAAATCTACCTTACATCCTACCTATCGGTAACCAGACACAGTATATGGTATCTATATATCTTATGATAAATCTACCCTTAATCCTCCTATCCGGTAACCAGCACAGTATATGGTATCTATAATCTATATATGATAAATCTATACTTACATCCTACCTATCTGGTAACCAGCCACAGTATAGGTATCTATATCTAATATGATAAATCTACCCTTAACATCCTACCTATCTGGTAAACCAGCACAGTGTATGATATCTATATTCTATATATGATAAATCTACCCTTACATCCTACCTATCCGGTAACCAGCACAGTATATGGTATCTATATATCTATAATGATAAATCTACCTTACATCCTAACTATCCGGTAACCAGCAGAGTATATGGTATCTATAATCTATATATGATAAATCTCTTACATCCTACCTATCTGGTAAACCAGCACAATATATATATCTATATCTATATATGATAAATCTACCCTTACATCCTACTATCCGGTAACCAGCACAGTATAGATATCTATATATCTATATATGATAAATCTACCCTTACATCCTACCTATCCGGTAACCAGCACAGTATATGGTATCTATATATATATATGTAAATCTATCCTTACATCCTACCTATCTGGTAACCAGCACAGTATATGGTATCTATATATCTATATGATAAATCTACCCTTACATCCTACCTATCGGTAACCAGCACAGTATATGGTATCTATAATCTATATATGATAAATCTACCCTTACATCCTACCTATCCGGTAACCACCAGTATATGGTATCTATATATCTATATATGATAAATCTACCCTTACATCCTACCTATCCGGTAACAGCACAGTATATGGTATCTATATATCTATATATGATAAATCTATCCTTACATCCTACCTATCTGGTAACCAGCACAGCATTGATATCTATATATCTATATATGTAAATCTACCCTTACATCCTACCTATCCGGTAACAGCCACAGTATATGGTATCTATATATCTATATATGATAAATCTACCCTACATCCTACCTATCCGGTAACCAGCACAGTATATGGTATTAATATCTATATATGATAAATCTACTACTACATCCTACCTATTGGTAACCAGCCACAGTATATGGTATCTATATATCTATATATGATAAATCTATACTTACATCCTACCTATCTGGTAACCAGCACAATATATAAGATCTATATATATATATGATAAATCTACCCTTACATCCTACCTATCCGGTACCAGCACAGTATATGATATCTATATATCTATATATGATAAATCTACCCTTACATCCTACCTATCCGGTAACCAGCACAGTATATGGTATCTATATATCTATATATGATAATCTATCCTTACATCCTACCTATCTGGTAACCAGCACAGTATATGGTATCTATATATCTATATATGATAAATCTACCCTTACATCCTACCGATCCGGTAACCAGCAACAGTATATGGTATCTATATATCTATATATGATAAATCTACCCTTAATCCTACCTATCCGGTAACCAGCACATATAGGTATCTATATATCTATATATGATAAATCTACCCTTACATCCTACTATCCGGTAACCAGCACAGTATATGGTATCTATATCTATATATGATAAATCTACCTTACATCCTACCTATCCGGTAACAGCACACAGTATATGGTATCTATATATCTATATATGATAAATCTACCCTACATCCTACCTATCCGGTAACCAGCACAGTAATGATATCTATATATCTATATATGATAAATCTACCCTTACAATCCTACCTATCCGGTAACCAGCACAGTATATGGTATATATATCTATATATGATAAATCTATCCTTACATCCTACCTATCCGGTAAACAGCACAGTATATGGTATCTATATATCTATATATGATAAATCTACCCTTACATCCTACACTATCCGGTAACCAGCACAGGATATGGTATCTATATATCTATATATGAAAATATACCCTACATCCTACCTATCCGGTAACCAGCACAGTATATGGTATCTATATATCTATATATGATAAATCTACCCTTACATCCATACCTATCCGGTAACCAGCACAGTATATGGTATTATATATATATATATGATAAATCTATCCTACATCCTACCTATCTGGTAACCAGCACAGCTTTGATATCTATATATCTATATATGATAAAATCTACCCTTACATCCTACCTATCCGGTAACCAGCACAGTATATGGTATCTATATATCTATATAGATAAATCTACCCTTACATCCATACTATCCGGTAACCAGCACAGTATATGGTATCTATATATCTTATATGATAAATCTATACTTACATCCTACCTATCTGGTAACCAGCACAGTATATGGTATCTATATTATCTATATATGATAAATCTATACTTACATCCTACCTATCTGGTAACCAGCACAATATATATCTATATCTGATATGATAAATCTACCCTTACATCCTACCTATCCGGTAACCAGCCACGTATATGATATCTATATATCTATATATGATAAATCTACCCTTACATCCTACCTATCCGGTAACCAGCCACAGTATATGGGATCTATATATCTATATTGATAAATCTACCTTACATCCTACCTATCTGTAAACAGCACAGTAATGGTATCTATATATCTATATATGATAAATCTACCTTACATCCTACCTATCTGGTAACCAGCACAGTATATGGATCATATATCTATATATGATAAACTACCCTTACATCCTACCTATCCGGTAACCAGCACAGTATATGGGATCTATATATCTATATATGATAAATCTACCCTTACATCCTACTATCCGGTAACCAGCACAGTATATGGTATCTAATATCTATAATGATAAATCTCCCTTACATTCCTACCTATCGGTAACCAGCACAGTATATGTATCTATATATCTATATATGATAAATCTACCCTTAAAATCCTACCTATCGGTAACCAGCACAGATATGGATATCTATAATCTATATATGATAAATCTACCCTTACATCCTACCTATCGTAACCAGCACAGTATATGGTATCTATATATCTATATATGATAAATCTACCCTTACATCCTACACTATCCGGTAACCAGCACAGTATATGGTATCTATATATCTATATATGATAAATCTACCCTTACATCTACCTATCGGTAACCAGCAAGTATATGTATTAATATCTATATATGATAATCTACCCTACATCCTACCTATCCGGTAACCATAGTATATGGTATCTATATATCTATATATGATAAATCTACCTTACATCCTACCTATCCGGTAACCACGGACACAATAGTTATATATATCTATATATGATAAATCTTACCCTTACATCCTACCTATATCTGGTAACCAGACACAGTATATGGTATCATTATCTATATATGATAAATCTACCCTACATCCTACCTATCGGTAACCAGCACAGTTATGGTATCTATATATCTATATATGAAAATCTACCCTTACATCCTACCTATCTGGTAACCAGCACAGTATATGGTATCTATATATCTATATATGATAAATCTACCCTTACATCCTACCTATCTGGTAACAGCACAGTATATGGTATATATATCTATATATGATAAATCTACCCTTACATCCTACTATCTGGTAACCAGCACAGTATATGGTATCTATATATCTATATATGATAAATCTAACCTTCATCCTACCTATCTGGAACCAGCACAGTATAGGTATGCTATATATATATATATATGATAAATCTACCCTTACATCCTACCTATCTGGTAACCAGCCAAGATATGGGATATAATATATTATATATGATAAATCTACCCTTAATCCTACCTATCTGGTAACCAGCACAGTATATGGTATATATATCTATATATGATAAATCTACCCTTACATCCTACCTATCTGGTAACCAGCACAGTATATGATATCTATATATGATAAATCTACCCTTACATCCTACCTTTCTGGTAACCGCACAGTATATGGTATCTATATATCTATATATGATAAAATCTACCCTTACATCCTACCTATCTGGTAACCAGCACAGTATATGGTATCTATATAATTATATGATATAAATCTACCCTTACATCCTACCTATCCAGTAACCAGCACAGTATATGGTATCTATATATCTATATATGATAAATCTACCCTTACATCCTACCTATCTGGAACCAGCACAGTATATGGTATCTATATATCTATATATGATAAATCTACCCATACATCCTACATCTGGTAACCAGCACATATATGGTATCTATTTTTTTTTGTTTTATTTTTTTTTTTACCTATATATGATAAATTCTACCCTTGATCCTACCTATCTGGTAACCAGCACAGTATATGATATATATATCTATATATGATAAATCTACCCTTACATCCTACCTTCTGGTAACCAGCACAGTATATGGTATCTATATATCTATATATGATAAACTACCCTTACATCCACCTATCCGGTAACCAGCACAGTATATGGTATCTATATATCTATATATGATAAATCTACCCTTACATCCTACCTATCTGGTAACTAGCACAGTATATGGTATCTATATATCTATATAGATAAATCTACCCTTACATCCTATATCCGGTAACCAGCACAGTATATGGTATCTATATATCTATATATGATAAATCTACCCTTAAATCCTACCTATCTGGTAACCAGCACAGTGATATGGTATCTATATATCTATATATGATAAATCTACCCTTACAATCCTACCTATCTGGTAACCTGCACAGTATATGGTATCTATATATCTATATATGATAAATCTAGCCTTACATCCTACCTATCTGGTAACCAGCACAGTATATGGTATCTATATATCTATATATGATAAATCTACCCTTACATCCTACCTATCGGTAACCAGCACAGTATATGGTATCTAATATATCTATATATGATAAATCTACCCTTATATCCTACCTATCTGGTAACCAGCACAGTATTTGATGTTTTATTTGCACTGCATACGTCTCACTCCAGCCACTCCAGTACCAGTATGTTTACCCACCTAACTAGATTGTAAGACTTTATTATATTTTAATGCTGTACAGCGCTGCGTCCCCAAGTGGCACATATAAATAAACATATACATCTATCTATCTATCTATCTATCTATCTATCTATCTATCTCGGCTGATTCTATCTATCTATCTATCTATTCATCTTTCCATCTCTAGACGCTATCTATCTATCTATCTATCTATCAAATCTATATATCTATCTATCATCTATCTATCATATTTCCATCTAGCTGCTATCTATCTATCTATCTATATATCTATCAATATCTATCTATCTATCTATCATCCTTTCCATCTAGTGCTACTATATATTCGATTCTGGGTTTTTAGTTTTAGATTATCTATAATTTTGTGTCTATCCATCAACTATTATCTGTATCTATCTATCTATCTATCTATCTATCTATCTATCTATCTATCTATCTATCTATTTATTAATCTATCTATAATTTCTTGTCTATCCATCATCTATTATCTATCTGTATCTATTTAATGTATATTATATCCCCTATTACTATCTATCCCATACAGACACCTTCCTGTACTCCCAACTCCTGTGTGTCTGACTCAACCCCCCCCCCCCCAGCCTGTCACTCAGTCTGTATGGTAAACACATGCACAACAATAGCAAACCAACAATTACGTAGCCAATGACAATAACTGAGCAGTGTATAAATAGGCAGCTGAGCTGGGGGAAGAGACATTGACCAAGATCTGCCTAAAGAAGAACTTTACTTCCCCTGTGCCTGTGATGCTCAGAATGCCTGAAGCCTCAATCCCTGCCTGTTTCCTCTGCCTTCTTGCATTGTCCTCAGCCTGTTACATCCAGAACTGCCCCAGGGGTGGGAAGAGATCTTACCCTGACACAGAGATCAGACAGGTACAGTATTACCACCCCACACTGCTCTTCCCACTCTGATACTTTGTCTCTTTTCTGTGTTCAACCAGTTGGTTACATCTTGCAGAAACTGTGTAACAAATTTCTATCATTTTGTAGAGACTTGTTATAATTTTGTAGAGACTTTGTATCATATTGTAGAGACCCTTTGTTAATTTTGTAGAGACTTTGTATAATTTTGTAGAGACTTTGTATCATTTTGTAGACTTTGTATCATTTTGTAGACTTTGTATCATTTTGTAGAGATTTGTTATCATTTTGTAGAGACTTATTATCATTTTGTAGAGACTTTGTATAATTTTGTAGAGACTTTATCATTTTGTAGAGACTTATCATTTTGTAGAGACTCATTATCATTTTGCAGATCATTTTGTAGAGACTTTGTATCATTTTGTAGAGACTTTATAATTTTGTAGAGACTTATCATTTTGTAGAGACTTATTATCATTTTGTAGAGACTTTGTATCATTTTGTAGAGATTTGTTATCATTAAAATGATCATTTTGCAGATCATTTTGTAGAGACTTGTTATCATTTTGTAGAGATTTTGCAACATTTTGTGCAAACTTGTCAACATTGTATAGAAGTTTTGCAGCCTGTTGTAGAAACTTTGCAGCTTTTTGTGCAAGACAGGTCAGGTGTCAGGGTGAATAGTGTACAGTGTATATTACAAGTAAAGTTAATGTTGGTTCAGTTAATATATATTTGATCATCTCCATTAGCTTTGCACACAATGGATAGTTTTGCCTTTATAGTAACTACACAATGCAATATGGTGACATTAAAACAGCCTGTTGCACTCATTAAGTACACAGGGAATAGAGAAGAGTCCATAAAATATTTTTAGTGTTTTAAAAGTGTTTACATATAAAAACAACTACAACATGACCAACAGAACAAAGAAAAGCAATTAGCATCCAATTGGGAATTGTAATGGAATTTCTAGGTCACTGTGTGCACTTTGCTCCAAAAAAAAAAATCCACTTCAGCACCTTGGACAGAGCCTGGAATTAATTGAATTCAGTCCAGGCAAGTCCTTGTGCTGGTACATTCTGTACATAGAGTGATCTGATGGACAGGACCTTTTCCCATCTCCATTCTGTATGTACCAGGATTATCCACAAACACTGAGAATTCTTTAACTCTCACTATCCAGTGTTTCCACCCTTCCAACTACCAGCTGGTAAGGAACAGTGTCAGACACTGATTACTGTACGTTGAAGTTTGAATTAACAGAAAAGTTTGTCTCACTGTCTCAATGATACAAAATAGCACAAAGCACATTTACTCTTGCAGCTACAAGTTGGAAGTTTTACAGGGACCCATTATGCATAAGAAATAACTTGTTCCATATTCAATATAGAGAATTGGAAGCTTTGGGTTAATCTATTCTTATAATGCAGGGATGTCAAATTTGTGGCCCTCCATTCTGGCAGAGTAAGCTGGCCCCTCCTACCATGCAGTCAATCAAGCTTTGACTGCTGACATGGATACCGATGATTGACTGCTTTTTCACCTGCTGCCTCCTCTGCACATGCTCAAGCTCTTAAAAAGCTCATTGAGCAGAGAGAGGAGGCGGATACCTTTTCTAGAGGAATACAACATATCCTTAAATATCTAGTTATAGATTCATGTAATAAACTAGTAAACAAAGCAGTTGTGGTTGCAGTCAGATAACTGACAAGTCACCAGTCTTGCAACAGTATACCAACAAGCCTGAATTGATGATGTGATTCCTAACTATCTGATAAGTGACTGTCACCCCTGAAATCTGTAACTGTGCAATTGGTTTTCTCACTGCTTGGTCTTGATTACAGGAAGGCCCTAAGCAGGTCACCCTGTAGTTAGGGCTGTGATCATTGGTCTCTGAATGGATATTCTGTTTATTTGCAGTGCATGCAGTGTGGTCCTGGGAACAGAGGGAATTGCTTCGGGCCGAATATTTGTTGTGGGGAAGACATGGGGTGTTATATTGGAACCCCAGAGACCCTGCGCTGCGTGGAAGAAAACTTTGTACCTTCCCCTTGCGACGCTGGAGGTAAACCATGTAGCACAGGTGGAAGATGTGCAGCGCCTGGCATCTGCTGCAGTGATGGTATGTAACCTAGAGTCAGAGAACAACATTAAAAACGCTTTACATTATTAGGACTTTAATAATAAAACTACTGGCCCTTAGGGGATGCTGGGAATTGTAGTTCACTAAAAACAAGAGGAGCACAGGATGTATGTTGTTATAGTTAAAATTCAGGTCTCAATTTCAGTGATATTCATTTTCAATTACTATTAGTCAGAACAGATTGATTGGCCTATTGAGTTCAGCCAGTGATGCCAGATGTTTAGTATTTGGGCTGCAGTTCCCTGGTTGTTATTAAATTCCCATAATGCCCCGCGGGGCACGTTAATAGTTATAGATGAGAATGTTAGAAGTGGCCTTATGCCTGTAAAGTAGAAACATACACACCAGAGAGTTAAAAAGTTACACAAGACCCATTTCCTGAATCACAATTGTATTTGCCCATGTAATAGTAACATAGTAGTGGAGGATGAATAAAGACACAATTCCATCCAGTTTAACCTTTTTACCCTACCCATAATGCATGTCTAACACCCCTATGAACTTTGCTTAGAAATAGATACAAAAAATGAACGCCACAGCAAAATCCAATAAACATTTACACCCTGGTGACAGCCTAGTTCTTTTTCAAACACAATCATACAACCCGACATAAACAGCCCCACATAATGATTAGACCCCCTCACTACTAAACACCCCCAGACCTTAAATCCTTGAAGGAGAACAATTATCTAAAACACATTCAGCGAGATTCAATAAAAGTTCTTGGTGCTAATTTGGCCCCAACCAATCAGATGTTAGCTTTCAAATGGTTTTTTAACGATAAGAACTTTTATTGAATCTCCCTGATTATTCCTGCTGAGTACAATCCATACATATTAACATTAAGAACATAGTAGTAGATATCTGTTGTATTCAATTAGATCAACTGGACTTGAAATGTAGTTCTTGAAGGCGTTTCGCTAGTCATCCGACTGGCTTTCTCAATTCAGAATGACTTGTACAAGAATCTGTGGCAATTATGTACCCTGGAAAATCCCAATTAGCATATCACAGCCAGGTGTTAAGGGTGTGATATGCTAATTGGGATTTTCCAGGGTACATAATTGCCACAGATTCTTGTACAACTCATTCTGAATTGAGAAAGCCAGTCGGATGACTAGCGAAACGTCTTCAAGAACTACATTTCAAGTCCAGTTGATCTAATTGAATACAACAGATATACCATGACCTGGATGAATGAGAACCTTCACAAGCAACATAGTAGTAGAGTTTACAAGAAGAAATCCATCCATCTTGTTTATCCTTTTTACCCTACCCATTTCCAAGGGCAAATGGAAGAATCCCTGGATCAACAAGAACTGAATAAATACCAGTAACTTTCATCGCTAGAACCTCATCCAGTTCACTCATTAAAATACATTTTCCAATTCATATAAATGAAGATAAAAGGGATTTTTTTTAAAAATTAGAAATATATTTTAGCATGTCTGCCCCTTTAAAAGGTAGTTGAGGGGATAAAACTAGTTGCATTGATATAAATATAGTCCTTCATTACACTCCATACGAATTCAAAGTGACCAGCTTGTCTGTACAACCGCTGCTGGGATTATAATAAAAAGACTAGTACTGTCCCTTGTTACTGTGACTGTATATGGACAAGTACTCAAATAATTAATATGTAAATCACAATACCTGCTGGGGGAACCCCTGGTAAGCACTGGGAATAATAACAACAATTAAATTAGATGTAGAAAGGTAAGTATCCCCCTATTGCGCAGCCAGATCCTTACGAAAAGTGGACCCGGACAAGAGACAATTAAAAGGTAACTTTTAATAGGTATACATTAAAATCACACACTGGTTAAAATTTGCAAAGCAACATGTTGCCACCAAAAGAGGAAAACCAAGACCTCTGTTCCTCTTTTTTTTCCTTTTTTTGTGAACGATATTATGAAATCCTATGGGGTTTTACTATCTGTCCATTTTTTTAAACCCACCTGCTTTGAAAAACGGATACAAACTGATGTAGTGTGAACGAGCCCTTATCCTTTTAACTGGATGAGGGATTATGTACCTTCTGTGATGTCATGTACTCCTTCTAGTAGAAGATTTGTCAGGCTGCATCCCAAGAACCAGACACAATATAAAGGAAACTGATACACCTTTATATTCATCTAAACATGTGCAATTAAAATGGGAATTGTTTTTTAAGCCATTACTACTCCTTTAATTAGTTCATTTTTAAGATTGAAGAAATTTCACTGGACGTGAAGAAGAATTGTGCAGGGATGTGATCTAACAGCATATTTAACGGCCATTGTGGCGAATGAGTCATTTGTTTCTATTGTGATTGAAATGGAACTAATTGTTTTTCTTTCTCCCTTACACAAAGATGTCTTATGGATCAATACTGATTAGTAGAGTCCGTAGGGTGCAGTTTAATTTAGTTGGCTAATTGACAAAACTCCTGCTCAAGGAGAACTGAAACTCTCTGCAATTTCCTTAAGTGTTTTAACAATATAACTAATTAGATGGACTAGAGGAGATAAGGAATCTTCTGTATGGTTTAGTAGAGGTGCATTTGTTTAGGAGATCTATTGACACTTTGCGATTTCAAGGATATGGCCAACAATTTTACCCTGGAACCAAAGGAATGCTTTGCATGGAGTTCTGTAAAATAAAGATGACATAGCAACCCTGTAGATAATAGTAAATAATGATACAGTACTCTCTACTGTAAATTATATAGTGATATATGTACCCTCTACTGTAAATTATATAGTGAATAATGTACCTCTACTGTAAATTATATAGTGAATAATGTACCTCTACTGTAAATTATATAGTGAATAATGTACCTCTACTGTAAATTATATAGTGAATAATGTACCTCTACTGTAAATTATATAGTGAATAATGTACCTCTTCTGTAAAAATTATTTACTGAATAATGTACCCCCTACAGTAAATTAAAGTGGCTAATGTACCCCCTACAGTAAATTATAACGATATAAGGTATGACAGAGGAGACTTGACCGTAATGTTTTAACACAATTTTTTTTACAGTAGAAACTGACCTTCTCCTCCCCTGAATCTTTTGCAGACAGTTGCAGTTTGGACTCCTCCTGCTTGGACGAGGAGAGCGAGAGAAGGCGAACGCCATTAGAAAAGAACACGACCATCATGGACGGCTCCGCCAGTGACTTCCTACTGAGGCTAATGCATATGGCCAATAGACAACAACAGGCAAAGCACCAGTACTACTGAGCCCCTGAACCCACATATTTGTAACATGTAGCTCACACTATGGAGTTTTATGATTGCTGATAAATATAAATCCTGTATTTAAGAACTAAACACAAATTAATTGCTCACATTTATTGTACATAGAGCAAATAAAGTCTTTTATTGCACTATTTATTGGCTATGATCAAGTCAAGCATTGCTCTCTTGGAACTGGGGGTGGTGTACTGTACCAAGAGACTCCATCTATCTGTGTGCCACTAGCGCCCCCTATTAAATTGAGGTGTCTCGTTACATGTCTAAAGGTGTATACACATTGCGATCACGGTGACCCATCGTGCCATGTGTGGGCGCTTTTTTGGCTGAAACGGTCTTGCGGTCGGGGGTCGTTGATGATCCGCCTAGTGGATTGGGTAATGAGTGGTCTATCAGAGTGGTCTATCAGATCCAATATTGTCCAGGTGTAAGACCCGTCTTGCAATACCCTGGTTGGGATGTGTAGGCTGTGCGAATGTCACACTAGACATGGACCACAATGGACAGTCTTTTTTTTTAGTCCGTTTGCCCTTTCTTTTTAATTCAAATGCGTCCAGACAGAGATACGTGCAGCAGCGCATTTCTTTTAATCCGATCCGTTAAATAAACTTATCGCAACACATGTTTGTGTCCACAAACCGACAGAAATGTGTCTAGCGAGAACGAGCGCCAAAGAGACAGACAGGACACAGCCTTCGTCTTGGGAACTCTCGTCTGCCAGTTGCTGGGTGATATGGGGTCATCAAAATCTTTTAATATAACAATAGGTCATAGAGTGTTTCATAAATGTGTTTGTGTCTCATTAATAACCATTAAAAAGGCAGTGAAGGGAAAATATTATAGGAACACTTACCTCCCAAAATACTTACTGCATCACTGCTGTCTCTCCTCCAACACATCCCCTTGTTCCTGGCACTTATCTGGGACATAGGTGCGCATGGAGGTGAGGGGGGGGGGGGGCAGCTGGGAGGGGAGATACAGCAGGATCATGGTTAGGTAAGTATTGCAATCTCAGCTTAGGGGTTAATATGGGAGAACAAAAACCCATTTAATGGGTTTCATGAGATTCCAATAGTATCTGGCAGGTGGATCTATAATTCATAGGGAGGTAGAATAGCTATTTCCTACCTCTGTGTGTGCAGTAGAACTAAACCAATGCACATACCTGATCACACACTCCCTGGTTCTAACAGTTGGCCAGAAGGCTGTCCCGACGTCACTTCTCTGCATGTGCACCTATAGGGAGAGATAGGAAAGATGTCAGGCCAGCCCAGTATGTGCATAATTATTCTCTAATCTTATAACTCCCAGTAAATAATTTGTTTTCTGGCTGAGCTAAGGCGAATCTACGTAAACATATAACTACACTAACTACTATAAATATATACTATATATATATAATATATACTTTGTAGGACCAGTGTGTAGATGGAACTGATATCATTGTGGAGGGGGAAACATTTGCCCTTAAACCGGAATGTTCTTCATTTATGATATAAGTGACGATTGGGTTATGATCAGCCTAATAATAGACATTATAATAGGCTCGTTTCAGTAACTTGTGCTTGCCAGGTTACAGCTTGACATTCCCAGATAGATAGATAGATAGATAGATAGATAGATAGATAGACAGACAGACAGGCAGATAGATAGACAGACAGACAGACAGACAGACAGACAGACAGACAGACAGATAGATAGATGATAGATAGACAGACTGATAGATAGATTAGATAGATAGATAGATAGACGATAGATAGATAGAGATACTGTAGATTGATATTTATAGATAGACAGTATAATGGGTTTGTTTCAGTAACTTGTGCTCACCAGGTTACAGCCTACATTCCCAAATAAGATAGATAGATAGATAGATAGATAGATAGATAGATAGATAGATAGATAGATATACTGTAAATTGATATTTATAGATAGACATTATAATGGGTTTGTTTCAGTAACTTGTGCTCACCAGGTTACAGCCTGACATTCCCCACATCAGATGAGAGTAGATAGATAGATAGATAGATGATAGATAGATAGAGATACTGTAGATTGATATTTATAGATAGACAGTATAATGGGTTCGTTTCAGTAACTTGTGCTCACCAGGTTACAGCCTGACATTCCCACATAGATAGATAGATAGATAGATAGATAGATAGATAGATAGATGATAGATAGATAGAGATACTGTAAATTGATATTTATAGATAGACATTATAATAGGTTTGTTTCAGTAACTTGTGCTCACCAGGTTACAGCCTGACATTCCCACAGTTCTAATTATAGGGAGCTGGTTTGGGACCGCTCCGAGCAATATTAGATCCAATCAGCCTAATATGTATTTAGTGTGTGCCTAGTAGTAATGCATAAACATATAATAGATAGATAGATATATAGATAGACAGATAATAGATATATATATATATATATATATATATATATATATATAGAGAGAGAGAGAGAGAGAGAGATAGACGGACGGGCTGGCGGACAGACAGACAGACAGATAAAGTAGATAGATAGATATTAGATAGAGAGATTGATAGATATTAGATAGATAGAATGATAGATTGATAGATAGACAGGCAGACAGACAGACAGACAGACAGACAGATAGATAGATAGACAGACAGACAGATAGATAGAAAGTGAAATAGACGGACGGGCGGGCGGGCTGGCGGACAGACAGACAGACAGACAGATACAGTAGATAGATAGATATTAGATAAAGATATTAGATAGAGAGATTGCTAGATATTAGATAGATAGATAGATAGATAGATAGATAGATGGACAGACAGACAGATACAGTAGATAGATATTAGATATAGAGATAGATATAGATATAGATAGATAGATAGATAGATAGATAGATAGATAGATAGATAGATAGATAGATAGATAGCAGAGTTAGATAGATAGATAGATAGATAGATAGATAGATAGATAGATAGATAGATAGATATACTGTAGATAGAGAGATAGATAGATAGATATAGATATTGTAGATAGATAGATAGATAGATAGATAGATAGATAGATATAGATATTGTAGAGAGATAGATAGATAGATAGATAGATAGATAGATAGATACATAGAGAATATATATAGAAACATAGAAAAGATAATCAATACACATTCCTAGGCCCCATACAATATCATATTATCCGCACATTGGCATACATTATAAACAAAGGGGTTTTAGTATACATTACTGTGATCACATGAATGAAAAGCCTTCCAACCACATCAAGGTAACCCCAGTCTGGAAGGTCCTAACGTCTAACCTTTTTTACTTCAATTACGATTAGCAAACTTTTGCATTTCTCATACTTACACACTGGATCCATATAACAGGCTCTATCTCTTGTATTGTAGATAGATAGATATCATCACATCTGCTGGAAGACAGTTCCACAGTTTCTCACTGTAAAGAAACCTTTCCTAACCTGAAGATGAAACTTATTTGATTCTAATCTTAAAGGATGTCCACGTGTCCTCTGATATGACCTATTAGTGAACAATGCACCAGAGAGTTTAATGTAATTAATATACTTGTATAAAACTATCATATCGCCAAAGTCGCTTCTCCAATGTAAACAGCCCTAACTTGTCTAATCTGCCTGCATATTCAAGCCCCTCCATTCCCCTTATTCATTTAGTTGCCCTTCTCTGAACTGCTTCCATTTCCAAGATGTCCCTTTTGTATATGGGATTCCAAAACTGCACAGCATCCTTCCCAATGAGGCCTTACCAGTGCCTTGTAAAGAGGGAGAATAATAATTTTCTCTCTTGAATCTATTCCCCTCTTTATACAAGACAATATCTTGCTAGCTCTAGCTATTGCTACCTGGCATTGTTTGCTACAACTAAGTCTGTTATCTACCAGAACCCCCCAATCTTTTTCCATTAGAGACATCAAAACCAATGATTGATTGTTCTTTTCCCTGCTGCTTCCACTGCACATGCTCAAATTCCTAAAAGCTCATTGAGTAGGTAAAGGAGGCAGCAACCTCAGCCAGAAAGGGAGAGACTGGGGGCAATACTTAAATATCTGGTTAGAAATGCATGTAATAAAGTGGTAAGTATAGCAGTTGGAGTTACAGGCAAATTAAATGAATTCCAGTTTTTTGTTTTAAGGGGGGACATGCCCTTTAATGGCCCAAGCCACAGTGGGTGTCATTTACCTAGGGGAGGGGGAATTCGAACAACATTGCACATTTATTTATATGTTAGGGTGTTTTTCTACCTTTCCAACTCATCTGCTGCTACAGACATCAATCATCACATATCAGGAAGTGAAGTTAGTGCCCTCATGATGCCTTACTGGAGATTCAAATATGGCTGCATATTTTTTATTCTTTTTTTTTTTTTTTTTATCCAAGTTAATGGTCAGAACATGTTTCTCCTTGCAACGTCTTTTATGTTGTGTTTTTCTTTTAATTACTTTTTTTACGTTTAAAAACTTTTTACGCATTTGACTTACTGGATCTCTGCGTTAGCATTTATTTTTCCATAGAGCAAGAGTTTGATTGGTTACAAGGACCGTTAACTGCAACAAATGAAAATACATTTTACGGCTACATTTTATTGCAATGTACCAACATATCTCTTCTAAAGACATTTCCCTATAAATGGACAATTGGTTAAAGCAGTTGATGCACAATAAATGTCCCTACATCATTTTATTACTGATATCTATGCTACTAAGGGATCTATACTGGCAATTCTAACTTTATTTTGTAGAGGTAAATGGGAATATTGTTTATGTTGTCTTTGTATAAGAGAAGAAGAACAAGCGAAGAGTTTGTGAAGATAATGTAGGATAATGATTTGACTTACCAAGTCTGTAGGACGCAGCGTCTCGCCTTTCAGACATTCTGCCTTTTGTACAAGAAACAGGAGGGGAGACTTATAAGAAAGGAAGGGAGGGGGGGTCTTTAATGGGGACATGAAGTTCGTGACATGGTAGGCTGGGACTTCTATTACAGTTAAACTGATAAATGATGTGTGAACCTGCACCAATTATATAGCAATAAGGTTTATTAATCAGCCTTCTAGCTCCTTAATGGAACCCGAGCGTCTCACGTTAACTATTGCATACAGTATGGCTTATTGTGAACATTCCAACCACACTGCTAGGCTGGGGATCTTATGTGTATTGGCTATTTATAAAGGCTGGTTTGGTGATATAAATATAAATATCACCCACATTCTTTTATGCTGAATTTCAATGAAAAAAAGCTTTGTTTTTTTTCAATTGAATATTGACAGTGTGAATCACAATCAGTCCAAGGCTGATTTGGGTCCCATGTTGTGATTTTCTTTGCTAGTTTATTAACAGGATGTGCTGCATCTTTAAGAAACAAGAGCACTAAGTCACAATCTATATTGCACTTTACTGGCTCTGCAGCAATAACTGGGCCCCTAGAATATTTCGGGGCCCCATGCAGGATCCTAGGTGATTATGTGGATAATCTGGTTCTGGTGATTCTTACATACACAGTGAACACGCGCAGAGGACACACAGTGAACACACAGAGGATGCACACAGTGAACATGCAGAGCACATACAATGTGAACATGCAGAGCACATACACAGTGAACACACGCAGAGGACACACAGTGAACACACAGAGGACACACACAGTGAACACGCGCAGAGGACACAAAGTGAACACACAGAGGACACACAAACACACGCAGAGGACACACGCAGAGGACACACACAGTGAACATGTAGAGCACATACACAGTAAACACATGCAGTCTGCAGAGGACACACAGTGAACATGCAGAGCACATACACAGTAAACACATGCAGTGAACACATGCTGAAAACACATGCAGAGAACATGCAGAAAACACACCATGAACACACAGAGGACACACACAGTGAACACACACAGAGGACACACACAGAGAACACACCTAGAGGGCACACGCAGTGAGGACACAGAAAGTCTGTTATATTTAAAGGATCATTATTGGTAATAACCAATTACAACCCTTTATTGTGCTACAAAAAAATCAGTATCACTCTAAAATGAATACCACGTTTGAAAACAATACCGATATGGCCATTACCAATAATAAAATATCATCCAGAAAGTCAAACTTCATGTGTTAGTCAGTCAGTTTGAAATCAGAACACACTAATCACATGTTAAGAGTTCCCTCCAATCAGCTGATAGCCTGGTAACCCTCTGCCCCAAGCCCTGCCTAGATCTTTCAAATCCTTCCATTTTTGGGGATTTCCAGTTTGGATCATACTTTGACTTAACTTCCCCTTTAAAAACAATTACTTTCTAATCTGCGGTTCATGGTTCGGTAAGGATCAAACTAACCTGAAACCCCCTTTCACCAAAATGCATTGGAATTCAGCTGAATCCCATCCCGACATTAATTCTACAGGAAAGTTTCCCTCTGTACATCTAACCCATCATCATAGAGAGTTAACAGAATGAGAGTCCCATTGTGCACGTAGCCTGACACACTTGTTCCCTGTTTAAGAGGAATTAATTTAGTAATTATGGTGAGATGTCACATTTAGCTTGGCCCCTAATTAGCCATGGTCTCTGAAAATTGACACCACTTGGGTGTCTGCGAACTGGGGCATCTCCCGCGTTATTGCTCTAAGTGGTTGATTTTGAGGCAGTTGTTACTTTCGAGAACATTCACAGATTAACAGATGCTTATTAGGTCATTGTTAATGTTAACCGCTGGAGATCGGCTAATGTTAAGTCATAATTATTTATCAGTCTTTCAAGACATTCAGAAACAATAAACGTCCATTAGGAGAAAAGGAATGGGAGGGAAAGGGCAAACCACAGTGTGTCACCCATTAGTACAAGGTAAAAACTATTTTCTCTTAAAGTGCCCCTAATTAATAACTTCCTAGTGGACTGTGTGTGAGTAAGCACGTGGCAAGTAGCTGTAGCTCTAAAAAAAACAAAAAAACTTAAATTATGCAGCAAAATCCCCCCCCCCCCATACACTAATAGTAACCAGGTATCGTAGATCGAAAGTTTGTTAATTAACCGTGATCGTAAATTAACTAACCAGCGATACCGCGGGTTTATAAATATGGCCCTTAGTCTTCAAGCTCGGAAAGGGTTTGTCACTGTGAGAACGGTAAAGCTATGGAACTGTCTTCCAGTGGACGTTGTTATGGCAGGTTCATTGGACAGTTTAATAACAAGCGGATGAGTGTCTACAAACAAGGAATGTGTACAAGTTACTGGTATTGATACATAAAGTAGAGTTGGGAAAGGGTTTTGTCACTGTGGAGAACGGTTAAGCTATGGAACTGTCTTCCAGTGGACGTTGTTATGCAGGTTCATTGGTCAGTTTAATAAAAGCTGGATGAGTTTCTACAAACAAGGAAAGTTGCAAGTTACTGGTATTGATACATAAAGTAGAAGTTGGGAAAGGGTTTTGTCACTGTGAGAATGTAAAGCTATGAGAACTGCTCCAGTGGACGTTGTTATGGCAAGTTCACTGGTCAGTTTAATAAAAGCTGGATGGTTTCTACAAACAAGGAATGTACAAGTTACTGGTATTGATACATAAAGTAGAGTTGGGAAAGGGTTTTTTACGTGAGAACGTGTAAAGCTATGAACTGTCTTCCAGTGGACGTTGTTATGGCAGGTTCATTGGTCAGTTTAATAAAAAGCGGATGAGTTTCTACAAACAAGGAATGTTACAAGTTACTGGTATTGATACATAAAGTGGAGTGGGAAAGGGTTTGTCACTGTGAGAACGGTAAAGCTATGGAACTGTCTTCCAGTGGACGTTGTATGGCAGGTTCATTGGTCAGTTTAATAAAAAGTGGATGAGTTTCTGCAAACAGGAATGTTACAAGTACTGGTATGAACATAAAGAGGTGGGAAAGGGTTTTCACTGTGAGGATGGTAAAGCACGGAACTGGGTTTCCAGTGGACGTTGTTATGGCAGGTTCATTGGTCAGTTTAATAAAAAGCTGGATGAGTTTCTACAAACAAGGAATGTTACAAGTTACTGGTATTGATACATAAAGTAGAGTTGGGAAAGGTTTTTCACTGTGAGAAAGTAAAGCTATGGAACTGTCTTCCAGTGGACGTTGTTATGGCAGGTTCATTGGTCAGTTTAATAAAAAGCTGGATGAGTTTTCTACAAACAAGGAACGTTAAAGCTACTGGTATTGATACATAAAGTGGAGTTGGGAAAGGGTTTGTCACTGTGAGAACGGTAAAGCTATGGAACTGTCTTCCAGTGAAGTTGTTATGGCAGGTTCATTGGTCAGTTTAATAAAAAGCTGGATGGTTTCTACAAAAAGGAATGTTACAAGTTACTGGTAGTTGATAAATAAGTAGAGTTGGAAAGGTTTTCATGTGAGACGGTAAAGCTATGGAACTGTCTTCCCGTGGACGTGTTATGCAGTTATTGGTCCGATGTTAATAAAAAGCTGGATGAGTTTCTACAAACAAGGAATGTTACAAGTTATGGTATTGATACATAAAGTGGAGTGGGAAAGGTTTGCACTGTGAGAACGGTAAAGCTATGGAACTGTCTTCCAGTGGACGTTGTTATGGCAGGTTCATTGTTCAGTTTAATAAAAAGCTGGATGAGTTTCTACAAACAAGGAATGTTACAAGTTACTGGTATTGATATATAAAGTAGAGTTGGGAAAGGGTTTGTCACTGTGAGAACGGTAAAGCTATGGAACTGTCTTCCAGTGGACGTTGTTATGGCAGGTTCATTGGTCAGTTTAATAAAAAGCTGGATGAGTTTCTACAAACAAGGAATGTTACAAGTTACTGGTATTGATACATAAAGTAGAGTTGGTAAAGGGATTGTCACTGTGAGAACGGTAAAGCTATGGAACTGTCTTCCAGTGGACGTTGTTATGGCAGGTTCATTGGTCTTTAATAATAAAAAGCGGATGAGTTTCTACAAACACAAGGAATGTTACAAGTTACTGGTATTGATACATAAAGTGGAGTTGGAAAGGGTTGTCACTGTGAGAACGGTAAAGCTATGGCTGTCTTCCAGTGGACGTTGTTATGGCAGGTTCATTGGTCAGTTTAATAAAAAGCTGGATGAGTTTCTGCAAACAAGGAATGTTACAAGTTAGTATTGATCATAAAGTAGAGTTGGGAAAGGTTTTCACTGTGAGGATGGTAAAGCAGTACGGAACTGTCTTCCAGTGGACGTTGTTATGGCAGGTTCATTGGTCAGTTTAATAAAAAGCTGGATGAGTTTCTACAAAACAAGGAATGTTACAAGTTACTGGTATTGATACATAAAGTAGAGTTGGGAAGGTTTTCACTGTGAGAACGGTAAAGCTATGGAACTGTCTTCCAGTGGACGTTGTTATGGCAGGTTCATTGGTCAGTTTAATAAAAAGCTGGATGAGTTCTACAAACAGGAACGTTACAAGCTACTGGTATTGATACATAAAGTGGAGTTGGAAAGGGTTTGTCACTGTGAGAACGGTAAAGCTATGGAACTGTCTCCAGTGGACGTTGTTATGGCAGGTTCATTGTCAGTTTAATAAAAAGCTGGATGAGTTTCTACAAACAAGGAATGTTACAAGTTACGGTGGTTGATACATAAGTAGAGTTGGGAAAGGGTTTTTCACTGTGAGAACGTTAAAGCTATGGAACTGTCTTCCAGTGGACGTTGTTATGGCAGGTTCATTGGTCAGTTTAAATAAAAGCTGGATGAGTTTCTACAAACAAGGAATGTTACAAGTTACGGTATTGATACATAAAGTGGAGTTGGGAAAGGGTTTGTCCACTGTGAGAACGGTAAAGCTATGGAACTGTCTTCCATGACTTGTTATGGCAGGTTCATTGGTCAGTTAATAAAAAGCTGGAGATGTTTCTACAAACAGGAAGTTACAATTTACTGGTATGATACATAAAGTAGAGTTGGGAAAGGGTTTGTCACTGTGAGAACGGTAAAGCTATGCAACTGTCTTCCAGTGACGTTGTTATCAGGTTCATTGTTCAGTTTAATAAAAAGCTGGATGAGTTTCTACAAACAAGGAATGTTACAAGTTACTGGTATTGATACATAAAGTGGGTTGGGAAAGGGTTTGTCACTGTGAGAACGGTAAAGCTATGGAACTGTCTTCCGTGGACGTTGTTATGGCAGGTTCATTGGTCAGTTAATAAAAAGCTGGATGAGTTTCTGCAAACAAGGAATGTTACAGTTACTGGTATTGATACATAAAGTAGAGTTGGGAAAGGGTTTGTCACTGTGAGAAGCGGTAAAGCTATGGAACTGTCTTCCAGTGGACGTTTGTTATGGGCAGTTCATGGTCAGTTAATAAAAAGCTGGATGAGTTTCTGCAAACAAGGAATGTTACAGTTACTGGTATTGATACATAAAGTAGAGTTGGGAAAGGGTTTTCACCTGTGAGGACGGTAAAGCTATGGAACTGTCTTCCAGTGGACTGTTATGGCAGGTTCATTGGTCAGTTATAAAAAGCTGGATGAGTTTCTACAAATAAGGAATGTTACAAGTTACTGGTATTGTATACATAAAGTAGAGTTGATCCAGGGAAATTTCCAATTGCCACTTGGAGTCAGGAAGGGATTTTTTCCCCCTTCATGATTACGGTGTTTTTTTTTTGCCTTCCTCTGGATCAACAGTTAGGCAGGTAATGAGGTTATTGCTAGATGGGTTGGACTGGATGGACGTATGGATACTATACTATATACTATGGATAATATACTATACTATACTAAAATTCTTGTAATACTGCATTAATGAGGGCATGCAAGCAGAGACGTTGGAAACCAGTGTTTGAAGGATTGAAAACAATCCCAATAGGAGTCAATGGGAGCCAAATTCCGGTCATTTTATGCATTCGGTATAGATATTTGATGTTCAATAAGATATCCGTTCGGTATAAAATTTGAGGTTTGTATAGATATTTCATGTTCATATGAATATCCAGGTTTGGTATAATATCTGAGGTTTTGGTATAGAATATTCCATGTTTGATATTGAATATTCGCGTTTGGTATAGAATATCTAAGGTTTGGTATGAATATTCCATGTTCGATATGATATCCGAGGTTTGTATAGAATATTCCATGTTTTGAAGAATGATATTCGGTTGGCATAGAATATTCCAGTGTTTGTATTGAATAATCGAGGTTTGGTATAGAATATTCGAGGTTTGGCATAGAAATATCCAAAGTTTGGTATAGAATATTTCATGTTCGATATTGAATATTTGAGGTACAGTATAGAAATTCCATGTTTGATATTGAATATCTGGGTTTGGTATAGAATATCCAAGGTTTGGTATAGAATATCCATGTTTTGATATCTGAATATTCCATTTGTTGATATTGAATATTTAAGGGTTGGTATAATATCCAGGTTTGGTATAGAAATTCCATGTTCGATATTGATATTTGAGGTTTGGTATAGAATATTTCATGTTCGATATTGAATATCTGAGGTTCGGTATAGAATATTCCATGTTTGATAATGAATATTTGAGGTTTGGTATAGAATATCCCAGGTTTGGTATAGAATATCCATGTTCGATATTGATATTCGAGGTTTGGTATAGAATATTCCAGGTTTGGTTAGAATATTCCATGTTCGATATGTGAATATCAAGGTTTGGTTTAGAATATTCCATGTTCAATATGGAATATTCCGATGTTTGGTGGTAGAATATTCAGGTGTGTGTTAAGAATTCCATGTTCAATTAGATTCCGAGGTTTGGTATAGAATTTCAAGGTTTTGTGTTTAGAATATTCCATGTTCAATATAGATATCCGAGGTTTGGTATAGAAATTTCAAGGTTTGGTTTAGAATATTCCATGTTCAATATAGAATATCCGAGGTTTGGTATAGAATATTCAAGGTTTGGTATAGAATATTCCATGTTCAATATAGAATATCCGAGGTTTGGTATAGAATATTCAAGGTTTGGTTTAGAATATTCCATGTTCAATATAGATATATCCGAGGTTTGGTATAGAATATATCAAGTGGTTTGGTATAGATATTCCATGTTCAATTAGAAATCCAGGTTTGGTATAGGAATATTCCATGTTCAATATAGAATACCGAGGTTTGGTATAGAATATTCAAGGTTTGGTTTTAGAATATTCCATTTTCAATATGAAAGAATATCCGAGGTTTGGTATATGAATATTCCATGTTCATATAGAATATCGAGTGTTTGTATAGAATATTCAAGGTTTGGTTAGAATATCCATGTTCAATATAGAATCCGAGGTTTGGTATAGAATATTCAAGGTTTGGTTTAGAATATTCCATGTTCAATATAGAATATCCGAGGTTTGTATAGAATATTCAAGGTTTGGTATAGATATTCCATGTTCAATATAGAATATCCGAGGTTTGGTATAGAATATTCAAGGTTTGGTTTAGAATATTCCATGTTCAATATAGAATATCCGAGGTTTGGTATAGAATATTCAAGGTTTGGTTAAGATATTCCATGTTCAATATAGAATATCCGAGGTTTGGTATAGAATATTCAAGGTTGGTTTAGAATATTCCATGTTCAATATAGAATATCCGAGGTTTGGTATAGAATATTCCATGTTCAATATAGAATATCCGAGGTTTGGTATAGAATATTCAAGGTTTGGTTTAGAATATTCCATGTTCAATATAGAATATCCGAGGTTTGGTATAGAATATTCAAGGTTTGGTTTAGAATATTCCATGTTCAATATAGAATATCCGAGGTTTGGTATAGAATATTCAAGGCTCAGTATAGTACTCGATGTTCCAATTAAGCCATCAAATATTGGGCGGGTGGGGGGGGCGGGGGGTGACGTCTCTCAGAAAGTTTTGGCAGTTTTAAAAACCTGAAACTCATCCCTGTATTTAAGTAGAATAAAAATGTTTTTAATGTTGTACAAACTCTAAGAGGATGGTGAGTTCAGTATTGTTGTAAATACAAACTCAAACATTTTTCACGTAAATAATATTAAATGCTCTGCACACAAACACACACAGTCCAAACTTCCCTGCCCATTAGTGAATATCCTTAGTAGGGGTGAGCCATTTCCACTGTGCTAATAAACATATAACAGACTGATGGTCAAATGGAATCAAGAACCCAATGTTTTTGAAAGAATATAAATCGATGTAAAATAGAAGGAAGGAGAGAAATATTCTACAGAATCCCTTGGCAGTAAACATGGGACATCGACCTTGCAAATAAAGGAAGTCATTTTTGACCATTTAGATAATGGATCTCTACTTGACCTCATCATACAGAAATCCATTATCACTCATTTCTGAATAGGGACCTTGCTCTGCTAAATACTACTGTATCTTCCATATATTGCTTACTGGAACCCAATGTTACCCAAGGTAACCCACTGGAACCCAATGTAAATTACTGGAGCCCAATGTTACTCAATGTAACCTACTGGAACCCAATGTTACCCAATGTAGCCCACAGCAACCCAATGTGACCTACTGGAACCCAATGTTCCCCAATGGAACCTGCTGGAACCCAATGTAACCTACTGAAACCCAATGTTACTCAATGGAACCCACTGGAGCCCAGTGTTACCCACTGTAACCTACTGGAACCCAATGTAATCCACTGGAACAAAATGCTACCCAATGTAACCTACTGGAACCGAATGTTACCCAATGGAACCCAATGGAACCTAATGTTACCCTATAGAACCTACTGGAGCCAAATGTAACCCATTGTTTCCCAATTTAACCCACCGGAAACCAATGTAACCCACTGGAACCCAATGTAACCCATTGCAACCCACTGTAAACCAATGTAACCCAATGTAACCCACTATAACCCAATTTAACCCACAGTAACCCAATGTAACCCATTGTATCCCTAACTATGTTCTCCTCCCCACATAGTATTGGGGTGTATTAGTCATAGAAAGATATCTGCTCACTTTTTTCTTATATTGCTACTGACCTATAATATCTCCCTCATTAACCTCACTTAATGAGGAATTCGTTATTTTTTCTTTTTGTTGTGACTATTACTTCCCCTTACTCCAAACTGTATCGACCTCATATTCAGAATTCCTGAGTGATTCCCACTGGAGTCCTAGCAGAGAAAATGGACTCATAAAGGGACATGCAAAGAGATAATGTACTTGTGATCTGAATGACTGTTAACCGCATTGGTCATGAGAGGTGTGTATGTACCTTTAATTATATAGCTGAAGAATTCCTCACTCCACAAACTAACCCTTTACCCTGACCATATAGTATTTTGTCGATGTTGTTGATGGACACAACACAAAAATATTGCCTCAAATCCAGGTTAAATTTATTATGAAAGTGTCAGTTTGACATTGGAATGTTCACATCAGAAGCTTCTACCCATTAAAGTGAAAGACAAAAAATATGAACAATGAAGAACCTAACATGGTAACCTTTCCAGGGATTCCTTAGGTAAAATATAGCATGCTTCTCCTATGCACGCTATCGCTCTCTATTGTCTCCTCTAGGCAATGCACTGAGCCGATAACGTCTCTCAGTGCATAGCAAATGTGGTTTACCTATTCCGAATCTTTAACCCCAGCTCCCTGCTAGAGGTAAAGATTCCATCTTAAAGAGGCGTTATCGGCTCGGTACATTCCTTGTGGCGGTTGCGCCTTGGTACATGGGTTAACATGACATTAAAATGGAAAAATGTTTACTTGTTCTCTGTACATAGCCCTACTACTGTCTTATGCTTGAAAACTGTGTAAGGAGATACAAGAAATGGAAAGAAGAAAAGAGAAGAAGAAAGAACTGTGTTTAAATGATCAAGAACAGAAATAAACAGAGACCCATTATTATACTTTAAAGGGACATTCGAAAAAAATATCCATAGCTACATCACACGTGAGAGATGCCCTGAAATACAATTATTATAAAATAACTCAAAAACTGTAATAGAGATGCTTGTGAAGGTTCTCATTCATCCAGGTCATGGTCTATCTGTAATATTCATTCATCCAGGTGAAATCAGAACACACTAATCAACATGTTAAGAGTTCTCCAATCAGCTGATAGCTGGTAACCCTCTGCCCCAGCCCTGCCTAGATCTTTCAAATCCTTCCATTTTGTGGGATTTCCAGTTTGGATCATACTTTGACTAACTTCCCTTTAAAAACAATTACTTTTCTAATCTGCGGTTCATGGTTCGGTAAGGATCAAACTAACTGAAACCCTTTCCCAAAATGCATTGAATTCAGGCTGAATCCCATCCCGACATTAATTCTACAGGAAAGTTCCCTCTGTACATCTAACCCATCATCATAGAGAGTTAACAGAATGAGAGTCCCATTGTGCACGTAGCTGACACACTTGTTCCCTGTTTAAGAGGAATTAATTTAGTAATTATGGTGAGATGTTCACATTTAGCTTGGCCCCTAATTAGCCATGGTCTCTGAAAATTGAACCACTTGGGTGTTGCTGCGAACTGGGGCATCTCCCGCGTTATGCTTCTAAGTGGTTGATTTTGAGGCAGTTGTACTTCGAGAAACATCACAGATAACAGATGCTTATTAGGTCTTGTTAATGTTAACCGCTGGAGATCGGCTATGTTAAGTCAATTATTTATCGTCTTTCAAGACATTCAGAAACAATAAACGTATAGGAGAAAAGGAATGGGGGGAAGGGCAAACCACAGTGTGTCACCCATTAGTACAAGGTAAAAACTATTTTCTCTTAAATGCCCTAATTAATAACTTCTAGTGGACTGTGTGTGAGTAAGCACGTGGCAAGTAGCGTAGCTCTAAAAAAAACAAAAAAACTTAAATTAGGCAGCAAAATCCCCCCCCCCATACACTAATAGTAACAGGTATCGTAGATCGAAAGTTGTTAATTAACCGTGATCGTATAATTAACTAACCAGGGATACCGCGGGTTTATAAATATGGCCCTTAGGTCTCAAGCTCGGAAAGGGGTTTGTCACGTGTGAGAACGGTTAAAAGCTATGGAATGTCTTCCAGTGGACGTTGTTATGGCAGGTTCATTGGACAGTTTAATAAAAGCTGGATGAGTTTACAAACAAGGAATGTTACAAGTTACTGGTATTGATACATAAAGTAGAGTTGGGAAGGGTTTTGTCACTGTGAGAACGGTAAGATGGAACTGTCTTCCAGTGGACGTTGTTTATGGCAGGTTCATGGTCAGTTTAATAAAAGCTGGATGAGTTTCTACAAACAAGGAAGTTGCAATAGTACTGGTATGTGATACATAAAGTAGAGTTGGGAAAGGGTTTGTCACTGTGAGAATGGTAAGCTATGGACTGTCTTCCAGTGGACGTTGTTATGGGCAAGTTCCTGGTCAGTTTAATAAAAAGCTGGATGCGTTTCTACAAACAAGGAATGTTACAAGTTACATGGTATTGATACATAAAGTAGAGTTGGGAAGGGTTTTTTACTGTGAGAACGGTAAAGCTATGGAAACTGTCTTCCGTGGACGTTGTTATGGCAGGGTCATTGGTCAGTTATAAAAAGCTGGATGAGTTCTACAAACAAGAGTTACAAGTTACTGGTATTGATACATAAAGTGGAGTTGGGAAGGGTTTGTCACTGTGAGAACGGTAAAGCTATGAACTGTCTTCCAGTGGACGTTGTTATGGCAGGTTCATTGGTCAGTTTAATAAAAAGCTGGATGAGTTTCTGCAAACAAGGAAGTGTTACAAGTTACTGGTATTGATACATAAAGAGAGTTGGGAAAGGTTTTCACTGTTGAGGATGGTAAAGACGAACTGTCTTCCAGTGGACGTTGTTATGGCAGGTTCATTGTAGTTTAATAAAAAGCTGGATGAGTTTCTACAAAAAGAATGTTACAAGTTACTGGTATTGATACATAAAGTAGAGTTGGGAAAGGGTTGTTTCACTGTGAGAACGGTAAAGCTATGGAACTGTCTTCCAGTGGACGTGTTATGGCAGGTTCATGGTCAGTTTAATAAAAAGCTGGATGAGTTCTAAAAACAAGGAACGTTACAAGCTACTGGTATTGATACATAAAGTGGAGTTGGGAAAGGGTTTGTCACTGTGAGAACGGTTTAAAGCTATGGAACTGTTTCCAGTGGACGTTGTTATGGCAGGTTCATTGGTCAGTTTAATAAAAGCGGATGAGTTTCTACAAAAAGGAATGTTACAAGTATGGTATTGATACATAATAAGTAAGAGTTGGGATGTTTAAGGGTTTTTCACTGTGAGAACGGTAAAGCTATGGAACTGTCTTCCAGTGGACGTTGTTATGGCAGGTTCATTGTCAGTTTAATAAAAAGCTGGATGAGTTTCTACAAACAAGGAATGTTACAAGTTATGGTATTGATACATAAAGTGGAGTGGGAAAGGGTTTGTCACTGTGAGAACGGTTAAAGCTATGGAACTGTCTTCCAGGGGAGTTGTTATGGCAGCAGGTTCATGGTCAGTTTAATAAAAGCTGGGAGAGTTTCTAACAAAAAGGAATGTTACAATTTACTGTATTGATACATAAAGTAGAGTTGGGAAAGGGTTTGTCACTGTGAGAACGGTAAAGCTATGCAACTGTCTTCCAGGGACGTTGTTATGGCAGGGTCATTGTTCAGTTTAATAAAAGCTGGATGAGTTTCTACAAACAAGGAATGTTACAAGTTACTGGTATTGATACATAAAGTGGAGTTGGGAAAGGGTTTGTCAGGTGAGAACGGTAAAGCTATGGAACTGTCTTCCAGTGGACGTTGTTATGGCAGGTTCATTGGTCAGTTAATAAAAAGCTGGATGAGTTTCTGCAAACAATGGAATGTTACAGATTACTGGTATTGATACATAAAGTAGAGTTGGGAAAGGGTTGTCACTGTGAGAACGGTTAAGCTATGGAACTGTCTTCCAGTGGACGTTGTTATGGCAGGTTCATGGTCAGTTAATAAAAAGCTGGATGAGTTTCTGCAAACAAGGAATGTTACAAGTTATGGTATTGATACATAAAGTAGAGTTGGGAAAGGGTTTTCACTGTGAGGACGGTTAAAGCTATGGAACTGTCTTCCAGTGGACGTTGATGGCGGTTCATTGGTCAGTTTAATAAAAGCTGGATGAGGTTCTACAAATAAGGAATGTTACAAGTTACTGGTATTGATACATAAAGTAGAGTTGATCCAGGGAAATTTCCAATTGCCACTTGGAGTCAGGAAGGGATTTTTCCCCTTCATGATTACGGTTTTTTTTTTTGCCTTCTCTGGATATCAACAGTTAGGCAGGTAATGAGGTTATTGCTAGATGGGTGGGACTGGATGGACGTATGGATACTAATATACTATGGATAATATACTATACTATACTAAAATTCTTGTAATACTGCATTAATGAGGGCATGCAAGCAGAGACGTTGGAAACCAGTGTTTGAAGGATTGAAAACAATCCCAATAGGAGTCAATGGGAGCCAAATTCCGGTCATTTTATGCATTCGGTATAGAATATTTGATGTTCAATAAAGAATATTCCAGGTTCGGTATAAAATATTTGAGGTTTGGTATAGAAATATTCTATGTTCGATATTGAATATCCGAGGTTTGGTATAGAATATCTGAGGTTTGGTATAGAATATTCCATGTGTTTGATATTGAATATTCGACGTTTGGTATAGAATATCTAAGGTTTGGTATAGAATATTCCATGTTCGATATTGTATCCGAGGTTGGTATAGAATATTCCATGTTTGATAATGAATATTCGAGGTTTGGCATAGAATATTCCATGTTTGATAATGAATATTCGAGGTTTGGTATAGAATATTCGAGGTTTGGCATAGAATATCCAAAGTTTGGTATAGAATATTTCATGTTCGATATTGAATATTTGAGGTACAGTATAGAATATTCCATGTTTGATATTGAATATCTGAGGTTTGGTATAGAATATCCAAGGTTTGGTATAGAATATTCCATGTTTGATACTGAATATTCCATGTTTGATATTGAATATTTAAGGGGTTGGTATAGAATATCCCAGGTTTGGTATAGAATATTCCATGTTCGATATTGAATATTTGAGGTTTGGTATAGAATATTTCATGTTCGATATTGAATATCTGAGGTTCGGTATAGAATATTCCATGTTTGATAATGAATATTTGAGGTTTGGTATAGAATATCCCAGGTTTGGTATAGAATATTCCATGTTCGATATTGAATATTCGAGGTTTGGTATAGAATATCCCAGGTTTGGT
Organism: Hymenochirus boettgeri; assembly: GCA_019447015.1. Taxonomy (NCBI): domain Eukaryota; kingdom Metazoa; phylum Chordata; class Amphibia; order Anura; family Pipidae; genus Hymenochirus; species Hymenochirus boettgeri. The sequence continues at coordinate 28,354,118 of CM033469.1, forward strand.
ATAGAATATTCCATGTTCGATATTGAATATTCAAGGTTTGGTTTAGAATATTCCATGTTCAATATAGAATATCCGAGGTTTGGTATAGAATATTCAAGGTTTGGTTTAGAATATTCCTGTTCAATATAGAATATCCGAGGTTTGGTATAGAATATTCAAGTTTGGTTTAGAATATTCCATGTTCAATATAGAATATCCGAGGTTTGGTATAAATATTCAAGGTTTGGTTTAGAATATTCCATGTTCAATATAGAATATCCGAGGTTTGGTATAGAATATTCAAGGTTTGGTATAGAATATTCCATGTTCAATATGAAATCCGAGGTTGGTATAGAATATTCAAGGTTTGGTTAGAATATTCATGTTCAATATAGAATATCCGAGGTTTGGTTGATATAGAATATTCAAGGTTTGGTATAGAATATTCCATGTTCAATATGAATAATCCGAGGTTTGGTTATAGAATATTCCATGTTCAATATAGAATATCAGGTTTTGTATAGAATATTCAAGGTTTGGTTTAGATATTCCATGTTCAATATGAATATCGAGGTTGGTATAGAATATTCCATGTTAATATAGAATATCCGAGGTTGGTATAGAATATTCAGGTTTGGTTTAGAATATTCCATGTTCAATATAGAATATCCGAGGTTTGGTATAGAATATTCAAGGTTTGGTTTAGAATATTCCATGTTCAATATAGAATATCCGAGGTTTGGTATAGAATATTCAAGGTTTGGTATGAATATTCCATGTTCATATAGAATATCCGAGGTTTGGTATAGAATATTCAAGGTTTGGTTTAGAATATTCCATGTTCAATATAGAATATCCGAGGTTGGTATAGAATATTCAAGGTTTGGTATAGAATATTCAAGTTCAATAGAATATCCGAGGTTGGTATGAATATTCAAGTTGGTTTAGAATATCCATGTTCAATATAGAATATCCGAGGTTTGGTATAGAATATTCATGTTAATATAGAATTGAGGTTTGGTATAGAATATTCAAGGTTTGGTTAGAATATTCCATGTTCAATATAGAATATCCGGGTTTGGTATAGAATATTCAAGGTTGGTTAGAATATTCCATGTTCAATATAGAATATCCGAGGTTTGGTATAGAATATTCAAGGCTCAGTATAGTACTCGATGTTCCAATTAAGCCATCAAATATTTGACGCTCCAGAAAGTTTTGGCAGTTTTAAAAACCTGAAACTCATCCCTGTATTTAAGTAGAATAAAAATGTTTTTAATGTTGTACAAACTCTAAGAGGATGGTGAGTTCAGTATTGTTGTAAATACAAACTCAAACATTTTTCACGTAAATAATATTAAATGCTCTGCACACAAACACACACAGTCCAAACTTCCCTGCCATAGTGAATATCCTTAGTGGGGGGAGCCATTTCCACTGTGCTAATAACATATAACAGACTGATGGTCAAATGGAATCAAGAACCAATGTTTTTGAAAGAATATAAATCGATGTTAAAATAGAAGGAAGGAGAGAAATATTCTACAGAATCCCTTGGCAGTAAACATGGGACATCGACCTTGCAAATAAAGGAAGTCATTTTTGACCATTTAGATAATGGATCTCTACTTGACCTCATCATACAGAAATCCATTATCACTCATTTCTGAATAGGGACCTTGCTTGCTAAATACTATGTATCTTCCCTATATTGCTTGGAACCCAATGTTACCCAGGTAACCCACTGGAACCCAATGTAAATTACTGGAGCCCAATGTTACTCAATGTAACCTACTGGAACCCAATGTTACCCATGTAGCCCACAGCAACCCAATGTGACCTACTGGAACCCAATGTTCCCCAATGGAACCTGCTGGAACCCAATGTAACCTACTGAAACCCAATGTTACTCAATGGAACCCACTGGAGCCCAGTGTTACCCACTGTAACCTACTGGAACCAATGTAATCCATGGAACAAAATGCTACCCAATGTAACCTACTGGAACCGAATGTTACCCAATGGAACCCAATGGAACCTAATGTTACCCTATAGAACCTACTGGAGCCAAATGTAACCCATTGTTTCCAATTAACCCACCGGAAACCAATGTAACCACTGGAACCAATGTAACCCATTGCAACCCACTGTAAACCAATGTAACCCAATGTAACCCACTATAACCCAATTTAACCCAGTAACCCAATGTAACCCATTGTATCCCTAACTATGTCTCCCCCCACATAGTATTGGGGTGTATTAGTCATAGAAAGATATCTGCTCACTTTTTTCTTAATTGCTACTGACCTATAATATCTCCCTCATTAACCTCATTAATGAGGAATTCGTTATTTTTTCTTTTTTTGTTGACTATTACTTCCCCTTACTCCAAACTGTATCGACCTCATATTCAGAATTCCTGAGTGATTCCCACTGGAGTCCTAGCAGAGAAAATGGACTCATAAAGGGACATGCAAAGAGATAATTACTTGTGATCTGAATGACTGTTAACCGCATTGGTCATGAGAGGTGTGTATGTACCTTTAATTATATAGCTGAAGAATTCCTCACTCCACAAACTAACCCTTTACCCTGACCATATAGTATTTTGTCGATGTTGTTGATGGACACAACACAAAAATATTGCCTCAAATCCAGGTTAAATTTATTATGAAAGTGTCAGTTTGACATTGGAATGTTCACATCAGAAGCTTCTACCCTTAAAGTGAAAGACAAAAAATATGAACAATGAAGAACCTAACATGGTAACCTTTCCAGGGATTCCTTAGGTAAAATATAGCATGCTCTCCTATGCACGCTATCGTCTCTATTGTCTCCTCTAGGCAATGCACTGAGCCGATAACGTCTCTCAGTGCATAGCAAATGTGGTTTACCTATTCCGAATCTTTAACCCCGCTCCCTGCTAGAGGTAAGATTCCATCTTAAAGAGGCGTTATCGGCTCGGTACATTCCTTGTGGCGGTTGCGCCTTGGTACATGGGTTAACATGACATTAAAATGGAAAAATGTGACTTGTTCTCTGTACATAGCCCTACTACTGTCTTATGCTTGAAAACTGTGTAAGGAGATACAAGAAATGGAAAGAAGAAAAGAGAAGAAAGAAAGAACTGTGTTTAAATGATCAAGAACAGAAATAAACAGAGACCCATTATATATCTTTAAAGGGAATTCGAAAAAAATATCTAGCTACATCACACGTGAGAGATGCCCTGAAATACAATTATTATAAAATAACTCAAAACTGTAATAGAGATGCTGTGAAGGTTCTCATTCATCCAGGTCATGGTCTATCTGTAATATCATTCATCAGGTCATGGTCTATCTGTAATAGTCATTCATCCAGGTCATGGTCTATCTGTAATATTCATATCATCCAGTCATGGTCTATCTGTAATATTCATTCATTCAGGTCATGGTCTATCTCAATATTCATCCATCCAGGTCATGGTATATCTGTAATATCATTCATCCAGGTCATGGTATATCTGTAATATTCATTCATCCAGGTCATGGTCTATCGTAATATTCATTCATCCAGGTCATGGTCTATCTTCAATATTCATCCATCCAGGTCATGGTATATCGTAATATTCATTCATCCCGGTCATGGTTATCTGTATATTCATTCACCAGGTCATGGTATATCTGTAATATTCATTCTCCAGGTCATGGTATATCTGTAATATTCATTTATCCAGGTCATGGTAATCTATAATATTCATCCATCCAGGTCAGGTATATCTGTAATATTCATTCATCCAGGTCATGGGATATCTGTATATTCATTCATCCAGGTCATGGGTCTATCTTCAATATTCATTCATCCAGGTCATGGTATATCTGTATTATTCATCATCAGAGTCATTGTAATCGTAAATTATTTACCAGGTCATGGTATATCTGTAATATTCATTCACCAGGCCATGGTATATCTGTAATAGTCATTCATCCAGGTCATGGTATATCTGTAATATCATTTATCCAGGTCATGGTATATCTGTAATATTCATTTATTTCAGGTCATGGTCTATCTGTAATATATTTATCCAGGTCATGGTATATCTTAATATTTCATTCATCCAGGTCATGTATATCTGTAATATTCTTTATCCAGGTCATGGTATCTGTAATTCTTTCTACCAGGTCATGGTATATCTGTAATATTCATTTATCAGGTCATGGTTATCTGTAATATTCTTTATCCAGGTCATTGATATGTAATATTCATCATCCAGGTCATGTATATCTGTAATATTCTTTCATCCAGGTCATGGTATATCTGTCTATTCATTCCCAGGTCATTGTATATCTGAATATTATTTATCCAGGTCATGGTATATCTGTAATATTCTCCATCCAGGTCATGGTATACTGTAATATTCATTCATCCAGGTCATGTATATCTGTAATATTCTTTCATCAGGTCATGGTCTATCTGTAATATTCATTCATCCAGGTCATGGTATATCTTACATTAATTATCCAGGTCATGGTTATCTGTAATATTCATTATTCAGGTCATGGTTATCTGTAATATTATTATCCAGGTCATGGTATATCTGTAAAATTATTGCATCCAGGTCAGGATATCTGTATCTTCATTCATCCAGGTCATGGTATATCTGTAATATTCATTCATCCAGGTCATTGTATAATTGTATATCTGTTATATTCTTTCATCCAGGTCATGGTATATCTGTAATATTCATTCATCCAGGTCATTGTATATCTATAATATTCATTCATCCAGGTCATGGTATATCTGTAATATTCATCCATCCAGGTCATGGTATATCTGTTGTTTTGAATTAGATCAACTGGACTTGAAGTTTAGTTCTTAAAGATGTTTCGCTAGTCATCCGACTTCAAGTCACTCTGAATTGAGAAAGCCAGTCAGATGACTAGCGAAATGTCTTCAAGAACTAAACTTTAAGTCCAGTTGATGTAATTGAATACAAGGGGTTCAACACCATCTGTCTGCCATGTACAATGCTGTTTTGACACCTTACTCTGGGCGTTCCTATAACACCTCTTAGCCACTACCCAATCACACCCTTAACACCTGGCTGTGATATGCTAATTGGGATTTTCCAGGATACATAATTGCCACAGATTCTTGTACAAGTCATTCTGAATTGAGAGATCCAGCCGGATGACTAGCGAAACGTCTTCAAGAACTAAACTTCAAGTCCAGTTGATCTAATTGAATACAACAGATAATAGTTAGAAAGCTGACAGATGTAAACTTAACCTGAAATGCTGCCCAATGTTCTGTTAACCCTCTTTCAGCTTACTGGTTCTTTTGATTAGCAGCTGTCAGTGAATGGATATGACAGTTGACATTACAGCCAATAACTGAATGCAATTCCTCTAGCTGCCCCCTTTGGTCATGTGCAAACTTGTAAAAAGCTTGTGGAGCTTGGAGAGGATGTGGAAACATTTTGGGAGGCCGAGGGGAGAGAAGAACATTTCGCTGCATTACAGGTCAGTCCTACATCTGTCAGCTTCCAACTATTGGTGTTTATGGAGGGTGATTAACTTCATTTCCCATACAAAGGGGTGGATTTGCCCTTTAACCATTCTATTCTCATTATAATAAAAAGCACTAAAAATGATGTACAATGTTACAAATGTTAAGTGATCTCAGGTGCTCCTTCTACTAAGACACTTTTCTAACTTTCAAAGGTTTGTCCAGAACCAAATGGAAAGTTAAGTCAAGTGTTTTCTTGTTTATTGACTAAGCATAAGATACATTTACTTCTTCTTTAAAATTGACCAAGATATAGCATTGTGTTATCTTAATACTGTGGTGGTAATTTACATGATTCTACAATATTGAGTGTTCATTTACAATATGATACGCAGATACGGTGTATAACATTCTGACCGATTGGTAACATACAGTACAATACCGGTCGTTATTTAAAGGGTATCTCAACTACTTAAAATGACTTTTGGTATTCAGTTTTATTGAAGAATGGGAGGTAAAGGAGCTGTGTCTTACTTCCTGTTCGTCAATAAAACGTTCAGGCGCCGGCAACAAAGGAACGAAACTTGTCCAATCGTATGCGCATAGAGCACTAAGTCCGTCGGGACTGGTCGTGGAGATAACCTTTAATAGTAGGCATTTAATAATGGTGCTCTTTATTTTACAATAGCGTTAATGTACGACCAGGCCATTATTTTGCTTGTGCACTATCTATAATGGTCATTATTTCCTGCAGGATTGGCGCTCATTGTTTCATTACACACCAGGAGCTCTGGTGGAGTGTTGGTGGTCACATGACAGAGGACACGGAAGTTGGAGCGTCCATGGTGGAGCCGGGGGTTGGATGTGCCTGTTACAGCGCGTACCAGAGGGGAAGTCTTGAGGTCCGTGTGACGGTCGCAGCTGCCTGTTTAGTTCGTGAGAGGAGACGGGAGACAAACACTGGGGAAAGAGGTGTTGGAGGGTCTGGTACCATTGCGGGACTGTTTGTACCTCTTAAAGGGCAAGTCCAGCCCTAAAATGAAAACTTACATACAGGTAAATCACCCCCCAAAACCCTAAACGGTAATAGTTTGAAATGTGAAATATATAAGTCTAACCTGAAATCCTGCACAATGTCCTGTTTCCCCTGTTTCTGCTTCCTGGTTCTTCTAGTTAGTAACTGTCAGTTATGGATTTGATAGTTGACATCACAGCCAATGACTGAATGTTAATCCCCTTTCTGCCTCTTCTGAGCATGCCCAGGCTCAGTACAGACTCAGTACAGGTTTCTAAATTGCTCAGTTTCCATGAGGCATCCAGTAGCATAGCAGGCATACAGTAATGAATTCATAGGACAAATTATGATGTATCAACATATTTTAAAGAGACCATTCTTTCTAAAAGATGTACTTATGAGGGTGGAGTTGTCCATTAAGGTAACGTGGTGATTTATCACTTGGACTTTGACATAGACTTACCTGGCTGCACGCCTATTATAGGCTGGATATTTTTCGCTTGTGTATTATAGACTAAATAATTAAGGTTTTTTCACTTGTATCACTGTGCTACATATATGCTATTTATGGGTATATTGTGCTAATAAAAGAATATTCCGATTTTACAATATTTTAGTATTATCCCTTATTACTTTTATTTGTTTGTTTTTAGAAAATATAGATAGTGAGTTTTTCCCTATCTGTGTTTGTTGCAAGGTTCAGGACCCACCTTGCTAGTAATTAAGGGAGTGATTTTCTGTTACACAATAGCTTTATATTTATATATTCTATGTATATAAGGTAAACGTTTGCACCTCTTTGCCGCTCTGTGGTGTTTCTGGAAAAAACAAGTTAGTGGGGCAAAAAAATCCCCTTTACAAGCATTAAAAGTTCAGGATAATTCACCGGACAAGGGAGAAGTAAGCGGGTGCATGAAATATTGTATTTAAACTGGGAACATGTCAATCCAATGAAGTCATTTTGCTCTTTCTGTATATTAGAGAAAAGGCAGATTGTTCCCCCTGTACGAAGTGTTAAGAAGGTCACGACCTATTCAAATTGTCTTTAAACGACCTTGAAGACTCAGATAATGAAAAAGATTCCGTACACCGTGATTCATTATTTCTTTACACGTTTGAGAAATCTTTCAGCAAAATTATTTTTTCCATGGAGATCTCACATCTTCAACCTTGGGTTAATGACTGAGCCATCTGGTGTCACATGGATCCTTTCTTTCTTCCTTTTAAGATGCAATAAAATGTGACGTTACTGGTGAATGGGGGTGTTCCCAGATGGATGTGTTCATTAAGGAGATATATATATTTGTAAATATATATAAATATATATATATCATTGGTTGGCCCAGGAGGTAACAGAACAAGGAGGAAGTTTTCAGCAGACTAGCAGATTCCAGACCTACAATGTCCTACTGTGCACTTGTCATTTGCCTCTTTAGTCTCATGACTATCACTTCTGCTTGCTACATCCAAAACTGTCCAATTGGAGGAAAGAGATCGGTGATAGACATTATGGACATCAGAAAGGTAAGGTCCTACCTCGTCAATGCACTGAAATAAGGGCTTGAAATGTATCTGATCCTGGTGTTAAAACCAGGCTCTGCTACATTTTATGTAGAAGGTATTTCCTTTAAATCCAGCTCCCTCTACTACTGGGTACCTTGAGCCCAGATATCCTCCAACCTTATAGGTCAGTGTTTCACTTCTCATCCCTTTCTTCGATTCCTTAAACTATTTCTCCAGGACCCCCAAGCAACCTTCCAGGGAACCCTAGGTCCCTGGTTGATAAACACTGTTATAGATGCTGTTATTCTGCCATTAATCTTTACATTGCACTGTTGAGATCAAACATGATTGAATCTCGTCTGCAAGTTGGATAAAAGGCTTTAAACATTTTGTCTATGTTGCGTGTTGATGTGTTTTAGAATGGATTTGTAATGAACCTACTGCTAGAACACGGCTGTGCTGGATTTACAGGGCATCTATACTGAAATTTTTTTATTTATTTTTTTTTGTTTATTTCCCAGAAACTATAATTCTTCCCAACTATCACTGTAATATTTTTTTTGTTGGTCTTCCCCCTATTCAGGTTGGACCATCTTACATTTCAGCTGTCAACCAATTGCCTTATTATTATAAATAATATATATACTCTTCTGCTATGTGCACTTTTTCTGTAACTGGAAGGGTGACAGTTGGTATGTGACTATTGCATGGTGGGTAATTCCCCCTCTCGGTGTTGCCTCACAGTGAGCATTGTCTTTTTTTGACAAATGTCAGGTAAAGGCTGAGAAACACAAGCAGCTACACACATATACCTCAGTGTAAGAGATACTTGCATGCATTTATTTATAGATTTAAAATATATTTCTGTATATTTGCCCTTTAATGTTTAGTTAGGACTTTTAGGCCAATCTCATGCTTAACTTTATACCTACTGCATGATCAATGTAATAATACAAATCAGTCTTCAAATTGCTTTCTCTATTGAATAACCCCACACAAGCTTCCGAACTTCCATTTTGGTTCCGGTCTTATAAACAGCTGATCGTGCATATGTTTCATTCATACGCATGGTCAGGTGTTTACAAACAACTGATTGTGGGGGGGGGGTCAGGGGCCCATCCTCCAATCTCGTGGGGGGGGGGGGGCAGGCCCCTGCAGGAACGCCCAGAGTAAGGTGTCAAAACAGCATTGTATATGGCAGACAGTTGGTGTCGACCCCCCCTTCCACCTCTTTTTAGGCTTGGTTTCTTTATTTTCACATAAATGGCCTTCTTGACACCTCTCTTGAACCATTCAAAATTGGCAAAGGAGCGTGACTGGTTCAAGAGAGGTGTCAAGGAGGCTACCCTCTGTTATTGTTGGAAGAAACAGTCAGACAGGGAAGTCTGTCTATCAGCTTTATTAATGAACCATCTACCAGCATATGGACACCTACAGTTTAAAGGTGTTTAAAGGATGGAAACATTGCCTTTATTATATTCTGATTTAAACATTTCTGTTAAAAAAATTTTTTTACCTGACCTCATTGCAATGTATGCTATTATATCTATAGGTATTCCTAGAAACTATGTTGCTTATGCAAAAAGGTGTAAATGTGTGCCCATCGCAGTAACTACTGTAATAGTCTGGTAAAACGTTAATATCTGATTTGTTGCTACAGGTAAATGGGACATATTTATTAACCCTTGGTATCAAAAACTTTGTAAAAGCGTGATCATGCCGATAAATGACTGTTGACATGACTATAGGATGTGTACCATCAGTTACAGTAATGTATCCATATTTCTACAGTGTATCCCTTGTGGCCCAAGGAACAAAGGACATTGTTTTGGGCCCAGCATCTGCTGTGGGGAGGAACTGGGATGTTATATCGGAACTGCCGAGACTATTAGATGCCAAGAAGAAAACTATCTACCTTCCCCTTGTGAATCTGGGAGGAAACCATGTGGCGGCAATGGGGGGAATTGCGCAGCATCTGGAATTTGCTGTAACCATGGTAAGAATGGAACCTTCCAAACTGTAATATCTGTTATCAGCATTGTGTACAAAAGCTATTTAGGAAAGCAGAGTATAAAGTCTTGGGTTTGGGGTTTGGTCAGGGTTCAAATGAGATTGTCCCAGTAGATGAAAAACTGAGGCGAAACTGCTAAAATCCGTTCCACCTGCGGATTCACAGATATTCGAGAAAATTTGTGGAAAAACCTATTAAAGTCAATTGGAGAAATAAATCTGCACCGATCCGCCTATAAATAATAACGTAAAATAGCAATGGTAACTTACTGTAAATGGCTCTGGGACCTGGGAAATGGTCTGGGGAACATGCACATATATCCAGAACTAAAAAAAAAATTTCCTCATGATCGTTCTGTTTTTCGAGCTTCCGCATTGTATTTTCCAGATGTATTTGAATTTTCAAGGAATTTTCGAAAATTTTGCGAAAATGATACAGTAACTTACTGTAAATGTCTCTGGGACCTGGGAAATGGTCTGGGGAACAGACAACCAGATTCTTTCTGAAATAACCTGATTGTAACCAATTCTGATTAGTTTCAATCAGATTTTTTTTAAGAAAGAATCTGATTGGTATACTAACCAATCTGATTCTTTTCCTGTCAGAATTGGTTACAGTCAGATTTCTTCAGAAACAATCGGATTGGTTAGTATACCAATCAGATTCTTTCCTAAAAGAAAAATATAGAATTGGTTGCAATCAGATTCAGAAATTATCTGATTGGTATGCTAACCAATCAGATTCTTTTCGAAAGAATCTGATTGTAACCAATTCTGATTGGAAAAGAATTTGATTGGTGAGTATACCAATCAGATTCTTTCTGAAATAATCTGATTGTATCTAGAGATGTTCGAAACTGTTGAGTTTCGTTCCGTTTTTGAATTTTCGGAAAGTCCGAAAGTTCGAGTTCGATTTTTTCGATTTCCTCTATTCTTTCTGAAAGCATCTTATTGTAACCAATTCTGATTTAAAAAATAATATGATGGGTTAGAATACTGACCAAACAGAATTGATTACAATCAGATTCTTTCAGAAAGAATCTGATTGGTATGCTTTCTGTAAGAATCTAATTGTTACCAATTCTGATTGGAAAATAATTGGGTATACTAACCAATCGGATTCTTTCTGAACGAATCTGAATGGATCCAATAAGAATTGGTTACAATCAGATTCTTTCAGAAAGAATCTTATTGTATGCTTTCTGAAAGAATCAGATAGTAACTAATTCTGATTGAAAAAGAATCTGATTGGTTAGTATACCAATCAGATTTTTACTGGAAGAATCTGATTGCAACCAATCAGAATTGGTTATAATCAGATTCTTTCAGAAATAATCTGATTGGTACACTAGCCAATCAGATCCATTCTAAAAGAATCTGATTGTGACCAATTCTGATTGGAAAATAATCTGGTTAGTATACCAATCGGATTCTTTCTGAAAAAAATCTGATTGTAACCAATTCTGATTGTTACAATCAGATTTTTTCAGAAAGAATCTGATTTGTTAGTATATCAATCAGAATCTTTTCCAGTCAGAATTGGTTACAATCAGATTCTTTCAGAATCCTTCCCCAGACCATTTCCCAGGTCACAGAGACATTTTACAGCCAGATACTGTATAATTTTTACAAAATTTCCGAAAATGTATTTTGAAATTCCTTTCTTGAAATTTCTCGAATTTTAAAAAAATTTTCAAACGCAGGCTCAAAAAAATACGCAAAGTGGAACTCCGCAAAATCCACTAGATCGTAAATCAGCCGTGTTACATTGTTCGGATTCACAATCCGGTCCATCTCTACTAAGAATCTGTTATTGCCAGTATTATTAGCCAAACACTGAAAGGAATGTATATAAAACTGTGTACCACTAAAGATTGAGACCACTAAAGATTGGTTTGTAAAAAATGAATATCACAGCCACTATTGTACCCATAAACTCTCCGTGTCACCCCACCTATTTCCCCTCGATAGATCTATGAGATGAATAAAAACATATAGACAGAAATGTCTAGATAATATATACGGTAGATACAGTTGCTTTAATTTCTGCTTAAATGGAGAATTCTCTTCTGTGATTATTTTTTTATTAGGGCCTTTTTTTAATATATGATATAAATCCTATATTAGCAAAGAATTCATCTCGGTTATATAAACCGGACAACCAAAGAAACTAGATGTGTGGTCAACTGGCATACATGGCATTGTAAACTACTGCCCACTAAACGTGGCTTGCATTGTCGGTAATGGCTTGTGGTTGAGAGTTAGCTGTATAGATCTGCAGTTAATATAAGTGCTTTAATCACAGGAAGCAAATTCCATGTCCCAAGACACCGATCTATAGATCTCATTGACTGTTTCTTCTGTGTCCTGCAGAGAGCTGTACAACGGACCCGGCGTGTGACCAGGATTCTGTATTCTCCTAGGACAAATGTATTCCAAATGCAAATCACCCCACATGGACACAATTTAAAGACATAACCACACAAGTCAATAAAGATGCAACTGGAGGCATCTGACCGGACAATCATGCCCTATTTATAGATGTACTGTATGCAGACAAATAAAGGTATTGAAACTGGAATGTGGGAGGTTGTTTTACTTTCTTCTGGGCCCCTGAATAGTCCAAGAAATATATGTTATATGGTAGATATTTTGTATTGCGTTTTAGATGCTGATAAACCTCATACTGAGTGGACACAAACCACTGGCTCGGTATAATTCAACCTACAGTATCGTCTTTCACTTACATAAGTTTAAACACTTGCAGGTTTATTTAAGAGGTTTGCTGTTAATTTGCACCCAATCTCACAGCAATTGGCTGGGTCACCAAAAATGGGCAGAAAATAAAAACCCAATTAAGATATAAATCAGAGCCAATCAGCTAATCATATCTGCAAACAGTGAACTCGATCTGATTGGAGATGAGTTCGTTCGGAATATTATTCCACATGTTTATTACATCATTCCTTCAATGCAAGGTCAATATGACACCTATCCCAGGAAAATGCTACCAAGCAGGGGGTGTCAGCTATAGAAATGGTTCGAAGTGTTTTCCATTTTATGTAACTAAAATACACTGATTCTTGGTACTATATGGATATGGAGCCCTGGAATGTGCTTTGATCATATCTTGGATTGAATTTTCAGAGATAGTTAAATGTCAGAAGTAACCTCCTATTGAAACCAAGGGGTGTGTAGATGGAGTAAAGGAGTTTTATATGAATAGTTCCTTAAAACAAATTTTGAGGAAGGCAGGGCATGGGCGGGTCTTGTCTGTGTCCTGCTCATGCACTGGGCTGCCCAAGCTATGATGTACATTATGCTGTAGTATAATGAACCAAGGACTTTCAGGGCAATGAACCAAGACCCACTTCCCCTTTTATGTGATAAACCAAAGAGAGCAGTTCTTGGTACATTGCGATCAGGGGTTAAACTAGTGTTAGACAGCTGTATGCTGGAATTAAAAAATGTATGCACAATCGCTTTGGCACAATGAATGCAGCGTTTGTGTGCATTTCTTTTTAAGAACCACCTCAACCACCAAATTCTTGCCTTACATCACCGCAAAGGGGCTAACGTGACTTAAAGACACATTGGTACATTGCCCCTTTACATGTAAAAATCGATACCACACTATGGGCCATATTAAAGGCACAGTATCGCTTTTTAGAGTTACCATGCCTTTAACAATCAGTTTAACGTTCGATCAAACGATCGTAAATCTACGATAATGATCGCTAATCTATCATACCGATCGTAAATCCATGACCGCGATTGTAGATTTATGATCCCCATTGAATACCATTGCGGTATTCTAAGACCGAACATTCATGAACGAACAAACGTTCGGTGTAAATGTGCAATCGTGGCCGTACATTACGGTCACCGTCATCATTTACTGATAACGCCCAGTAATAATACCGCGCTAATAATATATATAAATAGGGCCCTATTTATAAAACATCGATATCGTTATCGAAAAAATAACGGTCATTTACGATATCGCAAAATACCGATCGTTATCGTAAAATACCGATTTATTTTACAATAACGATCGCTATTTTACGATAACAATCGTTATTTTTTCGATAACGATATCGATGTTTTATAAATAGGGCCCAATATACCATGCGTTTCTGGGATAGTGCAAAGGAGCAAGGTCAATGTAAATTACCGATTATCGCAACCGCGCCTATATAAATGGAAAGTCCTCCATTTATTGGAACCATCCACTGACGCTACCATTGAAAATTCTCCTGGAAATAGTGTTGCCAGATTTATTTGGTTCCTGAGGGGGAAGAGGCGAGTGGGGAGCACGGGGCGGAAATGGGGTGAAAACCGGTCAGGGGCAGAAGGGGTCTTTCTGGGTCGGGGCTGCCATGGCTGTAGGACTCCTAGGACAGGATTTCATCCCTGACTGCGTGACTTGGGATTTTTTCCCTGCAATCAGGACAATCCCGTCTAAATAGGGACGTCTGGCAGGTTTTGCCATTTTTACTGTAAAGAAACCTAATACCTCCTAATAACGCCCCATACACCCCTCATGCATGGGTGTAAAAACGTCCTTTATTCCCCAGCTTTGTCATTTTCAATCTGATGTCTGATTATTTTAATAATGTTTTAATGAGCGAATATATTGTGCTGGCTGCACGGCGAACGGCTGTACAGTTAATTCGTGTTTCTGCTGCTCACCACGCGCCACGGGGAGATTTTACATGAAAGGCGCGGGGAACGGTGTCTCTAAGGGTTTGTCCTAATGGGATAATGAGAAGGAAGGAGGAGAGGGAAGGATAAACATAGTAACAGATTAAGATGGAGATGAAACGTGAAATATTGGAATTCCATCAATTTCAACATCCACCACTGAACTTCCTTTCTTATCCGGCGCAGCAAACAAAGGCAGCCCAGTCGGTTATATCTCCCAGGAGGAAAAAGCCTTTGTCAGTTTCAAAACACAACTGAAACCCCTAATCGATGGCCGCAGATGTTATTTAATACAATTTGTTCCTTTACTATAGATTTTTGGGGGGTTAAAACATTAAATTAGTCTTAGTGTCTCATAAAAATCTTCCAACACGTCATTCCTTTACTGAGATTAATTCAGACCAAAATAGGGTAGATCTTCCAACCTTCTCCATAGTTGGACGTTGCTTGAGCACTGGGAGAACATCCTGGGAATGTTGGAAGGTGACTTTGTAGTGAATGGCCACCATGGGCCATCTTTATAAAGGCGTGGTATCAATATTTTGGTTGGGGGACACTGGAACTTACCGCCGCTCCTCTCGCAAGCAGCTCTGTCTCTATCCGCGTGCCCTATCTTTTGTGTGTCCTATCTTTTGTGTGCCCTATCTTTTGTGTTAGCGTGCATGCGCCTAAGATAGGCGCTTGGACGGGACAGAGCGGCTGTCAGTGCAGGAGCGGCTTGCAAGTGGAGCACCGGTAAGGTAAGTTCCAGTGTCCCCCGAGTGTCCTACTACTACTACCTACTACTAGAGCCATGAATATTAGTGCAGGTGCTCAAATGGTCCCACTGCTGAGGCCAGACTGACACTGAGTAGAATGAAGGGCTACAGGCTAACACACATCTTGATTTGAAGCCCAGTTTATAAAAGTGAACTATCCCTTTAATGCATTGATTAAAGACTGGGAGGTTAAGGAGCTATGCCTTACCTCCTGTTCTTCAATCAATGCCTGTGGAGCCTGTAAGAAGCCTTTAGAAAATCAGAACCAGAAAGTATAAGTTTCTTCTATCTTCATTCCTGGTTCTACAGGCATTGATTGAAGAACGAAAGGTACAGTAAGACATTAGCTCCTTAACCTCCCAGTCTTCAATCAATGCTTTAAAGGAATAGTTCACTTTTGCGGTAAACTATTCCTTTGAGTGATTCCTGCACAAAGATCCACTTGTATCAATTAAAGGATAACTGTATTGCCTCAATGCATTTTTTTTTAAATTGCATTAAAAAGAGTAAACGTGTGCAGCCCTCCCCATACATTTCCTTATTTCAAGCTTCTCTTTGCCTTCAATTAGCCATGCTGTGAAGGGGCGGAACAATTCTGTCTACCTCTAACTGTCACTCAAAGCTAGCATGCGAGAAAACACTCCTTTACCCATCCTTGATTTACCCAAATTACTTTGGGTAAATTAACATGAATTGCTTTCCTGAGTATTTTTGCAATTTATTTTCATTATTTTTTTTTAACATAGTTTTGAAGATATTTACATTTATACATGTGATATGGGAGCAGCGTCACCAGATCCCCTGCACTTCCTGCTCCCAAACCATGTGACTGTCCCTCTTCCCTGTGTCTCCTCTTCATCATGGGTCCACATGGCCCCTCCCCTTGCAGTCCCCTTGAAACCCCCTGTGGCCCTCCCCTCTGCTCCTTCAGTCACTGTAATTCTTCCTTGTTTCTTCTGCTTTCTCCTGCACTGAGCATGTGCCAACCGCAGATTAGAGGAGGAACTAATATTTGTGACCGCAGATTCAGAACCTCCCAACCCCTAACTGTGTGATTAGTGATTTCTTCATATCTTGGGCTGTGTAGCACATAGAGAGGTGGTTGATTGCTCATTTTAAAGGTAGGAACCTGACCATTTAAAATCAGTTCCCCTTTAAATGTATATTCTTTAATATTTATGTGCAAGTGAGTCTGAGGCCTGCATGAAACCCTTTTATGGCAAACAATGAGCACATTCCAGTCCAGCTCATATCAACTAAGCGAGAACCATTCACATTTAGCCTTTAGCTCCCCTTTAATATTTAAATGACAGGCTAGGATACATTGTACAATGTAAATTATTACTTGCCCATTAAACGTTTTTTTTAATATGGCAATGAGGCCAAACTCACTCAATGGGGAATATCCCCAAGGAATTGTATAACCATATAAAAAGAATTTGGCCCATCTTGGAGTGTCTTGGAGACCTATAACATACTGTAATATCCTTGGTATTTTTACACTTATTACCCATAATGCAAGTTTAAAGTGTCAAGTCATGTGACATTTATAAGGTTAACATTTTGGCTGCAGCCACATAACTATAACTCGCGGTAAAGCACACGAAAGGCATTATCGGGCGATTTCACTAATATTCCATTATCGGAGCGCATGCGTTCACAAAAAAAATGTATCAAACAAGCATTCACTGTGCTGGTTATGAAATATCCTCTTCGTTTTAGGTCCTTTAATAATAAATTTCCAATATATGATATTTTTTAATTTTCCAATGTTTTCTTTCACTTAAAGGGCAACTATAGTGAGAAAATTGTTTTTTTTTAATTTCTTCTAATGTATCCTATAAGTCATCCCATCCACCAGGGTACCTTTAGTTTCTTTAAATTCTTCATAGTCCCCGAGATATAAGCCTTTGAATATGCTGTGATTTGTAGGAGCTGCTACACCTCATCTGTCACTCAAAGGCACACACCCACACAATCCAAAGCTCCCCTGCAGTACTGTCACACACTCTCTCCCCACACTATATGTACCATGTGCAACATATAGTCAAATGCTGTAGTGCTAAACACAATCAATAAACCATTAACCCAGCAATATGAGCATAACACACTATAAAACAGCCCCTCCCCCCCAAACAAAATCTTATATACATACAAAACCAGTGACTCAAATGGAACACTAATACAGTATATATAATACAGTAATACAGACTATATACCAAACAAGACACACAGTGCAATCTATGAAATATATAGACTAAAGCAACTGAAATGTAACAGGACAACAAGCAGTGTCACTGTGTTTGTGAAGGTCTCTCACTACAAGCTGCTGTTACACTGACTCTCTCTTCAGTGATTATGATCTCAGCTAAGCAGGGGGAGAGATATGAACTTTAGGTAAAAGGTAAATAACAATTAGCAAAGTTAGAGAACAGGGAGAGTTCAGTAACTTACTTGTAAAGAATCTCAGCACCACTTGTCCTCCTCTCTCCCCCTCTGCCCCTCCCTTCAGTATATTGCTACTTTCTCTACTGCTTGCAGTCTAGCTCTGGAAGGGAGGGGTCAACAGGATGTCAGCACTTCATTTAAAGTCCTTTCAACTGACAATGCTCGGACTCTGTATACAGCCCGTCACTGCTTGAGGGGGAGTAGACAGAGAGGGGAGGGGGACTACACAGCTTGGTACAAACTTCTGCCAGTGTGAAGAAACGAAGCCACACAGAAACATGAAAGTAAGGCAGCTTATACTAAGTGATCTATACATTGTATACAGACAAAGTTTTTTTTTCACTATAGTTGCCCTTTAAGGATTATTTTTTACTCCCAGTATAAAAGCACAGGATACAGTTTTACAGGGAGATTCACCCAGAGCCACACGCACTACAGTATGTGCAAATCTCCTGTAGCAGATTTACCAGAAGCTGCACAGCTTTGGTTGAATCTCAGAGCAGTCTGAGAATTCTACAGAGCCACAGCGCCATCTAGAGTATATATTGAATATGACATATTTCTTACAACAGTGAGATAACTATTATTGTACCAAAAAGTTACATTTAATATACAGAAAGAAAAACAAAAATTCATATACATACACATTTAATTACCGATGGTAACAGTGATGTCTTTTCCCTATATAAAGATGACAAATATATACATATATAAGTTAACAGAAAATCCTTCCTATATCAGAAAAACAGATCATAACACAAATGTCATTTTTTTAAACCAGAATAAAAGAAATCTGCGCAATGATGGCACAAAATCTGAGTTCATCGCAAACAGCACAATACAGTGCGAGGGGGACAGCGCTGAGAAATCATTTTATTTCCTCTGAATCTGCCTTGTCAACAAATCGTTCTGCAAGAAAAAAAAAAGAAATGAATGAAAGAAAGAATGAATAAATTAAATTATGAATGAATGAATGAAATAATGAAGGTATGAAATTATGAATGTATGAAATAATGAATGAAGGAATTAATGAAATAATAAATGAATGAAATAATGAATGAATAAATGAAATAATGAATGAATGAATGAATAAATAATGAATGGATGAAATAATGAATGAATGAATAAAATAATGAATGAATTAATAAAATAATGAATGATTGAATGCATGAATGAATGAAATAATGAATGAATAAATTAAATAATGAATGGATGAAATAATGAATGAACGAAATAATGAAATAATGAATGAATAAAATAATGAATGAATGAAATAATGAATGAATGAATAAAATAATGAATGTTTGAAATAATGAAAGAATGAATTAATGAAATAATGAATGAATAAAATAATGAATGAATGAAATAATGAATGAATGAATTAATGAAATAATAATGAATAAAATAATGAATGAATGAAATAATGAATGAACGAATTAATGAAATAATGAATGAATAAAATAATGAATGCAAGAAATAATGAATGAATGAATAAAATAATGAATGGATGAAATAATGAATGAATGAATGAAATAATGAATGAATAAATTAAACAATGAATGGATGAAATAATGTATTAATTAAATAATGAATGAATGAAATAATGAATGAATGAAAGAATAAATGAATAAATTATGATTTTTAAAGCCTGTATTTTTATAGGCAGAAAGAAAAAAAAATATATATATAATTTTTAGGTAAACCTTCCCTTTATTTTTCAGTGCTTACCATGGGGGCGATGCTATATTAGTCACTATTTGGCCAAATTACTGCAAAACCCATGTTACCCGATGTATAATTGAGTTAGCATGGGTTTTTTCCCACTAATTTAGCATTGGCTGCGCAGTTTCCAATATTTCTCGTAGAATGTAGAGAAGGCTAAGTTAAGATTTGTGCGAATCTTAACGCCTTTCTCGGCTCTGCAACACAGAACCCTGCAACACAGAGCCGAGAACATCCCCACCAGCACAGAGGCGAAGGCTAAAGAAATGAAACATCTCAGAGGAGCCCTTAAAACTTGTGGATATCCAGACTGGGCCTTTGTCAAAAGAAGTAGAAGGAAAGAAAAGAACACATACCAACAGTGAAGGGGAAAAGCAAGACAGGAGGAAGAACATGGTCATCCCATATGTAGCAGGGGTCTCCGAGAAATCCCTGTCTGCTTTAAACCGAACAACACACTGAGGCAGCAATTGGTACATCCAAAAGACCCAATACCAAAACACAAGAAAAGCGACATCATATATGCGGTGCAGTGCAGTGAAGAATGCTCTGATTTGTATGTGGGGGAGACCAAACAGCAACTGCATCAACGTATGGCCCAGCACAGAAGAGCCAATTCCTCGGGTCAGGACTCAGCCGTGTATCTGCATCTTAAGGATAAAGGACATACCTTTGAAGATTGTAATGTTAACATACTGGCGAAGGAACGTGACTGGTTCAAGAGAGGTGTTAAGGAGGCCATTTATGTGAAAATAAAGAAACCAAGCCTAAATAGAGGTGGGGGGGTTCGACACCAACTGTCTGCCATGTACAATGCTGTTTTAACACCTTACTCTGGGCGTTCCTATAACACCTCTTAGCCACTATCTAATCACACCCTTAACACCTGGCTGTGATATGCTAATTGGGATTTTCCAGGGTACATAATTGCCACAGATTCTTGTACAAGTCATTCTGAATTGAGAAAGCCAGTCGGATGACTAGCGAAACGTCTTCAAGAACTAAACTTCAAGTCCAGTTGATCTAATTGAATACAACAGATATGTTTCCAATTCATACTGTTACAGTTATTTCCAGGGTGCGACTTTTTAGGGTTTCCCCTGCTTACAATGCATGTTCTCCTTCATAAAAAAAACTTTTTACACCACACTAATCCCCCCACAAACCCCACTTTCACAATTCTTACCTATTGTCTCCAGCACTCCTGCTAGAAGGAGCCTTACCTTAAAGTCCACCGGACCCTTGCGGTTCTCTGCCTCTCTTCCTGGTGGTAAAGTAGCTGTTAAACAAGGCCGTGTCAGGGAGATCACAGTGAGCAACGATAGCTACACTGCTTGTCTGTTTTACAGCTGTGCAAGCTAACTTAGGGCCATGTTCATAAAGGAACGTTATGATGTTTTGCAATACCGCGCATTTGATGAATGTTGCCGTAACTATTAAATTTATGATCGCGGCCATAAATCTACAAAAACTGTAAATCTACGATTGTGGCCGTAAATGTACGATTTACGATTGGCCATACGATACCATTGCGGTACGATACCATTGCGGTATTTCACTAAAGCATGGTATCGTACGCATTAATATATGATCCAAACCATACATTTACCGCTGCAATCATACTTTTACAATTGCTCGCGGTATTGCAGGTTTTTAAATATGCCCCCAAAAGCTCACAAAGAACTTGACCCCCCTTCTTAATAGACTTCACTGATTGATGATTGGTCACAAAGAGAGAGATTGTCTTGTAGCAGTAAACTACTGTTCTCCCTTCTCTTCCATGTCTCCAGGACAGCTTGCTTTCTATTGGCCACTATGCATGGGTGTGTTTTTCAGGATGTTGAACGTTTAAATCCTACTGCTCATGACAAGCTTGTCGGGCAGCCAGTGTTAAGACATGGAGGAGGTAACAGAGGAGAGGGGGAAGGGGGAGTGCTGCAGAGAGATCTGACACCATGGAAAAACAGAGTCACTGACAGAGATAGGAGAAAAGAAGTACAGTGTATAGTTTTCACTATAGATGCCCTTTAATAGCACTGGCAAATGTTCCACCTTAAACGTTAATTAGTGTATTGAGCTATGGATTGTTTACAGTCGTTTTTAGGAAGGGCCAGGTAATACAGAGGTCAAAGCCTAATCAATTCTCTGACTCCCTAGAATTTGGAAAACTAAAATAATTGGTGAAGAAAGGGTGCAGAATTCCAGGATCTGACTGTTATTGATCCTACTTTGGGCTTGTGTGGCAACCAGTGGCACCTGAATCATGCCATTGGAAGAGGTTGGATTAGAATAACTACCTCACAGACCCCCAGCCTAAACATTTGTAAATAGAAATGAGCAATGCATGCAAAATGCCAAATCATGCAGAATTGAAAGGCCTCTAACCCCAACTGCAATATTTAGCACTTTATTACAGTCATTTCTAACTAGGGCCATATTTCTAAAGGCGCGATATCCCCAAGTTTAAAGAGTTTTAAATTCAACTGTTGATCGCCTACACAATAACATTGTGGTATTTTGCTACCGCATGGTAGTGTATGAACGAACATTGGAACATTGGAACTGTATGGTGCGGGATTGTACTTTTCTTTAGGGTCCCTAGATTTGTTAGGCTAAGTATTTCCCCTGTTCTCTCTCTTTTGGGCAGAGTTTGCCATGTCTTTTAAAGATAAATAGGTAAAAATCTCACAAGTAAAACACGAAAGACTCTTAGACTGGGTTCACATGGAAGGATTTGTTGTCCCGACCAAACGTTCGCCGCTAGGGAGGTGTCTGCCGGGAAGAACCACTGTCGGTTCTTCACCACGGACAAAAACAAGTGATCTACCAACATGTCTGATCGCCTGTTTGTGCACCCAGCTGGCTACAAAATCTGTTGATTAGCTGTGATACTTCCATACAGACCATACAAGGCCTTTTAAACATGGGTTCCCACTGTTTTGCTTGTCACTGCTACTGAAGAAAGAAAGAAAAAAAAGAGAGAGAGATAGCAATAAAGAGAGAGAGAGAGAAAGAAATAAAGAGAGAGAGAAAGAAAGAAACAGACAGAGAAAGAAAGAGACAGAGAAAGAGAGAGAAAGAAAGAGAGAGAAAGAGAAAAAGAAAGAAAGTCAGAAAGAGAGAGAGAGAAAGAAAGAAAAAGAGAGAAAGAAAGAGAGAGAGAAAGAAAGAGAGTGAGAGAAAGAAAGAGTGAGAGAGAGAAAGAAAGAGACAGAGAAAGAAAAAGACAGAGAAAGAGAGAGCAAGAAAGAGAGAGAGAAAGAAAGAAAGAAAGACTGTTAAAGAACCATTGTATGCTCTTGCATTGTATATTGAATATGTCAACCCCCATGCACACCCACATACTTTGCGCACATTAGTGACACCATAAGAGGAAAACTTTGAACAATTCTCCTGCTCTCTTGATTAGGAGGGGAAAGAAGGTGATAAGGGAGGTGATACCTGGTCCGATACCAGGGGTTTATCTTAAAATTATGAACATGGTCGTATATTTAGTCTTGCGTTCAATACTGTTCAATACCGCATGGTATCGTTATTTTACAAAGTGGCAGTAAAATGAGCCCTTGTTAAAGGCATGTATCGCGAAATGGAGATACTGTGCCTTTAAAAACGTCAGATTTACTTTTACCTAACTGTGGGGTTTTTATTTGTTATTTAAATAAGAAACCTACAATTTTGGAGCCTTTATGGTACAAAATTTAAAGTGAAGCCATTGGAAGCATGTCATCATATAATGAACTTCAGCTACGTGCTTGTTTCACGTTGGGTGGGTTCTGTAGTGGAAATGAAGCTTTAGTGTTTTAGTATAATACTTCTTATAGTATCAGTGATGGGTTAATAATATACATATCCTGTCTGTCCTGTATACATGATGGGAATTTAGTATATTACTGTCTGTATTAAATTAACACAACCACAGAAAGCACAGAAACTCTTTTTCTTACCAAAATGCTCTTTAGTAAACCTTTTCTCGGGTTCCGCAGATAAGCGCATTCTCCACCTTCACATAGCTTGATTTCTTCTGAAATCTGGTAGGTACAGAAGTAAGTTACACTACGAATCCTAAGTATTGATGACCAAAAGCATTGCACTTATACGCAGGGTTCTATTCATTCTTTGTAATCACAAGTCAAGTGAATTAAAGGGAATGTTCAATTGTTACCTGCCCCCACCCTGCACTTTATTACTAACCAGATATCTAAGGATAATTATTGTCTTCATTATGGCAGAATAATCTGGCCCCTCCCTCCATGCAGTCAATCAAGATTCACAACCTATAATTGACAGCTGTTTCCCTGCTGCACATGCTCAAGTTTATAAAAAGCTCATTGATCAGAGGCAGGAGGCGGAATAAAAATCATTATAAATGTATCTGGTTACAAATGCTTGTAATAAATTGGGGAAAATATCATTTGGGGTTGCAGGCAATTTTTTCACTACTTTTTTGTTTTAAGGGAGGACATGTCATTTAATCGACCATTTACCAGGAACGACCTCAGATCAGTGTCTGTTTATAATAAGCTTCCATTTGAAAGTTAACAGATGATTGGTTGGGGGAAAATTAACACCATTTTTAACGATAAGAACTTTTATTACATCGTCATGTTTATGTTTCCATTATTGCATCATGTGCCTGGCACCATTAAAGGAAAATGCCTCTCGTGACGTAAAGCTGATCTCACAAAGTAAGTGTGTTTGCAGTCAGACATTGGTACAGACTTGTGATTGCACTCGCATTGCCTGACATCTGGCAGATGCACATTGTGCGTTGGGGGTTGGCCCTCGCGATCACCTGTGTATCAACCTTTAAGGTTCATGCATCGGCGATTTGGGTCGCAATATTTTTTGCCAACCAATTGCCCATACACAGCACGATTTCCGGCTAAAATATGTGTTTATACATATCATGCATCGCTATCCCTATTGAACGTGTGGACCAGCAATGACCGCTCCAGGTTATAACTAACAGTTTGTATGATCTCGGTCTGGAAAACGCAGCCTGACCAAACACATATGCTAGGACGATTATCGCCGGATGCGACCATTTCTCTGCTGCTCCTTAATCGGGAATTGCGCCCTTGTGTATGAATCTTAAGACTTGTGCTTAATGTTGCCGAATTTCCCCACCTCATTCCCAGTGGGTGTCCTGTATTTATCATCTGTACAGAATCCGCCAATCAGAACACTGAGCAAAGTAACTTTCTAACTAACAAACTTTATTTCATTTCCCTTTATGTGCAATTAACATTCCAAATCAAGGCAGCTCACAAAAGGGTAAATAGCAGCAGATATTAATATTTACAAACATTACAGGATGCATAGGGAAGACATTACTGTCAAGTGGAAAGAAGAAGCAGAGGAAGCGAGGAAGACAAAATGGCTCGGTAATCGCAGCCAAACCATGAAATAATAATAGCACATACATATTTAAAATATCTTCTCTAATAATCCTTTCAAGAAGTCTGTTCCGATAGCTCCTGGAAAAATGGGAAAAGGAATTTTTTTACATTAAGAAGTTTAGAAGGTGCTGGGCTAGTTTATTAATTTAACGTTCTCCCGGGTTGGAATAGTTTAGGCCAGTGTTCAGGATCTGGCCAATGCGAAAACATGCATCCAATTAGTCAGGCCACGACCCAAGTTAGGTGGCAGATCTAACCGAGCAGGTAATCTCAACCTTGAAAGTAGTAGATTTCTAGAAATAAACTTTGGGTTGAAGACCTAGTGGTTTAGGTCAATGCCCTAAGTACCAAAGAAAAATAGTACCCTGCTGGTGAATACACACAAAAAGGGATGCTAAACACTATAACTATATACCAAAGAAACAATTTATATCAGAATAACACACAATACAATATAAAGCTGGCCAGCTACAATATATATATAACGGATAAAACTAAAAAGCAACAATAACCGTGTTACATAGTCCCATAGATAACAAGCAATAGCTGTGGATAAAAAACAAGGGCCAAAGAATGGCAACCGTATAATAAAAAAGCAGCATATAAATAAACATAGTCCAGTGGAACAAACCTTCCAGCAGAAGGTGAGTTCCTAAAACCAAAGTCTTAATAAGAGGATTACTGAAGTTCCGTCGGTGTGCGCACACCAGAACCTAGGAATGGAGAGGCAAAAGGTAAGTATAAAATATACTGCACCGTAATAACGGCAGTGACTGGATTGTAGGCTTCCCCGTAAAGCTGGTCCACCGGACTCTGACGCTTACAAGTCCGTGGCTCTGATGGCTCTTGGGATCCAAAGTACAAACGGGCAAATGGACCAAATTACTGGCGTCCTCCCAAAGCGGGTCACCTCTATTAGCTCCCAGTCGTATGGGCAGGTGGGCCCGAACATTCCGCAGCTCTCCCGGTCACTAGGGCAGGCTAGCCCCGACATTTCACGGGTCTCTCCAAACCCCGGAATATAACGTCACTTTAAATGCGTCTTTGGTACGCGTTTCGCTATTACTAGCTTCATCAGGCATGACGTATACATAGTAATCCTCCCACCTTTTTGTAGGTTAGTCTTTAAACCAACTTTATTGTCCCTTTTAGATAGATCCACACATCATGAAAGCTTTGTAACTGTTTATAGTCCGCAGTAAGATCTTGATTCAAGACTAAGACATTGTTAACCATGAGAACAACATTAAACTTCTTAAAAAGGGGGAATTTCTCATAGCCACAGTCACATACCAATTCCCAGAAAAAATGCTGCTGACAATAAAAGCATCTAGCATCTCAAATTAGCCATCTCGAGAAAAGAAATTTCTCAAAACTACCCAATATGGAATTGGTAACATTGTAACTAAAGATTTTTATCCTTATACATGCAGTAAATAGAAACTATCTTCCCATACTAATCAATACGAACTATCTTCACATAATAATCAGGTAATTCTATGTGTATATTATTTAGATATTAAGAGAAAAGATTAAGTCCATAATACTAATCAGTAGGTAAATTAAGTGAGATATTGGTAATATCTTCTATGAGGGAAAGATGTTACAGGGAAGGTGCCAATTCCATTTGATCATTCAAGCCTTGGGGCTGCATACTAGAGTGAGTGAATATAAGACGTTGCTCCAATTTTAGCAACTCTCTATCCAAATCACCTCCCCTTACGGAGAAATTATTGTTCACCCCCCCCCCCCCCCCCAGTGCCATAAACATCGTTCCCTTAAAAGATGAAGAATGTTTAATCCTAAAGTGCTCGTATATATACGGAAAGTGCCCCTTACTATTGGTAAAACTATTATTATTAGAACCATTAGTGTTCGTGCAAACTGCATTCTTAGTATTAGTGTTATAATTACTTTGGGAGGTAATAGCCCTCCTATGCTCCCCTATTCTTACGGTGAGTTTCCTACGTGTTTTCCCTAAATACCATTTATCACATGGACATCTAATCCCATAGACCACATTCTGTGACTGACAATTATAGAATGTGGTCCATTTGTGCTCAATTTTATTAATAGAAATATATTCCCTTCCTATCCCCACATTCCGACAATTTACACATTTTCCACATTTAAACATCCCTTTAAGGATATTCATACCCATATCTCTACTTATTGCATTTTCAAGCCTAGGTAATAGGCTGGGAGACAAAATGTTTTTCACACACATTTTCCAGGGTATCCCTTTTCCTTAAACCTTTTACCCCCAAAATTAGCTTGTTCTATAAACCTCTCCATATTGGAGCAATTCCTCCTAAATCTGAGCATCTGCCCTGTTGGTATTCCCTCCAACCAAGATTGTTTATGGGCACTATCAAAGTCTATATAAGTGTTACTATCAACTTCCTTAAAGGAAGTGCTAGTAAAAAGTTTCCCATCCCCTGCCTCTATTTTGAGGTCAAGGAAGATTATACTCTCCTGACTATATTCATTTGATTGGTTAATATGTGTAAGATATTTCTCCAATAGAGGCAGGGGATGGGAAACTTTTTACTAGCACTTCCTTTAAGGAAGTTGATAGTAACACTTATATAGACTTTGATAGTGCCCATAAACAATCTTGGTTGAAGGGAATACCAACAGGGCAGATGCTCAGATTGAGGAGGAATTGCTCCAATATGGAGAGGTTTATAGAACAAGCTAATTTTGTGGGTAAAAGGTTTAAGGAAAAGGGATACCCTGGAAAATGTGTGGATAAGGCAATTGAAAGGGCAAGTAAAACTAACAGGGATAGCTTACTTAATCCTAAAGAGAAGAAAAAAGTGGGGAATAAGTTTAAAATTAAACCAATGGTAATACTGGATTATAATAAAGATAGTGGTAAAATAAGGAATATTAATACATAATGACAAAGAATTAACAGGAATTATAGGAAAGAATCCCAGTATAATTTATAGAAAACCGAATACTCTCCCAGCCTATTACCTAGGCTTGAAAATGCAATAAGTAGAGATATGGGTATGATTATCCTTAAAGGGATGTTAAACAAACATTTTGCTGTAAAGGGGAGGTGATTTGGACAGAAAGTTGCTAAAATTGGAGCAACGTCTTATATTCACTCACTCTAGTATGCAGCCCCAAGGCTTGAATGATCAAATGGAATTGGCACCTTCCCTGTAACATCTTTCCCTCATAGAAGATATTACCAATATCTCACTTTATTTACCTACTGATTAGTATTATGGACTTAATCTTTTCTCTCAATATCTAAATAATATACACATAGAATTACCTGATTATTATGTGAAGATAGTTCGTATTGATTAGTATGGGAAGATAGTTTCTATTTACTGCATGTATAAGGATAAAAATCTTTAGTTACAATGTTACCAATTCCATATTGGGTTCCATATCGAGATGGCTAATTCTGCTTTTATTGTCAGCAGCATTTTTTCCGTGAATTGGTATGTGACTGTGGCTATGAGAAATTCCCCGTTTTAAGAAGTTTAATGTTGTTCTCATGGTTAACAATGTCTTAGTCTTGAATCAAGATCTGACTGCGGACTATAAACAGTTACAAAGCCTTCATGATGTGTGGATCTATCTAAAAGGGACAATAAAGTTGGTTTAAAGACTAACCTACAAAAAGGTGGGAGGATTACTATGTATACGTCATGCCTGATGAAGCTAGTAATAGCGAAACGCGTAGCAGAGACGCATTTGAAGTGACGTTATATTCCGGGGTTTGGAGAGACCCGTGAAGTGTCGGGGCTAGCCTGCCCTAGTGACCGGGAGAGCTGCGGAGTGTTCGGGCCCACCTGCCCATACGACTGGGAGCTAATAGAGGTGACCCGCTTTGAGAGGACGCCAGTAATTTGGTCCATTTGCCCGTTTGTACTTTGGATCCCAAGAGCCATCAGAGCCAGGGACTTGTAAGCGTCAGAGTCCGGCGGACCACCTTTACGGGGAAGCCTACAATCCGGTCACTGCCGTTATTACGGTGCAGTATATTTTATACTTACCTTTTGCCTCTCCATTCCTAGGTTCTGGTGTGCGCACACCGACGGAACTTCAGTAATCCTCTTATTAAGACTTTAGTTTTAGGAACTCACTTTCTGCTGGAAGGTTTGATCCACTGGACTATGTTTATTTATATGCTGCTTTTTTATTATACGGTTGCCATTCTTTGGCCCTTGTTTTTTATCCACAGCTATTGCTTGTTATCTATGGGACTATGTAACACGGTTATTGTTGCTTTTTAGTTTTATCTGTTATATATATATTGTAGCTGGCCAGCTTTATATTGTATTGTGTGTTATTCTGATATAAATTGTTTCTTTGGTATATAGTTATAGTGTTTAGCATCCCTTTTTGTGTGTATTCACCAGCAGGGTACTATTTTTCTTTGGTGCATTTATGGTTATACTCCGTCTAGGGTTATATCTTGGCTTCCTGAGTTGGGGGGACTTTAAACAATATTTAAAGTCGTTCATTCATTTGGGTATTATATAATAAGAGGTGCAACATTATGTCTGGGCTGCAGCAACCAATCAGATGTTATGAAATGTTTTCTAACTTAGTAGACCAGTAAAAAGGTAACATCTGATTGGTTACTGCAAATTAAAAGCACCTGCCAATTATTACACCTCTTGGATATGCCTTTAAACAAGATTTTAGGTAGGTGTGGTACTACGTAAAAATACACCTTTATTTAACCACAATGACCGTTACCCCATTGCAACCAATCAGGTGTTTTGTAACTGTAGTAGACCAATAAAATATCTGATTGGTTACTATGAATATAACACAGGCAAAAATTTTATTACATAAGCCTTTATAATGCTACAATCCTTATAAAGTAGGTAACTCCAGTCTGAACCATCCTATGGCCAAAATGTTTCTCAGTGGCCTGTTTCAAAGAGGATTAAAGGGTAATGATGGTCTCCATACAAATGCCCTTTATTGAAAAGAGACCAGTAGATTGCATCACCAATTACTGAACTCTAAGACAGGTTTAGCGCTCTGAGTCCCACGGGAGAAAAGTAATATAAAAATGTTATTGTAATGAAAAATTCAAAATACCCTGTGGGAGCCAATCAGATAACTGCTATCACTGTCTTAACCCAAATCGCCTGATTAATGCTAAGTGGTGATTGGTTATTAGTTCCAATGTGGAGGGTTTATACAAGGTTGTTATGCTAAAAGTTAACTGCACTTTCCTTTAGAAGGAACACATTTTATATACAATAAATATACCGTATTGATAACCTACCTCTGAAGAACCCGCCATGTCCAATTCCCTCTTTCCTCCTGGGTACCAGCCATGGGACCAGTGTTGGCCATTTGTGAATTGCATGCTCACTGCAAACAAAACTATCAGCAGGAGCACAAAGTGACTCTGACTGGCCATTAATGTGCTGTCACTTCTCTCAGTTTCTATGAAGTTTCCTGCAGTCGAGGGAAGTAAAACAGAATTTATTTGGGTAATGTATCATTTCTACACTTTATTATACATTTATTTTATACTTCCTCGGTTTATTCATTATTTATGCAATAATTTTTTTCATTTACTAACCCTGGAAAGACAACATACTTCCTAAATGTCCTGATTTCATTGCTACAATCCCCCTGTACTAGGTCTGCAAACCTGGTGGGTGGATACTAGCAGAGTTTGGGGAGACATGGCCAATCGTGGAATATTGGGAGGTAGGGGTAGGCCATCAGTTTGCCTAATAGCTGCCATTGTACACACCTGCAATATTAACTACAGAAAATCAGAAAAAGAGTATAAATAATTTTCCTAAAGTATCTCTGTGTTTATTTCTGTTTTTGTAGTGACTAGAGATATGAATGAAACCGGCGAGTTTTGTTCTAGTAGCAGTTCTGCGGAACCAATTGGAGTCCTGAATAGAGACTTCTAAAATTCAGTTTGTTTTTGAACTGACGAACTTGAGTAAAAGTTCGGAAGTTCAGGCATTCGGAAACGGACCCATTAAAGGGAGTTCAATAGTTCGAAATGTTCACATTAAATACAGATAAAATAGCAATGGTAACGTAATCTAAATGACTGTAGGACCTGGGAAATAGTCTGGGGAACATGCACCTATCAGCGAAACTCGTTTAAACACATTCAGGGTTATTCAATAAAAGTTCTTATTGTTTAAAATGGTGCTAGTTTTGCCCCAACCAATCAGATGTTAGCTTTCAAATGTTAAATAAGATCTGATTGGTTGGGACAAAATTAGCACCATTTTAAACGATAAGAACTTTTATTGAATCTCCCTGTAACTTTCCTAACGATCGGGGTTTCCGCATGCTACATTCGAGGGTTACCGAAAGATTCAAACTATGTGCCTGGTAATAACTATAAACATCGACCTCACTGGGTTTATAGCAGTGGCAGGTCTTCCCAAATGTACTTACCAGCCTTCGTTCCTCCGACGCCTTCTGCTTGACTTGACAGTGCCTTAGCCAATCACAGGAGCAGATGCCAGTGTGTACGAACCTTAAGTAACCCCAGTAAAAATCTTGGCATCTGCCTAAAGGAGCTTACTGCACCATGGTAAGGATTACACTGCCTTCATACTGTATCTATCCCACCTGATCCTTTTCTGGGGTTAAAACCGTCATGTAAAACCTTATTTGTTTTCTTGCCCCTTTGCACATTGCATGGACCTAACACTAATTCCTCAGTCAGCGTATAGAGTTGTTTTTTTTTTACATTTCTGGGTCTTGGAATCATTATGCCCCATCATAAGCAGGGGCAATAATGGGGGGAAATAATCAATACACAGTACAGAGCAGATAAATGTAAGATAATTCCGTATTTGGTGTATGGCATCCTCCTCGTCAATTCCTGGTCATCATTAAAATTAATTGGAACTTCCATCTCCTGGTTCTGCCTCCCAGTCTAGTAATGTGAATTATAACCGTATAAAGCTCCTAACACGACCACATTACCAGGTTATCCACACGCAGATCCCAATCTGATTTATTTAATCAATCCCCATCCGTTAACCTGATAGCTGCTATGTATAGTGTATATTTCTATTTATTGGACTGCAGAACTTCAAACAGAGAGTGAAACCATTTGTTACAGTATTGACCGGTAACTGGAATAAGATACACTGAACCGAGATAATCCATGAATTTCATTAGCCCTAGAAATACGTCCCTAGAGCTTCATCCGTGTGTATGTGTGTGTGTGTGTGTGTGTGTGTGTGTGTGTGTGTGTCCGAACAACCGTCTAGAACTCTAGAACATTAACCTTATGTCGATACCATGCTTTTACCAATCGGTCTAATGATTCTTAAACCAATCGTTAATTTCTGATTGGTTTAGCGATCGTTTATTTACTATCGTTATCGTAAATTAACAATAACGATCATAAATAACCGATAGTAAATCTATGATAAAGCAATCGTAGATTTGCGATCCCCATAGAATAACATAGCGGTAGTTTACTACTGCATGGCATTCTACGACCGAACGTTAGTTAATAAACGTTGGGTGTAAATATACAACCACAGTCGTACATTAATGACCACAGTCGTACATTAGCGAGTATCGCTAACTAGCAATACCGCACATTTACGGATACGGCCCCAAGCCGCCAGGGTATTTCTAAAGGGACATTACAAAATATCATTTCCCCAAGTCCAACATTGTGCTGAAAGTGCTGTTAACCTTTGTCATGGTGAGTTACCCTATTCATTTGGATATCAGCCGTGCCGTGTTTCTGATGGGGGTGTTGGGCTATTAAAATACATTTTCTCTGTGTATTAGCTGAATTTTCCACATTTGCTGCATCATTTTCTCTACTGCCTAAAAATCAGTGCCTGAGCAGCTTCCCTCCCTAAGGCTGTGAAGCATTATCAACAACTCCCCCCGGGGGGCGCCCTACCAGGTGGAATAATCAGCAAGACTTCCTGCACACATCGGGCCATATTTATCAAACATCGTAATCGTTTTTTTACGATCGCCATAAAATAGAGATCGATATCGTAGAATAACGATCGGTATCGTAGAATAACGCTTGTTACTGTAGAATAATAATCGTTATTCTACGACGACCACGCGGCTCCTTTAAAAATTGAAGGAACCGTGTGGTTGTCATAAAATAACGATCGTTATTCTACAATATCGGCACCACAGATTTACTATAGCTATATCGTAGAATTACGATCGGTATTGTAAAATAATGATCAGTATCGTAGAATACCGATTGCTATTTTACAGCGATCGTAAAAAAAGACGTTATAGATGTTTGATAAATATGGCCCGTCCTTCCTATCCCAAGGCATTATTCATACTGCATTGCATTTAATAACTGGTAATTACCAAGCAGCATGTAGGTTTAACATGTGTATAGGGAAAATGTGTCAATCCTAACCATATAAAATCCCCCCTGGCCAGAACATTCCTGGTCTGACACACAAATCCAAGGTTGGCATTGATGGTTAGCATTGCTGTCTCCAGATAATTTCTTGGGCGAGGTAAACAACATGGCAGCTCCCGCTGAAAAATACATGCATAGTGAATACCTTTCTCTTTACAGGCCCAAGATTATAAAAATCCACATGGCAGCTCCCGCTGACATCAAACTGTATTTGCAAAGCCAGATTTGCCATTAAACTGTCCTCATAAATGTTTCTTTTTAAATATCTCATAGGAAAAGGAGATTTCATGGATTTCAGATCCTAATTAGGACAAATGATTAATGAATGAAGTAATTAGTAATTAAAAGGGAATTCCCTGGAACTACAGTTTAAAGGGAATCCCCCTGTATTTATTCATTTGGCAATATCACAACAGTGATAGACAGTAATACAAAGCACAGATGGTAATGATCTGCTACCACCTGACCCGCCATCACTTATACACCATGGAAAACGGTAATAGGAACCCATGGGGGGTGAACTACCAATCCCAGCAGCCCCTGCAAGCTCTGCCATTCATTAGATCAGGAAAGTCAAAATTGCAACCCTTCAGAATGCTGGGAGTTGCAGTTTTCAAACATCTGGAGGGCCGCCCATTTGACATCACTGCCTCTGACATTCACAGATGATTCCAGAATGTAATCATTGGTAATATTTATTTAGTAGACACTTCAAAGTCTATTATGGATAAAATCTTGGTGAACTACAACTCCCACAAAGCCCTACAAAATGAACTCCCTAGCTTGAAATTGGAGAATGTTGTGAGCTTTGCCACGGGGGCTGCAGGTTAACCCTTAGTACACCAGAACTGTACTGGACACAGTCAAAATGAAATCAATGTTGCTTGAACAAAAATACAGTTATTTGACTGTAGATTCCTGTCCAGATAATGATCATTGCCGATGGAGTCAGGAAACCTGAAAGAGGCGTAAAAATGATCCTGTGCTGTTGTTTGACAGCTTTTTACTGGTCTGCTGCAGTTAGAGAACAAACATTTCATAACCATCTGATTGGTTATTACGGTAATATTAAATAAGCCTCATTCAATGTTGATAAATGTAAGGTGATGCATTTTGGACTCAGAAACCTTGTGATGCTTATACTATAAATGGCTCTGTGTTAAGTGAATCCCTGTTGGAAAGGGATCTTGGAGTTTTGGTGGATAACAAACTTAAAGGTAGCAAGCAGTGCCAGGCGGCAACAGCCAGAGCCAGCATGGTATTGTCTTGTATAAAGCGAGGTATGGATACAAGGGAGGAAAATGTTATTCTGCCTCTTTACAAAGCATTGGTAAGGCCTCATTTGGAATATGCAGTGCAATTTTGGAATCCTGTGTACAAAAAGGACATCTTTGAAATGGAAAGGGTTCAGAGAAGGGCAACTAAATTAATACGGGGATTGGGGGAGCTTGAATATGAAGAGAGACTGGAAAAGTTACAATTATGTACGCTGGAGAAAAGGCGCTTGCATGGGGATATGATTACTGTGTATAAATACATTAATGGGCCATGCAATAAACTATCTGGGGCATTGTTCACCAATAGAACATGTCAGAGGACACCTGGACATCCATTGAAACTGGAAGAAAAGAAGCTTCGTCTTCAAGTTCGGAAAGGTTTTTTTTTTGCCTTCCTCTGGATCAACAGTTATGTCTTTATTCTACCTCAAATACTATACAATACAATACTATACTATACTATACTATACAATACTATACTATACTATACTATACTATACTATACAATACTATACATAACTATACTATACAATACTATACTATTACTATACTATACTATACTATATCTATACTATCCTATACTATACTAACTTATACAATACATATACTATATACTTATACTATAACTAATACTATACTATACAATACTATACTATACTAATACATATACTATACCTTATACTATACTATACTATACAATACTATACTATACTATACTATACTATACATATAACTATACTATAACTATAACTATACAATACTATACTATACTAATACTATACAATACTATACAATACTATACTATACTATACTGTACTTTACTATACATACTATACAATATACTATATCAACTACTATAACAACTATAACTAACTATACTATATACAATACTATACTATACTATACTATTACAAATTATAAAAGGTAGCTAATGTTATAAATAGATAATATAGTATTATAATTAGACGGGGTAAATGACAGATGTCCAAATATTTACCAACTTTTAATTGTGTATGGTGGGGGGATAAAGCGATGGTCTCCCTTATTACTTATTGCTAATGGGAACAATGTCAAGAGTGAAAGAAAGGGATTATTCCTCATTCCCTGTCAATTCATTCCTGTTTGTGCAGATTTTCTATTAGAAAGCAAGACTTTACTAGCTGCAAAGGGTTAACAAAAATAGTAAAGTAATAATAAAAATAATAATAATAGGAATATTGAATTATTCCCTATTATCAGTTATGCGTAACCCACCATTCTGTCACATATTATTATTATTGTTGTTATTATTTTTATTATTATTATTATTGATAATAATAATATAGGATTATTCTATCAATGCCAACATAACACACCTGTTGCTTTTGCTGTTTTCTTTTAATTGTATTTCTTAAGATTAAAATCTGAACAGAGTTTAAAGGTCTGAACATGCATTATTAGTATTATAAATGTATTATTATATGACACAGTATTATATATAATAAACATGCACTAGTATGTTATAAATGTATTATTATATGACACGTATTATATATAATAAACATGCACTAGTATGTTATAAATGTATTATTATATGACACATTATTATATATAATAAACATGCCCTAGTATGTTATAAATGTATTATTATATGACACAGTATTATATATAATAAACATGCACTAGTATGTTATAAATGTATTATTATATGACACAGTATTATATAAAATAAACATGCACTAGTATGTTATAAATGTATTATATATCACACGTATTATATAAAATAAACATGCACAGTATGCTATAATGTATTATTATATGACACATTATTATATATAAAAACATGCACTAGTATGTTATAATATGTATTATATATGTACACATTATTATATATAATAAACATGCACTAGTATGTTTATAAATGTAATATTATATGACACATTATTATATTAATAAACATGCACTAGTATGTTATAATTTATTATTAATGACACATTTTATATATAATAACATGCACTAGTATTTATAAAGTTATTATTATATGACACATTATTATATATAATAAACATGCACTAGTATGTCATAAAGTTATTATTATATTACACATTTTATATATAATAAACATGCACTATTATGTTATAAATGTATTATTATATGACACATTATTATATATAATAAACATGCACTAGTATGTTATAAATGTATTATTATATTACACATTTTATATATAATAAACATGCCCTAGTATGTTATAAATTTATTATTATATGACACATTATTATATATAATAAACATGCACTAGTATGTTATAAATTTATTATTATATTACACATTTTATATATAATAAACATGCCCTAGTATGTTATAAATTTATTATTATATGACACATTATTATATATAATAAACATGCACTAGTATGTTATAAATTTATTATTATATGACACATTATTATATATAATGATCATGTACTAGTATGTTATAATGTAATATTATGTAATATATAACATATTATTATATATAATGAACATGGACTAGTAGTATTATAAATGTATTATTACATGACACATTTTATATAATGAACATGCACACGTAATATTATTAATGTATTATATGACACATTATTATATATAATAAACATTCTCTAATATGTTATAAATGTATTATTATATGACACATTATTATATATAATGAACATGCACCAGTATATTATAATGTAATATTATATGACACATTATTATATATAATGAACATTCACTAGTAGTATCATAAATGTATTATTGTATAACTCCTTATTATATATAATGAACATGCACTAGTAGTATCATAAATGTATTATTGTATAGCTCCTTATTATATATAACTAATATTTTGTCCCTATAATGCACTGCTTGCAGGTCTACATAATGAATATAACATTAAAATATTTTGATTAATAAAATTGTAGATCATGGACCATATAAACATACCTACATACACCAGCAAATTTGTATATCCGAATCAACAACTATAATAATAGTATTAACATTAATAGTGTTTAATAATAGCACTGTAATTTACCATTTATACCTTTGAATAAAGTCGGTTTAATCTGCCTTTTATAGTGACTCTTACTGATCTGGGTTTTAGCTCTCGCTTATATTTGATTTTATAATTTGAAATGAATTGGATAAATAAATCTATTAAAAAAAATAATAATAAACCATAAAAATAGCAACAAGGAATGAAGTGAAATCAGAGTTTCAAGGTTGAGCACAATGTGTACAGAGAGCAGTGACTTACCTCCCAGATGTCTGTAAGGATCTTCCAGACTCTGATTGCTGTGACTTCTACTTAGGTATTTATACCTTCCTTCTGCCTGGCTGACTGTGTCTCCCCTCTCTCTGGGACAGCAGGCTGCTGACGTCCAGTGCTTGCTTTCTGATTAGCAAGACCCACACAGGTCTAAGTAAACCACATGCCATCAGGTAGAGGGTTTGATGAGATATTTAACAAAGTCTCCTGGCAGCTCCCTCTTTTCTTTACCAATGAGCTGGCGGCAATTTATCAACCACTGTTTAGCAAGGGTGAGTTCATTTCAGATCTTCTACTGTGCATAAAGCAAAGGGTACATAAGTACTGTTTTATTGATTATGGCTGGTACACACAATGTGATTGATCCCCAGTCCAATGAATTAATCAGAGTGGTTAGCACTGATGCCTTGCAGCGCTGAGGTCCTGAGTTCAATTCCACCCTTGGACACATCTGCAAGGAGTTTGTATGTTCTCCATGTGCTTGTGTGGGTTTCCTCAGGGCACTCCGGTTTCCCCCACAATCATAAAGACATACTGATAGATTGTATGTGTCATGTATGTGCTTAGATTGTAAGCTCTTCAGGGCAGGGCCTGATGTGAATGTATACATGTAATTGTAAAGCGCTACGGAAGATGTTAGCGCTATATAAATTCACAATAATAATAATAATAATAATTGTCCCATGGAATTTACAATCGAAGGTGGTGGTAGATGTTGATCATTTGGGATTATTTTATTTGCTAACCGCAGTAGCGTAACTAGGAATCACTGGGCCCCCAGCAAATCTATGATGGGGCCCCAAACTATGCTTAATCCATAGTGGTTTTTAGGGAGGAGGCTATATCTGTCATAGGAAAAACAAGAAAACAGGACCCCAATTGTGTTGGTGGAAGTACAATAGGATTGTAACCGTAAATGAATGATCAATAAAGGGGTGGTATCAAGGGGACATTTCTAAAGAAACAGTTTTTTTTTTTTTTTTTTACAATACCACACCTTTACCATAGTTGTAAAATACCACTACGGCACAGTATTTTATGACACATGGTATTTTACTACCACAAGGTATTGGCCATTGGAACTACTTTTTTACGTGCAGTTGTAATATAACACATCGGTTGTTAAATTACCGATACACAGGACATGGTTGGTAAGAAAGATGTTATAAAAAATCTATGTTAGTGAGGTCAATAGAGAGAAGGTGAACTAAGGAAATAAAAGCAGACATTTAAAGGGCAACTGTACTGAAAAAAATACTTTGCCTCTTTTTAACCTATAAGTAAATACATGGTAAGTGTGTGATTGTGTGATGCTGCAAGTCTTTAAATTCATTACTTGTTTTTGTTCAGGCTAGTATCCCCCTGTCCACTCTTATCTAACTCCTCCTTTCATGTGACTTGACTTTCTGTGAAGTCAAGCATGC
Organism: Hymenochirus boettgeri; assembly: GCA_019447015.1. NCBI lineage: Eukaryota > Metazoa > Chordata > Amphibia > Anura > Pipidae > Hymenochirus > Hymenochirus boettgeri. Next base: position 28,393,512 of record CM033469.1, read on the forward strand.
TCAGTAATCACTATGAGATAATTTCCCACCATGCAATTCACACATACCAACCGTCCTCCTTCTAGTTACAGTAAAGATATGATAATAAGGCACTTGATTGGCACCATGTGGAATATTGCACAAAATAAATATTTCCAGTGCAATTTCAGAATGTGAAGGGACATTACTACTTTAATGAATTGGCCCCTAAAATTATTATTCATTCAATCAATACTAGAAACAGATAATAAACATTCTAGCTTACCAAAATAGTTACACATAGGTTACCTACTATGTGTCCACTCCCTTTCGGCCTCCTCTCCACCAAATATACAATGTTTCAAATGAAAAAAGTAGGTTTATCCTGTCATTAGTTTGTTCCAAGGGGTAATCCCATTTTATTAGTGCAGAAACACACACACAACATTTCGGCTGTTAGGCAGTGGCGGCTCCAGACTCAGATTTTTTTGGGAGCACAACATGGGCACAAAGGCCAACAAATTGGGCACAAAAATATCAATAATCTATGTCAGTATAATGTATGGTGTATGCAACAGCTACACCACTAACAGTTTAACTGTAAGTTAACTAAGTATAGAATCGAACTACATGATTGGATGAAGTGCATTTCCTAGCTACATACAGGAATTAGCGCTAGCTATTTCAGCATGGTTTCTATTGTTTGTATGTATTGAATTAATTTGGTCTCTAGTTGCAGTCTGTGTGGATGCATACTATCGCATTTCTTTACATATATTGCTTGTTGCATTGGGGGTTTGACCAAGTCTCTGGGAAAGTGAACTCCACCCACAGTGGGTCATGTGTTCAAGTACTTAGAGCTGGAGAGTCAGTCCCAAGAAAGCGAAAGAGTAGCAGGGATTCCATCTCATAAAAGGCAGGTACTGATATAAAGACAAAGTTTGAGAATTACGTCCCCTAAGAAGGTAAAAAATTACTTAAGTAAAAAAGGTTAAAAGTTAGGACCCTGCAGAATAAAGCAAACTGTGAAGTGGTTGCTGGGCTTAAAATAATTTAGCCAAGTTATTGAACTAATTGCTTTAATTTATCCAGAGAGAAGGGCAGGCTTTTTAAGTCGCAATACAATGGTAAAGTAAAATGTAAGCAAATTAATTGGATGTGCACTGGGCTTCTATTTTTTGTATGTATTTTTGTATTGTGTACAGGCCTATCTATTTCTGTATGGTGTACAGGGTTAGCTACAGTATTTCTGTATGAATGCACAGCCCTATTTATGTATTGTGTACAGGCCTATCTATCTTTGTATAGTGTACAGGGCTAGCTATTTCTGTATTATGTACAGGCTAGCTATTTCTGTATTATGTACAAGGCTAGCTATTTCTGTATTATGTAAAGGGCTAGCTATTTCTGTATTATGTACAGGGCTAGCTATTTCTGTATTATGTACGGGCTAGCTATTTCTGTATTATGTACAAGGCTAGCTATTTCTGTATTATGTACAAGGGTCTAGCTATTTCTGTATTATGTACAGGGCTAGCTATTTCTGTATTATGTACAAGGCTAGCTATTTCTGTATTATGTACAAGGCTAGCTATTTCTGTATTATGTACAAGGCTAGCTATTTCTGTATTATGTACAGGGCTAGCTATTTCTGTATTATGTACAGGCTAGCTATTTCTGTATTATTTACAGGCTAGCTATTTCTGTATTATGTACAAGGCTACTATTTCTGTATTATGTACAAGGCTAGCTATTTCTGATTATGTACAAGGCTAGCTATTTCTGTATTATGTACAGGCTACTATTTCTGTATTGTAATATATTCTGTATTATGTACAAGGCTAGCTATTTCTGTATTATGTACAAGGCTAGCTATTTCTGTATTATGTACAAGGCTAGCTATTTCTGTATTATGTACAAGGCTAGCTATTTCTGTATTATGTAAAGGGCTAGCTATTTCTGTTTATCAGTGCAAGCTATTCTGTATTATGTACAAGCTAGCTATTTCTGTATTATGTACAAGGCTAGCTATTTCTGTATTATGTACAAGGCTAGCTATTTCTGTATTATTACAAGGCTACTATTTCTGTATTATGTAAAGGGCTAGGTATTTCTGTATTATGTACAAGGTAGCTATTTCTGTTATGTACAGGCTAGCTATTTCTGTATATGTACAAGGCTAGCTATCTGTATTATGTACAAGGCTAGCTATTTCTGTATTATGTACAGGGCTAGCTATTTCTGTATTATTACAAGGCTAGCTATTTGATTAGTACAAGGCTAGCTATTTTCTGTATTAGTACAAGGCTAGCTATTTCTGTATTATGTACAGGGCTAGCTATTTCTGTATATGTACAAGGCTAGCTATTTCTGTATTATGTACAAGGCTAGCTATTTCTGTATTATGTACAGGGCTAGCTATTTCTGTATTATGTACAGGGCTAGCTATTTCTGTATTATGTCTTCACTAATAAAAGGAGTGGGAGGGGACACAGAGGGTTTCAAGGGGACTGAAATGGGAGGCCCCAGAGGGGCGGAGACACAGTGAAGAGGTATTGTCACATGGTTTTAGAGCAGGAAGCAGGAAGTGCAGGGGATCTGGTGATGCTGCTCCCATATCACACGTATAAATGTAAATATCTTCAAAACTATGTAAAAATAAATAATGAAAGTAAATTGCAAAAATACTCAGGAAAGCAATTCCTGTCAATCTACCTGAAGTCATTTTTGGACCACTGTACAGAAACATTTGCTACAAAACTGTGATCAAAAATAACATATCCCATGGCTCATGGCATTATCCTCTCCAAAAGGCAAAAATGACTTTTGTTGCAATAGCATCACACGGACATGTAACATGTGTTTGGGCAACTCATACACTATATGTATTTTACCGTATTGACATCACAGTGAATTTTTTTCATAGAAATTCTGGTTTATAAAAAAAAGCGGTCAAATTAAGCAAAAGTCATATATATATTTGGGGACAAAATTAATAGAATTGCAAAATTTAATGGGAGGTTAAAGGTCATGTCTACGCCTATAAAAATGTAATATGATGTGTAGGACCCCCCCAAAACCCCATATGCGATGTACTCACTGTGTCCAATATGCTCCCAAGCTGAGTAATCCGACTTACAAACTCCACTATCCACCACCATGGCTTCCTTCTGCTTCCTGGTAAGACCTCAGTCACGGCAGTGAAAAGGACGTTACAGCCAATAACTGACGGCCATTACCGATTAACCCTCCACTGCTGCTGCTGCCGTGAATGTAAAGGTCACGTTGCAGCAGCAGAGGAGGCGGATCGTGGAGTTTGTAAGTACATTCCTCAGCCTGGGAGCATATTTGGATATAGTAATACCTGTACAATGCATTTGGGGTTTTGGGGGGTCCTTTATGTCATATTACATTTTTATAGAAGCCGTGGACCTGTCCTTTACGTTCTAAAAGTTTTTAAAAATTTAAATGATTCCATTTTTATCTTGTACTGTATCAATATTAGCTTTGTACAAATGGTATAAGGGCCTGGGAAATGGTCTGGGGAACAAGTATCAATGCCCACAACCTTCAAAAATCATTAAATAATGAAATGAAAAGTGCAAATTGTTTTTGTCCGTATTGTATTTTTTATCGACATTTCTGAAAATTCTGTAAAAAATTTCAACAATGAAGCTTCGAAAATTAGAAAATTCTAAAGGTTCCATTGGAACTTTAAAACCAACAGTTCTGACTTGGAACCTAATCCCATTGCTAATGTTAAAGGGCATGTCCACCCCAAAATTATAATCCCCCCCACTACTGGCCCCATTGTGTAGTGTAGTTTAATACTTACCTCACATCCCAGCTCCATAAGGTTCTCCTGTAGTCCCCCCCCAAAGTCCCAAAAACTGCCCACCAGAGGATAGCAGAGTCCATATAGGACTCTGCCTCCTACTGGCCTCCGGGAGAAGTTTGTCATGCGTAGGCAGCCCTTCTCCCCCCCTCCCCCTCCCTCCCCCTCCCTCTCCCTCCCTCTCCTCCCTCCCCCTCCGATTCCCTCCCCCTAGCATAAATCCCCTTTGATATAGTATTCCCCCTGGTCCCCAGCCCCAACCGCTGCATTTTTATGTTTAGAAAGTGCCCCAAACTTTTCTTACCTTCCCTCTTTCCTCGCTGCACTGAATGACCGGCAGCCGCTGTCCGACTGCTGGTCCCGCCCCTCTGCTTGCATTTTCTCGCAAGCAGAGGGCCGGCAGTGCGGCGGAGGAAAGAGGGGAGGTAAGTAAAGTTTGGGGCACTTTCTAAACATTAAAATTAAGCGGTTTGGTGTCTGGGAGACCAGGGGGAATACTATATCAAAAAATAGTTTTAAGGGTGGACATACCCTTTAACATGTGCCATAGCAAGTTTATAAAGAAATAATATTCCAGAAGAACTCCATTATTTTTTTTTTATAGCAAATACCACACACACAGGGCTGATCCTAGACCTAGACTCTTCTGGTTCCAATAAGGGGTTTATGTAGGCGAGGCAGAGATGGGCGGTGTTGGGCATGGTGAGAAGGACAGTTGCAGAGTTGGGTGTGGTCAAAGCAATCTTATTCACTTTCCTGTCTGATGCCATGCTGTGTTTAATATAAATTCCTTTGCTAGTTAACACCTGAAATTGTTGTTTATAAAATGGCTATTAAAGGGCATGTCCACCGCCAAAAATAGAATTTGCTCTGCTGCTGGCCCCACCATGTAGTGTTAAAAAATCCTTACCTTTTTCCTCTTCTCCTTATGGTTCTACTGCACGGCCTGATGAAAGTCCAGAAAAGTGAAGAGTAGGAGCTGTCTGTGTGTCATCTGGTGCCTGCTACTTCCTGCTCCACTAAGAGAACTCTGGCATGCGCAGTGAAACTCTACCCTCCCCCCCTCCCGATCTTTCAGTGCTGCATCTTGAGTTTAAAAAAAATAAACTACACTGTAGGGACCCCCCCGACAACCCTATACCCGACCTCTCTCAGCTCTTCCACTTTTCCATTCCCAGAAGTATTAGAATAAGCCGAGACAGAGGGAACGAAGGTGGTAAGTACATTTCTGTGCTGATTTGCTGATTTTTAGGTTTTCAAGCTGGTTTTTAGGGTTGGGTGTCCCTTACAGTGTATGAATTAATTAATTTGGTGGGGATACCCTCTTATATCATGGGGCATTTCATTAAAGCCAACATTAACATCAGAAATACTGTCGGTTTATTTACAAACTAAATACATTGGGGATTTAGAAATATTCAAACATTCAGCACTTTGCACCCAAATAGAACTACAATGTATTTATATCATTTGTACCATGTGGGTTGGGTCACAGAAGGTGGAGCCAATCAAAACTTAAAGTATAAATGAGTGACAGATACATAAATAATAACTTTTCAAACGTTACGTTTATATTTTCTCTTCCAGACAATTATTTTACTCTAAGTCATTAACATAGTCCATGACCTGACTTCCTACTGAAAAGCTCTTTATTTATGCTGGTATATCATTAACATTGGCATTTCCAAGGTGTCCAGGTGAAACAACACGTTTGTCACCTTGATTTACGCAAGAACCCATTGTTCCGAATCAGTACAATAGCCAGATGGTATTTATTTTGACCTTCTCTGTGGTGAACATACTTCTGCTCGTTGACTTGCTTTATAGGGTTGGATTATTGCCCAAATGGAAACCTGGGGTCTTTGTTGAATATCATCTGTTATTTATGATAGGAATTATTAATAAGGTGGATTTTTTTTAAATGATTTAATAAATACAACAAAATCACAACAGCCACAAGCACCTTCAAAAGTGACTAAACTGATGAAATGCAATCAGACTGTGTCTAGGAGCTGTACAGTGCCAGACAGTGACCTATCAATAGCAGACAGCCACATGGAACCCCAATGTTCATAGAACTTTGCAGAAAGTCCTCATTTATGTATGGAACACCAAACGAAAAGACCTTCTTCTTTATAGGAAACCAGTGCCCAGAACACATTGGAAGGTCTTTCCCAGGATACATACCCTTGTGTTCATGGCCATGTTTCTTTTGGTTTGAGCTTAGTACCTACAGGGTGTACATGAAACCTTTAAATGCATTACTATCTGTGATACTAGGACACCTTACAGAACTGTGTGCCATTTTTTAGTGACTTACCACATAAACCAAGGTAGCACAACTTTGCGCTGGTGTTTACACTTTAATTTTAAATGGCAGCCCCTATTGGTTGAGTATGTATGCATTAGAAATGTATGCATGTCTCCTAACCCCAAGTCAGTTCCATATCACTGCGCCTGACGCAGGGCTTGTTTGCACTTCTGACTCCCACCTGCTCCAGTGTGGACTCTACATAAATGAACCGTATCAAATTCCAAATGTCATTTCATGGCACAGAAGTTAACAACATCATATAAAGCTACATTCTTTGAAGAAGAAACAAAATGGAGTCACAGGGCAGTATTTACAGTAAATATGCTTCAACATTGCCAATTAACGATTGATAAAATGATGTTGGTCGTTATTTTACATCGCTCAGTAGTGGCTCTCCGTAAATTATTATGATGTAAAATAATCAAACTATGATTGTGGTATAACAATGATATAAACACCAGAATTATATGGTCACATAATAGCACAAGCCAGAGTCACTTAAAAAATAAAATAAATGATATCAAGGCAATATCTAGCGATGAAGAAAACTGGTGAGTTTTCCTCGAAACCTATTAAAGGGCAATATATACTGTATGTATGTATAATTTTATTTATAAAGCGCCACTTGGGTACACAGCACTGTACTTTATAAAATACAGAGTATACAAACAAGGGGATAAGTGCAAGCAATTATACAGATAAATAAAAATTAAATACAATTTCATACATAGGTTAAGAATACACACACACACATATATATTTATATATATATATATATATATATATATATACTGTATATGTATATATATATATATATATATATTTATATATATAAAAACATAGAAAAGATAATCAATGCACATTCCTGGGCCCCATACAATATCATATTATCTGCACACTGGCATACATTATAAACAAAGGGGTTTTAGTATACATTACTGTGATCACATGAATGAAAAGCCTTCCAACCACGTCAAGGTAACCCCAGTCTGGAAGGTCCTAACGTCTAACCTTTTTACTTCAATTACCATTAGCAAACTTTTGCATTTCTCATAGTTGTGCACCGGATCCATATAACAGGCCTTCCACCCAGTGCTTTATATTAAAGGCATAGGACCTCCCATAAAAGGGGCGTGTTGGGGGTGCTATAACCACATGGAAGCTTGACCAAGCCTCCCAATATATACATACAATACAAGGATTCTGGAAGCACTCCAATTAGGCTAATTTTGTATGTGTAGGGACAACATACAGATACAAGTGGGAGGTGGGTACAAAGTGCTTCTCTTTTGGAGGAGTGAGATGATCCGAGCTGCCGAGTTGACAGAGAGAGATGAGAGGCCGAGAGTCCAAGCAGTAGAACGTTACAGTCATTAAGATGGGAGATTATAAGGGCATGGATGAGCATTGTAGTAGTGGAGTGAGATAGGAAAGGATGGATCTTGGCAATATTGTGAAGGAGAAAATCATCCATGTGATGATGGAAGGAAAGAGAGGAGTCAAAGATCACTCCAAGGTGGTCATGCGTTTAGAAATACGGCTCATAAGCTAAGTAGCCTTTAACAATCTGTAATTTTACTACCAGGATCGAACTTTAATGATCGCTGCTGTAAAATTAGGTTTCACGGTCAAAAATTATGATCTTACACTTCTAACCACAATTTTTTTACATTTCAACCACCAATTTAAATTTTCATTTTTCAAGCACAGTTTTCCCCAATCTAATTTCAAAATTTTCGGTTTTTGAAAAAAAAAAAAATTCCATCCTCTAATGCTTTTCAATGACAAGTTCCGAGGTTTCGAAAAATTACAAAAAATCCGTCAGATTTGAAGGTTTTCTAAACCGTCACTTCCGGATTTAAAACAGTTTTGTTTGGGAACCAGGACTCATCACTAACGATATTCATTTTATCACTCCCACTGGAGTTTAAATATTGTCACGTGATTGGTTAAATGATAATGATACTGTATAAATGCTAAATCTTCTTCCTACGTGGCAATATATTCAGCTGATCCTCTTTGCTGAGGCTTTAAAGAAAAGGTCATTTTTGGGTTTATCATGGACAAATAAGTAAAAATCAATGACCCTCCTTCAGATAAATTAAACGGCATTTCCACAATCAGTTCACACTGCAGGTAGACAGTGTTATTCTAGGACAGGAGGATGTATGAGCCAATCACAGTAATCAGAACCACCGCTAGGGAACAGATTTGGAATGATTGAGAAGAAAGTGATTTTTTTTTCCCTTTAAGAAACACATTTCTCCTTAAAGCTTTTGTTTGCCTAATAACCTCTGAAAATATTTGTTCCTTCTGTAGACTGACAGTCGGATCATCTTTGCTGAAGTGGGAGCAAATATATCAGCGGAGAACATTAATATTTAAAGATGCCCAGACATGAAGTATTAACTGTAAAGGGAAGGTTTCTACTGTTGGTGAAGAAGGAAGACAACTTGCTCTTCATTATAGCCAATGGATATTTAATATCAAATTGTTATAAGTCATCATGGTGGAAATTTGAGCTAATTGATTGGTAACTCAGGTGTTCTACATATTTGCAATCATGAGGTACCCATAAACAACCAATCAAATTGCTTTAAAGTATATGACTCCTTTAACTACCAATGAGATGGCTCTAGGTGTCATTGGGGAATCCTCCTACCTTAGGGGCAGTAATACAAATATTGTCTCCTTGGCACTAAGGACACCTGGAGAAAGAAAAGTGATTGTTTTTAAATTAAAGAAATCGTTCACTGCAAAAGTGAACAATTCCTTTAATGCATTGATTGAAGCCCGGGAGGTTAAGGAGCTATGTCTTACCTCCCGTTCTTCAATTTATGTGGAGCCAGGAAGATAGAAGAAACTTACCTTTTGCGTGATCCTCCGCTGTCACACTGAAATTCCCAACCGCTTCCTGCTTCTGTTTAACTATAGTGAACATCATTGTGCATGCACACTATAGTTCATAAGAAACAGGAAGCGGTCGGGACCTGTCATTGTGACAGTGGAGGATTGCGTGAATTCCTGCCAGACTATCTGACTCTCTGTGAGGGCAAGCATGCTCAGTAATCCCTATGAGGCAGCATTGGGACAGGGAATTTCCCACCATGCAGTTCACATACCAATTATCACCATTCCAGCTACAGCAAATCTGTACATAACAGAAGAGTTTCTGATAGACAGCTGAGATGTAAGATGTGTGAGACTGGATATCTAAAGAAATAGAGGACAGATCAACAAAAAAAAACAAAAGTAAGTTTTTCAAAAAAGTAAGTTTTTGAAAAACTAATTCCCCAGTGTGAATTTCCTTAAAGCCATTCTGCAGGCAAGTCAGGGTACTTCTCCCACAGAGCTGGACATTGTGAAAATGCAGGAATGTCCCACAGAATCCAGGACTGTTGGCAGCTATGTCAGACTCCTATTGAAATTGCCCATGTAATTAAAGTTTGGAAACTTGGCTGCGAACTGAGCAAGGGGTTTGTCCGCCCCAAGCTAATTGATACAATATTCGCACACTTACCAACACCCAGTCTAAAAGTTTCATGAATTATAACTTAGTCAGTGAAGGTAAAACCTCTACAATGTCACCCCATAAAAATGTGTTTGGAATATCCTGGAACTTGCATTCTAAACAACCACAGACCATAAAAAGGAATAGAGTTTTTTAAATTCTTCCCTTGCCGTCAGTTTTACATCTGTCGACATAGACGCTCGCGTTTCCGAGTGGATCTGTAGCTATGTAGTCATATTAATTCAACGGCAGAACCGCAGAAAAGTGTTTTCTGTTCTCCCTTGGGCCCAATTTCAAGGATGATAAGGTGCAGCTGTTTTACTATCTACTGCCAGTTTACTGAAGAATGTTCCTTATTTTTATTATCAGAGCATCTGCTGGGACCTTCTCTCCAACCCTCCCCAACTTCATACATATGTTGATTTCAGCTACAGCGCAGTGCAGTGTCTACAAGAGTTTTACAGACTTTCATTTAATAAAACATACTGTATGTATGGGAAGCTATGAATTTCCTGGGTAGTTTGCAGACCACTGAAATAAAAAAAGGTTAGAGAACTTTGACACCCACTTGTGTATTATAAGGGATAATGTATCCCCTACTGTCAGTAATAAGTATATAATAATTCCCTGAGTTCTGCATCCATATAAAGCTGCAAGGCTGCAGGCTGAGTTATACTACTGGACATATGCAGGGGAGAAGATAAACGTGATGGCTTACTGCTCCATTTTGGAGACGGCAAGCAGTATGGTAGACTCTGCCATCTACATCTACACTATTAGTGGGAGTATAGAAGGTACTGGTACTGTATGACACTCTATTTTCTGATTTTTGCTAGTTTTTTGGCCAGTCACATTAGCCAGCTATGTCACCAGTCTGACAGCTACTGAAACAGTCTCTGTTCTCTAGTTATTTGACCAGTATCAGTTTTGACATTTATCTGACTGGTCTCAGTTTGCCGATTATTTGACCAGTCTTAGTTTGCAAGTTAATTGACCAATCTCGGTCTTGTTTTACCAATCATTTTACCAGTCCGCAATCTCATCTTGCCATTTAATTGACTATAGTTTGCCAGTTATTTAGTTTTTTGGCCAGTATCATTTTTTCTACTTATTTTACTAGTTAATTGTCCAGTGTCAGTTTGCCAAAAATTTTACCGGTCCATTTTTACCGATCAGTTTGCCAGTTATTTGAACAGTCTCATTTTGCCTGCTATTTCCCTAGATTGTTTGACAGAAATGTATCAGTGACATTTTCCCCATTTTCCCCTGATTTCCCCTATCCCATTCCGCTCTTACCTATTTTCCATATTTCTTTCACCCCTTTCCAATTCTGCTTTCACCACTTAAATTCTATGTTTAGCTTTTTCTATTGTGTTGTGTTTATAGTATCACATCCCTCTTAAAGGGCAAGTCCAGCCCCAAAATGAAAACTTACATACAGGTAAATCACCCCCCAAAACCCAAACGGTAATAGTTTGAAACCTGAAATATATAAGTCTAACCTTATATATTTCCCTGTTTCTACTTCCTGGTTCTTCCAGTTAGTAACTGTCAGTTATGGATTTGACAGTTAACATCACAGCCAATGACTGAATGTTAATCCCCTGTCTGACTCTTCTGAGCATGCTCAGGCTCAGTACAGGCTCAGTACAGGTTTCTAAATTACTCAGTTTCCATGAGGCATCCAGAAGGATAGCAGGCATACAGTAATGAATTCATAGGACAAAGTAGGATATATCAACATTTTAAAAGATGTTCTTATGAGGGTGGATCTGTTGTATTCAATTAGATCAGCTGGACTTGAAATGTAGTTCTTGAAGACGTTTCGCTAGTCATCCGACTGGCTTTCTCAATTCAGAATGACTTGTACAAGAATCTGTGGCAATTATGTACCCTGGAAAATCCCAATTAGCATATCCCAGCCAGGTGTTTAAGGGTGTGATTAGATAGTGGCTAAGAGGTGTTATAGGAACGCCCAGAGTAGGTGTTAAAACAGCATGTACATGGCAGACAGTTGGTGTCGAACCCCCCCACCTCTATTTAGGCTTGGTTTCTTTATTTTCACATAAATGGCCTCCTTAACACCTCTCTTGTACAATGTACAATGCTGTTTTAACACCTTACTCTGGGCGTTCCTATAACACCTCTTAGCCACTATCTAATCACACCCTTAACACCTGGCTGTGATATGCTAATTGGGATTTTCCAGGGTACATAATTGCCACAGATTCTTGTACAAGTCATTCTGAATTGAGAAAGCCAGTCGGATGACTAGCGAAACGTCTTCAAGAACTACATTTCAAGTCCAGCTGATCTAATTGAATACAACAGATATACCATGACCTGGATGAATGAGAACCTTCACAAGCTTATGAGGGTGGAGTTGTCCTTTAAACTTAAACCAGATTTGGTGGGGAAAAGAGGTGTCTCAAATTTAGCAACACCCCATGTTCTGTGACCATATAAAATGCTGCTGTAAGAGTTATACAGGCCAGGAACCTAGGGTAAATTAAAAGAATATTAATAGACACTAAGGAGACAGGATGATGCAAGACAAGGAATTATGGGCCGTATTTACAAAAGATGTATTACTAGTTTGCGATACTGTGCCTTTAACAAGTTAAAAATGCGATTGCGTTTGTACATTTACGATGGTGGTCGTACAATTCCGATGCTATAGTATGTTACAAGGATGCAGGATGATACAAGCCGTATTTCTAAAAGCCGTATAGCTATTTTACCGATAACGCACCTTTAATAAAAGTCACCGCGGTCATACATTTACAATTGTGGTTGTACATTAATGATCGTGATCGTACATTTAAGAACGTGATCTTAAAATTATGTCCATGGTTGTACTTTTATGAAAACCCAACGGTATCTAACACAATACCGCAGATTTTTAAATACCTCCCTACGAGTTTCGTTTATAAAAGATAATATATCCCCTGCTATAAATTATAAGGATATCAGTAGTCACTTGGGGGGCCCAAGCATACCAAAAGTTGCCATATACAATCCTACATTAGCATGGCATAACTACCGCCCCCACCACCCCGGGGGAGGGGCGGTAGTAGGGTCAGCCACAAGCCCATAATCTCTGCAGCAACCAGCTGTTTTTAAACAGCTGATTGCGCCTATGAAGGCAACATATGCGCAATTACGCATGTTTCCTTCATACGCACAATCACCTGTTTAAAAAAGGATGGCCACTGCAGTGATTATGGAAGGAGGAGAAGGTCAGGGACCCGGCCTCCAATGTAGTGGGGGGTCCGGACCCGTGCAGGTACGCCCCTGCTACACTAGAAGGTTTATGAAACATATTTAGATATAGATCATAGAGATGGCAACTTTAAAGGATAAGTATTCCCTCTATTCTGGCAGAGTAAGCTTGCTCCTCCTTCCATGCAGCCAACGAAGGCTGCAACTGCCAAAATCACAGCTAATGATTGACTGCTTTCCCCTGCTGCCTCCTCTGCACATTCTCAAGCTCATAAAAAGCTCATTGACCAGAGAAACAAGGTGGATTCCTTTGCCAGAATGGAAGAGAACGTATCATTAAAAATCCGGTTACAAATATGTGTAATAAACTGGCAAAAATAGCAGTTGGGGTTGCGGCCAGATAACGGACAAATCACCGCTTTTTTGTTTTAAGGGTGGACATGTCCTTTATGTTCTGCTGCATCTGCACACATCCATGGGGGGAAGGGGAGTGTATTTCCCCATGTGCACCTGGTTTTGGCTCTATCTCTGCCAGTGTCTGTTCCTGGTGTTAAGGGATGCAGATGATACCATACCACCCCTTTGTGACTTATTCCGTCTCCTTTAAAAACTTCTACTCTTGCTCCTCACCAAACCACCGTCTCGGTTCCTAGTCTGCCTTGCCCGAACCCGCCGCTTCCCCTCGCACACTGCCTCAACTAAGAAGAGGAAAGGGTGCTTCCTGTCCGTGTCAAGCCCTTACTCCCATTGCAGTAGTGGGTCCATTGGGACACAGTCTGTGTTTGCCTGTTTGTGTGTGTCTGTCTGTCTGTTTGTGTGAGTGTCTGTCTATCTGTTTGCCTGTATGTGTGTTTCTTTGTGTGTGTGTTTGTCTGTGTGTGTAGGCATGGCAGAGAATGTGTATGAGTGCCAATCTGAGAGTGTGTGATGTTTGTTTGTGAGAGGGTGTGGGAGTGCCTGTGGAGCATACTGAAAAGTTTGCTCATAGTATGCCCCCTGTGGTCCCCTCTAAAGGCATCAGTCTCCTAAAATAAAAACCTGCGGGTGCATGGAGGAGCCTTTTTATGAGGCCACTCAAGCCCTGCTCATTGTAAGTGCCTCTGGGCCCTATTTATAAAAGATTGATATCGTTATCAGAAAATACAGATCGTTATTTTACGATAACGATCGTTATTTTTTCGATAACAATATCGATCCTTTATAAATAGGGCCCTCTGTGTCTGTGTGGGTAGTGCTGGGCATGAGGACATCTTAAATGTACCAGTCTGTGTGGGCTGGGCATGAGGACATCTTAAATGTACCAGTCTGTGTGGGCTGAACAGTAGGGTATTTTATGGGCAGGGCATCTTATATGTGTAAAGTCAGCCCTCCAGTTAATTGGCCAGTGTAGTCATTCGCAATGTGGTCTTTAAAACAGGCGTTTCCTCAAAGTGGGCGTTAACTTAAAAAGTTGGTGTGGTTTTAGGAAAGTGGGCGTGGTCAATTTCGGGGCGCGTTCACACACTTCCATTTATCCTCTATTTTGTATTTCAAAATCTGGAAACCCTAGGTATGTGCAATATCAATAAACAATTTAAAGGGTAACTGTGATCCAAAAATGACTTTAGGTAAATTAACAGGAATTGCTTTCCTGAGTATTTTTGCAATTTACCTTTTTACTTTTTTTTTTTTTTTTTTACATAATTCTAGATATTTACATTTTTATGTGTGATATGGTAGCAGCATCACCAGATCCCCTGCACTTCATGCTTCCTGCTCTGAAACCATGTGACAATACCTCTTCACTGTGTCTCCTCTTCCTCATGGGCCCCAATGGCCCTCCCCTTTCGGTCCCCTTAAAAAAAAACCTGTGGCCGCTCCCACCCCTCCTCCAGTCACTGTAACTTAATTTCTTCCTTGTTTTCTTCTGCTTTCTCCTGCACTGAGCATGTGCCAACCGCAGATTAGAAGGAGGAACTATTATTTGTGACTGCAGATTCAGAACCTCCCACCCTCTAACTTTCAGATCAGTAATTTATTCATATCTTGGGCTGTGGTTGATGGCTCATTTTAAAGGTAGGAACCTGGTCTTTCATTTAAGATCCAAACTTGTTTGGAGACCACAGTTCCCCTTTAATTATTAATGACATTTTTCACTGAACTTCACCATTAAGTAACTATTTGGCGGTTGAAATGTTTATAAAGTTGCCAATCAATGAATTATTTGTTAGATATCAGTAGTGATTGTTAAATAATATTTACAATGGACAGCATTTAACTAAAATGTGACTTTGTACAGCAAATAGAACCCTGAATTTCAATTGGACAAATAGCCTGACCCACTAAGACTATTTTTTATAAAAGCATTTTAGACAGGACAATCCGGCGAACCAATCTGCTCCTTCATATTAGATTTCCTGTTTAAAGGGGAGGAGATTGAAAATAAACATTTGCTTTACATTTTGTGACATCTTGTGTATTATGAACACTGATTTACGTCATATTAGTTGCTGTTGGAGGTCTAAAGATATTTCTTCATTTCACTAATGATTCTATTAGCATTAGAATTCTTTTTTTTTTCTTTTTTTTTTTCTTGGAATGGCGTTCATTGAACTAAAAAAAGTTTTTATTGATTGATAGGAAATATATAGTTTTAGATCTATTTAGGGTGAAACCATTTGGTTTATTTAAGGAATTAGTCAGCATAAGCTGGTTAATTGAGGACAGGGCCGATGGCTCCGTACGGCAAGTGGAAACAGCATCTGCTTCTCTGCGCTTGAGCAAACCGAAGATATTGTTATATACCCAGTCCTCAGAACCAGGGATTGTAATACAGAACAGACACAGTAACCTTCCAACACTTTCCCCTTGTCTCTGTCCCTTGTCCCACCCTCACTATGTCCCTGTGTATCACCCTATCACTATTGATAGTATATATTAGGTACCTGGCTAGTGTTCCCAATCACTATTACTGTAGGGAAATATCCTATGAGTAATGTTATTTTAAAGGGGAAATTAAAGCTGAAGCAATTGTGAGCACCCGGAATATGGTCTTGTTATGTATTTCATTAATATTTATAAGTATTTTTGCAGAAACCTTCCATTCAGAGTGGGGCTGGCGTTTTTTAAGCAACATTTATGGAGGGGGATTTTTGAATATAAAAAATGAAGACAATGATCCAGGGAGCATTATAACATGTATTTTGTTTCTTTAAATTGAGCTAGAGAAACCATATTTGTTTTAATGAAATTCCAATATTTGCAAGTGGGATGCACCTTTGTTATTATAAATGAATCTAAAATACTGCATGTTTGGTATTTTACACTGCAGTTGGTAATCTACTATGTAAAGTACCGTATAGCAACTGAGAGTTACGTTTGCAACTACGGGTACCTAAATCCTCCGTATGGGGAACTGAGCTGCAAGTTAGACAATAGTAAGAGTCTAAGATTGTGTACACACATGCGATAGTTCTGCCTGACTCCCACGATTGGACACAGGTGTAACTACCAGGGGGACCCCATATTATTATTCCTACTGTATGACCGATATAGCTTCCTTAAAAACCACTGTGGATGAAGCACGGATAGGGGCCCCATCATAGTTTTGCGGGAGACCAAGTGATTCCTAGTACGTCACTGAAATTTGGGCATTATATCACAATCATTTCTGCAACCTTCAGTGGCCCACAAGATCGGTTGTCTGTGTTTACACATCCTAAAAAAGGGTATTTTTTGCTTGGGCTATTAATCTGCACCAACCAATTAGATGTTAGCTTTTTTACTGGTCTACTGCATTAGCAAACATGATTGGTTGCTGCAGATTATAGCCCACTTATTACATATTTGGCGGTATTTTCTAAGACAAAAACCGTTATTCTCTACTGAAGGGTGGAATACTGGACCGTATAAGCTTGTTATACAGTTATACACACTCGGATGATTAAGTAAGTAAACCTGTAAATGAAAAATGTAATTAAAAAATAAATGTGTAAAATCTTTTCCCTACCTTAAAAGAAGTGTAGTTTTTTCCTGTATTTAAAAATAGTTCTGGTGGGGGAAAAAAAATTCCTTCTTGTATCAGTTTCATTGCACTTTGGTATAAGGAGCTAATCAATGAAAGTGCATGTGAAACCACTATGCCCCACTCTGTAGTTGGGGGGAAAAAATTCCTTACCATACCCACGCTCTGCTCCTTATGGTTCTCATGCAGTGCTTGTCCAAAGTCCAGGAAACTGAAGAGTAGGAGTGTCTTCCTGTTGAAAGGTTTCCGCCTCCAAGAGGACAATGGCAAGTGCAGGGGAGCCCTTTACCCCCTCTCTCCTGATCCCTCCATGGCTGCTCTTCACCTAGTGTAAAACGTATTTGAATATAATGTAGGGCATCCTTCCCACCCCCAACTGCTATGTTACTTTACAGCCCTCGCTCCTGCGGCGCTCTCCATTGATGGCAGCCGCGTCTGTGATTGGTTGCTTCTCAGCCAATCACAGCCGTGGCTGCCAGTCCAGCCCCTGTTTGCTAGTTCTGGCAAGCAGGGAGCTGGATCAGAACGGTGCTGGAGCAAGGGGTGCACGTAAAGTTCGGATCTAACGTAGCGGGTGGGATGCCCTACGTTATGTCAAAAAATTATTTAGAAGGTGGTGATGCCCTTTAAGAAAAATATGAAAGCTGAAAATTACTTCTCTGAGTATTGCCCATGTTTAGCTAAATGCACCCACCGCTGTATCCCCTACCTTACCATTCCATCTTGTTCTGGAGATACAGCCGTCAACGTTGGAAAAAACCTTCAAGCATCTGGGTCAACTGAATCACTGCAGTTCCTTATAAATCCATCACCATGTGGGTTGATTTTGTATCCGGTTTCACTTCTGTTAGTGGAATAATTTTCATCAACCACAATTTGCAGGGACGTAAAATTAAAAGTTCCGTAGGGTCCTTCTCTTTATTTCCACAAACGTTCCTTCTCTACCGAATGGTAAAGCCCTTTGTTACTAGATAACCATTCATATAGTTTCTCATAGTACAATGCTAATTAATTCCTTTTGTTTTACTTAACGGTGAGAGCCCATTAGAGGGAATGAATTACTTACAAATCAGCCTTTCTTTTCGAGCTGCTAAAAATAAAAAGGCTTATATCACGACCAGTGCTGTCAATTCCCGGCCTTACACCGACTACGTTAAGGCAGCGATTCCCAGAGCACAGACATGTGAACAGATATTGACATTTTGCAGCTTCATTCACAAAGCCCATCTGGGTCTCGGTGCAGCTGATTGGTTGGAAAGGGAGTATAGTAAATATCAACATCCTAATTCATCAGCTCTTCAAACAAACTTTCATTGTAGCAATAACCACAGTGGCCTAAGGGATCGCAGCAGCAGATGTGCTGTTAAGGCAGATTGATTAAGGTGTCAGAGAGTAACAGGTCCATCAGAATTCTTCCAGATTATGACAACACAGTGCAGATTAACACTAATCTCTGTGTGTTACTTTAATGCTGTGATAAATTCTATAAGGGGAAACTTGTTGTGTGGCATTGGCTGTAAATATGTTATGAGGGAGGATTGAAGGGATTTTCACGCTGATTTTAATAGTTTAAAAATATTAATTAGCATAACAGTGATTGGGAACATAGCCAGGTACCTAATATATACATCAATAGGGATGGTGATACACAGGGACATAGTGAGGGTGGGACAAGGGACAGAGACAAGGGGAAAGTGTTGGAAGGGTTAACGTGTCTGTTTATATTCATTTCACCTACAGTAATAGTGATTGGGAACACTAGCCATGTAATAATATATACTATCAATAGGGATAGGGTGATACACAGGGACATAGTGAGGGTGGGACAAGGGACAGAGACAAGGGGAAAGGTGTGGAAGGGTTACTGTGTCTGTTTGCTGATTCATTTCACCTACAGTAATAGTGATGGGAAAACTAGCCAGGTACCTAATATATAATCAATAGTGATAGGGTGATACACAGGGACATAGTGAGGGTAAGACAAGGGACAAAGACAAGGGAAAGTGTAGGAAGGGTTACTGTGTCTGTTCTGTATTCATTTCACCTACAGTAATAGTGATTGGGAACACTAGCCAGGTACCTAATTATACTATCAATAGGGATGGGTGATACACAGGGACATAGTGAGGGTGGGACAAGGGACAGAGACAGGGGAAAGGTGTGGAAGGGTTACTGTGTCTGTTCTGTATTCATTTCACCTACAGTAATAGTGATGGGGAACACTAGCCAGGTACCTAATATATACTATCAATAGGGATAGGGTGATACACAGGGACATAGTGAGGGTGGGACAAGGACAGAGAAAGGGGAAAGTGTAGGAAGGGTTACTGTGTCTGTCTGTATTCATTTCACCTACAGTATAGTGATTGGGAACACTAGCCAGGTACTAATATATACTATCAATAGGGATAGGGTGATACACAGGGACATAGTGAGGGTGGAACAAGGGACAGAGACAAGGGGAAAGTGTAGGAAGGGTTACTGTGTCTGTTCTGTATTCATTTCACCTACAGTAATAGTGATTGGGAACACTAGCCAGGTACCTAATATATATTATCAATAGGGATAGTGTGATACACAGGGACATAGTGAGGGTGGGACAAGGGACAGAGACAAGGGGAAAGTGTTGGAAGGTTTACTGTGTCCTTTCTGTATTCATTTCACCTACAGTAATAGTGATTGGGAACACTAGCCAGGTACCTAATATATACTATCAATAGGGATAGGGTGATACACAGGGACATAGTGAGGGTGGGACAAGGGACAGAGACAAGGGGAAAGTGTAGGAAGGATTACTGGGTTGTTCTGTATTCATTTCACCTACAGTAATAGTGATTGGGAACATAGCCAGGTATCCAATATATACTATCAATAGGGATAGGGTGATACACAGGGACATAGTGAGGGTGGGACAAGGGACAGATACAAGAGAAAGTGTAGGAAGGGTTACTGTGTCTGTTCTGTATTTATTTCAACTACAGTATAGTGTTGGGAACATACCAGGTACCTAATATATACTATCAATAGGGATAGGGTGATATACAGGGACATAGTGAGGGTGGGACAAGGGACACGAGACAATGGGAAAGTGTAGGAAGGGTTACTGTGTCTGTTCTGTATTCATTTCACCTACAGTATAGTGATTGGGAACACTAGCCAGGTACCTAAAATATACTATCAATAGGAATAGGGGATTACACAGGGACATAGTGAGGGTGGGACAAGGGACAGAGACAAGGGGAAAGTTGAGGAGGGTTACTGTGTCTGTTCTGTATTCATTTCACCTACAGTAATAGTGATTGGGACACTATCCGGTACCTAATATATCTATCAATAGGGATAGGGTGATACACAGGGACATAGTGAGGGTGGGACAAGGGACAGAGACAAGGGGAAGTGTTGGAAGGGTTACTGTGTCTGTTCTGTATTTATTTCCCTACAGTAATAGTGATTGGGAACACTAGCCAGGTACCTAATATTTACATCAATAGGGATAGGGTGATACACAGGGACATAGTGAGGGTGGGACAAGGGACAGAGACAAGGGTAAAGTGTTGGAAGGGTTACTGTGTCTGTTTGTGTATTTTGCCACCCTCACTATGTCCCTGTGTATCACCCTATCCCTATTGATAGTAAATATTAGGTACCTGGCTAGTGTTCCCAATCACTATAAAATGTAGGTGAAATGAATACAGAACAGACACAGTAACCTTCCTACACTTTCCCATTGTCTCTGTCCCTTGTCCCACCCTACTATGTCTGTATATACCTATCCCTATTGTAGTATATATTAGGTACTGGTAGTGTTCCCAATACTATTACTGTAGGTGAATGAAATACAGAACAGACACAGTAACCCTTCCTACACTTTCCTCTTGTATCTGTCCTGTGTCCCACCCTCACTATGTCCCTGTGTATCACCCTATCCCTATTGATAGTATATATTGGATACCTGGCTAGTGTTCCCAATCACTATTACTGTAGGTGAAATGAATAAGAACAGACACATAACCCTTTCTCACATTTCCTCTGTATCTGTCCCTTGTCCCACCCTCACTATGTCCCTGGTTATCACCCTATCCCTATTGATAGTATATTTGGTACCTGGCTAGTGTTCCCAATCACTATTACTGTAGGTGAAATGAATACAGAACAGACACAGTAACCTCCTACACTTTCCCCTTGTCTCTGTCCCTTGTCCCCCCCTCACTATGTCCCTGTGTATCACCCTATCCCTATGATGATATAATTAGGTACCTGGCTAGTGTTCCCAATCACTATTACTGTAGGTGAAATGAATACAGAACGACCAGTACCCCTTCCTACACTTTCCCCTTGTCTCTGTCCCTTGTCCCACCCTCACTATGTCCCTGTGTATCACCCTATCCCTATTGATAGTATATATTAGGTACCTGGCTAGTGTTCCCAATCACTATTACTGTAGGTGAAATGAATACAGAACAGACACAGTAACCCTTCCAACACTTTCCCCTTGTCTCTGTCCCTTGTCCCACCCTCATCCAACTTGTTTGAGACCACAGTTCCCCTTTAATTATTAATGACATTTTTCACTGAACTTCACCATTAAGTAACTATTTGGCGGTTGAAATGTTTATAAAGTTGCCAATCAATGAATTATTTGTTAGATATCAGTAGTGATTGTTTAAATAATATTTACAATGGACAGCATTTAACTAAAATGTGACTTTGTACAGCAAATAGAACCCTGAATTTCAATTGGACAAATAGCCTGACCCACTAAGACTATTTTTATAAAAGCATTTTAGACAGGACAATCCGGCGAACCAATCTGCTCCTTCTATTAGATTTCCTGTTTAAAGGGGAGGAATTGAAAATAAACTTTGCTTTACATTTTGTGACATCTGTGTATTATGAACACTGATTTACGTCATATTAGTTGCTGTTGGAGGTCTAAGATATTTTCTCTCATTTCACTAATGATTCTATTAGCATTAGAATTCTTTTTTTTTTCTTTTTTTTTTTCTTCTTGGAATGGCGTTCATTGAACTAAAAAAGTTTTTATTGATGATAGGAAATATATAGTTTTAGATCTATTTAGGGGTGAAACCATTTGGTTTATTTAAGGAATTAGTCAGCATAAGCTGGTTAATTGAGGACAGGGCCGATGGCTCCGTACGGCAAGTGGAAACAGCATCTGCTTCTCTGCGCTTGAGCAAACCGAAGATATTGTTATATACCCAGTCCTCAGAACCAGGGATTGTATACAGAACAGACAACGTAACCTCCAACACTTTCCCCTTGTCTCTGTCCCTTGTCCCCACCCTCACTATGTCCCTGTGTATCACCCTATCACTATTGATAGTATATATTAGGTACCTGGCTAGTGTTCCCAATCACTATTACTGTAGGGAAATAAATACAGAACAGACACAGTAACCCTTCCAACACTTTACCCTTGTCTCTGTCCCTTGTCCCACCCCACTATGTCCCGTGTATCACCCTATCCCTATTGATAAATATTAGGTACCTGGCTAGTGTTCCCAATCACTATTACTGTAGGGAAATAAATACGAACAGACACAGTAACCCTCCCAACACTTTCCCCTTGTCTCTGTCCCTTGTCCCACCCTCACTATGTCCCTGTGTATCACCTATCCCATTGATAGTATATATTAGGTACCGGCTAGTGTTCCCAATCACTATTACTGTAGGTGAAATGAATACAGAACAGACACAGTAACCCTTCCTACACTTTCCCCTTGTCTCTGTCCCTTGTCCCACCTCACTATGTCCCTGTATATCACCCTATTCCTATTGATAGTATATATTAGGTACCTCTAGTGTTCCCAATCACTATACTGTAGGTGAAATGAATACAGAACAGACAGTAACCCTTCCTACACTTTCCCATTGTCTCTGTCCCTTGTCCCACCTCACTATGTCCCTGTATATCACCCTATCCCTATTGATAGTATATATTAGGTACCTGGATAGTGTTCCCAATCACTATTACTGTAGGTGAAATGAATACAGAACAGACACAGTAACCCTTCCTACACTTTCCTCTTGTATCTGTCCCTTGTCCCACCCTCACTATGTCCCTGTGTACCCCCTATCCCTATTGATATATATTTGGATACCTGGCTAGTGTTCCCAATCACTATTACTGTAGGTGAAATGAATACAGAACAACACAGTAACCTTCCTACACTTTCCCCTTGTCTCTGTCCCTTGTCCCACCCTCACTATGTCCCTGTGTATCACCCTATCCCTATTGATAGTATATATTAGGTACCTGGCTATGTTCCCAATCACTATTACGGTAGGTGAAATGAATACGAACAGACACAGTACACCTTCCACACTTTCCCCTTGTCTCTGTCCCTTGTCCCACCCTCACTATGTCCCTGTGTATCACCCTATCCCTATTGATAGTTATATAGGTACCTGGCTAGTGTTCCCAATCACTATTACTGTAGGTGAAATGAATACAGAACAACACAGTAACCCTTCCTACACTTTCCCCTTGTCTCTGTCCTTTTCCCCACCCTCACTATGTCCCTTGTATCACCCTATCCCTATTGATAGTATATATTGGTACCTGGCTAGTGTTCCCAATCACTATTACTGTAGGTGAAATGAATACAGAACAGACACAGTAACCCTTCCTACACTTTCCCCTTGTCTCTGTCCCTTGTCCCACCCTCACTATGTCCCTGTGTATCACCCTATCCCTATTGATAGTATATATTAGGTACCTGGCTAGTGTTCCCAATCACTATTACTGTAGGTGAAATGAATACAGAACAGACACAGTAACCCTTCCTACACTTTCCCCTTGTCTCTGTCCCTTGTCCCACCCTCACTATGTCCCTGTGTATCACCCTATCCCTATTGATAGTATATATTAGGTACCTGGCTAGTGTTCCCAATCACTATTACTGTAGGTGAAATGAATACAGAACAGACACAGTAACCCTTCCAACACTTTCCCCTTGTCTCTGTCCCTTGTCCCACCCTCACTATGTCCCTGTGTATCACCCTATCCCTATTGATAGTATATATTAGGTACCTGGCTAGTGTTCCCAATCACTATTACTGTAGGTGAAATGAATACAGAACAGACACAGTAACCCTTCCTACACTTTCCCCTTGTCTCTGTCCCTTGTCCTACCCTCACTATGTCCCTGTGTATCACCCTATCCCTATTGATAGTATATATTAAGTACCTGGCTAGTGTTCCCAATCACTATTACTGTAGGTGAAATGAATACAGAACAGACACAGTAACCCTTCCAACACTTTCCCCTTGTCTCTGTCCCTTGTCCCACCCTCACTATGTCCCTGTGTATCACCCTATCCCTATTGATAGTATATATTAGGTACCTGGCTAGTGTTCCCAATCACTGTTATGCTAATTAATATTTTTAAACTATTAACATCAGCGTGAAAATCCCTTTCAATCCTCCCTCATAACATATTTACAGCCAATGCCACACAAACAAGTTTCCCCTTATAGAATTTATCACAGCAGTTAAAGTAACACACAGAGATTAGTGTTAATCTGCACTGTGTTGTCATAATCTGGAAGAATTCTGATGGACCTGTTACTCTCTGACAACCTTAATCAATCTGCCTTAACAGCACATCTGCTGCTGCGATCCCTTAGGGCCACTGTGGGTTATTGCTACAATGA
Source organism: Hymenochirus boettgeri (assembly GCA_019447015.1). Classification (NCBI taxonomy): domain Eukaryota; kingdom Metazoa; phylum Chordata; class Amphibia; order Anura; family Pipidae; genus Hymenochirus; species Hymenochirus boettgeri. Next base: position 28,418,033 of record CM033469.1, read on the forward strand.
AAGTTTGTTTGAAGAGCTGATGAATTAGGATGTTGATATTTACTATACTCACTTTCCAACCAATCAGCTGCACCGAGACCCAGATGGGCTTTGTGAATGAAGCTGCAAAATGTCAATATCTGTTACAATGTCTGTGCTCTGGGGATCGCTGCCTATAACGTAGGTCGGTGTAAGGCCGGGAATTGACAGCACTGGTCGTGATATAGACCTTTTTATTTTTAGCAGCTCGAAAAGAAAAGGCTGATTTGTAAGTAATTACATTCCCTCTAATGGGCTCTCACCGTTAAGTAAAACAAAAGGAATTAATTAGCATTGTACTATGAGAAACTATATGAAATGGTTATCTAGTAACAAAGGGCTTTACCATTCGGTAGAGAAGGAACGTTTGTGGAAATAAAGAGAAGGACCCTACGGAACATTTTAATTTTACGTCCCTGCAAATTGTGGTTGATGAAAATTATTCCACTAACAGAAGTGAAACCGGATACAGAAATCAACCCACATGGTGATGGATTTATAAGGAACTGCAGTGATGTCAGTTGACCCAGATGCTTGAAGGTTTTTCCAACGTTGACGGGCTGTATCTCCAGAACAAGATGGAATGGTAAGGTAGGGGATACAGCGGTGGGTGCATTTAGCTAAACATGGGCAATACTCAGAGAAGTAATTTTCAGCTTTCATATTTTCTTTAAAGGGCATCACCACCTTCTAAATAATTTTTTGACATAACGTAGGGCATCCCACCCGCTACGTTAGATCCGAACTTTACGTGCAGCCCCTTGCTCCAGCACCGTTCTGATCCAGCTCCCTGCTTGCCAGAACTAGCAAACAGGGGCTGGACTGGCAGCCACGGCTGTGATTGGCTGAGAAGCAACCAATCACAGACGCGGCTGCCATCAATGGAGAGCGCCGCAGGAGCGAAGGGCTGTAAAGTAACATAGCAGTTGGGGGTGGGAAGGGATGCCCTACATTATATCAAATACGTTTTACACTAGGTGAAGAGCAGCCATGGAGGGATCAGGAGAGAGGGGGTAAAGGGCTCCCCTGCACTTGCCATTGTCCTCTTGGAGGCGGAAACCTTTCATACAGGAAGACAGCTCCTACTCTTCAGTTTCCTGGACTTTGGACAAGCACTGCATGAGAACCATAAGGAGCAGAGCGTAAGGTATGGTAAGGAATTTTTTCCCCCCAACTACAGAGTGGGGGCAGTAGTGGGTTCACATGCACTTTCAGTTAGATTAGCTCCTTATACCAAAGTGCAATGAAACTGATACAAGAAGGGAATTTTTTTTCCCCCACCAGAACTGATTTTTAAATACAGGAAAAAACTACACTTCTTTTAAGGTAGGGAAAAGATTTTACACATTTATTTTTTAATTACATTTTTCATTTACAGGTTTACTTACTTAATCATCCGAAGTGTGTATAACTGTATAACAAGCTTATACGGTCCAGTATTCCACCCTTCAGTAGAGAATAACGGTTGTTGTCTTAGAAAATACCGCCAAATATGTAATAAGTGGGCTATTAATCTGCAGCAACCAATCATGTTTGCTAATGCAGTAGACCAGTAAAAAAGCTAACATCTAATTGGTTGGTGCAGATTAATAGCCCAAGCAAAAATAGACCCTTTTTTAGGATGTGTAAACACAGACAACCGATCTTGTGGGCCACTGAAGGTTGCAGAAATGATTGTGATATAAATGCCCAAATTTCAGTGACGTAACTAGGAATCACTTGGTCTCCCGCAAAACTATGATGGGGCCCCTATCCGTGCTTCATCCACAGTGGTTTTTGGGAAGGAAGCTATATCGGTCATACAGTAGGAATAATAATATGGGGTCCCCCTGGTAGTTACACCTGTGTCCAATCGTGGGAGTCAGGCAGAACTATCGCAATGTGTGTACACAATCTTAGACTCTTACTATTGTCTAACTTGCAGCTCAGTTCCCCATAGCAGGAGGATTTAGGTACCCGTAGTTGCAAACGTAACTCTCTAAGTTGCTATACGGTACTTTACATAGTAGATTACCAACTGCAGTGTAAAATACCAAACAGTGCAGTATTTTAGATTCATTTTATAATAACAAAAGGTGCATCCCACTTGCAAATATTGGAATTTCATTAAAACAATAATGGTTTCTCTAGCTCAATTTAAAGGGAAACAAAATACATGTTATAATGCTCCCTGGATCATTGTCTTCATTTTTTATATTGCAAAAATCCCCCTCCATAAATGTTGCTTTAAAAACGCCAGCCCCACTCTGAATGGAATGTTTCTGCAAAAATACTTATAAATATTAATGAAATACATAACAAGACCATATTCCAGGGTGCTCACAATTGCTTCAGCTTTAATTTCCCCTTTAAAATAACATTACTCATAGGATATACTTGTGAAGGTTCTCATTCATCCAGGTCATGGTATATCTGTTGTATTCAATTAGATCAACTGGACTTGAAATGTAGTTCTTGAAGACGTTTCGCTAGTCATCCGACTGGCTTTCTCAATTCAGAATGACTTGTACAGAATCTGTGGCAATTATGTACCCTGGAAAATCCCAATTAGCATATCCAAGCCAGGTTTTAAGGGTTGATTAGATAGTGGCTAGAGTGTTATAGGAACGCCCAGAGTAAGGTGTTAAAACAGCATTGTACATGGCAGACAGTTGGTGTCGAACCCCCCCCCCCCACCTCTATTTAGGCTGGTTCTTTATTTTCATGTACATGCTGTTTTAACACCTTACTCTGGGCGTTCCTATAACACCTCTTAGCCACTATCCAATCACACCCTTAACACCTGGCTGTGATATGCTAATTGGGATTTTCCAGGGTACATAATTGCCACAGATTCTTGTACAGTCATTCTGAATTGAGAAAGCCTCGGATGAACTACGAAATCTCTTCGAAGATACATTTCAAGTCCAGTTGATCTAATTGAATACAACAGATATTACTTATAGGACTAAACCAGAAACGTATTTCTTCCCAATATTCCATAGCAGACAGTCACACATTTTAATTGTATTAGAAAGTAACAGGCGAGTAAACATTTTGTTTTTGTTTGAATGAGCACATTTATTTCAAAGTAAAACTCACTGCTTGACCAACATCCCTAAAATCAGGAATTAGTCAAACCTCTATGTACAATGTTAATAGCAATTACTGATGTTAGGATTAACGAACACAGGACCTGTATAAAAACATTAACAAAATGAAAACAGTTACACGCCTATGAGCCACAGTGTAAAACCAATCTGTAACCCATTGTTTATCTTATAAAGGGGACGGGCTCATCTGTATTTCAAACCTTAAAGTAAAATAATGAAACATTATCAGCATTAAAGCAAAATAAAAATGATCATTTGTTTGGTCCATTTTCATCTGAGAATTTGTTTTATTGAGTGTTTCCTTTGAGCATTAATAGATAGTAAGGCACACTATCCAGCAAAATCCTCTGTAACGTATTTGGCCATGTTGGCACTGTAAGAGGAACCATTTCAGAAGTACACTTTATAAGTAAGGCTTTAATCAAAGTTCATTTTGGCATAGTCTTTAAAATAAGGGTTGGTAGTTGTATGAAGATTTCATCATTAAAACATCCATTTAATTAGCACCATTTTTTCTGTTTAATCGTATTCTGATGTCAACAACCGTGATTTATGTGGCTGTGACTGCATTGGAAGGTGGCATCCTATGAAGGACAATAATCGCACAAGCTGGTCTACAAAGAGTTGATGGAAGTAAGAGTGGGCTGCAGGGACGAAAACTGCCTTCAACTCAGTGTGTATTATTGGCAAATAATAAAGGCAAATTTGTCAATGGCTATGATACAATAATGTTTTCAGAAACTCAACTAAGGGAACTTTATGGAACAGAAACGACAAACACCAAGGAACAGAAATCACCACGCGTTCCACTAAAAAATCCCACCGCCTTCAACTATGTAGGAATTTAAATATTTGGAGACTTATTTGGGTATTCCCCTATAAATGAAAATACAAATTGAGTATTGCAGGGACTATACTCAACACTTCGGCCACTGAATTGCACTAGATGATGGAATATTATTTATATTTTAAGATGATAATTGTGTTAATACTGAATAATTTAACACTGCTTAACTAAAGCTCTGTATGCACATTAGATATTTTCCAGCCAATCGGCCTCTTTGGCTGACGGTCTAAGGTGTGTACACCCTGTAGCCTACATCATGCAATGATAACCAACTTAATGGTGTCAGGAAATATTGGACAGTGCCATGGGAAGTCTTCCGATCGCTTCCCTCCATACAGTATGGAAAAGGCTGCTCACCTACTGCTAAATCAGACTGTCTAAGGGGATTAATAGCTAAATCTCATTAAAAGTGGAAAACCAGGAGAGGAATATATGGGGATTTTTACATACTAAACATTAACATACAAATAGGACAGCCAATGCAAACAAGGACCCCAACCAAGTAAAAAGGTTCATTACCAGTTCGAACCAATCGGGAAAAAGAACCAAACCCTGCAGTACAGTAAAGCACTGTAGATAAGTTATTCTGTATGAATGTTGTTTCATTATTTTAACTGTAAGATGTAAAAACAGCCCCGTAACACTATATTTAACCATATTTTACAAGAGCGTCCAAAAGAAAAAAAGTTCTAGAAAACAAAAATAAATAGAGAAAAAAAAAAACACGTAAAAAACAATTATAAAAGTGAAAGCATCCAAAAAACTAAACTGACTTTTTTTAAAAACATTTTTTTTTTTTGCTATGCCGTATTTTTTTTTTTTTTTTGGTGAAATATGAAAAGAAAATACAAATCACAAGGGAAACTAATCATTCTTACACCTTTAATTGTGGATTTGAGGTTTCATGGTCATCTCTGCTGACACGTGTATTCAATTTACACATCTTCAGGGTTATTCAATAAAAGTTCTTATCGTTTAAAATGGTGCTAATTTTGCCCCAACCAATCAGATCTTATTTAACATTTGAAAGCTTACATCTGATTGGTTGGGGCAAAGTTAGCACCATTTTAAACGATAAGAACTTTTATTGAATAACCCTGCTAGCATGATTCAGTAAAATGGAGGTCATTTAGGATTCAGAGCTGATTTAGAAATAACCATTTTGATATTTAGATCTTTACCAATTTTAGCAATTTAAAGACTTAAGCCAAGTACACACCGCTCGATTCCTTTGTCCCGACCGTTCAGCACTAATGAGCAATTGGTGGGTACGAAACACTGTTTCCGTTTGCTGCGAGCGAGTGTGCGGTCCATAAGGGCCCGCGCGATCGGCCGGGGGTTTCCGACACTTCCGATTGCTCAAAACATACGGTCGGACATCGGTTACGGGCCGCTGCAAAAGAATGTAATTTTTTTTGCCCCAATCAAACCAATACACCGAAATAACAGTCGACCTTATGCAATAAAAGTTGAAAAAGTTTGCAATGCAATTAATCTGCAGCAACCAATCAGACGCTTTCCATCTGCAGTAATGCAGTAAAAAGCAAATGTTTGATTGGTTGCTTCCAATTAAAAGCAAACTTTTGCACCTGTTATTGTACCCGCCTCTAAAATCTGCCCACAGTTGTCCAGCTTGAACAGATTCAGATCAATTTGATCAATATTACATCAAATTAATTATGTTAATCCTCTTCAAAGTTCTAGCCTGTGGTTACGTTACAAGGGGAATTCTATGGCTCAGTAAGAATGAGAAATCTCTCAGTGCATCTTCGCCAATGTCCACCCTCCTATCCCAAGCCCATTTGTACATCTTTGTTTGCTTACGGTAAGCTATTAAGCTTAGAGCTAAGTTCAGAGGTTTTCACGGCAGGACTGTCAACACCAAACTGTGCATAACACCACGTTCTGGTTGTCAAGAGATGTTTACATCAATTACCATCTAAATTCAACCGACGGGAAATGGATGTAGCAAATGTGAGGTTCCATCGACTAAGAGTTGACCTTGGTATCTGTGCATTAGTGTGAATATGAAAACGACTCCCAACTAATGGAAGGTAGAATATATATAGAAACATCTGAAGGTGTTGGCTAAATCCCCCCCACACCCCACTATGTACAAATCTGCAAGGTGCACCAGTAAGCAGATAACACAATGTTCTCTAGCCCCTTTTTATTTTTTTGTTTGCAGGTTCTGACAAGCTGGCTCCTTTGAGCATGTGCAAGCTCATACAGCTTTAACATGGGAGTAAGCAGAACATCGCACTGAATAAATCCTTACTGGTAAATCTTGCAGATCTGTTAATATTGTGATGTGTGTGTTTGGTGTGGGGGGGGGGGGGGGGTTGGCTGTATATTTTTTCATTCCCATTAACCAACTTACTACTTGACTTTTATTCCTAAATATCATTAACAGAGTCAAACTGTATTAAAGGATTACTGATCAAGACTCCAACTCTAGGCTACATCCCCTTTGTCTCTATTAATCCTCCACTACTAGGATATTGAATGGAATATCATTTAGAACAGCTAATAAAAAGCTACTGGGAATTGTCTAAAGTAGCGGTTAAGATTGTAGTGTACGTTAGTCATAGAACTGCAGACCCCTATCACAGTATCTTTCCTCCCTCATGATAAAGATTCAAGGGGAATAAAGACTTGACTAGTATTAAAGGCACAGCTAACTCTAGTGGTTAAATTATCCACAGTACCAATATAAATAAAGCATGCCACACTATACGGCTTCCTGTTTGTGGGTTGAACCAAGCCTCTAGGAAACTTTTAAACTTTTTAGAGATCTGTGGTTTGACCAGAAGTTCACTTTACCATCTATAGGTAAAATTAAAACTTAAGCCCATAATGGCATCTTCATTACACAGCACAGTTTCTGCAACAATTAAGAGAATCAGCAGAGAAAAGAAAGAAGGGGAGGGAGGGGGAGATGTGTAAGCAGAGAAGTGTCCATGATTAGGCTGTGCAGAACATATAAGTGTCGCAGACACTAAAAGAAGGCAGTGAGTAAGGGAGGGTGGGAGGAATTAGGAGTACTCACTAAACATTAATAATTTAATGAAAAAGCAAGCACAGATAAATATGTGAGTATCACCGTTTTAATTCTCTCAAATTGTAGTTTCAGAAAATTAAAATTTGTTTGAGTGAGTATAGTTTCAATGTCCGTCCATCTGAATCTATGGACACTAAATTATAAGACTAAGATTATGACGACCAGATGAAGTCAACACAGGGTTGGGAGTCTTAGTTAAACATCATTGGTGGAGCCCCTTTATGCGTGGTTAAGACTAAGACCCTATGAGATTAATATGGGGCCAATTATACAGCAGATGTAAAAATAACTAAACCATATAGAGATCTTAGTATGAAGGAGGTAAATCCTTTGAAGTTTTAGATACTGAGTTTGTGAAAATTCTAAATTTGCACACAAGGGCCATTCATTTATAGTTCAGTTTCATAAAAATAGAGAGAAGTTTAGTATTATGGCTATCAAACCTTCAATAGCTGCCAAACTAAATATTCCTTAGTTCTACAAAACACAGCCTAGCACCCTATATAGAAATTCTCTCTCCGGCTTTCTGTACCACCCCCAATTTGACCGTGCGCCATACTGTATGCTGAAAATGTGGGGGGTGCAAGTAGCTGATTGACTAAAGATAATGTTTACATTTATATCAGCAACATTACAATTTCCACAACTCCAGCTCTAAGTGACATTTAATATGGTAAGGACAGTCAGGGTAACATAGGAACACGGTCACAGTGGTTCATTTAAAGGTCCGATACTGCCAAATAAAATGATGCATCCTTTGTCTTTCTATTTCATTTCTAACTAAAAATATACCTGTTTATAATAAAATATTTGACATTTAATCCCCCCCATTCCTTTCCTAGGTGAACCACATTGAGCATGTCTGAGCTCAACAAGCTACGTGGGGAGGTGGTACCAGCAGTGCTCTCTTTATTGTAAGTTTTTAATGTGTATCTTTGATTCAGGATTCTGTAAAAAGATAAGAGATATTTCTGGACTGCAAACGCTCTTTTTCGACAGCAATGTTTAAAGCAGGGATGTCAAACTTCGAAAACTACAACTCCCAGGATTCCCCGGCTGCATAAATGCTGGGAGTTGCAGTTCTCCTAACATCTGGGAGGCCCGCAAGTTTATCGTCCCTGGTTTGAAGATTTTCATTAACTCATTACCTTCTGACAGCTTCTGCGAGAAGAACCGGCAAGACTAATATATATATATATATATAATTTTTTTTTTTAATACAAAAATCTATGATATATTTTCTATCTATATATTTATTTACAGGATAAAATCACTTAAAAAGCAACTCGACATCCGCAAAAGCGACAAAATGATAAAAGCTCTCCTGCGCTCTTGTATGCTTCGCCCAGAACAGCGCCGCCCCGACTTGGGGGAGAAAAAAATGAATGAGTGATGAATGGGGGGAAAAGAAAAAGAATCCAAAACATCAAGCTATTGTATCCAAATAATAAAAAACAACAACATAGAGAGCTACTTTCACTAATCACTTTGCTACATATAAAATCTCCAGCTAATAGAAAGCACGTTGTACCAATCCTCTAAAACAGTTAAGATATATACACTGATCTAGATATATTAACAAAGAGAATATTACAAAATATTAAAGAAGAAGGCCACTCCTTGGTGTGTGTGTGTCCCTCCCCTGGATTCTCGGATTTCATTTGAAGTTGGCGTAGTCCGAGAATGCGTCGATGTATTCCTGCACCACTCTGTAGCAGAATTCGTACTGCTCCTACAAAATACGACGGGAAAGGAATTGAACGGGTTTTCAAAGAAGACAATGGGTGTTTTAGAGAGTTAAGTAGACTCACAAAGCAACATTGACACTGTTACATTTGAATTGGAAGAAATCCTTAGAGGGCAACTGAAGTCTCCATACAAGTGTCCTTTATTCAAAACGACTCTCTCATACCTTTCAAACAAGCTTAAGAAGAGGTATCTTAGGTTATGTATTATGTATGGTGTGGGTGGCTATTTTGCGAATGGTCTACTGGGACAAATGTTTCGTGTATACCTAGCCTTATAGTCTGCCCTTTGTCTCTGAGTCTCTACGATAGGCACATCATGAGCACTACTCCCAAAAAACGATCTTTTCTGAAGCTAGTTCCAGACCTGCAAACAATCTGTCCTTTCCTCTACCTTTTTTCAGGCTTGTGGCTAGGTTTAAAAATAATTTAATTGTTCGGGGGTGGGGCTTAGGATACAGCCAATGATGCTCTGTATTAGCAGTGGGCATGCTCCAATCTTAAACTTGCCAGCAGACTTTAAGTACTGGTGATGTCACAGCTCACAGTGCTAGCAGAAGAAAATACCTTTTATACTGCTGTAACTTTGGATAGACTGCACATTTTTATGCAATTTATATTCTAATAACCTAAATTATAACTAATGTTGTATTTCTGGAAAGAAATCACTAAATGGCAATTAAACATTTCAATCAGTATACATAGCCTAAATATTCTCTTTAAGCCTTTACACTACCATACCTTTTTTAATTGATATCTACATGGTATATGGTCAGTGCTATAAAAAGCAACTGTACGAGTCTGCAGTTTTCCTGCAAATATGAAATCATTATAGGTTTTAAATTGTTCTAATATAAACACTGCCAAATTGTATGCCACAAGGTAATCTAACTGGTATTCCACTTATTATTATTATTTAACACCCTGGATTACTGCTGTGGAATGCCAAATCCATGGTCATAAATCTGCATTTAAAAAGGGCATAAAATCAAGTTATAAATGAGGACAACTGTATGGTTGTTGCTCCACCCCCCATGTGGCCCAGGGGCTTAACCAATGGCAAGACATTCTGCAAGAAGCAATTTTTACCCTTGGATAGATCCCAGACCGATAGATATTTTACTTTACAGAAGGAAGCTATGTCTTGTTACAAACGGACGCCATTTTGTCTACACATGTAACAGGAAAATGATGCCAAAAGGGACTGTATCAACAGTGCTCTTGGTTTCACCAGGCCAGTCCATGGATTTTCTTACAAAGAGACTTCAGTAGAGTTGGGTACAGGAATTGAAGAGATGTGAACACACATACCAGTGTTTGGACCATATGTGGCCTCTGCAACCTCAAGCTTTTCACTGTTTGAAAGACGTCCAGGATTCCTTCAGCTTTAACTCTCTCCAGTACCGTGCTTAGAGCACAGAATGTTCCCGTCCTCCCTGCGCCAGCACTAGGAAAAGAGGCACGAGCATTAGGCGCAAGGCGAGTGGATCTCACCGCTAAATTGGACCACTTGTAGCTAATCAACATACGTTTTAGAAGAAATTAAAATCATTATGATCACTAAACATTTCTCTGATAAATATTTCCTATGTGGAATTCTTATTAAAGGACAACTCCACCCTCATAAAAACATTTTTTTAAAGAATGGCCTCTTTAAAATATGTTGATATATCATACTTTGTCCTATGAATTCATTACTGTATGCCTGCTATGCTTCTGGATGCCTCATGGAAACTGAGCAATTTAGAAACCTGTACTGAGCCTGTACTGAGCCTGGGCATGCTCAGAAGAGGCAGACAGGGGATTAACCTTCAGTCATTGGCTGTGATGACAGTTGCTAACTGGAAGAACCAGGAAGTAGAAACAGGGGAAACAGGACATTGTGCAGGATTTCAGGTTAGACTTATATATTTCAGATTTCAAACTATTACAGTTTTGGCTTTTGGGGGGTGATTTACCTGTATGTAAGTTTTCATTTTGGGGCTGGATTTACCCTTTAAGGAAAGCTCCAGTAGAATCCATGAGAACCAGCACCCACCAGGAATGGACCTTTATTTATTATGGGCTAATTACCTGCAGTGTACAGTGATTGGGTGGTTTCCCGATTGCTGCTGTTGCTTTTGCACTGCAGCAATGATATTGATCATTCCTTTCCCGTCCGTCGGAATCCCAACTTCTGGCCACCCGTGAAAATGGAATTGCCTAATTTGCCGCGCCTTGTTTTCCTGATGGACAGAAGAGATCAATTAATAAAGATGTCCAGGAACAAGAAAAAAAAGAACAGAAAAAAACCCTAAATCATCAATCATAAAATATTTACTTACAGGAAAAAACTAACATATGTCCTACATACATCAAACACGAATAAGCTTACCCCTTTGTTACTAAGCAACAATAACATTACGACTTTCCTTCTCCATGGAGACCAGTATCACCATCCTGATGAAGGTCACTCAGCGGAACAAAAAAGCGGACGTGACTAGTAGTATAGTATTAAAGCTCTTATTCAGTCCATACGGCCAGTCATCCAGCCTGATGGACCAAATATCACACCAGGCGGTTGAACTAGGTGTACCGAGCATTAGTTTAATTCCTCCACACGTTTCAACTCACCCTAGTGTTGGTAACAAGCAGATCTCGTACGGTATAACTCTCACACTCCTCCTCTTTCTTCAGCTCTATGGTAATGTCCCCAAAAGACATTGTACCCTCAGAAGGCCAATACTGGGCACACTTTTCCTAAACAAAGACATCAGTAAAACATTTTTAAGAAAGAAAAAAAAGCTGCAACATAACATGCGAATAAATTACGTAAAGCATCACAGAATTCAGTAGTAAAGGATTATAGGAGATGTTGCCTCCTCTCAAGCAGCCAATCAGAAGAATTTGCAGTGGTACATGAAAAAAGGTGCCTGGAACTTTGGGATTGATCTGTTGTGTTTATATGCACTTACCTGCCCTCTTTCTTCCAGCTCTGTTAACATGACTATAGAACAGGACTTCCATTCCCAAATCATTCTCCAGAAGTCCTCATTGGTGTGCCGTAAAGGACCCTGGCTTGCAATATAGGAGTCCTTTTGCCGATAGCCCTACAAAGGAAGGCAGATATTAATAACTGAATGTTAACGTTGGAATTACAGACTGCTATGTTGAGCATCAGATCAAAACTTAACTTACGCTGATCTTCCACGTCCAACAATATAATGCACACTGCAGACTAAACCCCCCCCCCCCCCCAAAAACGGTCTACGCTATATACACAAGCACTATTCTTATTAGACACTGGGATATTTTAAAGAGAACTGCAGTAAAAACTACAAGTAAATGCTCCACCTGCTGGACGAAGATGCTATAGCAATATCTGTTTTTAATCGTTACTTGAACAAGTGCTTTTAAGTAATGTACCAAGAATTAAAGACAGGCATTTTTGTGTAATAATTAAATTTTCCGAGGTTTAAATCATGGAGATGTTTAAGACAAAATAAAATTGACAAACTGGACAATTCTGCTTTAAAATGACAATTATACCGACTTCTTTCTGGCTACTCCCACAATCATTGTCACCGGCAATTCTCCCATCCATGACACTGAGGAACATATGTTAATAAGGGATGGGGCTTGAAAACCGCACGATCGATCGGGATTTTCCAACACATCCGATTGTCCGTTCATCTGATCCAGACGATCAAGGTCAGTTACCACACCAGGAGATATTTTTAGCTGACCAACCAAAAGTGTTGTGAATCGGTTGGTCGGTCGGCCGAAAATATCTCCTGTGTGCACCCAGCCTAATTCTCCTTTAAGCAAACAATTTAGTGATTAATATTCTTTTTACCAAAGGGGAAAAAAAGGTTTAGGGGTAAATAATTGCTGAATTAATCCATTTTTTCTCTGGATCAGCCATAAACATCTTGTGTACCGCAGCCTTCCTGTCGTAATAAGATTCTTACAGAGCCCACTGCAGTGAAGTTCCAACCTGTACACTAACATTAGCCTTCAGCTCAATAAAGTAATCAAACGAGTGGCTGGAATTAAAGGTCCAACGCGGTTTGCATCCTACCCATACGGTATGTGAAAGGGAAAATCTACAAACATATTTTCAAACTGATTTTATATATAAAAACCCCACCAGGATGCCCAATCACAGCATTTAGCAATAAACGGGAACATTTCCCAGACTCGCTAATGGCAACTCTGCACCCTGCTCTGTAAAGCAGCTGGATCCTTGGTCTATAGCCAGGAAAAAATCCTTAAAGGGGAGAAATCAGGCTAACATTCAGTGAACCATGCACTGACAAGCTATTTATTATTACTTAAACAAATTTTACTTCAGAAAGGGATTATTTTCCCTCTACCATAGTGAAGCCAGGGTTGTCTTTTTTATTTTTATTTATGTCAAGATACATCCTTTTTAGCCTACACAAAAAATAACACCCATTACAGTAAACTTTTATGTAAACAAACTATTTAAAGGGGAACTGTAGCCTTTATTAGCCCCAAAATGTCTTAGGGCTAGGCCACACTGCTGCGTTTTTTTTGCGTTTGCGCTTGCGATTTTTCAAAATTATTGAAAACGCGGCAACGCAAAAAAAACGCGCGTTTTTCGATGCGTTTGCGTTTTGCGTTCTGCATTTTTAATCGCAATCGCATGCGTTTTCCTATACTTATTGAAGAAATCGCAATCGCAAACGCAACGAAAATCGCACATGAAATCGCATGCTATTGCGTTTGCGTTTCAGTGTGGCCTAGCCCTTAATCATTTTTAAAGCTAGCCATAGGCCTGAAAATATTTTGTTTTCTCTCTTTAAGGTGCTCTTGGGTAGAGGAAAGGACAAAGAACGGTTGCAGGTCTAGCTTCAGAAAAGATTGACGGCTTATAACAGACACAGGGCAGTCAGGGAAGTGTAAATTTACAAGACTGTAACTTAAGATCCAGAGAAGCTTGTTTAAAAGGTATTTCAATACAATAGAGGGCACATGTATGGAAACCACAGTTACCCATTAACCAAGGTTGAAAAATCTGACCTTGTTTATAGGCAGGTAATATTATTACTATTATTATTGATTTATATAGCACCAGCATCTTCCGTGGCGCTTTACAATTACATGGTCATACATTACATACAGGGTAATACATGTTATATAAATTCATACATATTACATACATGGGTAATACATAATATAAGTAAACAGAGTGTGAAGTTTCTTACAGCAATACCGTGATACAATAGGAGAGAGGACCCTGCCCAGAGCTTACAGACTAGAGGATATGGGGGTGAGACATAAGGTTGCAGGAGTCGGTAGGCTGTAAATAGATTGGCAGTGGAGTGTGAGAAGCTGGTTGGATCAAATTGGGTAGTAAGAGGGGTAATGTCTAGACCAGGTTATATGGTGCCTGAAGAGATGAGTTTTAAGGTTACGTTTAAAGGTGTTAAGGGATGGTGAATGACGGACAGACGGAGGAAGGGAGTTCCAGAGCAGAGGGGCAGCACGAGTAAAGTCCTGAATGCAGGCATGGGAAGAGGTGACCAGGGTGGATGAGAGGAGGGTATTGTTAGCGGAGCGGAGGTTGCGTCTGGGACAGTATCACTGGATCAGCTCTGAGATATATGGAGGGGCTGTATTGGATAGTGCTTTATAGGCTAAGGTAAGCAGTTTGAACTGGATCCTTTGCATGGTGAGCAACCAGTGGAGGGACTGACAGAGAGGAGAGGCATTAGAGAAGCGAGAAGAGAAATGAATGAGCCGGGCAGCAGAGTTGAGAATGGATTGAAGCGGTGCCAGGTGGTTGTTTGGTAAACCACACAGGAGTGTGTTGCAATAGTCTAGCCGGGATATGATTAGGGCATGGACTAGCTTCCTTCAAGAGGAAGGGTCGAATGTGGGAGATGTTTTTGAGTTGGAGCAGACAGGAGTTGGCAAGCAAATTGACATGAGGTTTGAAGGAAAGATCGAAATCTAGTGTTATTCCCAGGCAGCGGACATGAGGAGATGGGGATATGGGTGTGTTGTTAATATTTATAGTAAGACTAGGGAGGGGAACAGATCATGGGGGTGGGAAAGGACAAGTTCAGTCTAGTCCATGTTTAGTTTGAGGAAGTGGGAGGACAAGGCAGAGATGGCACTAAGGCAGTCGGGGAACTGGGATGACAGTGTAGGGAGATCCGGGGCAGAGATGTAAATTTGGGTATCGTCCGCATACAGGTGATACTGGAAGCAAAATGAACTAATGAGTTGTCCAAGGCCATAAGTGTAGATGGAGAAAAGAAGGGTACCGAGTACCGAGCCTTGCGGGACCCCCAAGGGGAGGGGGCGAGGAGTGGAGCTAATTCCAGAGTGGAAAACACTAAGGGTCCTACCAGAGAGATAGGAGGATAGCCAAGAAAGTGCAGTGTCCTGGATACCTAAGGAGGCCAGGATCTGAAGAAGTAGAGGGTGATCAACAGTATCAAAAGCAGCGGACAGATCAAAAAGAATGAGTAAAGAGTAGTGACCTTTAGATTTAGCACTAAGTAAATCATTGGTCACTTTAGTGAGAGCAGTTTCCGTGGAGTGGTTAGGGCAGAAGCCTGACTGGTGGTGGTCAAAGAGAGAGTTAGCAGACAGGTGACTAACCAGGTCAGCATAGACATGTCTTTCCAGTTGTTTGGAAGCAAAAGGGAGAAGGGAGACAGGCCGGTAGCTGGAAAGAGCAGACGGGTCAAGGGATGTTTTTTTAGATATAGGGGATACAACGGCATGTTTAAATATAGGGACAAGTTAAAGAGAGAGGCTAGGGCTGAAATGAAGGAAGAGGAGAGTGGGGGAATAAGATGAGAGGGAATGGGGTCGAGGGGGCAGGTGGTGGGACGTATCCTGGATAGGAGAGATGAAATACCCTGTTTTGTTATAGTGGTGAAGCTCGTTAGGGGGCAAGTAAAGGGATTAACCAGTGATGAGAGGCTAGACAGTGCAGTGGTAGAGACAGAGGGGGTGAGCAATGAAGGGAGGTTGGGTAGTGCAATAGTAGTGGTTGGAAGCTGTAGGGAGGAGCTAGGGCGCACAGGAAAACCACTTCAGATGTTTTCAATTTTCTCTGTAAAATATGAGGCTACAGGGGGTGGGCGGAGGAGGTGGCGAACAGAGCAGGGAGTTGAATACTTTGAAGAGCTGTTTGGGGTTATGGGATTGGGAGGATATGAGTGAAGAGAAGTCGTTTTGTTTGGCTAATGACAAAGCACCTCTGATACGACAAAAGGCACTTTTGATATTACTGTACTATTTTCCCCAAAAATGTGGTGTTCTCGTTTTAAAGATATGGTGTGTACTGAAGACCTAAAAGGCAGTTCCACCCCCAAAGTGAAATTTCTTGTACATGTAGAGCACTCCCTCAAATCCCACCACCTTAATACTCACACTGCTCTCAAGTGCTGTTAAAAGGAGTAACTAAGCCTGCCTGCTACCCCCCGTCTATATGGGGGGATACTCCACTGAGCATGTTCAAAAGTACTCTGAGATTTTGCTGCATTCCCCCTTCCCTCTGTCTCTCAAATGTTTTCGCCCCCTCTTTTAATGCTCAGAGGAAGAAGCTAGGGTGATAGCATTCAGTTATTGGCTGTGATGTCATCACTTACACTAATGATCGACAGTTGCCAACTGGAAGAACCAGGAAGCAGAAAGAAATCTAAGAGATGTAAATCTAAACTGAAATGCTGTCTCTCTAACTATTGGAGTTTTGGGGGTAAGGGGTGATTTACCTACATATAATTTTATATTTGAGGGGGTGAACTTTCCCTCTAACTGTTTAGATGCACTGGATATAAGGATATTATCTTTTGTTTTGATGAAAGCAAAATATAATTATCCCTAAAGCCACATCCCTTAACAACAGTGAGGGTAACAGATAACAAGGTCTGATACAATGCTGTACAACATCAGCAATATCTAATTATCGGTCTAAAGATAATTGAAAACGAATGAATAGCAGATAAGATTAGTGAAAGCCAATTGACACCTTTGGCTGTATTTGCTTCATATAAGTACAGGTAAAGCCCTATCAACTGATCTAAACATCAATTGTGTATTTATAAAGAATCCAAATCCATTCTCATCTTTTTAAAGAACATTATACTTGTGCAGTAACTGATAGATCTCTGGCACTGCCCTCCTCTTCATTAACATTTGCTCGCAGAGTCTGTGACACTGGCTGGGGGAGGAGCCAGAGAGAAGTCAGTTACTGCTAATTATTTCTCTAAAAATTGCAGAATAAATAGAAAAACTTCATTTAAAGCGATCAGTTCTTTTTCTACTTGTATTACCCATATTACCAAGGGCATCTATAAATTTACCAATATTTTATCTGTCAGTCTCTTAATACTAGATAATATGAGAGGTGCGAGGACGAGATGCTCCCCTAGACATTACTAAATCGCTAATTGCTGTTAACAATGCAGTCTACGTGGGCACAGGCTGGATGATGTGGGCCAGTAGCTAATGTAAATATTAAAGGTCACAGATGATTACAAATTGTGTATTTTCCCCACAACTTACATCAATAAAAGAGGCATTTACATAATCTGTATTTTCTTCACCTCTCTTCACTGGAATGATTACCCTGTTGAACTCGTCTAAACAGGAAGACAAAAGAAAAAAGGAAAATTATAAACTATTGAAACAATTCCCTTTCCAGTCCCATTTCAATAAAATGTTTTTCTACCATGTAACACATTCAATAATTCCAGGACTGTGGACAAGATCTGTACATGTAGGAATATCTCTTTTTACATACACCCACACAGATCTGAACCGTTTCTTAGGAAACAGAGCTGTCAGTCACAGACAGAAACAGAGGCAATATATCAGGTGCCCATGTTCCTCTATATTCATCTTAAGGGGAAATAGAGAAACGGAGCAGAATTGAAAGAGGTGGTTTGCAATTTTCTGATTATTATGTGTCTAGATTTCTAACAATCTTTTATGGTGACTTTTGTAATTATAACACAAACATTTTCCCCCGCATATAAAGCGATTTGATTCCCACAGTTCAGAACAGGCTGCAGAGCTATTACCAAACAGCCTCTCTGTATGGGAATGGTTAGATAGATCTCATTTGGAGCGATGGTCTAGAAGGAGAGGCAAGTTACAGACCTCAGTAACATTTGTTGGGGCTTATTTAATAAGAGCTGCAACATTTAGCTGTGCTGCTAATCTTTAGCCGCCAATTAGATGTTATCAAATGTTTTCAAAAGCTGGGTACACAAATCACGGATCTTTAAAAGATAAACAGAATCTGCAAGATTAAAAGGCTGGGCAAATACAGGCCAACCGGTCAACTGAGCTGAAATAACTTAACTTTTTCAATTTGGTCGAGATATCCTTTCATCTAATTTGTACGACAGGACAACCGACATCAACTGCAGCAGGTACCTCCAATATTTTAATAATATCAGCCCCTGTGTGCCTTGCTTGCCTAACTAGACCAGTAGGCTGGATTTACTCACATGGAATTATCTGAAGAACACGATTTTTCTTCATGTTGGCCGGTAAATTTCCTGTCCTCATCTTATCGTTTTGGATTTTGATAGATGTGAGTTTCTGGAAGAAAAGAAAACAATTCAGTCAAATGGAAAGAGACCAACATTAAAGCTTCTTCGTTTTCCAATTTCCTATTGTAGCATATATAACATTATAGAAGGGCCTTATGTTACAATAACCTGACTTTTCTAGATTTATTAATCAATTCTGCTCTCTAGGTTCCACCTTTCCTGTGCGGATCTCCATTGTCTTATGAACATAACCTTGCTCATCTTTTTTTTCATACATTCTTTTTTCCTTGTCCTCCTGAAAGATGAATCTCTATCAGTCGGTTTCCATAGATCATGGACTGACATTGACTGAGCAAATCAGCAGAACAAGCAACTCCCTTCCATCCCAGAAGGAGATGAGTTGACATGGAAGGGAAACAATCCAACAATAACTATGGACAATATTTACAACTTCCCTGATCCTCCTGTGGATTCTCCGGAAGTTCTTACACTCCTGAGTGGAACTTATGGTCTTAACATTCCATTTAACATCACCAATGAGAAAATATCTAGGAATTCTAAAGGAATACTGAGCTACTACGGAATATATCCAACTGTCAAAACTAGGAGGGGCTTGATTTGAGTCAAACATTGACTGCCATGTTTCCAAACTGAAGTGGCTTACACCAATGTTAACAAAGAAAGTATCCAAACACTAGGATTTTCTTTGAGAAAAATAGTTATCAAGCATTGTAAGTTTCACACGAAACAGCCAAAAAAAAATGTATCCCCCCCCCCCCCAAAAAAATAAAATTAGTAACATATTTGATGTTTAATGTAGAAAAGTTGGCCACCCTATTGGCTAAGCTGGGTACACAAAGTCCGATACCGCTGGATCTGGGGCTTTATCGGTACCTTGCTTTTCCAAACAAGTGTGCAGCTGCCGAATGTTTGGGAAGGCCGAATGCTCGTCCGGAAAAGAGGGAAAATTTCCCTCGTCCGCAGTAAACTCCCTATAGAGTCAGCCGTGGCCAAGGAAACAGAGTCCCGAGCGTTCTTCCTATACTGTATGTAGCCCGATCTTTGAAAGATGACAGACAAGTGTGTACCCAGCTTAATAAGGACAGGCAAACAATATCCCCCTACATCTGGTAGGCCTTACCTTAAACTCCTCCTCCAAACCATTGCTATTGGTCCCAGGAATCTTATTGTACAATTTCTGAAGGTGTGTCTCTAGAGAAGTCACTTCTAGCTCAGTGTCTCCGTACAGGTAGTGTTCCAGCAGTGCTTGGTAAATGAACACATACTGCATCTAAAGGGAACATATCAGGTCCAAAAGGTCAGTGCAAATCAATACATTTAAGATGAGATTCAACCAACATTGTGGAAGTTTATGTGAACTGCAAAGGGGAAAGCATTAAGCCCTCTCTTACCGAATACACAAACGTTCTTGTTTTGCATGTTTGTATTTATTTATGAATGAGTGGAACTTGGCCTACTAGGGACTGGTACTGCCTCCGCTGATGATGATCGGAGAAGGCAAACGATCTTGTCATCTATAGGACCCACCCAACCTTACAAAATCTCTATTTACCTGTAACAAAGCTCTTATTGGTCCAGAAAGGAATGTTGCAAAAAAAAAAAACAAAAAAAAAAAAAAAAAACAACAGCCAATAGTTTTACTGCCCCACAGATGTAGCTAACCGGTCTGGTTGATTTTTATTGGTAGACGACCATTTCACGACATCTCAGAGTGTAAATAAAATATGTATTGAAATATATTTAGAGAAAAAAATGCAAAGAATAAACCCATTCTGTACTATAGCCTGTTTTTTTTCTTATTATTATTTGTTAAAATCCCTTGAATAAAATAAATAAGTTTTTTTGTTGAAATCAAATGGTCCAGATTGGGTAATATGGGTTTACACTACTTACATCTGTTTGTACCATCTGGCATCGCTGCGCCCGGATCCGGCTAACAAAGCCGTAAACATCGACTTTCTTCTCTGCATTCATCATGTCCAACATGGCGTCTATGACAATAAAAGTGCCCGTCCGTCCTACCCCAGCGCTGTGGACAGAATACAAGTTCACTACAATACCGATAAGGTTTGATACTTCACCGTTATCTTTCCGTTATCAGCTCCGAGTCACTTGACAGAAAGAAACAAACAGAACCCATTGTTACCTGCAATGCACCACAATGGCTCCAGCATACTGCGGATTACAGGTCTTTACTTTCTTCAGAAACTTCAGCATTCCAATAGGAGTAAAGGGAACCCCGAAATCAGGCCAGCTGGTGAAGTGAAACTGCGTGACAAGGCGCTGAGGCTTCTTACTGGTCACATCCCCAACCTGTGTAAGCAGAGGAACCATAAAAAAATAAATAACTGACACAAAAATTCCAGTGTACCATTTTAGGAATAAGGGAAAAACTGTGCCTTAGTCTCAACTTCCCCTTTAACAAATAAATGATGGTAGGCGATACAAAATAGCAAATACCAACAAGCAGCATTAAACAGCACCTAATAAGACAACACCCTGCCATTTACCTGCTGGATGCAGAATTTGCGGACAGTGTAATCCACCAGGACAGTCATATCTTCCACAGACACGCGGATATTCCCATAGGTCCAACAGCCCTGGTCCGGCCAGTACTGGGCACATTTACACTACAGAGAGAAAATATAAATCACTTACACAGTAATACAAGATGGAGAGGGAACATGGCTTAACCAACAATTATAAAGGGAAAAGCTCCCAGCAGGTCTTGGTGCAATAGAATTGGAGTTTCAACTGACTACATACATGACAGTTCATTAAAGGACCAGTACATGTCAGTGCAAAACTTTTTTTCTCCCCTTCCTGCAAATCTCCTGTAAATAATCAGTTTTTTTAACTTAACCACGGAAAATGTTGGTGCTATATAAATCCATAATAATAATAATAACTTGTGTTCCACATGTATGCTGGTGTATTATAAAAACAATCACAACCAGTGTTTTGGAGACCCCTGCTGGCTGTTCAGTGTATTTACAGACAGTGCTGTGATTATCAATATCCTTGAAGAAAAGCTTATTTGCTCATTAGATCAACAGATTCCCAGGGAAAAACTAATTGGTCTTTTCACACCATGAACTGTAGCACAAAGACCATTAAACCACAAAGACCACATCAGCTGTCTGGAAAGAGCTGTGGTAGAGTTCATGTACTTTGGCCAACACTGGTCTAAGCCAATTAAAATCACTGCTCACACCCAACGCTGAGGGCCAGAGATGTACTTAAAGTTGGAGGTTAATACAAGGATCACAATTAACTAAATATCAAATTTAAACCTAAGAACACTCAGCCTAAACATGGTAAAGCCACAGGTCACAGTTGCTGGAAACCTACACAAACCAACCGTGCTGTATTTGTTTATTAACACCAATGATACACAAGACACATACATAATGTTTTGGTGAATGCACCTTCCTCCGACACGGCAAACAACAAAAAAAAGCACAATGGAGTTTTACATAACAAAATAGTATCTGTTGTATTCAATTAGATCAACTGGACTTGAAGTCCAGTTGATCAAGTCCAGTTGATCTAATTGAATACAACAGATATACCATGACCTGGATGAATGAGAACCTTCACAAGCATAACAAAATAGTATTACAGCCATCTAGTGGCTAAAAGCAAATTATACACATACAACAAAATGTACTGTAAAAGGCAGTTCATTAGTTTCTCTAGTGGGATCTATATCACTTGTAGATGTATTGGTAATAAGAAGGGGTGATACAGTTTATTGGTAATAAGAAGGGGTGATACAGTTTATTGGTAATAAGAAGGGATGATACAGTTTATTGGTAATAAGAAGGGATGATACAGTTTATTGGTAATAAGAAGGGGTGATACAGTTTATTGGTAATAAGAAGGGATGATACAGTTTAATTGGAATAAAGGGATGATAACAGTTATGGTAATAAAAGGGGTGATACAGTTTATTGGTAATAAGAAGGGTGATACAGTTTTATTGGTAATAAGAAGGGATGATACAGTTTATGTTAATAAGAAGGGATGATACATTTTATTGGTAATAAAAGGGTGATACAGTTTATTGGTAATAAGGGGGATACAGTTTATTGGTAATAAGAAGGATATACAGTTTATGGTAATAAAAGGGATGATACATTTTATGGTAATAGAAGGGTGATACAGTTTATTGGTAATAAAGAGGGGATGATACATTTTATTGGTAATAAGAAGGGATGATACAGTTTATTGGTAATAAGAAGGGATGATACAGTTTATTGGTAATAAGAAGGGATGATACAGTTTATTGGTAATGAGAAGGGGTGATACAGTTTATTGGTAATAAGAAGGGGTGATACAGTTTCTCCTTGGGCTCACTCCGGGCAGTCTCCCGTTTCTGGGTCCTCCGCCGGGCTGCTTCCCTTTTTGGGATAGACGGGGATGATAACAGTTATTGGTAAATCCGCAGGGATGCTACAGTTAATTTGGTCATAACACGGGACTTAATACAGTTTATTTGGTAATGAAGAGGGATTATACCGTTATTTGGTACTAAAGAAGGGAGTGAATACAGTTCTGGGGATCGCACGTGGGGCTCCCAAGTTTCCGTGGTCATCCGCCGGGGTCATCCTCCATTTTATTGGAGTACAATAATAAGGGATGATCAGTTTTTTGGTACATCCAGACCGGCTGGAACAGTTTATTGGTACTAGAAGGGGGTATACACGTTTAAATTGGTAATACGGGGGTGTACCGTTTTATTGCTTAATACCGCCGGGATGATACAGTTTATTTGGTAATAAGCCAGGGGTGGATACAGTGTTTTAAATCTGGTAATACGAAGTGATGCTCCAGTTTCTTGGTATAACGAATGGATGGCTACAGTTTAATAATTGGTAATAAGACGGCGGTGAATACGTTTTATTGGTAAATAGAAGGGGTGAACAGTTTATTGGTAACAGACGTGTGGTGATCCAGTTTATATTGGTACTAAGATGGATTATACAGTTTTTCCTTATTGGTAATAAGAAAGGGGATGATACAGTTTAATTGTGTAATAATACGGTGTGATACAGTTTTAATTGGGTAATAAGAGGGCTGATACGTTTTTGGTAAATAAGAGGTTGATACAGTTTATTGGTAGAAGAATGGGATGATACAGTTTATTTGGTATGCACTAAGGGATGATACATTGGTTTATCTGGTAATAAGAAGGGGTGATACCAGTTTTTATTGGTACTCAGAAGGGGGGGTGCCATAACCTTTTTTATTGGTACATAAGACCGGGGTGATACAGTTTATTGGTAAAGCAAGGGATTATCAGGTTTATTAGGTAATAATCAATGGAATGAACAGTTGTTATTGTGTACTACTGAAGATGATAGATCCACAGTTTATTGGTAATAGAGGGATTATCCAGTTTTTATTTGGTACTCAGCCGGGACTGATCCAAGTTTACATTATTGGTACTAAGCAGGGGTGCTCCGTTTTTCACTTGAGGGTAATAACGACGGGGTGACATAGCATGTTTATTGGTAAATCACAAGAAGGGATGATACAGTTTTATTGGTAATACGAAGGGATGATAAGTTTAATTTGGTAATAAGAAGGGGTGATACAGTTTTTGGTACATCCGCAGGGGCATGACCAGTTTTTCTTGGTAATACAATGGATATACCGTTTCTTGGTACAATCAGAATGGATTATAGTTTTTATTGGTATGAGAAGGGGTGATACCGAGTTTATATTGGTCAATAGGAAGGTTTGTACAGTATTATTGAGTACTGAAAAGGGGATAGAAATACATTATTATGGTAATAAGCAGGGGTGTACAGTTTATTGGTCAATAAGCAGGGATAATCCTGAGACAGTTTAATTGGTAATAGAAGGGATGATACAGTTTATTTGGTAATAATAAGGTATGATAACAGTTTATTGGTCCTAAATAGGGTGATAACGTTTCCTTGGTATAAGAAGTGGTGCTACAGTTTATTGGTAATGCAAGAGGGTTTACCCCGGTTTTATTGGTAAGAAGACAGGGGTTATCCAGTTTATTGGTACTCGGAATGGTTGATAACAGTTTTTCTTGGTACAGAAGGTGTTATACGTTTATTGTATAAGAATGGGTGCATACCGTTGTATTTTGGTTAATAAAGAGGGGTGATACAGTTTATTGGTAATCCAAGGAGGTGATACAGTTAACATATGGTAACAAGAAGGGGTGATACAGTTTAATTGGTATAAGAGCGGGGATACAGTTTATTATTGGTAATAAGAAGGGATGATACGTTATGGTTAAGTGTAATTTGGTACAAAAGTGATAGTTATGAAAGGGGTGATACAGTTTATTGGTAATACAAGAAACGGGTTAGAGGTGACATTTATTGGTAATACAAAGGGTGATACAGTTTATTGTACTAGAAGGGGTATACCAGTTTTATTGGTACTAAGAAGGATGATACAGTTTATTGGTACTAGATGATCCAGATGAAAGAAGGGTGATCCGTTTATTGGATAAGTGAACATTTAGAAAGCGGGATGATACAGTTTTATGGTAATATCAGGGATGATATTACAGTTTGTATTGTAATAAAGGGGATGATACACGTTAATTGGTAAAGAAGGGATTGATACCGTTTATTTGGTCATAAGAAAAGGAATGATTACAGTTTATGGACAGAGGTTGATTATGGTAATCAGAAGGGATGATACGTTTATTGGTAATAAGAAAGTATGTATCGATGATACGTTTAATTGGATCAGAAGGGGTATACAAGTTTAATTGGTATAAGAAGGGGTGATACAGGTTTAGTGGTAATAAGAAGGGGTGATACAGTTTATGATGGTAAGAAGAACGGGTATATACATTTATTTATTGGTATAAGAAGGGGTGTACCAGTTTATTGGTAATAAGAAGGGGTGGTACAGTTTATGGTAATAAGAAGGGGTGATCAGTTTAATTGGTAATAATAAAGGGGATAACGTTTTTTGGGAATAGAAGGGTGATACGTTGTTATTGGTAATAGAAGGATGAATACAGTTTATTGGTAATAAGCAAGGGGGTTAAATAACAGGTTTTTTTTATTGGTATCTACGAAGGGGTTATACAGTTTATTGGTAAGAAGAAGGTGTGATACAGTTTATTGGTAATAAGAAGGGTGATACCAGTTATTGTACTAGAAGGGGATAATACCGTTTATGGTAAAATAGAAGGGAGGATAACAGGTTTATTGGTCCTCCCGCCGGGGTGCTCCCGTTGCCTTGGTCCTCAAGACAGGGGTGGATACACGTTTTATGGTAAATGAAGCAGTGGGTGAACAGTTTTATGGCTAACAGAAGGGTCATGATAACGTTTTATTTGGTAAAGTAAGACGGGGTGATACAGTTTTCTTGGTAATCGACGGGATGATACCGTTACTTGGTATAAGACGGGATGAATAACAGTATTGGTAATAAGAAGGGAAGGGGTGATCATTTTTTTAAAAACTTTGGTACCTAAGAAGAGGTGCTACATTTAAATTGGTAATAAAGAGGGATGATAACAGTTTATTTGGTAATCAGCATGGAATGATACAGTTTATTGGTATCTAAGCAAGGGATGAACCAGTTTACTTGTAAATAAGAAGGGTTGATACAGTTTTATTGGTATAAATAGGGGGATGATACAGGTTTATTTATTGGTAATAAGAAGGGATTGATACGTTATGTGGTAATAAGAAGGGGTGATACCGTTTATTGGTAATAAGAAGGGGTGATACAGTTTATTGGTAATAAGAAGGGGTGATACAGTTTATGGTAATAAGGGTTGATACAGTTATTGGTAAGGGTAATCATTTAGTATAGAGGGGTGATACGTTTATTGGTAATAAAAGGGATGATACAGTTTTATTGGTAATAAGAAGGGGTGATACAGTTTTATTGGTATAAGAAGGGGTGATACAGTTATTGGATAAAAGGGGTGAATCGTTTTGGTAATAAAAGGGTGATACAGTTTATTGAGTAATAGAAGAGGGATGTATACAGAGGTGATACGTTTCTTGGTAATAAGAAGGGGTGATACAGTTTATTGGTAATAAGAAGGGGTGATATTATTGTCGAGGAAGATCGTTTTATTGGTAATAAAAGGGGTGTATCCCCGTTTTATTGGTAATAGACAGGGGTTGATACCGTTTATTGGTCAATAGTAAAGGGGTGATAACATTTATTGGTACTAAGACGGGTCTGATACCGTTATATTGTTACATAAGAAACGGGATGATTACAGTTTATTGGTAATAAGAAGGGGTGATACAGTTTATTGGTAATAAGAAGTGCCCTGAATCTCCTGCTAGCGCTTTGATAGTGCAAGTGCCCGAACCTGCCACTGTGCGCTCCCGCCCTCCTACCAGAGTGTGCAGCAGAGAGAGCGGGAGATTCAAACTCCTGCTCTCTCACTCTCTATCACTACAGTAGCGATCCGGGCTGAGCACAAAGCAGCAGAGGTGGAGATGGGGGAAGCAGCTCAGCTTTACAAAAATGAACGTGAAGAGAGAGGGGGGAAAGAGGATCCTGACAGTCACTGTGCCATAAATGAGACAGACCAGGCTGCTTGCACCCTGGATCTGAACTGAAGCTGTCAGAGCACCGTAGGTCTGCAGGAAGAGAGAGGCCAGTGCTTCTGTATATTTGAGTAAGGGGAGAGAGAGAGCAGCAAGCAACAGAAATAGGGATTGTTCTCTCTGAACTCTGTCCCAGGTAATGATGAAAAGAGGTGAGGAATGTCAGTCTGTCCAAACTTACTGCTTTATTTACTGGGGTCTACCTGCTCTATGTAGTTTAAAGGGGAGATAGGCAGATAGAGTTAGATAGATAGGCAGACAGACAGGCAAGCAGGCAGGCAGACAGACAGACAGAGAGATAGAGAGATGGAGAGAGTGAGAGAGAGAGATAATAGGTATATACATAGAGAGAGTTAGATAGATAGGCAGACAGACAGACAGAGAGAGAGAGAGAGAGAGAGAGAGATAGATAGACAGAGAGATAGATAGACAGACAGAGATAGATAGACACAGATTTATACAGATAGACAGACAGCGTTAGATAGATAGACAGAGATAGACAGAAAATAGGTGGAAAGATCGATAGACAGACAGGAGATATATACAAACAGACAGAGATAGATAGACAGACAGACAGACAGACAGAGATAGATAGATAGACAGACAGACAGAGATAGATAGACAGACAGACAGACAGAGTTAGATAGACAGACAGAATTAGATAGACAGCGTTAGATAGACAGTTAGATAGATCTTTATCTCTGTTTGTCTATTTCTGTCTTTTTGTCTGTTTATCACTATCTAGCTGTGTATCTATGTTTGTGTTTGTCTATCTGTCTGTCTGTCTCTATTAAGTATCTAGTGGGTGTGGCTTCATTGGGCCAGAGAAAGGGGCATGGCCTAAAAATAACGAGGAAAAGGGCTGCATTTAAATTGTAAGTGCTGGTACACACAGGCAGATCATTTGGCCAGGCTAACCGTTCGCCACTATCAACCAGTCATCCAGGCCAAATGAGTGCTGGCTGTGCCAAAGTAGCTGTGGGCATGGCATCAGTTTTACAGCAACCTATCGTACAGTTCATAGGAGACTGCGCAATCGCCCATAATTTACCGATGTGTGTGATTTGAATAAAAGGACAACCATCACAGACCCAAATATCCATCGGTTCCACTGGGAAAGTCGTTTTTTGCCATTCAGTTTTATTGAAGAACAGACAGTAAAGGAGACGTGTCTTACCTCCCGTTCTTCAATAAAACGTTCAGGAGCCGCGAACGAACGAACTCTATGCGCATAGAATACAGAGTCTGTCGGGACCTGTCAGAGGACGAGGTGGAGGAGCGAGAGATCAGGCGAGTTCCTTACTTTCGTTCCTGGCTCCTAAACATTTTATTGAAGAACTGGAAGACACAGCTCCTTTACCGTAACATAGTAACATAGTAATTAAGGTTGAATAAAGACATTCGTCCATCAAGTCCAACCTATTCACTTTTTTTTTTTTTTTTTTTAACCCTACCTAACAGTTGATCCAGAGGAAGGCAAAAAACCCCAGCTAAAAAAGGGGGGAAAAAATTCCTTCCTGACTCCAAACGGCAATCGGAAAGTATCCCTGGATCAACCAGATCTATATGCATTAATACCAGTAATTCTCAATATTTTTTAGTTTTAGAAACTTATCCAGGCCTTTTTTAAAGTTATTCAATGAACTTGCCATTACCACCTCTGCTGGAAGACAGTTCCACAGTTTCACCGTTCTCACTGTAAAGAAACCTTTCCTAACTTGAAGATGAAACTTCTTTTCTTCCAACCTTAAAGGATGTCCACGAGTCCTCTGATATGACCTATTAGTGAACAATGCACCAGAGAGTTCACTGTATGGGCCATTAATATATTTGTATAAGGTTATCATGTCCCCACGCAACCGCCGCTTCTCCAATGTAAACAGCCCTAACTTGTCTAATCTGCCTGCATATTCAAGCCCCTCCATTCCCCTTATTAATTTAGTTGCCCTTCTCTGAACTGCCTCAATTTCCAAGATGTCCCTTTTGTATATGGGATTCCAAAACTGCACCGCATATTCCAAATGTGGCCTTACCAGTGCCTTGTAAAGAGGGAGAATAATATTTTTCTCTCTTGATTCCATTCCCCTCTTTATACAAGACAATATCTTGCTAGCTCTAGCTGTTGCTACCTGGCATTGTTTGCTACAGCTAAGTCTGTTATCTACCAGAACCCCCAAATCTTTTTCCATTTCAGATGCACTTAACACAGAGTTATTTATGGTGTAGGTGGCACAGGGATTATTAAATCCCAAATGCATCACCTTACATTTATCAACATTGAATCTCATCTGCCATTCTGCTGCCCATTTTGATAATCTATCTAGGTCTGCTTGCAGCACTTGCACATCATTGGAAGTTTCCAAAGCTCTGCATAATTTAGTGTCATCAGCAAACACAGAGACCTTGCTCTCAATGCCCCCTTCTAAGTCATTTATAAACAGATTAAACAGAAGCGGCCCCAGTACAGAACCCTGAGGAACTCCGCTTAGAACTTTAGCCCACATAGATGTAGCTCCATTAACCACCACTCTCTGTTTGCGGTCCAATAACCAGTTCTCTATCCATGAACAAATGTTTTCTTCAAGGCCAACAGTCCTCAGTTTATACATTAGTCGCCTATGTGGCACAGTATCAAAGGCTTTTGCAAAATCCAAATATACCACATCCACAGCTGTGCCTGAATCTAACTTCTTACTCACTTCTTCATAAAAACCAATTAAATTTGTCTGGCATGATCTATTTCTCATAAATCCATGCTGACTACTACTAATAAGATGATCTCTGGAGACAAAGTCAAGGATATGATCCCTTAACAAAGTTTCCATCACCTTCCCTACCACTGATGTTAGGCTTACAGGTCTATAGTTACCAGGCTGTGAACGACTACCTTTTTTGAATATTGGTATTACATTGGCTTTTTTCCAATCCAGCGGCACATCCCCAGACAAAAGCGAATCTGAAAAGATGATGAGACACATGGTCTGCTAGAACTGAACTAAGCTCTTTTAAAATCCTAGGATGCAATCCATCTGGTCCTGGCGCTTTATTGATATTAACTTTGTCTAATTGATTCCGTACCATATCCTCTGTTATACATGTGAAGACTCTTCATTTCCTCCCTGCACATTGTTACAATCCCTATGTAGGATTCTAACAGTAAAAACCGATGTAAAAAAACGTGTTAGCAGATTAGCCTTTCGGCATCCTCTACAACCACCTCAGCTCCATTATTTAATGGTCCCACATTCTCAGTCCTCATTTTTTACCATTTATATACTTAAAAAACATCTGGGGGTTGGACTTGCTTTTTTGTCGGCAACCGTGTTTCATTTTCTATTTTAGCTAGTTAATTGCTTTCTTGCACTCTTTATTACAACTTTTGAAGTCCCTGTAAGCCTGTTCTGTGCCTTCTGCTTTCAAAAATTTAAAAGCCCTTCTTTTTTCCATTTCCCTTTTTACCTGAGCATAAGCCATGCAGGGAGTGGACCCAATTTTTACACTTGTTTCCTAAAGGTACCGATTTGGAAAGTTATAGTGTATATCCCTTTAAAAGTGGTCCACATCTGTCAGTATCTTACCTAGAAACAGTTCCCCCCAGTGCTAAGCAGGAGCGATTCCTTTAAAAGCATAAAATTAGTTTCCTAAAGTTAAAAAGTTTTTGTTTAGCCAGTGCACTTTAGTTTTCTGTCAACCTAATTAAATGACACTATATCAGGTCACTATTCCCTAAGCTTCCCATACCTTCATCTCCAAAATGAGCTCTGGGTTATTAGATATCACCAGATCCAACAACGCTTCTTTCTAGTAGGAACTTCTACCATCTGTGAAAGAAAATGCTCATATAGGAAATTAAGAACTTTATACCTTTGAGGTGCTGGCAGTTCCCTTACTCCAATCTATGTCAGGGTAGTTAAAATCCCCCATAACCAGAACATGCCCCATACTAGCAGCCTTCGCCAACTGCATATGGAGATCATTTCCACCTTTCCCTGGCATTTGGCGGGCTTATTAACACACTCCAACAATTAAATTACCTACCTTCTTCTTCCTGTACACAGTTCCACCCATAATGTTTCTGCCGCATCGTTTGCTCCCCCATCTATTCCATCTTTTAAAATTGTTGCTTCAATTCCTGTTAAACATACAACATACTCCTCCCTTTTCTTATTAACTCGGTCATGTCTAAATAAGGAGTACCCTTCAAGATTTACTGTCCAGTCGGTGTGAATCATTAAGCCATGATAGCTATACCAATTACATCATCCTTTCCTTTAACGCTATATTTCAAGTTCGACGGTTTTTCCAGCAGGACTCCTTGCATTGAAAACATACTTTGATATCAATTGATTACTTCCAACATGGCGTACTGCCTCCTTATCCTCATGCTCCCCTCCTCCTTCTCCTCCTCCGTTGTGTTACTAGCCCCCAGATCCCTAACTTCTCTATCTACCCCTGTGTAGTTAACGTTCCCTCCCCCCCCCATACCTAGTTTAAAATCTCCTCCAACCCCCTGCCCAGTCTCCCCCCAAAACAGTTGCACCACCACCATTGAGGTGCAATCCGTCACTACTAAAGAGCCTGTAGCCAACAGAAAAGTCAGCCCAGTTCTCTAAAAACCCAAACCCCATCTCCTTACACCACTCTCTTAGCCACGCATTTATACTCCTGAGCTCCCGTTGCCTCCCTAGCGTAGCACGTGGCTGCGGTAGTATTTCTGAAATCACTACCCTGGAGGTCCTTGCTTTTAACTTGGCCCCTAATTCTCGGAAATCATTTTTAAGGACCTCACCTCCACCTCTAACTTTGTCATTGGCACCAATGTGAACCAAGACCGCCGGGTCACTCCCAGCCCCACCCAATAATCTGTCTACACGATCCACCACATGTCGAACTAGCACCAGGCAGACAACACACTGTTCGGCATGCAGGGTCCTGGCGACAGATTACCCTATCTACCCTTCTAATAATAGAATCCCCTACCACTACCACCTGTCTATCCTTCCTAGCCCCCAGTTCTCCCTCCCTTGTATTGGAGATGGCCGTCCCCTGGGTGCTCAAGGGAAAGGCCCGCTCCATACATGCTGCTTCCGAGCCATCGTCCTCCACATCTTCACCTAAAAAGGCAAATCTGTTGGGATCGACCAGCTGGGAAGAAGCCCCCCTATCTTTCCGTCCCCTACTTCCCCTGGTGACCCTTACAAATCTATCTTCCTTCTCCACCTTATCTGCCCCATCTCCACCCACCAGTTTACTGGCCCCTGCCAGTACCTGCATTTCCCCCAGGTTTGCCAAGTCCTGCAATGCTGCAAGTTTACCCCTTAGACTCTGTACCTCAGATTCCAAATGGGCAACCCACTCACACCTGACACATACATAGGTCCCCTGGGGCGGCTGCTCCAAGATCCCATACATGCGGCAGGATGCACATTGCGCGGCCCCAACAAAACTGTCCATACTAAACAGCAATACACAGCAGAGACACAGCAGAGAAATAGTGTTGTTCTCAAACGCTTTCTTGTTTTAAACGCTTTAGTTTTTTAACGCTGTCAATTCTCTTAAAAACAGAAAAATCTCTTTAAAACAGGAAATCGCTCAGAGCTAATCGCTCATGGGAAGTGCCTTAAATATTTCAAAACCAACCAGAGCCAACAGGCCTCAGCCAATTTAAACCAATTAGTTACACCCCCATCCAATCAGAGAGAGAGAGAAAAAAAAAAAAAACACCTTTCCTTTGTCTCCTACCAGCCCCCGCTCCACAAGTATTTGTTTTAGTAATCCAGTGCTTTGAGTTTACTCAAACAATTCCTACCACCTTATTCAAGCAGTAAGTAGTAAAAAAAAATAAAAATACACTAGTGATTAATTACTTACACACCCCTCCTAAAAAAATAGTGTTAGGTTAGTACATTTACTAGGCTGCAACCACAGTTAATAAACGCTTTAGTTTTTTAACGCTGTCAATTCTCTTAAAAACAGAAAATCTCTTTAAAACAGAAAATCGCTCAGAGCTAATCGCTCATGGGAAGTGCCTTAAATGAGGTTCAAAACCAACCGTCTGTTCTTCAATAAATCTAAATAGCAAAAAATTATTTTACCAATGGAGATACCCTTTAATCGGCAAAGTGTGCAACACAAAATGGAATTTTCTGACCTCAAAATCCCACCCTATAAGAGAGTTACCGTCCTCCAAAACACACCTCTTTTCTTTCCTTCAGATTTGTTACCATGACGATGGTGGCGGTGTTCTGTTCCCAGATCATTCTCCAAAAATCATTCACGGTTTCCTCTTTTGGTCCTTTGGTAACAGAAAAAAAAAACAAGAAAACCTGGTTTAGTTCACCAGTCAGAATGATTTACCAGTATGGCTCCACACCTTATGCAACTTTAATTTAACCTTAAGAACACATTCGGTGAAACAGTCTAGCAACGGTTGAAAGTGCCTTCTAGAATTATCTTGTGCTCCCTTGCTTGGTGCAGTTGTTTTTTTTGCCCAAAACTAGGGGTGTCCTCTATGTACAACCTTTTGTTTTTTATAGACAGTGCAAAAACATGGTACATTTAATTAAAGGGCATGTCTACCCTGAAAACAAAAAAACTGGTGACTTGTCATTTATCTGCCCGCAACCCCAACTGCTAAATTTTACCAGTTTATTATATGCATTTGTAACCAGATATTTAATAAGCTATCTGCCTCCTCCATCTGCTCAATGAGCTTTTTATAAGCTTGAGCATGTGCAGCAGTCAATCATTGGATGAAATGTCAGTGTCAAAGCCTTGATTGACTGCATGGTGGGAGGAAACCGCTTACTCTGCCAGAATGGGGACAATAATTATCCTAAAATATCTGGTAATAAAGTGCAAAATATATCAGTTGGGATTGGGAGCAAGGTGGACATGCCCTTTAATAGCATTATGAGAATTTTTCCTTTAACACGAGGATATCCACATTCATATTTAACAATAGACAGTGGATAAAATATATTCTATAGCAGTTTAAAGAATGGAAAATTCTATATTGTAGCATAAACCAATCAGCACTGAGCTCTGATTTGTCAGCTGCAGGACCACTAATGAATTAATCCATCTGATTGGTTGCAACACAGGTTTCTACTGCACAGTTGATTTTTTTTTGTTTTTGTCCTATCTACGTTATATTCTACAAAAACATTTTGGCCTTACCTTGTGCAGCAATAAACTTGTTTTTCTCTTGGTATCCCTGCAAAATAAATGCTTATTACTGAGCGTGTTTTAAAAAGCTCCCATTACGGAGTAGAGTCTCCCAACATAGACTGCGCTTCCTGCAGACCTAGTTTTGTTCATAGACATTAAAACTGTCACACCTTACCCCGTCATAAACAAATTCATCTGCACAGAATAAACGGTGTAACTAAAACCCTTATGACAAATTTATGCACTAACACCTTTCAGCAACTTCCACCCACCACCACCACGTTGCTTTCTTACAAGCCCATTGGTAAAGAAATAGTCAAGTTGGAAATTGGATGGATCATACAGGCTGGTTACTGGTGCCAGATATCGGTAAAGTCCAAGTAATACTTACGTTAATAAAAGAGGCATTAATGTAATCGGAATCTGGGACCCCCTCGATTGGCGACAAGTGGAGTCTGGAATGATCATCTAGACGTGAACAGAGGTAGATAAAGTTGGTTATCAACAGAGAATCTTATATATTAAAAGACAGTTGTAAAACCACGGACACCAGACCCACTGCAGTACCCTGAATGGCCATTGGGTGTTGCTGGAGAGAATGGGAAGAAATCCTAATACCAAAGGATTACACCAGTGCGGGGGTGGGGCCATGCAGGTGGGGTGGCGGCGCGGTGATGGATTTTCGATTCTTTTAAGAATAGAGGGTTTGCTAGTATTCTTTATTTTAGCACAGTTGACTACCTAGCAATATATTTTGTTTGACAGGGCCCAAATATTGTCTGAAATTACCGATATGGACAGTTCAGTAAGAGGTTGGTTGTGGATTATTAACATTTTTGCTCTTTTATTATCCAACATGGAGCCCACCATATATACCCAGTTCAAGTTTGTCTTGGATCCCATCCTGCTCAGATACAGAGGGAGTGCACACTTCCCTACTGTGTCCGCCTAGTGGTAAAATAGTACATTACATTAAAAAACAATACTGAAGTGAAATTCATTACGTACAAGGCAAGATATTAACATATCTGTTCTTCTCTTTATTTTCTTCTTTGGACGCAGCTTCACTGGAAGCTTGTATAGGGCAGGCTGGAAGCGCCTAAAAAAAAATAAAATAAAGTGCATATAAACCCAGATGACATGAGAGTAGTTAACGGCATTTCAAATATATTGTGTTTTTAAAGGAGAACTAAACCCAGATTTTACACTCCAGAATCTGAACATATCCCCTCTAAAAACAGCAATAAGCTGTAAAATCCCACAACAGTTATTAGCATTAAAGTAAACGTTACCACTAGAACTGAATGAAATAACCATGTTTATGTACAGTGACTGGCCACACCCCCTGACCTCAGTCACATACTCCATTGACTAATCTGGCCTGTAAAAGGATTGGCTAGAGGCTACTAGTGGGTGTGACCAACTGTAACAAGTTCCTGCAGTATCTTAGAACTGAGCATGTGTAAAGAACATAATGGTCAGTGACCACACTGTGTGTTACTGGAATGCTGAGAAATAAAACACAAACTCTATGTTAGAAACGTAAATTTCTCAACAGCCATATCAAAATGAGAGGTGAGACACAAATTACCGCTTTTATAACTAGGAGATCTGCCTTCTAATTCAATGTTGTTCTGAGGCTTTAGTTGTCCTTTAAATTATCAAAGATGTTGGCTTTGCAACAAAAATTTAATTCACCATACCACCAATAGATGGCAGCGTAACCACACAGAAAGGAGACTGACATTTTACAAAATCAATCATTAGGTTTGACTGGGAGTGTTGGAAATGCATTATGTCCACACTGTGTATGCAGAGGTTTGTGTTAAATTACATCACCCATTATGGTCTTATCTGCTGAGCAATACATTCTCGCACAAAGTGGACATCTAGCAGTGAAATAATTGCATTAGCAGCAATACAACGAGTCACATCCTATTGATGATAATAAATAGGCCTCCCTCAAGAACCTTCTAAATTCTATTGTTATACTCACATTGAACTCTTCCCTAAATAGTTTATTGTCATCAGCCATCCGCCTGTTAATCTCTTCCTCCAGCTTATCCACTGGCAGGGGGGGATACTTCCGATTGGTGCTGGGAGACCTCGCCAGGAGTGGCATACTCTGCGGCTCTAAAAAAAAACACGTCCACGTTTATTTAACACATTATATGTGTCTCATGTGAGACATCAACACACACTGGGATTAGTAATAAAGGATAAAAGGACTTCTACAGCAAAGAAAATATGGATATGCCATTTTACTTTTCTGGTATTACTTGTCCTTTAATGTTCTGGGGCATCTTGGGTAATTTTTCCTATCATCTATAGGTAAAACTTTTGGTAATCAGCTCGCAGCAGAACTCTAGAATTCTGCACCTACCTGTGTCATCAACTCGACCATTGGAAAGCCTAAAAGAATTGGAATGGCTGCCGGCCTGTTTGTACTTTTTAAACCTAGAGACAAAGAAAAGGGAGAACAGTCACTGGTGGAAATTAAACAACAGGAGAAGCTCAGTGCACAAACTACAATTCCCAGGGGCTAAAGACAGTGGGGTTTGTGTCTAAAGCCTTCACAGGGCAAGACCTGTGAAATTATAATATGTTCCCTATCCCTGACCTCTTACTAGGATTTTTGGTGGCCTGCCAGCACACTTTCTGCAACAATTGAGACAATCAGAGAATCAGCAGAGAAAAGAAGGCGGGGGGATGTATAAGCAGAGCAGGGTGAGGCTATAGGGTGGCTGTGCAGAACTTATAAGTGTCGCAGACACTACAAGGAGGCAGTGAGTGAGGCTAGAGGGGGCAATTAGGAGCACTCACTAAACATTAATAATTTAATGACAAAGCAAGCACAGATGTTAGTACCACCATTTTACATTTACTCTCAAATTGTAGTTTCAGAAAATGTAAAGTTGTTTGAGTATAGTGACCCTTTAAGTTAACCCACAGGATATTCTGCTATAAAGAATTAGAGAATCTTATAATAAACTAATTGAATTATTTTCTTGCTGTCCTTTAGGTACATGTGGTGTTTATTTGATTATTATTATAAACTGACTTGTCTACATGTGAAATAAGAATTGACTTGCCATGGCGAACATACTAAGATGAACCACACTGCAGATGGTAGGGGCGTTTCGCAGAAAGCCTTTACCAAACTTTGTTTGGCATCAGTTCTCTCTCGAGGCTATAAAATGTCAGTGATGTTAAAGTGAAGAATTACAAATCCATATGGCAGCTTCCGTAAGTTTTACCAACCCAACTCAACCGCGGGGAATATAAATTCCTTTATACACTCAGCTTGGCAGATTTCACAACTAAAAGGCAAAGTTTATTGTGGGAGTGGCCATACTGTGTGTATGTATGTATATGTTTATTTATATAGCACCACTAGGGGGACGCAGTGCTGTACAATATAGAATACAAAAAGTCATACAAGGGGGACAGTAAATAAATACATAAATATATAAATAAGTATGAACATCACTAAATATACAAGTGCTTAAAACATGTAACATGAGGAAAGAGGTTCCTGCCCCTTAGAGCTTACAATTTATTTAGATACAGATACATAGGAAAGGGTGGAAGTTCTAAAGTATTAACTGGTGCAGTATCAACAGTCTTATGTTGTGCTGTACTCAGAGAGATAGCTTGACGGGCTAGATTTAAACTTGTTTATTGAGGTTTATTGAGGACGTAGAGAGAGGGGAATAGAATTCCAGAGTACAGGAGCCAAAAAAGAAAAAGGTTTAAGGAGAGATGTGGCAGTGTGAGTGTCTGTATAAGAGATGGTTCTGTGATGAGCGGAGGGTATGGGCAGGGACATATGGGGACACAAGACAAGAAGTATAAGGAGCAGCCAAGGGAAGGGATTTAAATGTTAAGAGAAGGATTTTGTAGATAATGCGTTGTTTAATGGGGAGCCAGGTAGATGTGCGGCAGAGAGGAGATTTAATATCCCGATTGTTAGAGAGCGAGACAATGCGTGCGGCAGAGTTAAGTATGGACTGAAGAGGAGAAAGATGGGAAGCAGGAAGACCAGAAAGCAGAAGGTTACAATAATCCAGATGTGATAGGATGAGAGCATGGATAAGCATAGCAGTAGTTGGAAGAGAAAGGAATCTACGGGTCTTCACAGTGTTACGAAGAAAAAAGTGACAGGTTTTAGCAACATAGTTAATGTGATTGGAAAAGGGAGAGAAAGAGAATTATCTATAGTAACCCCTAAGCAACGTGCCGACTGAATAGTGTAAATGAGAGTGTTGTCCACAAAAATGGAAAAAGGTGGGATAGGACCAGGTTTAGGTGGGAAAATGATTAGTTCGGTTTTAATCAGGTTTAGTTTAAGGCATGGGTGCGCCATCCACGAGGAGACAGCACGGAGGCAGTCAGAGATGTGTGATTGGGTGTCAGGGCTAAGCGTGGGGGCGGGAAAATATATTTGCCTATCATCATCCCACTAAGTCCTGACACCTGTGTGTGGTTTTTAAAGTGGCGTGTGATTGGTTTCGATCTGCGTTAAGCGGCTGTAGGTGATGTTATATACAAGAGTCCAATACTAAACAGGAACGCAAGACATACATCCTTTGTTTGTTAATAAAATAGATGACAACCCTACCTATAAACTGTATATAATTTGCCTTTAAAGCCCAGAGCAATGGCAGTCCCTTACCTTAACATGTAGAGTACAATGATAATGAACACAATCACCAGCAGAGACGACAGAGCGACCATGACGGCGATAATGGGGGTTTCATCTGAAATAGCAACAGAAGAACAAATAAACTTTATTGCAGGGATGTTTGGAAACTTCAACTCCCAGCATTCTGTAACCAAGGCATGATGGGAGATACCATTCTCTCTAAATACAATACCATCCTACCTAAAATGACAATTACCTATTATTCTTATAACAATTGTCTACTGTAGTAATCTAAAGGTTCGTACACACGTGCGATCGTGGGTCCCGACCCGCAACGCACAATGTGTACGAACGTTCGTTTCGGCCGATAATCGGCCCGTGTATGGGCCCTTTATCGGCCAAAACAGCTGGTCGTTCGAAAATCCGCCTGGACGGGCGTGCAACAATCCCGGTCAGGACCCGCCATCGCACGTGTGTACGAACCGTAAGAAACAGGAGGTTGGACACACTGCCAAGTCTGACCTGCAGTAACTGTATTTTAACTTGTGATTCTGGTATTGATAAGGATAACGTATTCCTACCTCCTGATTTGCTTTAAAGTAGAGCTATAGTGCATATAAAGTTTTATCAAAAACAAAAAAAACATTAAAATGAAAAGTACCTGGGGCAGGGAAGGTAGGTTGGTACTTTCTAGGCCCCAATAGAATTTCTATAAGGAGCGGCAGCACAAAGAAAACGGATTCTTTTAGGCTTTAAAGGAAGAGTTCACTCTCAAAGTCAACAATTCCTTTAATATATTGATTGAAGCCCGGGACATTAAGGAGCTATGCCTTACCTCCCGATCTTCAATCAATATTGCAGGGTCCGGGAAGAAGATACCAAAGACCTTACCTTTTACGCAATCCACCGCAGCCCAGCTGGAGTCTCCGACCGCTTCATTCTCCTGTACAGCAATAGTGCGCATTACGCGCATGCGCACTATAGCTGTACAGAAGAGTGTAGGAGTGAAAGAGTGAGGACCAAATGCTGTGCACACATGCGGATAAAAACCGGAACGCAAATTATATAGTGGGAACTGATTTTCGCGATTTCCATTATATTATTAATGACATTGTGATTCGGAACACGGAACGCAACACACACAGTGGGACCTACCCCAAACACAGGAAGGCCCAGGACACTAACCAGGCAAATGAAAACTGTACGTGCTGTAGCTCCTCAAACAATATTGGGAGGTAGGAATAACCAATCCCTAGGTACTTTTCAATTTGAAAAATGTTAATTTTACAGTAAAGTTTTCCTTAAAATTAGCTTTGTTTCTTTCAGTCTCCCTGTCTGACTCTCGTTACGGGGACGTAATTTCCCTGCCTGATCCCCGACTAACGTTTGTAACAATATTTTTCATTGATCCAGGCGGGTACACTGAACCTTACCGCAATTACCGTACAATTAAATAGTAAATCCGCTTTCTAATTCCTTCTTCATTGAAGCAAAATTGCAGGTAGAATACTTGTTCCTTTGTTTTCTAAATGGGAATCGTGCAGGATTATATTGGTTTAGTGG
This sequence comes from Hymenochirus boettgeri, assembly GCA_019447015.1. NCBI lineage: Eukaryota > Metazoa > Chordata > Amphibia > Anura > Pipidae > Hymenochirus > Hymenochirus boettgeri. Next base: position 28,458,298 of record CM033469.1, read on the forward strand.
TCCTTTAGATAACTCAAACTTGACCCAGAAATACCCGACCTATAAACTATATAACCGGCAGGTTTGTTTTCAATAAATATATATGAATAACTACATAACACAAAATTATGCACAAATTTCACATGGGTAACACTTGACTTTCGGAAGATGCCAGTGGAATGCTGGGATTCGTAATTCGAAAAAAAAAAAACCAACACGTTTTTCTCCCCACCAGCGCTGGAAATTTCCGGTGTAGTGGGAGGGATTACTCATAACCAGATGTAAAAATAACTTGGCATAAAAAACACGATTGAACGAATATCCAGAGCTTAAAACCTACATAGGCAAGTCAGGGCAAGTGGGAACTGTGAGAATTCCGCTGCCACAAGGTAAATGGAAGAGAGCAGCATTGTGCAGCTTGGAATCCAAAATTTAAGGCTTGGCCTGTGCAGGTGGGAGTGTTAATGACAAAAATAAACACTAAACTGCATTTAAAGAGACTGAGCCACCTGAATTGGCCAGTATTCAACCCCAGCGCAGGTAGAAATAACTACTTTATATGTCCCCCAATTACTGCAAACCAAGGGCTAGGGCTAGACCCCTATCAGTGTATTCTGATTGGCTAATTGTTAAACTACTCTGTATAATGTGTATAACGTATATAATGTGTATATGGTGTGTTATGTGGATAAAAATCAATAGGCTTCCCTATCACCAAGAGATGGATGAATAGCACACGAATGGAGTGGCACTACGTGACATTTACATGTTTTACTCCACAGGGAAGATAGTGACAGTTTACCAATAAATCACTGTTGGGGGCGCCGTTTGCTGTCCAAAATCTGAAACCAGCAAATTACAAAAGTAAAAAAATATGCAAAAACAAAATGTCTCACCTCTCCTCTCCTCCGAACTGTTGTTACCTGCGGATTATAACAGAAAGGGTTAATGCCATTTACAGCCCGGTCAGGTTAATAAGTTACATGGACCACAGCTGTACAATATCAAACAGCAGAAGAAGCAGGAAGATCATATGACAACTGGATAAGCTTGGCAGGAAGAATTTACTGAGGATTCTAAACTTTTGGGGGAGTTTTCGTTGTTGTCGCTAGGAGACTGACTGAGACTGACGTTCCGGCAGAATGCGACGTTGCAACTGAAAATGCAAAAAGTCAAGGCCAACTTAAGTCTAAAATTCCAACGTCAATTTTAAGGGCCTATTTTGGGAATGAAGGGTGAGGAAACCAATGCAGACTTCTGGACTTTTGTACACTAAGGCTCAGTGAAACTGAATTGCATGAATTTAATTACCAGAATTTTGTTTCAGACTAAGCTTCTCCTTTAAATAATGTTACCCACAAGAACAAGAAAAATCCCCGAATAAATGTTTTACCTGAATCTTCTGTAGCTGCAACTGCAAAGTGGGAGGAAAAGGAAACCACACATTAGTAAAATGTTACACAGTGGCCATCGGGTTTTTTATATATATATATATATATATATGATATGATGCAGAGCTTATACACATCAGCTTGCCTGCAATTCATTTTGACCACACGGGGGCACTGTTTCACAAGTTCCTTATATAAAGTTAACTTTAAGCGTTAATGTTCCAACTTTAAGTAATAACAAAAAACTCTCTGTGCACAGATACACATAACGTTTTAATGAACCTTTCAATAATAATATATAATAAATATAAAGGGACGGTAACCAGTAAAAACAAACCCCTAATCAACAGGTTATATGTTGCCATTATATACTCTGCACATCAGTTTTTCAGTCGTCTATTAGTTCAAAGGAACGGCTACCCCACTCCTGAGAGACACATGTTCTTATAATTGCTGCTTAGTGATGTCATCGGTTATAATCTTTGGCCAATTAAAACTCTATATTGTAAGAAACAGGGTTTATCTGAATTTAAAATAAAAGGATGTTAGGCCCTTCCATTTAGATCTATTGTTTTATATTGTCACAATATACAAGGGCCCAACCCAGCAGCCTGCTGGGTAAAATAAGAGGCCTGTGGGCCTATGGGGTTTGGCATCGCTATATGCAGGTCTGGTTGGGCCATGGGTAGAACCAAGGATCGTCTCAGTAAGTAGCTGCAGCCTGGGCTGATATTCAAGCACCAATGTACAGGAAGCTCTATACTGGTACAGGGGGCAACCTTAACATATCTCCTACTGTAAAATTATATAGTGAATAATGCTTAAAGTAATATAGAAGGATATTAGAAGTCACTGATGCATTCCACTGGTTTAGGTGTTTTATACAGGTCAATACAAGACAAATCAATGTCCTAATATTCTGAAGTTGAGGGTATAGAACATTATTTATACGCTAATACCGTTTATTAATTCTAAAGCAGTGAAAACAATTTAGTCTAAGTGTATAAAAAAGCTGATAATCCCACCAATGTAAAGGTCAACTAATGTCAACAGTAGCCACATATAAGGTCAGAAACTACAGAGGGTTAATAATAACCTTTTCTGGACCTTTTTTAATCTTTAGCGCCACCTGCAGGCTGAAAACATACAGACATGACATCACATACAATACAATACCTGTAGAAAGGAAATCCATAGTGGGAACAGGAGTTGAATCAAACTCATCTGTATCTCCTTCAGTTGTGTCCAACACAATGGTTGGGCTAGTAGGGGCAGAGGTTCCACCAATAAAGACGGTGGTTGGAGCTGCTGTGCTGTTTGTAAAGTCCGTCTGGTTACTTGCATCGGAATCATTGTGAGTGGACACGTAGAGGGTACCGCTGTCCGTGACATTAGAAGTAGGGGCAGGAACGACAGCAGCCGTGGTTGTTATAATGGGGACAGATGATTCAATATGCAGATCTGCTGGGCTGGTTCCAGTCTCATTACCAGGCCCTAATGGGGGTATCTGCTGTGTCGGTCCAGTTGTGATGTTCAATCCTGGGGTGGGATCAACTTAAAATGACAAAGAGATGCCACATTTACACATAGTGAAAGATTCTTAACATCACCAAATAAAGACATACGTCCATCTAGTCCAACCTTTATACCCTACCCATAATGTATAACAGTTACATAGTAACATAGTATTGGAGGTTGTATAAAGACATATGTCCATCTAGTCCAACCTTTATACCCTACCCATAATGTATAACAGTTACATAGTAACATAGTATTGGAGGTTGTATAAATACATATGTCCATCTAGTCCAACCTTTATACCCTACCCATAATGTCTGTATAACAGTTACATAGTAACATAGTATTGGAGGTTGTATAAAGACATACATCCATCTAGTACAACCTTTATACCCTACCCATAATGTCTGTATAACAGTTACATAGTAACATAGTATTGGAGGTTGTATAAAGACATACGTCCATCTAGTCCAACCTTTATACCCTACCCATAATGTCTGTATAACAGTTACATAGTAACATAGTATTGGAGGTTGTATAAAGACATACGTCCATCTAGTCCAACCTTTATACCCTACCCATAATGTCTGTCTAACATTTTCAAATAAAAGTTATCATTAAAAATGGTGCTAATTTTGCCCCAACCAATCAGATGTTAGCTTTCTAATGTTAAATAACATCTGATTGGTTGGGGAAAAATTAGCACTATTTTTAACAATAAGAACTTTTATTGACTCTCCCTGTAAATGCTTTAATGTTAAGCTGGGTACACACAGCAAAAAATTTGAAAAGACGCACAGTCCCGAGCGTTCTCCCTATGTAAAGTATAGAGCGTTCTCCCTATGTAAAGTATAGAGTGTTCTCCCTATGTAAAGTATAGAGCGTTCTCCCTATGTAAAGTATAGAGCGTTCTCCCTATGTAAAGTATAGAGCGTTCTCCCCATGTAAAGTATAGAGCGTTCTCCCTATGTAAAGTATAGAGTGTTCTCCCTATGTAAAGTATAGAGCGTTCTCCCTATGTAAAGTATAGAGCGTTCTCCCTATGTAAATTCTCCCTATGTAAAGTATAGAGCGTTCTCCCTTATGTAAAGTATAGAGTGTTCTCCCTTATGCTATTAAAGTATCAGAGCGTTCTCCCATTGTAAATGTATAGAGCGTTCCCTATTACTTCTCCCTATGTAAAGTTATAGAGCGTTTCCCATGTAAAAGTATAGAGCGTTCTCCCTATGTAAAGTATAGAGCGTTCTCCCTATGTAAAGTATAGAGCGTTCTCCCTATGTAAATTCTCCTATGTAAAGTATAGAGCGTTCTCCCTATGTAAAGTATAGAGCGTTCTCCCTATGTAAGTATAGAGCGTTCTCCCTATGTAAATTCTCCCTATGTAAAGTAACGAGCGTTCTCCCTATGTAAAGTATATAGAGCGTTCTCCCTATGTAAATATAGATTCTCCCTATGTAAAGTATAGAGCGTTCCTATGTAAATTCTCCCTATGTAAAGTATAGAGCGTTTCCCTATGTAAAGTATAGAGCGTTCTCCCTAAGTAAAGTATAGAGCGTTTCCCATGTAAAGTATAGAGTTCTCCCTATGTAAAGTATAGAGCGTTCTCCATGTAAAGTATAGAGCGTTCTCCCATGTAAAGTATAGAGCGTTCTCCCTAGTAAATTCTCCCTATGTAAAAGTATAGAGCGTTCTCCCTATGTAAAAGTATAGAGCGTTCTCCCTATGTAAAATTCCTCCCTATGTAAAGTATAGAGCGGTTCTCCCTATGTAAAGTATAGAGCGTTCTCCCTATGTAATTCTCCCTAGTAAGGAGTATAAGCGTTCTCCCTATGTAAACTATGTAGAAAGTTCCCCTATGTAAATTTCCCTATGTAAAGTATAGAGCGTTCTCCCCTATGTAAAGTATAGAGCGTTCTCCCTATGTAAATTCTCCCTATTGTTAACGTATAGAGCGGTCTCCTATGTAATTCTCCCTATGTAAAAGTATAGAGCGTTCTCAATATGTAAAGTATAGAGCGTTTCTCCTATGTAAAAAAAGTATAGAGCGTTCTCCCTATGTAAAGTATAGAGGTTCTATACCATGTAAAGTATAGAGGTTCTCCCTATGAACGTATAGAGCGTTCTCCTATGTAAAGTATAGAGCGTTCTTACCCTATGTAAAGTATAGAGTCGTTCCCCTATGTAATTCTCCAGTAGTTAAAGAGTATAGAGCGTTCTCCCTATGTAAAGTATAGAGCGTTCTCCCTATGTAAAGTATAGAGCGTTCTCCCTATGTAAAGTATAGAGCGTTCTCCTATGTAAATTCTTCCCTATGTAAAGTAAGGCGTCTCCCTAAGTAATTTCCTATGTAAAGTATAGAGCGTTCTCCCTATGTAAAGTATAGAGCGTTCTCCCTATGTAAATAGTAGAGCGTTCTCCCTATGTAAATTCTCCCTATGTAAAGTATAGAGCGTTCTCCCTATGTAAATTCTCCCTATGTAAAGTATAGAGCGTTCTCCCTATGTAAAGTATAGAGCGTTCTCCCCATGTAAAGTATAGAGTGTTCTCCTATGTAAAGTATAGAGTGTTTTCTCCCATGTTAAAGTATAGAGTGTTCCCCTATGTAAAGTTAGAGTGTTCTCCTATGTAAAGTATAGAGCGTTCTCCCTATGTAATTCTCCATGTAAAGATAGAGTGTCTCCCTATGTTAAAGTATAGAGCTTCTCCCTATGTAAAGTATAGAGTGTTCTCCCTATGTAAAGTATAGAGCGTTTCCCTATGTAAAGTATAGAGCGTTTCCCTATGTAAAGTATAGAGGTTCTCCCTATGTAACTTCTCCCTATGTAAAGTATAGAGTGTTCTCCCTGTAAAGTATAGAGCGTTCCCCTATGAAAGTATAGAGCGTCTCCTATGTAAAGTATAGAGCGTTCTCCCTATGTAAGTATAGAGCGTTCTCCCCATGTAAAGTATTAGAGCGTTCTCCCCATGTAAAGTATAGAGCGTTCTCCTATGTAAAGTATAGAGTGTTCTCCCTATGTAAAGTATAGAGCGTTCTCCTATGTAAAGTATAGAGGCGTTCTCCCTATGTAAATTCCCTATGTAAAGTATAGAGCGTTCTCCTATGTAAAGTATTAGAGCGTTTCCCATGTAAATTCTCCCTATGTAAAGTATAGAGCGTTTTCCCCATGTAAAGTAGAGCGTCCCAGTAAGTAGAGCGTTCTCCCATGTAAAGTATAGAGCGTTCTCCCCATGAAAGTTAAGAGCGTTCTCCCTATGTAAAGTATAGAGTGTTCTCCCCATGTAAAGTATAGAGCGTTCTCCCCATGTAAAGTATAGAGCGTTCTCCCCATGTAAAGTATAGAGCGTTCTCCCCATGTAAAGTATAGAGCGTTCTCCCCATGTAAAGTATAGAGCGTTTCCTCCCCATGTAAGTATAGAGCGTTCTCCCTATGTAAAGTATAGAGGGTTCTCCCTATGTAAAGTATAGAGTGTTCTCCCTATGTAAAGTATAGAGCGTTCTCCCCATGAAAGTATAGAGTGTCTAGTAAGAGTGTCTCCCTATGTAAAGTATAGAGGTTCTCCCCATGTAAAGTTATAGAGCGTTCTCCCTATGTAAAGTATAGAGCGTTTTCCCATGTAAAGTATAGAGCGTTCTCCCCATGTATAAAGTATAGAGCGTTTCTCCCTAGTAAAGTATAGAGGTTTCCCCATGTAAAGTATAGAGCGTTCTCCCTATGTAAAGTTATAGAGTGTTCTCCCTATGTAAAGTATATGGCGTTTCCCCATGTAAAGTATAGAGCGTTCCCCATGTAAAGTATAGAGCGTTCTCCCTATGTAAAGTATAGAGTGTTCTCCCTAGTAAAGTATAGAGGTTCTCCCATGTAAAGTATAGAGCGTTCTCCCTATGTAAGTATAGAGCGTTCTCCCTATGTAAAGTATAGAGCGTTCTCCCATGTAAAGTATAGAGTGTTCTCCCTATGTAAAGTATAGAGTGTTCTCCCTAGTAAAGTATAGAGGTTCTCCCATGTAAAGTATAGAGTGTTCTCCCAGTAAAGTATAGAGCGTTCTTCCCATGTAAGTATAGAGCGTTCTCCCTATGTAAAGATTAGAGCGTTCTCCCATGTAAAGTATAGAGCGTTCTCCTAGTAAAGTATAGAGTGTCTCCCTATGTAAAGTATAGAGCGTTTCCCCATGTAAAGATTAGAGTGTTCTCCCTATGTAAAGTATAAGTTGCCCTAGTAAAGTATGAGTGTTCTCCCTATGTAAAGTATAGAGTGTTCTCCCTATTTAAAGTATAGAGCGTTCTCCCTATGTAAATTCTCCCTATGTAAGTATAGAGCGTTTCCCTATGTAAATTCTCCCTAGTTAAGTAATAGTGTCTCCCCATGTAAAGTATAGAGCGTTCTCCCTATGTAAAGTATAGAGTGTTCTCCCCATGTAAAGTATAGAGCGTTCTCCCTATGTAAAGTATAGAGCGTTCTCCCATGTAAAGTATAGAGTGTTTCCCTAGTAAAGTATAGAGTGTTTTCCCCATGTAAAGTATAGAGTGTTCTCCCTATGTAAGTATAGAGCGTTCCCTATGTAAAATTCTCCCTATGTAAAGTTAGAGCGTTCCCTATGTAAAGTATAGAGCGTTCTCCCTATGTAAAGAGTTAGAGCGTTCTCCCTATGTAAAGTATGAGCGTTCTCCCCATGTAAAGTATAGAGCGTTCTCCCATGTAAAGTATAGAGTGTTCTCCCTAGTAAGTATAGAGTGTTCTCCCTATGTAAATATGCTCCCTATGTAAAGTATAGAGCGTTCTCCCTATGTAAAGTATAGAGCGGTTCTCCCTATGTAAAGTATAGAGCGTTCTCCCTAGTAAAGTATAGAGGTTCTCCCCATGTAAAGTATAGAGCGTTCCTCCCTATGTAAAGTATAGAGCGTTCTCCCAGTATGTGTAAAGTGATAGAGCGTTCTCCCTATGTAAATTCTCCCTATGTAAAGTATAGAGCGTTTATCCTATGTAAAGTATAGAGCGTTCTCCCCATGTAAAGTATAGAGTGTTCTCCCTATGTAAAGTATAGAGCATTCGGGACTGACACATCGATCATTACTAGGTGTTTCCATCCAGTGATCGGGTTATTTGGTGTTAAAATACTATGTACCCATTATAAAGGATTATCTTCATAGCCCTATACTGTATATTTGGATATAACCTGAAAAAAGTAATAATTATCACAATGCTGCTATTTTAACCTTGAATAAGAGATAGTGTGTGTATTTCCAGCTGGAGCTTTATAGTGTCTTTGATCTATCTAGCTCTGTCTGTTTGACAGTATTGGCTCCCTCTACCATGGTATGGAGGGAGCCGATATGATCATCCACACGTGCAGGCGCAAGACATGTCCACCATTAATGGGCATGTTCACCCTTAAAACAAAATACTAGCACGTTGTCAGTAACCGGCCCCCAAACCCAATTCATAGTTTGCACTTTATTACCTGCATTATTAACCAGATATTTAGGTATAATTGTTGGCCCTATTCTGGCAGAGTAAGCTGGCCCCTCCCTCCATGCAGTCAATCAAGGCTATGACTGCTGACATCACAACCAATGATTGACTGCTGTTTGAAGTGCTTCCTCCACTGCACATGCTTAAATTCACTGAGCAGAGGGAGGAGGCAGATACCTGACCTGCCAGAAAGGATTAGAACGTATCATTAATATCTGGTTACAAATGCTTGTAATAAACTGGGAAAATAGCAGTTGGGTTTGCAGGCAGATAACTCAAACATCACCAGTTTTTTTTTTTTTAAGGGTGAACATGCCATTTACATCGGTGTGTACATACAATGGCATAACTATAGGGCCCGCAACCGCCCCACAATCCTATTTAGTTATATACCCAAAAACAGGGTTGGTGGGGTTATTAATATATGTATAAAATATTGATTTGAGGATAGACATGCATTTTAAGGCTGCTAAACTGCTCAGCCAGTACTCCCTGCTCTTGCAGGAGCCACCAGCCAGTACTCCCTGCTCTGGCAGGAGCCACCAGCCAGTACTCCCTGCTCTTGCAGGAGCCACCAGCCAGTACTCCCTGCTCTTGCAGGAGCCACCAGCCAGTACTCCCTGCTCTTGCAGGAGCCACCAGTCAGTACTCCCTGCTCTTGCAGGAGCCACCAGCCAGTACTCCCTGCTCTTGCAGGAGCCACCAGCCAGTACTCCCTGCTCTTGCAGGAGCCACCAGTCAGTACTCCCTGCTCTTGCAGGAGCCACCAGCCAGTACTCCCTGCTCTTGCAGGAGCCACCAGCCAGTACTCCCTGCTCTTGCAGGAGGCACCAGCCAGTATACCCTGCTTTTGCAGGAGCCACCAGCCAGTATACCCTGCTCTTAAGCGGGGCAGGGGGCGCATCCCAAGAGGACCATATACCCTGCTTTTGCAGGAGCCACCAGCCAGTATACCCTGCTTTTGCAGGAGCTGCCAGCCAACCAATCAGGAAGCATTCTCTGTGCAGACCTGACTCACCAATTAAAAGAGATCTTTCAAAATCACACAAACTGACAACCAGTCGACATTCTGACCTAGCACCCTGACTACTTACCTGTGGTGGCATTTTCTGTAGCTAAGCAGGTTAATGAACTGCCCAAGAGAACAAACAGGACCCAGGAATCCATGTCACTGGAATAAAGGAGACAAACACATGATTACAAGATTGACATTAACTGCAATAGGAAGACATGACAATTACTTTACTATAGGTTAATAAGTGTACAAATCTCCATTCATTACTAATAAACTGCATTGAAAATGTTCTATTTATTTTCCTTGTCTTACTGTAAAATCAAACCGACACTGAGGATACATTAACGCCTTGCAACTTTCCACCATAAGATAATCTACCCGGTGAGTCAGACTAACAATTGAACAATCGGGGAATTATTAACAGTTTACCCAAGGTGGCCATACACTTTTATCAATGATCAAATACACTAGTAACACACCATCATCATTTTCGTCCTGTCCGACTGGTCGCCACTAGCGATTCACAGCCACAGACGCCAGTTAGCGTCAACCAATCGTGCCGTTTAGCTGCGATTTTCCGACATACCCGATTTTCCGATCCGGACACACAAAATCAGTCGCAGCCAACCGCAAATATACCATTACATTTTTCGGGGCCAATAAATAGATAGTAACAGCGGTCAGCCATTATGTGTACCCATTATATTACAGCAAGACCATTGAAGAACCAAATTTTCCCTTAATAAAAATGTCCGTTGATATGTCAACCAAATTGCCCATATGTCAACCAAATTCTGGCAGCTAAATGTTTAACCCACAGTGCTGCTGCTTGATTGCTATGGATCAAAAGCAGTGGTAACCATTCACCCATCTTATTAGCTATGACCTATAGTCTGTTATCATCGCATTTCACTGACGCAGTCTGTACTGCTGCTGTACGTTAAACACGCCCTGCGGTGGAGATAAGGTCTTCAAGCGGTTACCCACAAGTGATGATGAGTAACTGCCGTTAAACAGAAAATAAAAAACGGACAATGTTTCTAGGAGACGAAAGAGGAAGTTTTTAACCACAAACCACGATTTGAAGTGAAAAAAAAAAAATTAAAGGGCAAGTCCAGCCCCAAAATGAAAACTTACATACAGGTAAATCACTCCCCAAAACCCTAAACGGTAATAGTTAGAAATCTGAAATATATAAGTCTAACCTGAAATCCTGCACAATATCCTGTTTCCCCTTCCTGGTTCTTCCAGTTAGCAACTGTCAGTTATGGATTTGACAGTTGACATCACAGCCAATGACTGAAGGTTAATCCCCTGTCTGCCTCTTCTGAGCATGCCCAGGCTCAGTACAGACTCAGTACAGGTTTCTAAATTGCTCAGTTTCCATGAGGCATCCAGAAGCATAGCAGGCATACAGTAATGAATTCATAGGACAAATTATGATGTATCAACATATTTTAAAGAGGCCATTCTTTCTAAAAGATGTTCTTATGAGGGTGGAGTTGTCCTTTAAACAAGGTACCTGGTCTTTATTGAACAAAGGCAGTTATGACAGCAGCAGGAAAAAACAAACATCTTATGGCCTAGAACAATGTTATATATAATGGTCACAGACTTTTACGCTGGTGGTTTTTAAAACTTCCGCCAAGGCAAGCAACAGGACAGCTTCCTCTCATACAAATTTATCTCGATAGACATAATGAAAATTCTAGATGGTTTACGATGTGTATATACTCGAATATAGGTCAATCCAAGTATAAGTCAAGGTACCTTTTTTTACCTAAAAAATTTAATGGAGTTATTCAACACAGTTACCCCCATTTGCTTGGCTCTCCAGATGTTTGGAAACTACAACTCCCAGCATACTTTAGTTTCTGGGAGTTGTAGTTTCCCAACATCAAATAGACAGACAGATAGATGTATAACATAAAAGATTTTCACTTTGTATCCTTCTTCAGTAAATTAAAAGGTGAAGCCAGGACATGAAGAGAGGATGAGATTGATTGTTAGGAGCTCCCACTGTGACATTGAATGAGACACACACTGTGCCTGTTCAACCTCCCCTACTTACTGCCATTCATTTACTACAGAAGCACGATATATGGTATAAAGCCAAAGGGGTTACCTAGCCATAACTTTGTTCCTGTATACAGCTTACCGGGAGACATGAAGCATTGAAAGCAGTAGCAGGCAATCCGCCAGAAGGAGTGTATGCGGAAGCGAGTGGCAGCCAGATTACAGGATCTACAGGTGAGTGACTTGAGTACAAGTCGAGGTTCGATTTTTAGGCTTTTTTTAAAGCCTAAAAACCTCGACTTATACTCGAGTATATACAGTATGTTACTATATTTTCTTGTATGTGGAGATATGCTCCTTAATAGGCTGCTGATCTGCAAACTAAGATTGGGAGGTAGGAATACACAATCTTACCTTACCATGTAAAAGGTACCCTTTAATTTAAAAAAAAAAGGAACATTTGACAGTATAGTTGTCCTTTGATGGGCTCCGGCCCCCATACCAAAAAAAATGACAAGGACTATTGCACAGATCTCAGCACAAACAGGCGGTAATGCTCGCTTTTCACCATAGTGTGGCCTGTGCCCAAGTATAGCTTTGTGTTGGGGTGGGCATGCCATGTAAAGAGATGTGACTTCACCATAATGATGCTCATTTCCGAGACGAAAGACCACGCTATCTGCTAGTTAGTATGGTATTCATAAGATATATAAACACAAGAGAACACATTTTACATTCTCAACCTTCACATCTACAGGTGTGTTTAGGTTACTTCAAATAATTTCTTCTGTGTTCTTTCTAGCAAGATAAAGGGCAAGTTCCTCCTGCAATCATGTTTCATTATCCTCCTATCTATTGTTTCCCAATACGGCACAAGGACACTCACTACCTTGTCCCACTGGCTTCATCACAAGGTTTTGCATATGAATGGAACGTAGAGGGAAGAGAAAATAAAGTGATCACAGGAAGCCTGCAAAGCGCCATAACCCCGATTACATTAGCATGAATTTGTTTGGGATTTTAGAAAACGAATGATTCCTATTGGTTTACAGAGAACGCGATTGTCTGGGGTGTGATTTTTATTCAGAAAGACTTGGGTTGCAAAGAAATAACTAGACTAGAATGGCTGTAAAACCTTATACACAACAAATCATCAACACAACATAAAAACTAAACAAGAGGGCTACCGAGCCACAAATACGTAAATGATTGGAAATTACATCCAGTTTAACTAATGATCGTTAGTGCAATCTGACTTCAGCAGCCGGCCCAATAGAAATCACTTTGGCATTTACCGTATGTTCATGAATATACCTGCTCCTTTTTTTTTTCAAGGTGAAACAAAACCTGAACGTACCATATATATATTAAGAGTATAAACCAAACCGAGTATAAGTCGAGGTACCTATTTTTACCCGGAAAAGGAGTAAAAGTGATTGACTCGAGTATAAACCGAGCGTAGAAAATTTGCCCTTTAAATAGACAGCAGAATTCCCATACAGTAGTCCCATACAGTAATAGCCAAATCCAGTATGACCATTACTGTCCATTTAAAGGGCAACTAAAGCCTCAAAACAATACAGAATCAGAAGGCAATCTTTTTAACAATACCATCCTCATGATTCTGCCACTGCAGATGTTTGGAAACTACAAATCCCAGCATGCTTTAGTTGCAGAGAGTTGTAGTTTCAGAACTAATTGCCACTGCAGGGACTACACTTCCTCCCCCCACAAGCCCCCCCCCCCAGTGTTAACTTCTCCTCCTACCTTCTCAGTAATCAGGAGGCTGCTTTGCCGCATCCTCTGCTTTGCCGCATGACATCACTACTTCGGGAAGTGAAAGGCAGCGAGGAAGTGCAGAGCAAGCAGTAGCAGGATTACAGTGAAGGTAAGTGGTTGACCCGAGTATAAACCGTATACTCGTGTATATACGGTACCTACATATTTTCCCGTCCAATCGGAATTAATTTAATGCAGTTGTAATAAGAGTGGGGCAGCTCCTAAAATAGGGTGGTAGTTTTCATTTAGTTTGCATTACCATCAACATTACCCCTTTAATAGTTACACTTCTAGAGATTGCACCGTGCAGAGCGACAGGGGGGAGGATCTAATGAAGACAACCTGATCTCAGCACAGCTTTGTGCAATGCAATTCTCAGTAGAGTACATTTTTAAAGGGGAATGTTGGAGGGGATATGTTGTCAATATCTTGTAACACATAATTAGATTTTATCATAACTTACCCAGAAACCCCATCAACTTTCCAATTTGTTTATTTTAAAGGAGAACTGTACCCTACAACTTATTTCCCCTGAATTGTATATACACACATATATGTATATAAAAGCTATGCATTTTATATAGTGGATCATAGGCCGATATATCAGTAGCAATTACCCAGTGAAATCTCTACTCCATCTTCTCCCCTACGCCAGAGCTATCAATGAACTCCTGGGTGACCAACACATTACCTCTGTAATTAAAGACACAGCAGCCAGAAAACCAATTGTTACTTACTGCTTATATCAGGAAATTCCATAATTACATATGATTTCTCACTGTGGATCTAATAGGGGAAAGTTACAGCTATCCGCGAGATAAATAATATAGAATCTATTTAGCTTTAGTTGCCCTTTAAAGTTCCTACAGTTATTGGGTAAAATAACATTGCTGAACTGACTGCGTCTCTATGTAAATTCTCCCCATAGTGCTGTTTTTAAGCAGGTATGGATTAGCTGTCAAAAGAATCTTAAGCCCTCCCGAAGGCTCAGCGTTAAAGTTGCTCACAATGGGCAAACACCACTGCAATGGCTTCAGAATATAGACGCCTGCTGGCAGTGGCTGCACAGTTAATTGCAATGGGAACCACATCAATGAATACAAGTGCATATGAAGGAACATAAGGCACAGGGGGAATTGGCGTCACAACTTGCAGGAGACCTCATAAATAAATCTTACTTATGAATGAGGTGAGGGCCCGGCACTATGCGCTAGGGGGAAGCGTAACAGATGTGACCATGTACGGGCAAGGAACACAGGTTTCAAAACGCCATCGCTCTTCTATTCCCAGTTGCCATAACAACTATTTGTCAGGTGATGCCAAGGATTATTTTCAAGTTAAACTTTACAACGGTTGATTTCTGTGTAATTCCAAACAGGTAACAATAAAGAAGCTTAATATTACCATGTGCAGCTGGGAATGAATGCTTTATTAGCTGCTTAAAGGACATGTACATACCCCATAGTAAATTTGACAGATCACAATATTTAAAGATAAGTATATCTGGCTATCTTAAAGGACAACTCCGTCCTCATAGGAACATCTTTTAGAATGAATGGCCTCTTTAATGAATTCAAAGGACAAAGTATGATATATCAACATATTTTACTGTATGCCTGCTATGCTTCTGGATGCGTCATGGTAAATGAGCAATTTAGAAAACCGGTACTGAGCCTGTACCGAGCCTGGGCATGCTCAGAAGAGGCAGACAGGGGATTAACATTCAATCATTGGCTGTGATGTCAACTGTCAAATCCATAACTGACAGTTGACAGTAAAGTAAGTTTTCATTTTATGGCTGGACTTGCCCTTTAATCCGATCAAAGTTCCCCACCATGAGGCTGCGAGATGGGGACTGAATGGGGATTGGCAGAAATTTTCCGCCTGCCCTGATCTCCGTATTTGCGTCGATCCGAAAAACAGCATACCCCAAATTGATATTTTGAGCAATCCAATCGAATTTATCGAATTGCTCCAAATGTCTATTCCGTGTATGGGGCTTAACCTTGGAACTTGAAAGTCTAAGCAGTGTATGGTCAGCATTGCATTGTATGTATTCCAGTTTCTCACAAAAAAACCTGGAACAGAATAGGGACTGTAACAGATGTAAGACTGGATGCACAAATGAACCCTCTGGGTGAGGGATTTATAAGGAGTTGCAGTGTTGTCAGGTGCTCCAAGATTTTTCAAACCTTGTTTCGATTTAGCGAAAAGGGTGCGATGCACAGATAAAATGAAGTCCTCATTAACTATGCAACAGAGAACAACAATGCAACAATTTCTCTCCTATACATTCTTCTTTCCCCAGGGTCTAGGGGCACCAGACCGTCCATTATAATTGAGCCGGTTACCCTCGCATCTTTCATATGAAGCAGAATCTACAGTATTTTCTGCATCCTGCCTGGTGATAAATTAGATAGATGACCAGGCGATCAGCGCCATCCTTGCCATTTTATTTTCGCTCTTTTTTACGATTGGTAACGTCTTTGTTAGAGCGCTCTTCCTGTTTTTATTAAGGGGGATTCAACTGTGTAGATTTCATGCCGATTGTGGGGGCGACGGGTATATGGGGACAGATTACAACTTCGCCACTTGGTCTGTAGAATTATTCCCTTTTGTGTATGCAGAAAATCACGGTTTTCCCCCAACTAAATATCTGGTTTTCTGAGGTTTTGGTATTAATATGAGTAATGACACTAAAGCTAGGTACACACACTAGTGATAAAGTCCCGATACCGTCCGATCCAACCGTATCAGGGCTTTGTCGGCAGTGTGTGTGGCTTCTTTCCCGAACGAGCGCGCAGCCACCAAACGTTGGGGTCGACCTCTTGGTCATTCGGGAAAGAGCTAAAATTTCCCTCGGCCACAGGTAGTCTCCCTACGGCAGTCCCGAACTTTCTCCCTATGCTGTGTACTTATAATACTAATAATACTAATAGTACCCTGGGTACGGACCTGAACTGCTAGAAAAGTCTACCTCGTACTGCCAGTTTAACTCCGCCCTAGAGTACGGGACTCTTCCTGGACTGTCCAATAGTAAGCTGCAATCCTTGAGGAGACTAAGGGTGTGGAGCTAGACAGACACTGCAAGGTGGACTTTCATGGCTTGGAATGTTGGATTTTAAGGAAACTTGGGGGCTTAGTGGAACTAGTACCCTGGGTACTACTGGGGGAGGGGGGTATTATAAAAAAAAAAAAAATACAGCCCTGTATAATATTAATATAATATTAGGATATTACATCACCTTGGAGTTTTCTGTATATAGAAGAACTTTTTTTTATATTTAGGAACTATTAGATGTAATATCCTTATAATGAATTGTAGTCAGGGCTGAAATTGCGTCCTGGGAATAGCCCTGGCAGCCGTGCCCAAAAAAATGACTATTCTCTGCCCAAGAATACCCTAACCCAACATCTCTGCCTCCACCCCACCCACTATCCTCCCCTGCACCTCTTCGGTTCCCCACCTCCTCTCACTTGGGTGCCAGATAAATCTGGCAATCCTGGAAATCCCTCAGGAGAGCTGACCGCACCTTGAGCACATAATCCTATATAATTTATATTACACTGTAAGGGCCATATTATCCCTTATATTTTACACTAAGGGCGACATTATCCTATATAATTTATATTACACTGTAAGGGCCATATTATCCCTTATATATTACACTAAGAGCAGCATTATCCTATATAATTTATATTACACTGTAAGGGCCATATTATCCCTTATATATTACACTAAGGGCGACATTATCCTATATAATTTATATTACACTGTAAGGGCCATATTATCCCTTATATATTACACTAAGGGCGACATTATCCTATATAATTTATATTACACTGTAAGGGCCATATTATCCCTTATATATTACACTAAGGGCGGCATTATCCTTTTATAATTTACATTACACCGTAAGGGCCAAATTATCCCTTATATATTACACTAAGAGCAGCATTACCCTATATAATTTATATTACACTGTAAGGGCCATATTATCCATTATATATTACACTAAGAGCAGCATTATCCTATATAATTTATATTACACAGTAAGGGCCATATTATCCATTATATATTACACTAAGGGCGGCATTATCCTTTATAGTATATTGTAAAGGGCGCATTATCCCTTATTCTGTTTATTACACTGTAAGGGGCACATTATCCCTTATTCTGTTTATTACACTGTAAGGGACGCATTATACCTTATTCTGTTTATTACACTGTAAGGCCATATATCCCTTTATATATTACACTAAGAGCAGCATTATCCTATATAATTTATATTACAATCACTGTAAGGGCCATATTATCCCTTATATATTACACTAAGGCAGCCATTACCCTATATAATTTATATTACACACGTAAGGGCCATATTAATCCCTTATATATTACACAAGAGCAGCATTATCCTATATAATTTATATTACAACTGTAAGGGCCATATTATCCCTTATTATTACACTAAGGGCGCATTACCCTATATAATTTATATTACACTGTAAGGGCCATATTATCCTTATATATTACACAAGAGCAGCATTACCCTATATATTTATATACTACACTGTAAGGGCCATATTATCCCTTATATATTACACTAGGGCACATTATCCTATATAATTTATATTACACTGTAAGGGGCCATATTATCCCTTATATATTACACTAAGAGCAGCATTATCCTATATAATTTATATTACACTGTAAGGGCCATATTATCCCTTATATATTACACTAAGAGCAGCATTACCCTATATAATTTATATTACACTGTAAGGGCCATATTATCCTTATATATTACACTAAGGCAGCATTACCTATATAATTTATATTACAACTGTAAGGGCCATATTATCCATATATATTACACTAGGGCGACATTATCCTATATAATTTATATTACACTGTAAGGGCCATATTATCCCTTATATATTACACTAAGAGCGACATTATCCTATATATTTATATTACAACTGTAAGGGCCATATTATCCCTTATATATTACACTAAGAGCAGCATACACCCTATATAATTTTATATTACACTGTAAGGGCCATATTATCCATTATATTTACACTAAGAGCAGCATTATCCCTATATAATTTAATTACCACTGTAAGGGCCATATTATCCATTATATATTACCTAAGGGCGACATTATCCTATATAATTTATATTACACTGTAAGGGCCTATATCCCTTATATATTACACTAAGGGCGACATTATCCTATATAATTTATATTACAACACTGTAAGGCCATATTATCCCTTATATATTACACTAAGGCAGCATTACCTCCTATATAATTATATATTACACACTGTAAGGGCCATATTATCCATTATATATTACACAAGAGCGATTATCCTATATAATTTATATTACAACCTGTAAGGGCCATATTATCCCTTATATATTACACAAACAGCATTATCCTATATAATTTATATTATACACTGTAAGGCAATATTATCCTTTATATATTACACTAAGAGGCAAGCATTACCACCTATATAATTTATATTTACACTGTAAGGGCCATATTATCCCTTATATATTCACACTAAGAGCAGCATTATCCTATATAATTTATATTACACTGTAAGGGCCATATTATCCATTATTATTACACTAAGGGCGCAATTATCCTATATAATTTATATACACTGTAAGGGCCATATTACCCTTATATATTACACTAAGGGCGACATTATCCTATATAATTTATTAATACACTGTAAGGGCCATATTATCCCTTATATATTACACTAAGGGCGACTTATCCTATATAATTTATATTACAACTGTAAGGGCATATTATCCCTATATATTAACCTAAGGCGACATTCTCCTATATAATTTATTTACAACTGTAAGGGCCATATTATCCTTATATATTACACTAAGGGCGACATTATCCTATATAATTTATATTCACTGTAAGGGCCATATTATCCCTTATATTACACTAAGAGGCAGCATTATCCTATATAATTATATTACACTGTAAGGGCCATATTATCCCTTATATATTACACTAAGAGCGACATTTAATATATAATTTATATTACACTGTAAGGGCCAATATTATCCCTTATATTTACACTAAGAGCAGCATTAACCCTTATAATTTATATTACAAACTGTAAGGGCCATATTATCCTTTATATTACACACTAAGGGCGACATTATCCTATATAATTTATTTACACTGTAAGGGCCATATTATCCCTTATATATTACACTAAGGGCGACATTATCCTATATAATTTATATTACACTGTAAGGGCCATATTATCCCTTATATTACACTAAGGCGGCATTATCCTATATAATTTATATTACAACTGTAAGGGCCATATTATCCCTTATATTACACTAAGGGCGACATTACCTATATAATTTATATTACACTGTAAGGCCATATTATCCCTTATATATTCCACTAAGGGCGGCATTATCCTATATAATTATATTACAACTTAAGGGCATATTATCCCTTATTATTACACTAAGAGCAGCATTACCTATATAATTTATATTACACTAGTAAGGGCCATATTATCCCTTATATATTACACTAAGCCAGCATTATCCTATATAATTTATATTACACTGTAAGGCCTATTTCCCTTATAATTACACTAAGATGGCGACATTATCCTATATAATTTATATTACACTGTAAGGGCCATATTATCCCTTATATATTACACTAAGGGGCATTACCTTATAATTTATAATTACAACACACACCAACTACAAGGTAAGGGCCAATTATCCCTTATATATTACACTAAGAGCAGCATTATCCTATTAATTTAATTACACTGTAAGGGCCTATTATCCCTTATATTTACACTAAGGGCGACATTATCCTATATATTTATATTACACTGTAAGGGCCATATTACCCTTATATATTACACTAGGGCGGCATTATCCTATATAATTTATATCCACTGTAAGGGCCAATAATCCCTTATATATTACACTAAGAGCACATTACCTATATATTATATTACACTGTAAGGGCCATATTATCCATTATATATTACACTAAGGGCGACATTATCCTATATAATTTATATTACACTGTAGGGCCAATTATACCCTCATATATTACCACTAAGAGCAGCATTACCTATATATTTATTTACACTGTAAGGCCATATTATCCATTATATATTACACTAAGGGCGACATTATACCTAATAATTTAATATTACACTGTAAGGGCCATATTATCCCTTATATATTACACTAGAGCGACATTATACTATATAATTTATATTACACGTGAAGGACCATATTATCCCTTATATATTACACTAAGAGCACATTACCCTTATAATTTATATTACACTGTAAGGGCCATATTATCCATTATATATTACACTAAGGCGGCATTATCCTAATAATTTATATTACACTGTAGGGCCATATTATCCCTTATATATTACACTAGGGCGGCATTATCCTATATATTTTTATATACACTGTAAGGGCCATATTATCCCTTATATATTACACTAAGGGCGCATTATCCTATATAATTTATATTACACTGTAAGGCCATATTATCCTTATATATTCACTAAGCAGAGCATTATCCTATATAATTTATATACACTGTAGGGCCATATTATCCCTTATTAATTACACTAAGAGCAGCATTATCCTATATAATTTATATTACACTGTAAGGGCCATATTATCCCTTATATATACACTAAGGGCGACTTATCCTATATATTTATATTACACTGTAAGGGCCATATTTCCCTTTATATTACACTAAGGGGGCATTATCCTTTTATAATTACATTACACCATAGCCAAATATATCCCTTATATATTACACTAAGAGCAATTACCTATATAATTTATATTACACTGTAAGGGCCATATTATCCTTATATATTACACTAAGGGCGACATTATCCTATATAATTTATATTACACTGTAAGGGCCATATTATCCCTTATATATTACACTAAGGGCGGCATTATCCTATATAATTTATATTACACTGTAAGGGCCAAATTATCCCTTATATATTACACTAAGAGCAGCATTACCTATATAATTTATATTACACTGTAAGGGCCATATTATCCATTATATATTACACTAAGGGCGACATTATCCTATATAATTTATATTACACTGTAAGGGCCATATTATCCCTTATATATTACACTAAGGGCGGCTATCCTTTTATAATTACATTACACATGATCACCGTAGGGCCAAATTATCCCTTATATATTACACTAAGAGCAGCATTACCCTATATATTTATATTACACTGTAAGGGCCATATTATCCATTATATATTACACTAAGAGCAGCATATCCTATAAATTTATATTCCACAGTAAGGGCCATATTATCCATTATATATACACTAAGGGCGGCATTACCTTATTTATATTGTAAAGGGCCATTATCCCTTATTCTGTTTATTACACTGTAAGGGCACATTATCCCTTATTCTGTTTATTACATTACCTGTAAGGGACGCATTATACCTTATTCTGTTTATTACACTGTAAGGGGCGCATTATACCTTATTCTGTTTATACACTGTAAGGGGCGCATTATACCTTATTCTGTTTATTCACTGTAAGGGGCGCATTTCCTTTTATTCCGTTTATTACACTGTAAGGGGCGCATTATCCCTATTCCGTTTATAACACTGTAGGGGCGCATCCCTTATTCTGTTTATTACACTGTACGGGACGCATTATCCCTTATTCTGTTTATTACACTGTAAGGGACGCATTATACTTATTCTGTTTAACACTGTAAGGGACGCATTATACCTTATTCCGTTTATTCACACTGTAAGGGCGCATTATCCCTTATTCTGTTTATTACACTGTACGGGACGCATTATCCTATTCTGTTTATTAACTGTAAGGACGCATTATACCTTATTCTGTTTATTACACTGTAAGGGACGTATTATACCTTATTCTGTTTATTACACTGTAAGGGGCGCATTATACCTTATTCTGTTTATAACACCCGTAAGGTCGCATTATACCTTATTCTGTTATTACACCGTAGGGGCGCTTATATAACCTTATTCTGTTTATTACCCTGTAGGGGCGCATTTACCTTATTCTGTTTATTCAACTGTAAGGGGCGCTTATACCTTATTCGTTTATTACACTGTAAGGGGCGCATTATACCTTATTCTGTTTATTAC
Source organism: Hymenochirus boettgeri (assembly GCA_019447015.1). Taxonomy (NCBI): domain Eukaryota; kingdom Metazoa; phylum Chordata; class Amphibia; order Anura; family Pipidae; genus Hymenochirus; species Hymenochirus boettgeri. Next base: position 28,480,698 of record CM033469.1, read on the forward strand.
ACTGTAAGGGCGCATTATACCTTATTCTGTTTATTACACTGTACGGACGCATTATCCCTTATCTGTTTATTACACTGTAGGGACGCATTATACCTTATTCTGTTTATTACACTGTAAGGACGCATTATACCTTATCCGTTTTATTACCACTGTAAGGGGCGCATTTCCCTTATTCTGTTTATTACACTGTACGGACGCATTATCCCTTATTCTGTTTATTACACTGTTGAAGGGACGCATTATACCTTATTCTGTTTATTACACTGTAAGGGGCTCATTATATACCTTATTCTGTTTATTACACCGTAAGGCGCATTATACCTTATTCTGTTTATTACACACGTAAGGGGCGCATATACCTTATTCTGTTTATTACACGTAAGGGGCGCATTATACCTTATTCTGTTTATTCACTGTAAGGGGCGCTTATACCTATTCTGTTTATTACACTGTAAGGGGCGCATTATACCTTATTCTGTTTATTACACTGTAAGGGGCGCATTATACCTTATTCTGTTTATTACACTGTAAGGGCCGCATTATACCTTATTCTGTTTATTACACTGTAAGGGCTTGTGAAGGTTCTCATTCATCCAGGTCATGGTATATCTGTTGTATTCAATTAGATCAACTGGACTTGAAATGTAGTTCTTGAAGACGTTTCGCTAGTCATCCGACTGGCTTTCTCATACAGAATGACTTGTACAAGAACACCTGGCTGTGATATGCTAATTGGGATTTTCAGGGTACATAATTGCCACAGATTCTTGTACAAGTCATTCTGAATTGAGAAAGCCAGTCGGATGACTAGCGAAACGTCTTCAAGAACTACATTTCAAGTCCAGTTGATCTAATTGAATACAACAGATACACTGTAAGGGGCGCATTATACCTTATTCTGTTTATTACACTGTAAGGGACGCATTATACCTTATTCTGTTTATTACACTGTAAGGGCGCATTATACCTTATTCTGTTTATTACACTGTAAGGGACGCATTATACCTTATTCTGTTTATTACACTGTAAGGGGCGCATTATACCTTATTCGTTTTTACACTGTAAGGGACGCATTATCCCTTCTGTTTATTACAACGTAAGGGACATTATCCCTTTTCTGTTTATTACACAACACGTAAGGACGCATTATACCTATTCTGTTTATTACACGGTAAGGGGCGCATATACCTTATTCTGTTTTACACTGTGGGGCGCATTATCCCTTATTCTGTTTATTACACTGTAAAGGGCGCATTATCCCTTATTCTGTTTATACACTGTAAGGGCGCCATTATACCTTATTCCTGTTTATTACACCTGTAAGGGGCGCATTATACTTATTCTGTTTATTACACTGTAAGGGACGCATTATACCTTATTCCGTTTATACACTGTAAGGGGCGCATTATACCCTATTTGTTTTATTACACTGTAAGGGGGCGCATTATACCTTATTCTTTTATTACACTGTAAGGGGCATTATACCTTATTCTGTTTATTACACTGTAAGGGGCGCATTATACCTTATTCTGTTTATTACACTGTAAGGGGCGCATTATACCTTATTCCGTTTATTACACTGTAAGGGGCGCATTATCCCTTATTCCGTTTATTACACTGTAAGGGGCGCATTATCCCTTATTCTGTTTATTACACTGTACGGGACGCATTATCCCTTATTCTGTTTATTACACTGTAAGGGACGCATTATACCTTATTCTGTTTATTACACTGTAAGGGACGTATTATACCTTATTCTGTTTATTACACTGTAAGGGGCGCATTATACCTTATTCTGTTTATTACACCGTAAGGGTCGCATTATACCTTATTCTGTTTATTACACCGTAAGGGGCGCATTATACCTTATTCTGTTTATTACACTGTAAGGGGCGCATTATACCTTATTCTGTTTATTACACTGTAAGGGGCGTATTATACCTTTTATATTAATCCAGATAGTAACCTTACAAACACAGCTATTAAAATCCTGGAAGTTAGGGTGACTGAATTCCGTGTAAATCACTAGCAGCACATGGGTCTGATTACTGCCCAGACAGGCGCATATTTGGGTGATGATGAGTTAATCTGGGTACACACAGCACCACTATGGAGTAGATCACAGAATCCAATGGAATGTGTCTGTGATCGGTTACAGATGTGGCTACACACAGTCCCGATGTCTCTCACTATACTGAGCATAGGGAAGATCATTCAGGGGGGCCACAGTCATATGGCCGTATCATTCGTATTCCCCTATAATAAAGTATAAGTAGCCGACAGCAACCAATCAAAATTGCTGGGCTGAACCAACCGATCCTTTAGCCGGCAGTGTTTGTTAATTGGCTGTGAGAATGGCCTATAACGCGACGTGCAATGGGATTGGCTTATCGTGTATATCACATGGATTTTTTCCACAGCCGTATTATTTCAGTTAAACAACTGTCCTATAGGGCAACAAGTCTTGGAACTTGTTCATAACTTTTATAATCCTTCCATTTTACAATAGGGAGTACATTGTTTACTATAATATACAGTCCCGGTGAGTCGTGTGACAATGATGACCTAGCTAATCTCCTATTATAACCAATTACACACCATATCATGATATAATTCACAGGATACTGAAGGGTCTAGCATTTGATGAAATTCTAAATATAAAATGAAAATTTTTGCATGGGTGTTTATTTTATATATAGCGTATGCCTTAAATCACGGATATCATATGTATAGTACATGCCTTAAATCACGGATATCATATGTATAGCACATGCCTTAAATCACGGTATATCGTATGTATAGCACATGCCTTAAATCACGGTATATCATATATATAGCACATGCCTTAAATCACGGTATATCATATGTATAGCACATGCCTTAAATCACGGTATATCATATATATATAGCACATGCCTTAAATCATGGTATATCATATATATAGTGTTAGGTTTTTATATATTCTGTATAATCACTTAGCCCAATAGCAGCCATTTTGTTTTCGACTCCATTTTGTGCACATATTACTTAGTCTGTTTTTCTCAAAATGTACCAAGCTGTACCTAGCCCAAGCTGTTTCTCATGGCCATAGATAATACGTTATCTCAAGGTCTTCTGCCTCCTATGTCAACTTGTCTCTATTCTCGCATTCCAAGAAATGTTTTATTATATTATTTACAGACATAAAGTCTGGTAAAGCCCCTTTTCGTCATGCAAGGTTTTTCCTTTGTTTCATATATGCCAATGTATGACCCAAATAAACTGAGATAGTTTTCAGTACATGCCATGTGTGTGTCTCAATTCTATCTCCCGCAGCTGTGAGGCTTTTTCAGTGTTCTAAGAACTAGGCATCAAATAATGGTTGGACCAGTGTAGGATATATTATGCTTCAGAAAATACAATATTGCAAAGACTCAGTTCAATATCTTGGTTGTATAATATCTAAGGGTGAATATCTGGTCAGCCCCGCCAGAGATAAAGACATTTTTGCTTTTCAACACCCTGTGATAAAGCTGAATTGGTCAGCTTCATGAACTTATACCAACAATGAATCCCAGCCAGCTCCCCACTGGGACCAAATGCTCCAAAATGCACATTAAAGACTGTCCAAACATCATTCTATGGACACTGCAAAGGACAAAGAATTTTAAATAATTGTTATAACATTTACCTCTGCCCCTGCTCTGGCTTTGTGAATTATGAAAAATCTTTTCATTTGTATTGTAAGAGAACATTGTAAAATCATGGTGGCAGTTTTATCACAATATCACAGAGACACCTTGACATAGTCACTTATTTTTTTTTCTCTCAAGTCATTGGCAATCACTGTTAAGAGAATGCATCTCTGCAGCTTGTGCAATGGCTGGTGAGGCCTCCAATTTTTATTATTGTTGACACGGAGAATGTTTAATTAACATCTAATCATGTTTTATAAATGCTAAAGAATAGAATATGAACTATCCGATGTCTCACAGAGTATGAGGTTATTTTAAATCTATCATGGTCTTAGAATTTAGATATATTCAGGTCTTACCCATAGTATATTCCTTTTATACTGTATTAAGATACAGGTTAAATTAATACCCAAGCAATTAATATTTAAATATAGGTGTAAATCTCTACCCAGTCCGATTTGATTCTCTCCAATTAGAGCTTTATGGTTGTGTTTGTGTATATGTATATAGATCTTCAATTCCCGATCTGTTTGGAATTTAGTTCGTTACCGGTGTTTTGTTTATTTAGCTTAATCTTTTCTTTGACCCGTACTGGTGTTTGTTTTTAAGGTTTAAGCTGTTAGTTCATTGTTTCCAGGTATGATTTTAATGTAGTTGGTTTTGGTAGAATTTGGCAGTAGAAGTTTATAAATGAGAATGGTGAGCTGACTTTACATTAATTTAATTTGTGGATTATTATCTTCCTTATGTTTTGGTTGTTTAAATGGAATGATTGTGAGTTCTTTTCATGTTGTTTAAGGGATCTCATATATGTGTAATAGTTGCTATCTTTTCTCCGTTTCTTTTGTTTCTTTCCTGCGTTCATACTTTTCCCCGAAAATGTTATTGTTTCGGTTTTATTTTTTTGTTTTCTCCCGATTCATTTTTTTTTTAAAAGATTTATTTTTTTTTCTCAAGTATTGTTTTAGACCTTTTAGGTCTTTATTAAAGGGGATAGTTATAGTATAATATGGCTCTAAAAATCTAGCCACAAGGTTTATTGCCCAAATGTATATACTTAGTAAAAGAAGATGTGAAAACTTTTGCTAAATTTTGTGTAAGGAAATTATTCCTAAATGAGGTTGTCCTGTTAGATAGATTCAGATAAGGGACCAGCCTTTACTTCTAAGCTAAATCAAGACATTGTGTAATTGATGTTCATTGAATAGAAGTTTCATATCCCCAGAGTTCAGATGTTGTTGAACGAATGAACCGCACAATAAAAGAGAAGTTTAGGAAGGCTACTGCAGGTTCTTTCAGTAAATGGGATATTTATTTACCAGTTGTATTAGCAGAGTTCTTATGGCCCCCAATTCTACATCCAAGTTTTCTCTCTTTCGAAATTTTAATGGGTAAACCATTCCCTACGCTTTGGGCAGTTAAGACAGGGACATTAATTACAGGTGACCCTGGAATTTATCCAGGAAGCTATGTGGCAAAACTGATTGAAATTGAATAGCATCTGTGGTGATGTTTTCTGTTTTTTTCTTTATTTTCTAGTGCTCCGACCACCTGTTTAAATCAGGTGATGTGGTCTTGATGAAGGCGTTATGACTGCACAGCTATCTTGGTTGAAGGCAATCCTCATGGATACATGCTTCCAGAGTAAAGCGCGCACCGAATCTGTTGATTGGAGAACGAGATGACCACCGAGATGACCACCGAGATGACTTCAGAGATGACAACAAACCCACCCTCAAGGAGGAGGATTAAGATGAGCCCAGATCCCAACCAGTGATAAATTGTGCAAACTCCAGATGAAATATATTTTCCTGACCTGTCATTTTTCATCTTATTCTGTGGTTTTTCTATTTTGAATTTTATATAATGACAGAGCTTCCCGCTCTATTGCCCCGTGTTCCATTGCCCCAGATAACATTGGGAGTATATTTTAAGAAGCTCCTATAAACTGACTTTTGTTTAGGAAATGTAAAAGTGTTCAGGACATTATATTACTTGTTTAGTTCGCTATTCCAGTTTCAGTTCCAATATGTCTCCAATACTATCTGACTGATCAGCACTATAAGGTAGTGGACCCCAATTATCCGAGAAGATGATGTAACCCGCTTAAATTTTCCAGAATACCTCAACAGACTTTCCCGCGACGAACGTTAGATATGGTTATGATTCGGACTCAAAATGTTACTGATGCTGAAGTTTGTTTTTATTTTACTGTCCTGCTGCTACACAATGTGTTCGTGAATAATAACATGAAGTGTAATCTCACCTATCAAACGACATCAAATATGTACACATTGTTTTTTCAGAGGGATGGGTCATGGCCTGTGGGAATGTTAGCTACACTTATTTACCTGCTAACATTTCTGGAGGTCCTTGTGCTATCAGTAATAAGTATGGTGATAGTGCCAAGCACACATTTGCAATCTTCTTCTTTCCTCTCTGCAGGTAAACGTAATCGCAGGATCTTATAACTATGCCAAGGATTGTAAGTCTATATACATCCCCTGTCTGAACTGAAGTTGTTGCTTTAGGTGCTAGTATCGTAGGCGTTCCAGGTCTAGCAAAATACTGGTAGACAATTGCTTTATCTTGCATGTGTAGTATCTAAGAAATAAATATACTAGCTCTATCCTTACCAATATGCTAACTGACTATAATACTCTGGAACATGCTGTTCTCCAGAATCGTGCTGCTATCGATTATCTACTTTGTTTGCATAGTCAAGGATGTGAAAGTGTTGAAGGTATGTGCTGCTTTAACCTTTCTGATCATACCTCACTATTAAATATCAGATCAGTACTTGGCAACAACTTAGTAATCACATCAGGTAGATGATGGTAAATTTTCTTTCTGGAACATGCTTTTTTGGGCTTCCCTCCTGGGTCAGCTTCGCAATATTTTTGGTACAATTATAATAATCATATTGTTTCTGATTCTCTGTTGCTGCTGTATTCAATGTGCCCCAGGATGTATTTCTATATTCGCATCTGTTTGCAAGTTTCCTACTAGTTCGTTAAAACTATTGCTCACGCTGCAATGTATACTGATGTAATCGCTATGAAGCTATTTCCACTGATAATGTTGCATACGTAATCATATAATTTCCGTTTAGTTATCCGTTCGGATAAAAGGGTGGAACGGCATCAAATAATGGTTGGACCAGTGTAGGATATATTATTCTTACAATTTGGTGTCAGTAAGTGGGGATACAACCTACAGGACCGTAAGTATTGAACTTATTAATTTTAAGTTCTGTCTTGCTTGTTCTGTAACTTGTATCAGCACATTGGTATAGATTTTAAAACGTGGGTCTGGAAGGGCGGACGCATGCCCCACGTCTTACAGATAGGTCTGTAAGTAGAGTGTCTGTAAGTAGAATGCCCGCAGGCTGGGACCTGTGATCGAGTTCTCTTAAGGAAGTTGCTTCGTGGGTGGAGTGTTAAATTCTGAAAGAGTTTTATTCCCTGAGTGGAATGTAAAAACTTGGTGCTGGGTGTTCTAGAGAGTTAAAGAGTTAAGGTAGACTCCCGCAGGTGGCGATCTGCATTTTTTAGTTTCTCTTTGGAAGAGGTAACTGGGAGCCGTACAAGAGATATATTTTCCCCTTGATTGATAGGATCCCTATTTGCGGGTTGGACTCGCAACTTGTGGTTGGACTACAAGATAATACTCCCGCAGGCGACGACCTGCACATAGAGAGTTAATGTTTTCTCTTTAACTAAGAGTTTCTTCAGCGTGAAGTGAAGTGTAAAACACGGGAGTTAGGGACGGGGACTTAAGAGTTAAGCTTAACCATTTATAGAACGGACAGTGTGGTCCGGTTCATTTGAAGTTCGAACTTCTGAGTTGTGTTTCTTTGCTAGCTAGCATTATACGGAACATTGAGAAACCCTACTATTTGTCTTGTCTGTCTTGCATGCTTATATGTAATTGTCTGATTTATTAGAGTATAAGTTTTTTTTCCCTCCCCTCCTTTTGCTTCAGTGTGATTTGTTTCCCTAATTGTATTCACTGCGCTTATTGTTAACCTTCTTGCTTACAGGATGGAAAGTTTCACAGTAAAGGTGTCTGACCCAAACATGATAAGTCATTTAAAGTATATTAAAGTGTTTTAATTCTAAGTTTACAGGTTTCCAATGTGTGGGAAAATACTGATATTCCGAAGAATTTTCCTGGAAACTCAAGAGGATTAGGTGATCCGTATTGGTGGTATAGATTATGGCAATCCATGGTTTGATAATATATTGGGTTGGTAAAAGATGTATATTCTTATTGTGAGCTCTCTTAGTGAATTTTATTATACATCTGGTTATATTAATAAGTAAAGGTTAAATTTGGTTAATGCTGGTTTCACTTAGAATGTTTGGACTCGATGTTTTCTATTCTGTGTCTAATTCTTATCTTCTTACATTCCTACACCCGCTTCCCCCTCCTCCTCTCCTTTCATGTCTAACTAGTTGTAAATGGGATTTTTATAATTGCGAATGGAGGTAGGAATGTCTACGGAAGTTTTTTTTCTTATATTATAGAGGTTTTTGAGAAAGTGAAGATTTAGAAAGTGAAGGGCAAGGATCTGGTAGAGTTTCTGGTGGTTTTTAAAGATGATCAGCTTAATAATAGCAAATGTTTATTTGTAATAAATTAGATCATTGGTGAGACCCGTTATATCTATATAGCTAAGTAGGATGTGAAAATACAGTCACAGATAGATATCCCCTATGATGGCAGTTGTAATGGATTTTCCCACAAGTGATTCCCTCGCTGTGGTACAGCTCATGGACAGAATGTGTAATCCTATTTGTGTTCTTCATATACGAGGTAAGCTGTTTAATTTTTTTTGATGATACAGGGACTATGTGGTTCTCTATCAAAGCTTCCTTATATTAATGGTCCCTCAGCTGATTGCAAGTCTTTTGTAGAGATTTATGGGGTACTTGCAGAGACCAAGAATATAAAATATTTGCCACTAATAGGGATAATGGCCAATTGTTATTGTCTTATTTTTCCTTTGAATTATTACCAGATTACCCCATTAATTTGATAATACCGGATTTAGTAAGTATATTGTGTATCTTAATTTTCTTTAGTGGCATAACTTGTTGGAAGTAAAAGTTGATGTACGGATTATTTTTTTTTTATGCCCCTAACCCGCTTTTTACAAGATATAATTCATAGTATTCTGCTAATGGTTTGTACCTTTGTAAAGCAATGAGTAATTATAAAGACTATCTTCCTAGTTTATACCCCTATTATAGCTCATAATACAGATAGTTCCTATAGTTTTAGATATTTAAGCCCTTATTAGCATTTCTGCCGATACCCAATGTAATACAGTTGTTGATTTTGAGATATGCCTTTTTTCTGCATGTCGGCTGGTGCTACGGCTCAGTCTTTTTGTATTCATTTTTTTTGAAAAGTCCCAATTTATGTGTCACTGTTTGACATAGAGATTTGGTGGACTTGCCAGTGACAGACTCTATGGCTCTCTGTGAAGTGTTAAAATAATAATGGGTTTAGCCACATGGTTCTAAGATTATGTGAAATATGTTAATTGTCAAATATGTTAATGTGATTATTGTGTATTCAGAGCATGGAGGTATGTAAAATGTTTCTCTCTCCTCAATTGTCTTGCATCAAAAGCTTCCAGAAAATACAATATTGCAAAGACTCAGTTCAATATCTTGGTTGTATAATATCTAAGGGTGAATATCTGGTCAGCCCCGCCAGAGATAAAGACATTTTTGCTTTTCAAACACCCTGTGATAAAGCTGAATTGGTCAGCTTCATGAACTTTTACCAACAATGAATCCCAGCCAGCTCCCACTGGGACCAAATGCTCCAAAATGCACAATTAAAGACTGTCCAAACATCATTCTATGGACACTGCAAATGACAAAGAATGTTTAAATAATTGTTATAACATTTACCTCTGCCCCTGCTCTGAGCTTTGTGAATTATGATAAATCTTTTCATTTGTATTGTAAGAGAACATTGTAAAATCATGGTGGCAGTTTTATCACAATATCACAGAGACACCTTGAAACTAGTCACTTATTTTTTTTTCTCTCTAAGTCATTGGCAATCACTGTTAAGAGAATGCATCTCTGCAGCTTGTGCAATGGCTGGTGAGGCCTCCAATTTTATTATATTGGACACGGAGAATGTTTAATTAACATCTAATCATGTTTTATAAATGCTAAAGAATAGAATATGAACTATCCGATGTCTCACAGAGTATGAGGTTATTTTAAATCTATCATGGTCTTAGAAGTTAGATATATTCAGGTCTTACCCATAGTATATTCCTTTTATTTACTGTATTAAGATTACAGGTTAAATTAATACCCAAGCAATTAATATTTAAATATAGGTGTAAATCTCTACCCAGTCCGATTTGATTCTCTACCAATTAGAGCTGTTATGGTTGTGTTTGTGTATAATGTATATAGATCTTCAATTCCCAGATTCTGTTTGGAATTTAGTTCGTTACCGTGTTTTGTTTATTTAGCTTAATCTTTTCTTTGACCCGTACTGGTGTTTTGTTTAAGGTTTAAGCTGTTAGTTCATTGTTTCCAGGTATGATTTTAATGTAGTTGGTTTTTGGTAGAATTTGGCAGTAGAAAGTTTATAAATGAGAATGGTGAGCTGACTTTACATTAATTTAATTTGTGGATTATTATCTTCCTTATGTTTTGGTTGTTTAAATGGAATGATTGTGAGTTCTTTTCATGTTGTTTAAGGGATCTCATATATGTGTATAAGTTGCTATTCTTTTCTCCGTTTCTTTTGTTTCTTTCCTGCGTTCATACTTTTCCCCGAAAATGTTATTGTTTCGGTTTTAATTTTTTGTTTTCTCCCGATTCATTTTTTTTTAAAAGATTTATTTTTTTTCTCAAGTATTGTTTTTAGACCTTTTAGGTCTTTATTAAAGAGGGGATAGTTATAGTAATAATATGGCTCATAAAAATCTTAGCCACAAGGTTTATTGCCCAAATGTATATACTTAGTAAAAAGAAGATGTGAAAACTGTTGCTAAAATTTTGTGTAAGGAAATTATTCCTAAATGAGGTTGTCCTGTTAGGATAGATTCAGATAAGGGACCAGCCTTTACTTCTAAGCTAATACAAGACATTGTGTAATTGATGTTCATTGAATAGAAGTTTCATATCCCCAGAGTTCAGATGTTGTTGAACGAATGAACCGCACAATAAAAGAGAAGTTTAGGAAGGCTACTGCAGGTTCTTTCAGTAAATGGGATATTTATTTACCAGTTGTATTAGCAGAGATTCTTATGGCCCCAATTCTACATCCAAGTTGTCTTCTTTCGAAATTTTAATGGGTAAACCATTCCCTACGCTTTGGGCAGTTAAGACAGGGACATTAATTACAGGTGACCTGGAATTTATCCAGGAAGCTTATGTGGCAAAACTGATTGAAAAATTGAATAGCATCTGTGGTGATGTTTCTTTGTTTTTTTTTCTTTATTTTCTAGTGCTCCGACGCACCTGTTTAAATCAGGTGATGTGGTCTTGATGAAGGCGTTATGACTCGCACAGCTATCTTGGTTGAAGGCAATCCATCATGGATACATGCTTCCAGAGTAAAGCGCGCACCGAATCTGTTGATTGGAGAACGAGATGACCACCGAGATGACCACCGAGATGACTTCAGAGATGACAACAAACCCACCCTCAAGGAGGAGGATTAAGATGAGCCCAGATTCCAAACCAGTGATAAATTGCAAACTCCAGATGAAATATATTTTCCTGACCTGTTCATTTTTCATCTTATTCTGTGGTTTTTCTATTTTGAATTTATTATAATGAACAGAGCTTCCCGCTCTATTGCTCCCCGTGTTCCATTGCCCCCAGATAACATTTGGGAGTATATTTTAAAGAAGCTCCTAAGTATAACTGACTTTTGTTTAGGAAATGTAAAAGTGTTCAGGACATTATAATTACTTGTTTAGTCGCTATTCCAGTTTCAGTTCCAATATGTCTCCAATACTATCTGACTGATCAGCACTATAAGGTAGTGGACCCCAATTATCCGAGAAGATGATGTAACCCGCTTAAATTTTCCAGAATACCTCAACAGACTTCCCGCGAACGAACTGTAGATATGGTTATGATTCGGACTCAAAATGTTACTGATGCTGAAGTTTGTTTTATTTTTACTTGTCCTGCTGCTACACAATGTGTTTCTGTGAATAATAACATGAAGTGTAATCTCACCTATCAAACGACATCAAATTATGTACACATTGTTTTTTCAGAGGGATGGGTCATGGCCTGTGGGAATGTTAGCTACACTTATTTACCTGCTAACATTTCTGGAGGTCCTTGTGCTATCAGTAGATTAAGTATGGTGATAGTGCCAAGCACACATTTGCAATCTTCTTCTTTCCTCTCTGCAGGTAAACGTAATCGCAGGGATCTTATAACTATGCCAGAGGATTGTAAGTCTAATGTACATCCCCTGTCTGAAACTGAAGTTGTTGCTTTAGGTGCTAGTATCGTAGGCGTTCCAGGTCTAGCAATATATACTGGTAGACAATTGCTTTATCTTGCATGTGTAGTAGCTAAAGAAATAAATATAACTAGCTCTATCCTTACCAATATGCTAACTGACTATAATACTCTGGAACATGCTGTTCTCCAGAATCGTGCTGCTATCGATTATCTACTTTTGTTGCATAGTCAAGGATGTGAAAGTGTTGAAGGTATGTGCTGCTTTAACCTTTCTGATCATACCCTCACTATTAAATATCAGATCAGTACTTTGCAACAACTTAGTAATCACATCAAGGTAGATGATGGTAAATTTTCTTTCTGGAACATGCTTTTTTGGTGGCTTCCCTCCTGGGGTCAGCTTCGCAATATTTTTGGTACAATTATAATAATCATATGTGTTCTGATTCTCTGTTGCTGCTGTATTCAATGTGCCCCAGGATGTATTTCTATATTCGCATCTGTTTGCAAGTTTCCTACTAGTCGTAAAACTATTGCTCACGCTGCAATGTATACTGATGTAATCGCTATGAATGCTATTTCCACTGATAATGTTGCTATACGTTACATATAATTTCCGTTTAGTTATCCCTTCGGGATAAAAGGGTGGAACTGTTAGGTTTTTATATATTCTGTATAATCACAATTTGGTGTCAGTAAGTGGGGATACAACCTACAGGACCGTAAGTATTGAACTATTAATTTAAGTTCTTGTCTTGCTTGTTCTGTAACTTGTATCAGCACATTGGTATAGATTTTAAAACGTGGGTCTGGAAGGGCGGACGCATGCCCCAGTCTTACAGATAGGTCTGTAGTAGAGTGTCTGTAAGTAGAATGCCCGCAGGCTGGGACCGTTGATCGAGTTCTCTAAGGGAGAGTGCTCGTGGTTGAGTGTTAATTCTGAAAGAGTTTTTATTCCCTGAGTGGAAGTAAAAACTTGGTGCTGGGTGTTCTAGAGAGTTAAAGAGTTAAGTAGACCCCGCAGGTGGCGATCTGCATTTTTTAGTTTCTTTTGGAAGAGGTAACTGGGAGCGTACAAGAGATATATTTTCCCCTTGATGATGGATCCCTATTTGCGGGTTGGACTCGCAACTTGTGGTTGGACTACAAGATAATACTCCCGCAGGCGACGACCTGCACATAGAGAGTTAATGTTTTCTTTAACTAAGAGTTTCTTCAGCGTGAAGTGAAGTGTAAAAACACGGAGTTAGGGACGGGGACTTAAGAGTTAAGCTTAACCATTTATAGAACGGACAGTGTGGTCGGTTCATTTGAAGTTCGAACTTCTGAGTTGTGTTTCTTTGCTAGCTAGCATTATACGGAACATTGAGAAACCCCTACTATTTGTCTGTCTGTCTTGCATGCTTATATGTAAGTGTCTGATTTATTAGAGTATAAGTTTTTTTCCCTCCCCTCTTTTGCTTCAGGTGATTTGTTTCCCTAATGTATTCACTGCGTTATTGTTAACCTTTTGCTTACAGGATGGAAAGTTTCACAGTAAAGGTGTCTGACCCAAAACATGATAAGTCATTTAAAGTATATTAAAGTGTTTTAATTCTAAGTTTACAGGTTTCCAATGTGTGGGGAAATAATGATATTCCGAAGAATTTTCCTGGAAAACTCAAGAGGATTAGGTGATCCGTATTGGTGGTATAGATTATGGCAATCCATGGTTTGATAATATATTGGGTTGGTAAAAGATGTATATTCTTTATTGTGAGCTCTCTTAGTGAATTTTATTATACAATCTGGTTATAAATAAGTAAAGGTTAAATTGGTTAATGCTGGTTTCACTTAGAATGTTTGGACTCGATGTTTTCTATTTGTGTCTAATTCTTATTATTTCTACATCCTAAACCCGCTTCCCCTCCTCCTCTCCTTTCATGTCTTCTAACTAGTTGTAAATGGGATTTTTTAATTGCGAAGGGCGGTAGGAATGTCTACGGAAGTTTTTTTCTTATATTATGAGAGGTTTTGGAGAAAGTGAAGATTAGAAAGTGAAGGGCAAGGATCTGGTAGAGTTTCTGGTGGTTTTTAAAGATGATCAGCTTAATAATAGCAAATGTTTATTTGTAAAAATTAGATCATTGGTGAGACCCGTTATATCTATATAGCTAAGTAGGATGTGAAAATACAGTCAAAGATAGATATCCCTATGATGGCAGTTGTAATGGATTTTCCCACAAGTGATCCCTCGCTGTGGTACAGCTCATGGACAGAATGTGAATCCATTTGTTGTTCTTCATATACGAGGTAAGCTGTTTAATTTTTTTGATGATCAGGGACATGTGGTTTCCTATCAAAGCTTCTTATATTAATGGTCCTCAGCTGATTGCAAGTCTTTTGTAGAGATTATGGATGGTACTTGCAGAGAACAAGAATATAAAATATTTGCCACTAATAGGGATAATGGCCAATGTTATTGTCTTATTTTTCCTTGATTATTACCAGATTACCCCATTAATTTGATAATACCGGATTTAAGTATATTGGTGTATCTAATTTTCTTTAGTGGCATAACTTGTTGGAAGTAAAAGTTGATGTACGGATTATTTTTTTTTTATGCCCTAACCCGCTTTTTACAAGATAAATTCATAGTCTGCTAATGGTTTGTACCTTTGTATAAGCAATGAGTAATATAAAGACTATCTTCCTAGTTTATACCCCTATTATAGCTCATAATACCAGATAGTTCCTATAGTTTTAGATATTTAAGCCCTTATTAGCATTCTGCCGATACCCATGTAATACAGTTGTTGATTTGAGATATGCCTTTTTTCTGCATGTCGGCTGGTGCTACGGCTCAGTCTTTTTGTATTCATTTTTTTTTGAAAAGTCCCAAATTTATGTGTCACTGTTTGACATAGGAGATTTGGTGGACTTGCCAGTGACAGACTCTATGGCTCTCTGTGAAGTGTTAAAATATAATGGGTTTAGCCACATGGTTCTAAGATTATGTAAATATGTTAATTGTCAAATTGTTATGTGATTATTGTGTATTCAGAGCATGGAGGTATGTAAAATGTTTTCTCTCCTCAATTGTCTTGCATCAAAAGCTTCCAGAAAATACAATATTGCAAAGACTCAGTTCAATATCTTGGTTGTATATATCTAAGGGTGAATTATCTGGTCAGCCCGCCAGAGAAAAGACATTTTTGCTTTTCAAACACCCTGTGATAAAGCTGAATTGGTCAGCTTCATGAACTTTTACCAACAATGAATCCCAGCCAGCTCCCACTGGGACCAAAAGCTCCAAAATGCACAATTAAGACTGTCCAAACATTTCTATGGACACTGCAAATGACAAAGAATGTAAATAATTGTTATAACATTTACCTCTGCCCCTGCTTGAGCTTTGTGAATTAGATAAATCTTTTCATTTGTTATGTAAGAGAACATTGTAAAATCATGGTGGCAGTTTTATCACAATATCACAGAGACACTTGAAACTAGTCACTTATTTTTTTTTCTCTCTAAGTCATTGGCAATCACTGTTAAGAGAATGCATCTCTGCAGCTTGTGCAATGGCTGGTGAGGCCTCCAATTTATTTATATTGGACACGGAGAATGTTTAATTACATCTAATCATGTTTTATAAATGCTAAAGAATAAGACTATGAACTATCCGATGTCTCACAGAGTATGAGGTTATTTTAAATCTATCATGGTCTTAGAAGTTAGATATATTCAGGTCTACCCATAGTATATTCTTTTATTTACTGTATTAAGATACAGTGTTAAATTAATACCCAAGCAATTATATTTAAATATAGGTGTAATCTCTACCCAGTCCGATTTGATTCTCTACCAATTAGAGCTGTTATGGTTGTGTTGTGTATAATGTATATAGATCTTCAATTCCAGATTCTGTTTGGAATTTAGTTCGTTACCGTGTTTTGTTTATTTAGCTTAATCTTTTTCTTTGACCCGTTACTGGTGTTTTGTTTAAGGTTTAAGCTGTTAGTTCATTGTTTCCAGGTATGATTTTAATGTAGTTGGTTTTTGGTTAGAATTTGGCAGTAGAAAGTTTATAAATGAGATGGTGAGCTGACTCTTTACATTAATTTAATTTGTGCATCAAATAATGGTTGGACCAGTGTAGGATATATTATTCTTACATATAGCACATGCCTTAAATCACTGATATCATATGTATAGCACATGCCTTAAATCACGGTATATCATATGTAGTCTGTATAACAGTTACATAGTAACATAGTATTGGAGGTTGTATAAATAAATACGTCCATCTAGTCCAACCTTTATACCCTACCCATAATGTCTGTATAACAGTTACATAGTAACATAGTATTGGAGGTTGTAAAACGGTCATGTATACCAATACGCGAGAAATATCGATATCGAATCTGCGAGTAAAATGTCTATTATACCAATACGCGAGTAAATATCGAATTACGAATCTGTGAGTAAAATGTCTATTATACCATACGTGGTAAATATCGATTATCGAATATGAGAAAATGTCTATTATACACAATACGAAGTAAATATCGAATATCGAATCTGCGAGTTAAAAATGTCTATTATACCATAAGCGAAGTGAAATATCGATATCGAATCTGCGGTAAGTAAAAATGTCTATATACCAACGCGAGTAATATCGAAATACAAATCTGCGAGTTAAAATGTCTTTATTATAACAAATACGGAGTAAAATCGAATATCGAATCTGTGGAAAATGTCTATTATACCAATACGCAGTTGAGTAAATATCGGAATAAAATATATGCATAAAATGTCTATTATACCAATACGCGAGTAAATATCGAATTATCGAATTCTGCGAGTTAAAATGTCTATATACCAATAACGAGTAAATATCGATTATCCGAAGTAGAGAAAATGTCTATATACCAATACGCGAGGTAATATCGAATGTTCAGAATCTTGCGAGTAAATGTCTATTATACCATACGCGGAGTAAATATCGAATTATTAAATTGCGAGTAAAATGTCTATTATACCAATACGTGGAGTAAATATCAAAATTATCGAATATGAGAGGTAAAATGTCTATTATACCAATACGCGAGTAAATATCGAATTATCGAATATGCGAGTAAATGTCTATTACTACCAATACGCGAGTAAATATTGAATTATCGATATCGTGAGTAAATGGTCTATTATACCAATACGTGGTATAAAATATCGATATCGAATATGCGAGTAAAATGTATATATACCATACGCGATGTAAATATTGAATTATCGAATCCGTGAGTGTAAAATGTCTATTATACCAATACCGCGAGTAATATTGAATTATCGAATATGCGAGTAAAATGTCATATACCAATACGCGAGTAAAATACGAATTATTGATATGTGAGTAAAATGTCTGATTTACCCAATACCGAGTAAATATCGAATATCGAATCGTGAGAAAATGTCATTATACCAATACGCGAGTAAATTCGAATTATCGAATATGCGAGTAAAATGTCTATTATACCAATAAGGAGGTACATATCGAATTATCGAATAGGAGAGTAAAATGTCTATTATATCAATACCAAGTAATATCGAATTCGAATCTGCGAGTGTAAAATGTTCTATATACCAATACGCGAGTAAATATCGAATTATCGAATATGCGAGTAAAAGTCTATTAACCAATACGCGAGTAAATATTGAATTATTGAATCTGCAAGTAAAATGTCTATTATACCAATAGCGGTATAAATATCGAATTATCGAATATGCAAGTAAAAGTCTATTATACCAATACGCGAGTAATATCGAATTATGAATAGCGAAGAAAATGTCTTTATACCAATACGCGAGTAACATCAAATTAATCAATATGTGAGTAAAATGGTCTATTATACCAAATACGCGAGTAAAGTAAATATCGAATATCGAATCCGTGAGTAAAATGTTATTATACCAATACGCGAGTAAATATCGAATTATCAATATGCGAGTTAAAAAATGTCTATTTACCAATACACGAGTAAATATCGATTATCGAATTTGAGTAAAATGTCTATTATACCAATACGCGAGTAAATATCGAATTATCGAATAAGCGAGTAAAATGTCTATTATACCAATACCGAAGTAAATGATCGATTCATCAATATGTGAGTAAATGTCTTATTATACCCATACGCGAGTAAATATCGAATTATCGAATATGGAAGTAAAATGTCTATTATACCAATACGCGGTAAATATCGGAATTTCGAATATGTGAGTAAAATGTCTATTATACCAAACGACGAGTTAAATATCGATTATCGAATATGCGAGTAAAATGTCTATTATACCAATACGCGAGTAAATCGATTATCGAATATGTGTAAATGTCTATTAACCAACTACGCGAGTAAAACATCGCATTATCGAATAAGGAAAATGTCTATATACCAATAGCGAGTAAATATCGATATTAAAATATGCGGTAAAATGTACTATTATACCAATACGCGAGTAAATATCGCATTAGAATATGTGCGTAAATGTCTTTTACCAATACGCGAGTAATATGATTATCGAATATGTGAGTAAAATGTCTATTATACAATACGCGAGTAAAGTATCGAATTATCGAAATGTGAGTAAATGTCTATTATACCAATAAGAGAGGTAAAGTATAACAGTTACATAGTAACATAGTATTGGAGGTTGTATAAAGACGTATGTCTATCTAGTCCAACCTTTATACCCCACCTATAATGTCTGTATAACAGTTACATAGTAACATAGTGTGGGAGGTTGTCATAAAGACATACGTCCATCTAGTCTAACCTGTTCATAACCTACCCATAATGGGGGTTCTAACAGTTTAACATAGTAAATATAGGCAGGTTGTATAAAGACATACGTTCCATCTAGTCCAACCTTTATAAACCCTAGCCCCATACATGTTGCGTATACACCGTTACATAGTAACATAGTATGGGAGGTATAAGACAACATCCATCTAGGCCAACCTTTTACCCTACCCATAATGTCTGTTAAACATTAATGTAACATAGTATTGAGGTTTGGATAAAGACATCCAGCCATCTAGTCCAACTTTATAACCCTACCCATAATCTGTATACAGTTACATAGTAACATAGTATGGGTTGTATAAAGTACAACTCCACTCGTAACCAACCTTTTAACCCTACCCTAATGTCGTCATAACATTACATAGTAACAAGTAATTTGAGGTTTTATAAGCATGTCCATCTTCGATCCAACCTTTATACCCTATACCTCATAATGTCTGTATAACAGTTTACACTAGTAACATATATGGAGTTGTATAGGAATACATCCACTCTAGTCCAAACCTGTTAACCTACCATAATGTCTGTTAACAATTACATATACTAGTCTTGGAGGTTGTATAAAGACACTACGCATCTCGTAGCCAACAACTTTTACCCTACCCATAATGTCTTATACAGTTACATATAGTAACATAGTAAATTGGAGGTTGTTTATCACACCAGAGTAGTCCCTATTGTCCAACCTCTATACCCTACCCAGCATGGTCTGTATAACATTACATAGTAATCATAGTATTGGAGGTTGTATAAAGGACAATCCATCCACTCTAGTCAACCTTTATACCCCTATCCAATAATGGTCGTTAATCAATTACCTAGTAACATAGTCATGGGAGGTTGTATAAAGACATAACGTTCATCTAGTCCAACCTTATAACCCTACCCATAATGTCTGTAAACCAGTACACTACCGTAAACCATAGTTTTGGAGGTTGTATCTAAAGACATCACATCCATCTAGTCTAGACACTCCTTATACGCCTCACCCATAATGTCTGTACTAACAGTGACAAGTAACATAGTAGAAAAATTGGAGGTTTTAAAAGACATCCATCCATATAGTGTCACAACCTTTATACCCCACCCCATGAATATGTCGCATAACAGTTACATAGTAAACAGTATTGGGGGGAGGTTCCCCACTAAAGACATCCAGAACTTTCATCTAGTCCAACTTTATACCCTACCCATAATGCCTGTTAACGCGTACCATATTAACTAGTGATTGGAGTTTGTATAAGGACATACTCATCGAGCCTTCGCAAAATCCTTTATACACCGCCTACCCATAATGTCTGTCAAAACCGTTACCATTAGTAACCATATTATTGGAGTGTATATAAAGACATACGTCCATCTATCTCATTCAACCTTTATACCCTCACCCATCTGTCTGTCGATACAGTTACATAGTAACATAGTATTGAAGGTTATAAAGACATACGTCCATCTAGTCCAACTTGATATACCCTACCACATAATGTACTGTAACACATTACATAGTAACTAGTATTTGAGGATTGTATAAAAATACGTCCATCTAGTCCACCTGTAACCCTACCTAAGTCTGTACTAACAGTTTACATAGTAACATAGTAATTGGACGGTTATGTATAAAGACATACGTCCATCTAGTCCCAACCTTTTATGTAACCCTACCCATAATGTCTGTATACAGTACATAAGTAACATTGGATTGGAGGTTGTATAAAGACATACGTCCATCTAGTCCAACCTTTATACCTACACCCATATGTCTTGTCTAACAGTTAATAGTAACATAGTATTGGAGATGTATAAAGATCATACGGCCATCGAGCCACACCTTTACCCTAACCCATAATGTCAGGTCCTAACAGTTACATAGTAACATAGTATTGGAGGTGTATAAAGACATACAGTCCATCTAGTCAACCTTTATACCCTACCCATAATGTCTGTACTAAACAGTTACATAGTAACAAGTATTGGAGGTTGTATAAAAGACATACGTCATAGTCTAGTCCACACCTTTATACCTACCCATAATGTCTGTTAACAGTACATAGTAACATAGTATTGGAGGTTGTATAAAGGCAGTACGTCCATACTAGTCAACCTTTATAGCCTACCCAGAATGTCTGTGAACAGTACTATGTAATATAGTATGGAGGATGTATAAAGACATAGCGTCCATCTAGCCAACCTTATACCTACCCAATAATGTCTGTATAACAGTTACAATAAAGTAACATAGTATTGGAGTTTTATAAAGACATCGTCCGCATCTAGTCCAACCTTATACCTAACCCTAAATGTTGTTATAACAGTACATAGTACATAGTATTGGACGGTTGTATAAAGACAAGTCCATCTAGTCCCACCTTTTATACCCGACCCATAATTGTTAACAGTTACATAGTAAACATTAAGGTTATGGAGGTGTATAAAGACTAACTCCTTAGTCCAACCCTTTAGACCCTACCCATAATGCTTATACCAGTTACATAGTAAATGTATTGGAGGTTGTATAAGGACATAGATCCATCTAGCCAACCTTTATACCCGTACCTATAATGTCTGATCTACATATACATAGTAAAAGTATATGGAGGTTGTATAAAGACATAACCATCTAGTCCAACCTTTATACCCTACCTATAATGTCTGTATAACAGTTACATAGTAACACAGTATTGGAGGTTGTATAAAGACATAGAATTCAGTCCAAGCATAAATCTAAATGATCCCCAAAATAATTGGAAAGGATCCCTAGATAAACAACTATACATACTTTCCCCTACCCCCCCCCCCCCCGAATATCTCTTGTCTTTAAATGGTATGTCCCAGGAAATTTACCTTCTCCCTGGTCCTTGGCTCCTCTGCAAGCTTAGAGAGCTTTTTCAGAGGAGATACGCAAGACTGGGGAGGTGCAGCCAAATGCAAAGTGAGACATTGTCCATAACGTCACCGTTACAGCAGAGATGGAATCTGCATTCCAGACAGGTAGGTTTTTCTGGGCTTCAGGCACCGTGAGGAGGTGAGTTACTATATGATCTGCTGTGGGGTAGGGCAGGTAAGTAGTAAATTGTATTACAGGGTGGACATTTGAATAATTCTATCTATATTCAAAGATGCCTAATTACTGCTTCGAAAGCATTAATACCCACCCAATGTCATTCAGTGCGCAGACCTTCTAAAAGGGTGATTGGCTTTTCAGGTTGTCCCTCCAGCTGTCACCCATAATCAGCTGCTGGGGAAATGTGAGATTCCTGTGATTCATTGACATTCAAATCTGCTCCATGCTGACTCACTGTTCCAGACCAGGAAAGTTTACAGAATTTCCAGGGTTATTCAATAAAAAGTCTTATCGTTTAAAATGGTGCTAATTCTGCCCCAACCAATCAGATCTTATTTAACATTTGAAACATTGAAACATCAGATGTTAGCTTTCAAATGTTAAATAAGATCTGATTGGTTGGGGCAGAATTAGCACTTTTTTAAACGATAAGAACTTTTATTGAATCTCCCTGAACATGCCTTACATTCATGTCAATGTCCTGATAATAAGGTGAAACAAAAACCTGAGTACCAAATATATTAAGGTATAACCAAACGAGTTATAAGTCGAGTTACCTATTTTTACCCGGAAAAGGAGTATTAAAGTGATGGACTCGAGTATTTATAAACGAGCGTAGAAAGAAAATTTGCCTTTAAATAGACAGCAGAATTCCCATACAGTAGTACCATACCGTAATAGCCAAATCCCAGTATGACCATTACTGTCATTTAAAGGGCAACTAAAGCATCAAAACATACAGAATCAGAAGGCCATCTTTTTTTAACAATACCAGCCTCATGAAGATTCTGCACTGCAGATGTTGGGAACAACATCAAACCAAATCCCAGCATGCTTTAGTTGCAGAGAGTTGGAGTTTCAGAACTAAGTGCCACTGCGGGACTACACTTCCTCCCCCACAAAGCCCCCCCCCCCAGTGTTAACTCTCCTCTACCTCTCAGTAATCAGGAGGGCTTTGCCGCAATCCTCGCTTTGCCGGCATGGAAATCACTACTTCGGGAAGTGAAGGCCAGCGAGGAAGGGAAGAGCAAGCAATAGCAGGATTACAGTGAAGGTAAGTGGTTGACCGAGTATAAACCGTATTACCGTGTATAACGGTACCCTACCTATTTTCCCGTCCAATCGGATTTAATTTACTGCAGTTGTAAAAGAGTGGGGGCGCTCCTAAAATAGGGTGGTCAGTTGTCATTTCGTTTGCATACCATAACCATACCCCTGTAATAGTTACACTTCTAGAGATTTGCACCGGCAGAGCGGACAGGGGGGGGGAGGATCTAATGGAAGACAGACCTGATCTCAGCACACTTTGTGCAATGCAAATCTCAGTAGAGACATTTTTAAAGGGAAGTGGAGGGGAGTATTGTGTCAATATTTGTAACACATAATTAGATTTTATCCATTAACGTACCCAGAAACCCCATCAAACTTTCCATATTTGTTTATTTTAAAGGAGAACTGTACCCTCACCTTATTCCCGGAATTGTAAAACCCCATATCTGTATATAAAAGCTAGGCATTTTATATAGGACATAGGCCGAAGTAATCAGTAGCAATACCCAGTGAAATCTCTACTCAATCTTCTCCCCTACGCCAGAGCTATCAAATGAAAACTCCTGGGTGCCAACACATTACCTCTGTAATTAAAGAACAGCAGGCCAGAAAAACCAATTGTTACTTATGCTAGATGCAGGACAATTCCAGTAATACATATGATTTCTCCACTGTGGATCTAATAGGGGAATACAGCTACCGCGAGATAAAAATATAGAATCTATTTAGCTAGTGCCCTTTAAAGTTCCTTACAGTTATTGGGAAAATAACCTTGCTGAACTGACGCGTCTATAGTAAATTCGCCCATAGTGTGTGTTTTAAGCAGATGGATTATCTGTCAAAAGAATGCTTAAGCCCTCCCGAGGCTCAGCGTGAAGTTGCTCACAAATGGGCAAACACCACTGCAAGGGCTGCAAATTATAGACGCCTGCTGGCAGTGGCTGCAAAGTTAATTGCAAGGGAAACGACATCAATGATACAGTGCAATTGAAGGAACATAAGGCACAGGGGGAAATGGCGTCACAAACTTGAGGAGAACCTAATAAATAATCACGTATGAATGAGGTGAGGGCCCGGAGCACTATGCCTAGGGGGAAGCGTAACAGATGTGACAATCGTACGGGCAGGAACAAGGTTTCAAAACGCGCAGCGCCTTCTATTCCCAGTTGCAAATAAACAACTATTTGTAAGGTGGTGATTGCCAGGATTATTTTCAGTAAAAATTTACAACGGTTGATTCTGTGTACTTCCAAAACAGGTATACAATAAAAAGCGTAATATTTACCACTGTGCAGCTGGGGAATGAATGCTTTATTAGCTGCTTTAAAGACATGTACAGACCCCATAGTAAAATTGACAGATCACAATATTTAAAGATAAGTATATCGGGCTATCTGAAAGGACAACTCCGTCCTCATAGGAACATCTTTTAGAATATGAATGGCCTCTTTACATGAATTCAAAGGACAAAAGTCTGATATACTCAACATATTTACTGTATGCTGCTATGCTTCTGGGATGCGTCATGGTAAATGAGCAATTTAGAAAACCGGTACTGAGCCTGTTACCGAGGCCTGGGCATGCTCAGAAGAAGAGGCAGACAGGGGGGGATTAACATTCAATCATTGGCTGTGATGTCAACTGTCAAATCCATAACTGACCGTTGACAGTAAAGTAAAGTTTTCTTTAGGCCTGGACTTGCCCTTTAATCCGATCAATAGTTCCCCACCATGAGGCTGCGAGATGGGGATGAATGGGATGGGCAGAAAATTTTCCGACTGCCCTGATCTCCGTATTTGCGTCGATACAAAAACAGCCATACCCAATTGATATTATTTTGAGCAATCCAATGAATTATCGAATTGCTCCAAATGTCTATTCAGTGATATGGGGCTTAACCTTGGAAACTGAAAGTCTAAGCAGTGTAGGTCAGCATGAATGTATGTATTCCAGTTGCTCACAAAACAACCGGAACACGACTAGGGACTGTACAAGAATGTAAGACTGGATGCAAATGACCCCTCTGGGTGAGGGATTAAAAGCGTTGCGTGTTGTCAGGTGGCTCCCAAGTATTTGCAAACCTTGTTCGATTTTAGCGAAAAGGGTTGCGATGCCAGATAAAAATGAAGTCCTCATTTAATAGCAACAGGAAACAACAAGCAACATTCTCTCCTATACATCTTCTCCCAGGGTCTTCGGGCACCAGACCGTCTTATAATGAGCCGGTTACCCTCGCATCTTTCATATGAAGCAGAACTCAGTATTTTCTGCATCCGCCTGGTGATAAATTAGATAGATGACCAGGCGATCAGCGGCCATCCTTGCCATTTTATTTTCGCTCTTTTTTACGATGGTAACGTCTTTGTTAGAGCGCTCTTCCTGTTTTTATTAAAGGGGGATTCAACACTGTGAGATTCTGCCGATTGTGGGGCGACGGGTATATGGGGACAGATAAACTTCGCCACTTGTCGTAGATTAATGCTTTGTGATGCAGAAAAAAAAAAATATCACGGGGGGGGGTTTCCCCCAAACTAAATATCTGGTTTTCTGAGGTTTTGGTATTAATCTGAGTAATGACACTAAAGTCGGTACACACATAGTGATAAAGTCCCGATTACCGTCCGATCAACCGTTATCAGGGCTTTGTCGGCAGTGGTGTGGCTTCTTACCGAAACCGACGCGCGCAGCCACCAAAAACGTGGGGGTCGACCTGCTTGGTCATTCGGGGGGAAAGAGCTAAATTCCTCGGCCACAGGTAGTCTCCTACGGGGCCATGTCCCGAACTTTCTCCCTCTGCGGTGTACTATAATACTATACTACTTAATCGTACCCGGGCGTACGGACCTGAACTGCTAGGAAAAGTTATCCTCGTACTGCCAGTTAACTCCGCCCTAGAGTAGGGACCTCTTCCTGGACTGTCCAATAGTAAGCTGAAATCCATGTTGAGGAGGACTAACGCGGCCCGGTGGAGCTGAGACACCCTGCAAGGTCGGACTTTCATGGCTTGGAGTTGGATTTAAGGAAACTTGGGGGCGTAGGGAAACTAGGACCAGGGGTACTTACGGGGGGGAGGGGGGTGTTATATATTTTAAAAAAAAAAAAAAATACAGCCTCGTAGAAATATTCAGATAAATTAGGATATTACATCACTGGAGTTTTCGTAGATGAGTAGAACTTTTTTTATATTTAGGAACCAGTAGATTGTACTATCCTGAATAATGAATTTAGTCAGGGATGAAATGCGTCCTGGGAATAGCCCTGCAGCCGTGCCCCAAAAATGGGAGCTATTCCTGCCCACGAATACCTAACCCAACATCTCTGCCTCCACCCCACACCCACTATCTCCCCTGCACATCTTCGGTTACCCACCTCCCTCGAACTGGGTGCCAGATTACAATCTGGCAAATCCTGAAATCCCTCAGAGAGGAGCTGACCGCACCTTGAGCACATAATCCGATATAATTTATATTACACGGTAAGGGCCATTTATCCCTTATATGGTTACACAAGGGAGAACATTATAGAATATTTATATTGAACGTAAGGCCCATATACCCTATATATTACACTAAGAGCAGCATTTCCTATATTAATTTATATACCACGTAAGGGCCATATTATCCTTATGATGACACTAAGGCGGACATATCCTATAGATTTATATTACCACTGTAGGGCATATTTCCCTTATATTATTACACTAGGGTCGACAATTCCTAGCTTTACGTTATAGTACCAAGGTAAGGGCCATATTATCCCTGAGTATATTACACTAAGGGCGACCTTACCCTAATTAATCTTATATGACACTGTAAGGGCCATAGTATCCATTATATATAAACTAAGGGCCGACATTTACCCTAATAATTATATTACACTGTAAGGGCCATATTATCCCTTATAATTACACTAAGAGCAGCATATCCGATAATGTTTATTACCATGTACGGCATATTATCAATTAGATAGAACAAGAGCAGCATACCCTATATAATTTAATTACACGTAAAGGGCAATATTATCTTATAGATTAAATAAGAGCAAGCATTTATCCTATATATTATCTTACACTTTAAGGGCCTATTATCCTATATAGACATAAGGGCGAATTACCCTATTATAATTTATATACACTGGAAAGGCCATATTAATGATCTTAATATATTACACTAAGAGCGAATATCAATTAGCTAATATTCACTGAAGGGGCCATATACCCTTAAATACACTAACGAGCAGCATTACCTAGATAATGTATATACACTGTAAGGGCAGATTATCCTTAATATTGACACGAAAGAGTCAGGCATTATCCTATAATTGAGAGTTACACTGTAAGGGCCATATGTATCCCTTATAGATCGCCACTAAGGGCAGCCTTACCCTATATAATTTATATTACACTGTAAGGGCCATATTATCCATTATAATTACAATAAGAGCAGCATTTACCATATAATTATATTAACACTGTAAGGTGCCATATTATCCTTAATATTACACTAAGGGCGACATTATCCTAATAATTTTATTACACTGTAAGGGCCATATTATCCTTATATATTTACACTAAGAGCAGCATGATTCCTATATTAATGATATTACATGTAAGGGCCATAATCTTATCCCTTATCTAGTACACTAAGAAGCAGCATTACCCATATAATTTATAGTACACGTAAGGGGGCCATATTCTCCCTTATATATTACACTAAGAGGCAGCATTATCCTATATAATTGTATATACACGTAAGGGCCATAGGATCATTATATATACACTAAGGGCGGACATTATCCGATATAATGGATATACACTGTAAGGGCCATATATCTTATATAGTTACACTAAGGGCGACATATCCTATATAAATTTATATTACACTGTAAGGGCCATATATCCCTTATAGATTACACTAAGGCAGCATTACCCTATATAATTATGATACACTGTAAGGGCCATTATCCATTATATATTACAATAAGAGCAGCACATCCTATATAATTTATATACACTGTAAGGGCCATATTATCCATTAAATTACCTAAGGGCGACATATCTAGATAATTTATATCTACACTGTAAGGGCCTAGTATCCCTTATATATTACCACTAAGGGCGACATTATCCTATATAAAGTTTTATTATTACACTGTAAGGGCCATATTATCCCCTTATATATTACATGAGAAGCAGCATGACCCTATATAATTTATATTACACTGTAAGGGCCATATTTATGCTTATATATACACGACGGGCGACATTATCCTATAGAATTTATATACATGTAGGGCCTATTATCCTTATATATTACACTAAGAGCAGGCATTATCCGATATATTTATATACACTGTGAAAGGGACATAATCCCTTATATATACAAAGAGCAGCATACTATATAATTAGATCCCACGTAAGGGCCATATTATCTTATATATACACTAAGAGCAGCCATTTATCACCTAATTCTTATATTACACTGTAAGGGCCATTTATCCCTTATATCTACACTAAGGGCGACCATCTTCCTATATAATTTAATTACACTGTAGGGCCATATTATCCCTGCTAATTACACTAAGGGCGACATTATCTATATAATTTATATTACTACTTGTAAGGGCCATAATCCCTTATATATTACACTAAGGGCGACATATCCATATAATTTATAGTCACTGTAAGGGCCATATTATCCCTTATAGATCACTGGGCGACATTATCTATATAATTTATAGTATTACACTGTAAGGGCCCATATTATCCTTATATTACACAAGGGCGACATTATCTATTATAATTTATATTTCACTGTAAGGCCATATATCCTAGTATATTACCACTAAGAGCAGATTATCTATATAATTAATTACACTGTAAGGGCCATATTATCCCTGAAGATTACACTAAAGCGAACCGTATTACGATATAATTTATATTACACGTAAGGGCCATATAATCCCTCTATATATTACACTAAGAGCGAATTCCCCTTCATAATTTATTATACACGTGTAAGGGCCATATTATCATTATATAACATCAAAGGTCGACATTATTCCTATTATAATTATATTAACGGTAAGGGCATATTATCCACTTATTATTACACTAAGGGCGGACATTATCCATATAATTAATTACACTGTAAGGAGCCATATTTCCCTTATATATTACACTTAAGGGCGGCATATCCTAATAATTTATATTACACGGTAAGGGCCATATTATCCCTTATATATACACTAAGGGCGACATTATCCTAATAATTTAATTACACTGTAAGGGCTCATATTATCCCTTATAATACCTAAGGGCGGAATTATCCTATATAATTTAATTACACTGTAAGGGCCTATATCCCCTTAGTTTATTACACTAAGAGCAGCATACCTATATAATGTAATTTCACTGTCAAGGGCCATATTAATTGAACCCTTATATATTACACTAAGAGACAGCATTTTCCTATATAATTATATTACACTGTGTTAAGGGACATATTGATCCCTTATATATTACACTTAAATGGCGACATTATCTATATAATTTATATTCACTGCTAAGGGCCTATTATCCCTGATATATTACACTAAGGGGCATTATCCTTTAAATTTACATAAACCGTAAGGCAAAAGTTCCCTATATATTACACTAAGAGCAGCATACCTATATGAATTTTACTTACACTGTAAGGGCCCATATATCCATTATATATTACACTAAGGGCGCATATCCTATCTAAATATTATATACACTGTAAGGGCCATATATCCCTCTATAATTACACTAAGGGCGGCATTATCCTATATAATTTATATACACTGTAGGGCCCAAATATCCCTTATATATGACCACTAAGAGCAGATTACCCTATATAATTTATATACACATGTAAGGGCCATATTATCCATATAATTATACACTAAGGGCGATCATCTAATAATTTATATGACACTGTAAGGGCCAAAATTATCCCTCATACTATTACACTAAGAGCAAGCTTACCCTATTAATTTATATTACACTGTACAGGGCCATATATCAATTATTATTACACTATAGGGCCGACATTATCCTATATGAATTTATATTACACCTGTAAAGGGCATCTAATCCTTATATATTACACGAAGGAGCGACTTTATACTAATAATTTATTTACACTGTAGGACCATATTAATCCCTTACTATATTACCACTAAGAGCAGCATTACCCATTCATAATTTATATTACAGAAGGGCCATGATTATCATTATATACCACACTAAGGGCGGCATATCCTATATAATTATATACACTGTAAGGGCCATAGATCCCTTAATATTACACTGAAGGGGGGCATTTATCCTATATAAGTTATATTACACTGTAAGGGCCAATAGATCCCTATAATTACACTAAGGGGGGCCATTATTCCTATATAATTAATACAGTAAGGGCATATATCCCTTATATATTACACTAAGAGCAGCATTACCTATATAATTAATTACAGTAAGGGCAATACAAATTTTTTTATCCCTTCTATATTACATAAAGAGCAGCACTGATCCTATATAATTTAATTACACTGTAAAGGGCCATAATCCTGTATAATACATAAGGGCGATACCATATATTTTATATAAAGTTTTTATTACACTGTAAGGGCCCCATATTAGCCTATATATTACACTTAAGGGCGGCATATCCTTTTATACATTTACATTACCCCATAAGGGCCAATGTATCCCTTAATTTAACAAGAGCAGCATACCTAGATAATTATTATGACACTGTAAGGGCCAGATTTATCCATATATATTTACACATAAGGGCGAATTATCTATATATTTGTTACATGTAAGGGCCATATTATCCCTTACTATATTACATCTAAGGGCGGACATTATCCTAATATAATTTATATTACCACTGTAAGGCCAAATATCCTGATATATTACATAAGCGCAGCATTACCTATATAATTTTAATTACACTGTAAGGGCCATTTATCCATATATATTACACTAAGGGCGCAACCTATATAATTTATTACATGTAGGGCCATATTTCCCTTTATATATTACACTAAGGGCGGAATTATCCTTGTATAATTTACATTACACAGTAAGGGCCCAAATTATCACCTTTATATATTACACTAAGAGCAGCATTTACCTATATAATTTAATTACACTGTAGGGCCATATTATCATGGATATTACCCTAAGAGCAAGCATTATCCTATATAATTTATATGTACACAGTAAGGCCATATTTCCATTATATATACACTAAGGGCGGAATATCCTTAATGTATATTGTAAAGGGCGCTTACCTATTCTGTTTATTACACTGTAAGGGGCACATTATCTATGTATCCGAGGCGCTATACGTTCTGTTATTACACTGTAAGGGACGCATGAACCTTATCTGTTATTACACTGAAGGGCGCATATACACTTATTCTGTATTCATGTAAGGGATATACTTTTTATACATGTAAGGGGCGCATTTACCTTATTCAGTTTATTTACACGTAGAGGGCGCATACCAGCTATTCCGTTATTACACTGTAAGGGGCGCATGTATCCCTTATTCTGTTATTACACTGTTACGGGACGCTGACCGCTTATTTTATTCGTGGGGCGCATTATACTTTGTTATTACACTGTAAGGGACGATTATACCTTATTCCTGTTAGTATCACGTAAGGGCGCACTTATCACTTATTCCGTTATTACACTGTAAGGGGCGCATTATCCCTTATTCTAGTTTATACACGCTAAGGGACGCAGTTATCCTTATTCTGTTTATTACACTGTAAGGGACGTATTTTATACCTTTATTATGTTAACACTGTAGGCGCATTATACCTTATTATGTTTATTACACTGTAAGGGCGCCATTATACCTTATTCTGTTATTACACGACGTAAGGGTCGCATTTATACCTTATGTTGTTATTACCACGTAAGGGCGCATTATACCTATTCTGTTATTAACACTGTAAGGGGGGCATTATACTTATTCTGTTATTATTACACGTAAGGGGGCGCATTATACTGTATTCTGTTTATTACACTGTAGGGCGCATATATTATTCATGTTTATACACTGTGAGGGGCGCATTTATGACCTATTCTGTTTATACAAATGAACGGACGCATATCCTTATGTCGTTTATTATTAAGGACATACCTTCGTATTAACGTAAGGACGCATTATACCTTATTCCGTTTATTACACTGTAAGGGGCGCTTATCCCCTTATTCTGTTATTTACACTGTACGGGAAGCATGATCCCCTTATTGTTTATAAACTGTAAGGGACGCATTATACCATTATTCGGGTTATTACACTGTTAAGGGGCCGCATTATACCTTATGTATGGTAACACCGTAAGGGTCGCATATACCTTATTCTGTTATACACTCCGTAAGGGGCCATTATGACCTATTCTGTTTATTACACGTAAGGGCGCCATACCCTTATTCTGTTTATTACACTGTAAGGGCGCATTATACCTTATTCGTTTAGTACACTGTAGGGGCCGCATATACCTGTATTCTGTTTATACACTGTAAGGGGCGCATTAGACCTTATTTTGTTTATTACACTGTAAGGGCCGCATTAGTACCTATTTCGTTATTGAACGTAAGGCTTGTGAAGGTTCTCATTATCCAGGTGTCATGGATATCTGGTTGTATTCAATAGTCAAACGGACTGAAATGTAGTTCTTGAAGAGTTTCGCTAGTCAGCGACTGGCTTTCTCAATACAGAGACTGTGTACAAGAAACACCAGGCTGTGTATGCAATATGGGATATTCAGGGGTACATCAATTGCCACAGATTCTTGACAACGTCATCTTGATGAGAAAGCCAGTCGGATATGACTAGACGAAAACGTCTTCAAGAACTAAATTTCAAGTCCATTGATCTAATTGCAACAACAGATTACACTGTAGGGGCGCATTATACCTATTCTGTTTATTACACTGTAAGGGACGCCATTATACATATCGTTTATTACACTGTAAGGGCGCCGTTATACCTATTAGCGTTTATTACACTGTAAGGGACGCTTATGAGACCTTATTTGGTTTATTACACGTAAGGGGCGCATTATACCTTATTTGTTTATTACACTGTAAGGGAGCATAATCCTTATTCTGTTTATACACCGTAAGGGACGCATATCCCTTATTCTTTTATTACACCGTAAGGGACGCATTATACCTATTTTATTAGAGCCGATTTTTATGTTATAACTGTAAGGGGCGAATTATACCTATTCTGTTTATACACTGTAAGGGCGCATTATCCCTATTCTGTTTATTAATGAAGAGCTACCCATGTCTGTAAGGGGCGCATTAACCTTATTGTTTATTACATGTAGAGGGCGCATTATACCTATTCTGTTTATACCACTGTAAGGGACGCTGATGACGCTATTCCGTTTTATTACACTGTAAGGGCGCAATTAACCCTATGTTTATTACACTGTAAGGGGCGCATTATACCTTATATCGTTTATTTACACTGTATAGGGGCGCCATTATACCTATTCTGTTGATTACTAATGTAAGGGACGCATTATACCTTATTCCGTTATACACTGTTAAGGGGCATTATTACCTTATTCTGGTTTTACACTGTAAGGGGCAGACATTATACCTTATATCTGTTTATTACCGTGTAAGGGGCGCTTATACCTTATTCGTTTAAGTACACTGTAAGGAAAGCATTATACCTTATTCGTTATTACATGTAAGGGGGCATTATACCTTATTCTAGTTTATAACGTAAGGGGCGCATTATTACTTGATTCTGTTTATTACACTGTAGGGGTGCGCATTTACCTTATTCTGTTTAACATGTAAGGGACAGAATGATACCTTATTCCGTTTATTACACGGTTAAGGGGCGATTACCTTATCTGTATTTACACTGTAAGGGACGTTATATACCTATTCTGTTTATCACACTGTAAGGGGCGCCATTATACCTTATAGTTTATTTACACTGTAAGGGGCGCATTATACCTTATCTGTTATTACACGTAAGGGCGCCGCATTATTACCTTATTCTGTTTATTACACATGTAGGGCGCATATACCTTATTGTGTATTACACTGTAAGGGGCGCATTTATACCTTATTCTTTTATTACACTGTAAGGGGCGTTATTATACCTTTTTTATATTAACCAGATAGTAACCTTACAAAAAAGTTATACAATCTGGAGTTAGGGTGACTGAATTCCGTGTAAATCAACTAGCAGCACAGGGTCTGATTACTGCCCAGACAGGCGGCATATTGTGGTGATGATGAGTTAATCTGGGTTGGACACACAGCACCACTATGGAGTAGATCACAGAAACCAATGGAGGTTACTGTGATCGGTTACAGATGTGGCTACACCACAGTCCATGTCTCTCACTATACTGAGCATAGAAGATCATTCCAGGGGGGGCACAGTCATATGGCCGTATCATTCGTATTCCCTATAATAAAGTACTAGTAGCCGACAGCAACCAATCAAAAATGTGGGCTGAACCAAACGATCCGTTAGCGGCAGTGTTTGTTAATGGTGTGAGAATGGCTATAACGCGACGTGCAATGGGATTGGCTTATCGTGTATATCACATGGATTTTTTCCCAGCCGTATTATTCAGTTAAACAACTGTCCATAGGGCAACAAGCTTGGAACTTTTCTAAACTTTTTATAACCTTCCATTTTACAATAGGAGTACATTGTTTACTATAATATCAGTCCCGGTGAGCGTGTT
Organism: Hymenochirus boettgeri; assembly: GCA_019447015.1. NCBI lineage: Eukaryota > Metazoa > Chordata > Amphibia > Anura > Pipidae > Hymenochirus > Hymenochirus boettgeri. Next base: position 28,515,574 of record CM033469.1, read on the forward strand.
GACAATGATGACCTAGCTAATCTCCCATTATAACCAATTACACACCATATCATGATATAATTCACAGGATACTGAAGGTCTAGCATTTTAGAATGAAATCTAAATATAAAATGAAAATTTGCATGGGTGTTTATTTATATATAGCGTATGCCTTAAATCACGGATATCATATGTATAGTACAGCCTAATCACGGATATCAATGTATAGCACATGCCTTAAATCACGGTATATCGTATGTATAGACACATGCCTTAAATCACGGTTATCATATATATAGCACATGCCTTAAATCACGGTATATCATATGTATAGCACAGCCTTAAATACGGAATCATATACTAATAGCACTGCCTTAAATCAGTATATCATATATAGTGTTAGGTTTTTATATATTCTGTATAATCACTTAGCCCAATAGCAGCCATTTGTGTTTCGACTCCATTTTGTCATATTACTTAGTCTGTTTTTTCTCAAAATGTACCAAGCTGTACAGCCCAAGTGTTTTCATTGGCCATAGATAATACAGTTATCTCAAGGTTTTGCCTCCTATGTCAACATTGTCTCTATTCTCGCATTCCAAGAAATGTTTTATTATATTATTTACAGACATAAGTCTGGTAAAGCCCCTTTTCGTCATGCAAGGTTTTTCCTTTGTTTCAATATGCCAATGTATGACCCAAATAAACTGAGATAGTTTCAGTACATGCCATGTGTGTGTCTCAATTCTATCTCCCGCAGCTGTGAGGCTTTTTCAGTGTTCTAAGAACTAGGATAAAAAATGGTGGACCGTGGTAGGATATATTATTCTTACAATTTGGTGTCAGTAAGTGGGGATACAACCTACAGGACCGTAAGTATTGAACTATTAATTTAAGTTTGTCTTGCTTGTTCTGTAACTGTATCAGCACATTGGTATAGATTTTAAAAGGGGTCTGGAAGGGCGGACGCATGCCCCACGTCTTACAGATAGGTCTGTAGTAGAGTGTCTGTAAGTAGAATGCCCGCAGGCTGGGACCTGTGATCGAGTTCTCTTAAGGAAGTTGCTTCGTGGGGTGAGTGTTAAATCTGAAAGAGTTTTATTCCCTGAGTGGAATGTAAAAACTTGGTGCGGGGTGTCTAGAGAGTTAAAGAGTTAAGGAGACTCCCGCAGGTGGCGATCTGCATTTTTAGTTTCTCTTTGGAAGAGGAACTGGGAGCCGTACAAAGAGATATTTCCCCTTGATTGATAGGATCCCTATTTGCGGGTTGGACTCGCAACTGTGGTTGGACTACAAGATAATACTCCCGCAGGCGACGACCTGCACATAGAGAGTTAATGTTTTCTTTAACTAAGAGTTTCTTCAGCGTGAAGTGAAGTGTAAAACACGGGAGTTAGGGACGGGGACTTAAGAGTTAAGCTTAACCATTTATATGAACGGACAGTGTGGTCCGGTTCATTTGAAGTTCGAATCTTGAGTTGTGTTTCTTTGCTAGCTAGATATATACGGAACATTGAGAAACCCTACTATTGTCTTGTCTGTCTTCATGCTTATATGTAAGTGTCTGATTTTTAGAGTATAAGTTTTTTTCCCTCCCCTCCTTTTGCTTCAGTGTGATTTGTTTCCCTAATTGATTCACTGCGCTTATTGTTAAACCTCTGCTTACAGGATGGAAAGTTTCCAGTAAAGGTGTCTGACCCAAACATGATAAGTCATTTAAAGATATTAAAGTGTTTTAATTCTAAGTTTACAGGTTTCCAATGTGGGGAAAATACTGATATTCGAAGAATTTTCTGGAAACTCAAGAGGATTAGGTGATCCGTATGGTGGTATAGATTATGGCAATCCATGGTTGATAATATATTGGTTGGGGTAAAAGATGTATTATCTTATTGTGAGCTCTCTAGGTGAATTTATTATACATCTGGTATATTAATAAGTAAAGGTTTAAATGGTTAATGCTGGTTTCCTTAGAATGTTTGGACTCGAGTGTTTTCTATTCTGGTCTAATTCTTATCTTCTACATTCCAAACCGCTTCCCCCCTTCCTCCTCTCTTTCATGTCTAACTAGTTGTAAATGGGATTTTTAATTGCGAATAAGGAGGTAGGAATGTCTACGGAAGTTTTTTTCTTATATTATAGAGGTTTTGAGGAAAGTGAAGATTTAGAAAGTGAAGGGCAAGGATCTGGTAGAGTTCTGGTGGTTTTTAAGATGATCAGCTAATAATAGCAAATGTTTATTTGTAATAAATTAGATCATATGGTGAGACCCGTTATATTCTATAAGCTAAGTAGGATGTGAAAATACAGTCACAGATAGATATCCCCATGATGGCAGTTGTAATGGATTTTCCCACAAGTGATTCCCTCGCTGTGGTACAGCTCATGGACAGAATGTGTAATCCTATTTGTGTTCTTCATATACGAGGTAAGGTTTAATTTTTTTGATGATACAGGGACTATGTGGGTTCTCTATCAAAGCTTCCTTATATTAATGGTCCCTCAGCTGATTGCAAGTCTTTTGTAGAGATTTATGGGGTACTTGCAGAGACAAGAATATAAAAATATTGCCACTAATAGGGATAATGGCCCATGTTATTGTCTTATTTTTCCTTGGAATTATTACCAGATTACCCCATTAATTTGATAATACCGGATTTATAAGTATATTGTGTATCTAATTTTCTTTAGTGGCATAACTTGTTGGAAGTAAAAGTTGATGTACGGATTATTTTTTTTTATGCCCAACCCGCTTTTACAAGATATAATTCATAGTATTCTGCTAATGGTTTTAACTTGTAAAGCAAGAGTAATTAAAGACTAATTCTAGTTTATACCCTATATAGCTCATAATAAGATAGTTCCTATAGGTTTAGATATTTAAGCCCTTATTAGCATTTCTGCCGATACCCAATGTAATACAGTTGTTGATTGAGATTGCCTTTTTTGCATGTCGGCTGGTGCTACGGCTCAGTCTTTTTATTCATTTTTTTGAAAAGTCCCCTTATGTGTCACTGTTTGACATGAGATTGGTGGACTTGCCAGTGACAGACTATGGCTCTCTGTGAAGTGTTAAAATAATAATGGGTTTAGCCACATGGTTCTAAGATTATGTGAAATATGTAATTGTCAAATATGTTAATGTGATATTGTGTATTCAGAGCATGGAGGTATGTAAAATGTTTCTCTTCCTCAATTGTTGTCTTGCATCAAAAGCTTCCAGAAAATACAATATTGCAAAGACTCAGTTCAATATCTTGGTTATAATATTAAGGGTGAATATCTGGTCAGCCCCGCCAGAGATAAAGACATTTTTGCTTTTCAAACACCCTGTGATAAAGCGAATGGTCAGCTTCATGAACTTTTACCAACATGAATCCCAGCCAGCTCCCACTGGGACCAAATGCTCCAAAATGCACAATAAGAATGTCCAAACATCATTCTATGGACACTGCAAATGACAAAGAAGTTTTTAATAATTGTTATAACATTTACCCTTGCCCCTGCTCTGAGCTTTGTGAATTATGATAAATCTTTTCATTTGTATGTAGAGAACATTGTAAAATCATGGTGGCAGTTTTATCACAATATCACAGAGACACCTTGAAACTGTCACTTAGTTTTTTTTCTTCTAAGTCATTGGCAATCACTGGTAAGAGAATGCATCTCTGCAGCTTGTGCAATGGCTGGTGGAGGCCTCCAATTTATTATATTGGACACGGAGAATGTTTAATTAACATCTAATCATGTTTTATAAAGTCTAAAGAATAGAATATGAACTATCCGATGTCTCACAGGAGTATGAGGTTATTTAAATCTATCATGGTCTTAGAAGTTAGATATATTCAGGTCTTCCAAGTATATTCCTTTTATTTACTGTATTAAGATTACAGGTTAAATTAATACCCAAGCAATTAATATTTAAATATAGGTGTAATCTCTACCCAGTCCGATTTGATTCTCTACCAATTAGAGCTGTTATGGTTGTGTTGTGTATATAATGTATATAGATCTTCAATTCCCAGTTTTGTGGAATTTAGTTCGTTACCGTGTTTTGTTTATTTAGCTTAATCTTTCTTTGACCCGTACTGGTGTTTGTTTAAGGTTTAAGCTGTTAGTTCTTGTTTCCAGTATGATTTTAATGTAGTTGGTTTTTGGTTAGAATTTGGCAGTAGAAAGTTTATAAATGAGAATGGTGAGCTGACTTTACATTAATTTAATTTGTGGATTATTATCTTCCTTATGTTTTGGTTGTTTAAATGGAATGATTGTGAGTTCTTTTCAGTTGTTTAAGGGATCCTACTATGTGTAAAGTTGCTATCTTTTTCCGTTTCTTTTGTTTCTTTCCTGCGTTCATACTTTTCCCGAAAATGTTATGTTTCGGTTTAATTTTTTGTTTTCTCCGATTCATTTTTTTTTAAAAGATTTATTTTTTTCTCAAGTATTGTTTTAGACCTTTAGGTCTTTATTAAGAGGGGATAGTTATAGTAATAATATGGCTCATAAAAATCTTAGCCACAAAGGTTATTGCCCAAATGTATATACTTAGTAAAAAGAAGATGTGAAAACTGTTGCTAAAATTTTGTGTAAGGAAATTATTCCTAAATGAGGTTGTCTTGTTAGGATAGATTCAGATAAGGACCAGCCTTTACTTCTAAGCTAATACCAAGACATTGTGTAATTGAGTGTTCATGAATAGAAGTTTCATATCCCCAGAGTTCAGATGTTGTTGAACGAATGAACCGCACAATAAAGAGAAGTTAGGAAGGCTACTGCAGGTTCTTTCAGTAAGGGAATTATTACCAGTTGTATTAGCAGAGATTTATGGCCCAATTCTACATCCAAGTTGTTTCTTTCGAAATTTAATGGGTAAACCATTCCCTACGTTTGGGCAGTTAAGACAGGGACATTAATTACAGGTGACCTGGAATTATCCAGGAAGTTATGTGCAAAATGATTGAAAAATTGAATAGCATCTGTGGTGATGTTTCTTTGTTTTTTTTTCTTATTTCTAGTGCTCCGACGCACTGTTTAAATCAGGTGATGTGGTCTTGATGAAGGCGTTATGACTCGCCAGCTATTCTGGTTGAAGGCAATCCATATGGATACATGCTTCCAGAGTAAAGCGCGCACCGAATCTGTGATTGGAGAACGAGATGACCACCGAGATGACCACCGAGATGACTTCAGAGATGACAACAAACCCACCTCAAGAGGAGGATTAAGATGAGCCAGATTCCAAACCAGTGATAAATGCAAATCCAGATGAAAATATTTTCCTGACCTGTTCATTTTCATCTTATTCTGTGGTTTTCTATTTGAATTTATTATAATGAACAGAGCTTCCCGCTCTATTGCTCCCCGTGTTCCATTGCCCCAGTAACATTTGGGAGTATATTTTAAAGAAGCTCCTAAGTATAACTGACTTTGTTAGGAAATGTAAAAGTGTTCAGGACATTATAATTACTTGTTTAGTCGCTATTCCAGTTTCAGTTCCATATGTCTCCAATACTATCTGACTGATCAGCACTATAAGGTAGTGGACCCCAATTATCGAGAAGTGATTAACCCGCTTAAATTTTCCAGAATACCTCAACAGACTTCCCGCGAACGAAATGTAGATATGGTTATGATTCGGACTCAAAATGTACTGATGCTGAAGTTTGTTTATTTTTACTTGTCCTGCTGCTACACAATGTGTTCTTGTGAATAATAACATGAAGTGTAATTACACTATCAAACGACATCAAATTATGTACACATTGTTTTTTCAGAGGGATGGGTCATGGCCTGGGGGAATGTTAGCTACACTTATTTACTGCTAACATTTCTGGAGGTCTTGTGCATCAGTAGATTAAGTATGGTGATAGTGCCAAGCACACATTTGCAATCTTCTTCTTTCCTCTCTGCAGGTAAACGTAATCGCAGGGATCTATAACTATGCCAGAGGATGTGAAGTCTAATGTACATCCCCTGTCTGAAACTGAAGTTGTTGCTTTAGGTGCTAGTATCGTAGGCGTTCCAGGTCTAGCAATATATACTGGTAGACAATTGTATCTTGCATGTGTAGTAGCTAAAGAAATAAATATAACTAGCTCTATCCTTACCAATATGCTAACGACTATAATACTCTGGAACATGCTGTTCTCCCGAATCGTGCTGCTATCGATTATCTACTTTTGTGCATAGTCAAGGAGTGTGAAAGTGTTGAAGGTATGTGCTGCTTTTAACCTTTCTGATTACCCTCACTATTAATATCAGATCAGTACTTGCCAACAACTTAGTAATCACATCAAGGTAGATGATGGTAAATTTTCTTTCTGGAACATGCTTTTTTGGTGGCTTCCCTCTGGGGTCAGCTTCGCAATATTTGGTACAATATAATAATCAATGTGTTCTGATTCTCTGTTGCTGCTGTATTCAATGTGCCCCAGGATGTATTTCTATATTCGCATCTGTTGCAAGTTTCCTACTAGTCGTAAAACTATTGCTCACGCTGCAAGTTATACTGATGTAATCGCTATGAATGCGTATTCCACTGATAATGTGCTATACGTTACATATAATTTCCGTTTAGTTATCCCTCGGATAAAAGGGTGGAACTGTTAGGTTTTTATATTCTGTATAATCACTTAGCCCAATAGCAGCCATTTGTTTGACTCCATTTTGTGCACATATACTTAGTCTGTTTTTCTCAAAATGTACCAAGCTGTACCTAGCCAGCTGTTTCTCATGGCCATAGATAATACGTTTCAAGGGCTTCTGCTCCTATGTCAACTTGTCTCTATTCTCGCATTCAAGAAATGTTTATTATATATATTTACAGACATAAAGTCTGGTAAGCCCCTTTCGTCATGCAGGTTTTCCTCTTGTTTCATATATGCCATGTAGACCCAATAAACTGAGATAGTTTCAGTACATGCCATGTGTGTGTTCAATTCTATCTCCCGCAGCTGTGAGGCTTTTTCAGTGGTCTAAGACTAGCATCAATAAATGGTTGGACAGTGTAGGATATATTATCTTACATATAGCACATGCCTTAAATCACTGATATCATATGTATAGCACATGCCTTAAATCACGGTAATTCATATGTATAGGACATGCCTAAATCACAGTATATCATATATATAGCACATGCCTTAAATCACGGTATATCATAGTATAGCACATGCCTTAAATCACGGTAATCATATGTATAGCAAATGCCTAAATCACGGTATATCATATTGTATAGCACAGCCTAAATCACTGTATATCATATATATAGCACATGCCTTAAATCACGGTAAATCATATGTATAGCACATGCCTTAAATTATATTATATACAGAGCGGGAAAAGGGAATAAACATGTAAGCCATTGAAAGGTGTGTATGATGTATACTATATACAGAGCGTGTGGCTCAACTGATTAATTATTTGTATAAGTATATATCAAATGATATTATATACGCAGTTAAACTACTAGTAGAAGAAGGTACTTCCCCACTCCTGGGGTGATAGCAAATGTTTAGACCACAAATAAGTCTAATATACATGTATATTGTAACCACCAATAACAATGTACAAGCATATACCACAAATAAGCTTATAGAGTATAGCGTATGCCCCAAATAATGCTATATTATATGTATAGCGTATGCCACAAATAATGCTATATTATATGTATAGCGTATGCCACAAATAATGCTATATTATATGTATAGCGTATGCCACAAATAATGCTATATTATATGTATAGCGTATGCCCCAAATAATGCTATATTATATGTATAGCGTATGCCCCAAATAATGCTATATTATATGTATAGCGTATGCCCCAAATAATGCTATATTATATGTATAGCGTATGCCGGCATTAAACTGGTCCCCCACCCTAATACCTTTCCACTATAGATGTTTGGAAACTACAACTCCCAGCATGCTTTAGTTGCTGGGAGTTGTAGTTTCCAACCACCTATAGTAGAAAGGTATTGGGGGTTACTGTATGGCATACTGTCCCCCCAGACCCCCCCCCCAGCTCACTTACCATACCTGGTCTTCAGTCTTCATCTCTCTGCCGGCTGCCGCTCGCTCTGTGCAGAGCCGGCAGTTCCAGTACTGCTTCGCGGCTGCGCGATGATGACATCGCGCACCCGTGAAGAACTACTGGGAACTGCCGGCCTGACTCGCGGCTGCTTCTGGATTGAAGGTAAGTTTACTATTGACTCGAGTATAAGCCGAGGCAAGGTTTTTAGGTTGATTTTTAAACCTAAAAACCTCGGCTATTACTCGAGTATATACGGTATATGTATAGCGTATGCCACAAATAATGCTATAGTATAGTATAGCGTATGCCACAAATGCTATATATGATAGCGTATGCACAAATAATGTATATTATATGATAGCGTATGCCCCAAATAATGCTATATTTATGTATAGCGTATGCCCAAATAATGCTATATTATATGTATAGGTATGCCCCAAATAAGCTATATATATGTATGCGTATAGCCACAAAAATGCTATATTATATGTATAGCGTATGCCACAATAATGCTATAAAGTATTAGGTATACCACAAAAATGCTATATTATGTATAGCGTATATACCACAAATAATGATATATTATATGTATAGCGTATACCACAAATAATGCTATATATATGTATAGCAGTTACCACAAATAGCTATATTAGTGTATACCTCAAATCATGCTATTTATATGTATAGTGTATACCACAAATATTATTATTATTGAGGTTATACAACGCAAACATCTTCCGTAGCGCTTTACAATTACATGTATACATTCACATCACGCCCTGCCCGAAGAGCTTACAATCTAAGCATATTTATTTGACACATACATCCTATCAGTATGTCTTTATGAGTGTGGGGGAAACCGAGGGCCAGAGGAAACCCACGCAAGCACGGGGAGAACATACAAACTCCTGCAGATGGTTCCAAGGGTGGAATCGAACAAAGGACTTCAGCACTGCAAAGCATCAGTGTTGTTAAATCACGGTATATCATATATATATAGCACAGTGTTATAAGCAATGCCTTAATCACGGTATATCATATATATAGCACATGCCTTAAATCACGGATATCATATATATAGCACAGTGTTATAAGCACATGCCTTAAATCACGGTATATAATAATTATAGCACATGCCTTAATCACGGATATCATATGTATAGCACATGCCTAAATCACGGTTTATCATATGTATAGCACATGCCTTAATCATGGTATATCATATATATAGCACGACTTAAATCACGGTTATATCATATGTATAGCACATGCCTTAAATTATATATACACAGAGCTTGAATAAAGGGAATAAACATGTAAGCAATTGAATAGGGTGTGTATGTATGTATACTATATACAGAGCGTGTGTGGCTCAACTGATGTTATATTATTTGTATAACGTATATATCAAATGATATTATATACGCAGTTAAAACTACTAGTAGAAGAAGTTAAAGTTTCCCCACTCTGGTGGATAGGCAATTTAACCACAAATAATTGCTATATTACATGTATAGTGTATACCACAAAAAACTGTACAGCATATACCACCAATAATGCTATTTAATGTATAGCATATACCAAAATATGCGTATATTATATGTATAGCGTATACCACAAATAATGCTATTATATGTATAGCGTATACCACAAATAATGCTATATTATGTATAGTGTATACCACAAATAACACTGTACAGCTATACCACAAATAATGCTATATATATGTATAGCGTATACCACAAATAATGCTATATTATATGTATAGCGTATACCACAAATAATGCTTATTATATGTATAGCGTATACACAAATAATGCTATATTATATGTATGGCATACTGTCCCCCACCCTAATACCTTTCCACTATAGAGTGTTGGAAACTACAACTCCCAGCATGCTTTAGTTGCTGGGAGTTGTAGTTTCCAACCACCTATAGTAGAAAGGTATTGGGGGTTACTGTATGGCATACGTGCCCCCAGACCCCCCCCCAGCTCACTTACCATACCTGGTCTTCAGTCTTCATCTCTCTGCCGGCTGCCGCTCGCTCTGTGCAGAGCCGGCAGTTCCCAGTACTGCTTCGCGGCTGCGCGATGATGACATCGCGCACCCGTGAAGAACTACTGGGAAACTGCCGGCCTGACTCGCGGCTGCTTCTGGATTGAAGGGTAAGTTTACTATTGACTCGAGTAAGCCGAGGCAAGGTTTTTAGGTTGATTTTTAAACCTAAAAACCCGGCTTATACTCGAGTTATACGGTATATGTTAGCGTAGCCACAAATATGCTTATTATATATAGCGTATGCCACAAATAATGCTATATTATATGTATAGCGTATGCCACAAATAATGCTTATATTATATGTATAGCGTATGCCCCAAATAATGCTATATTATATGTATAGCGTATGCCCCAAATAATGCTATATTATATGTATAGCGTATGCCCAAATAATGCTATATTATATGTATAGCGTAGCCACAAATAATGCTATATTATATGTATAGCGTATACCACAAATAATGCTATATTATATGTATGCGTATACCACAAATAATGCTATATTATATGTATAGCGTATACCACAAATAATGCTATATTATATGTATGCGTATACCACAATAATGCATATTTATGTATAGCGTACCCAAATAATGCTACTTATATGTAAGCGTATACCACAAATAATGCTATATTATATGTATAGCGTTATACCACAAATATGCTATATTATATGTATAGCGTATGCCACAAATAATGCTATATATTATGTTATAGCGTATGCCACAAATAATGCTATATTTAGTATAGCGTGCCACAAATAATGCTATATTATATGTAAAGCGTATGCCACAAAATAATCTATATTAGTGTATAGCGTATATCCGGTACCACAAATAATGCTATATTTAGTGATACCTCAAATCATGATATTATATGTATAGTGTATACCACAACTATTATTATTTGTGGATTTATATGCGCCAACATTCCGTAGCGCTTTACAATTACATGTATACATTCACATCACGCCCTGCCCCGAAGAGCTTACAATCTAGCATATTTATTTGACACATACAACTATCAGTTTGTCTTATGATTGTGGAGAAACCGGAGGGCCGCGAGGAAACCCACGCAAGCACAGGGAGAAGATACAAACTCCTTGCAGGGTGTCCAAGGGTGGAATCGAACAAAGAACTTCAGCACTGCAAAGCATCAGTGCTAACCACTGAGCCACCGTGCTGCCCCATATACATATTATACATACAAATGATGCTATATTATCTGTATAATTTTGCTTTGTTGTTACATACGCAGTTCATGCCTCAAATGTGCCCTCGGTGAACGTGCCACTACACTAAAAGACAAGTACAAACAAATAAATTCTGTTGGTGTCCTGGCCTTGGTATTCAGAAAAGCCCCGCGATATTAAATCAGAACAGCTTGTTGTATCAGCCTTTCGCTTCTTCCAACCAACCAGAAAACAATAATACCTGTATTATAGAAATTGGGGAGACAGCTTGTACAGAGGCAGATTAATATTTCACATGCTAAACACGAAAATTAAACACCCACAATCAGATGTTGATGTCAGGAGGGGAGATAATCCTTATACAGCAAATCATTGGATTTTTTTAATATAATATATACATGCAGAAGATTTCAGTTCCTTTTGTATAACGAAAGACAATCCCCCCTACTCCCCACCACTAACGAAGCTCAGACAAATTAAATTCAGTCTGCGGTGTCTTGGAGATTGTCTTCCCAGTAGCCGGTGATTGGTTTAGAAGACAGGTTCTACTCCTATGGATTTGCAACAGATTTTAGAGGCTTAGTCAGGGGGAGACAAATTGCCGTGTAGGACGCGTGTCTTGGACGCACAAGCATAACACGGAAAATAGAGGGGAAAAAAGGGGGGGGGAGAAATAATAACTGTCACAGTGAATTCACCTGGTGAAAAGGACAATGCCACGCTAGACCGGTTACAATTTACTGTTCCAAAGAGAAACAGGGACGTTTAATTAAAAAAACTTAAAGGGCAACTGTGGTCTCCAAACAAGCTAGGGTTAAATGAAAGCCTGCAGTATTTCCTTTAAAATGAGCAGACAATCACATCTTGGCTGGAGCCTGGGAGACATTTATAGGGGTGAATGTTCAAGCTTCCTGTTTCCAGTAGCTTGAGTGACATCACCTGACCTCTGCCCCGCCCATCCGCCCGGGGGGAGAAGCATGCTCAGTACAGACTTAATGCTGGGGAAACCGTAAGTCCCTGGTGAAAAAAAAATTACAGCTGAGAAGGGGAGCCTATTAATGCAGACAGAGGCTGGTCACATGGCTGAAAACAGGTGTTCAACCAGGAAATAAGATTACTGAAACCTTCCAGCAATAAATTCTCACAAATTTTATCTAGAGATGTTATTTAGGTTTTATTTTGAAGGTACGATGGAAGGATTTTTATATAATTATTACTAGTTTGGAAGAATTGGAGACCACAGTACCCTTTAAGACTTAATTGAAGGGAAAGTTCATCTAAAAAATACTATAAAGTAAATATAAATAAATCATTTGATTTTATTCATCTTATACATTTAAAGGGGGGGGAACTCTGATTGCATAAATTAAAGGCATGTCCACCCTTAAAACCAAAAACTGGTGACTTGCACTGGCGTAACTACTACACGCACGCGGGGGGTGCCCGGTTCTTATAAAGCTGCTTTTTTGGTTTCATTTTTGTTTTTTGTTTTTAACTGCGCTGTGTGTAAGGTCCTGTACCGGAACTTCTCTGGACTCGGGGAGAGGGAGGACCGGAAGTGAAGAGCTGCGCCCCGCCCCGCCCGAAGAAAGAAAGAGCAGCCCTGCCACCTAGTTGATAAGGTAACGCTGTTGTGTGCTACTGGTTCCATCTGTGCCCCGCGTGTGTCCTCACCTCTAGTCCAGACTGTGGCTGCTATCGTGTGAAATGAAATGACATTACAGAGATAGAGTAGATAGACAGACAGACAGTCAGATGATAGATAGATAGACAGATAGACAGACAAACAGACAGATAGACAGATAGAAGATAGACAGATAGAAGATAGATAGATATATAGTTAGATAGTCAGATTATACCGACAGATAGATAAGACAAATAGATAAGACAGACAGATAGATAAGATAGACAGGCAGATAGTCAGATATCAGAGATAGACAGACAGACAGATAAGACAGAAGATAAGACGATAAGACATAGAAGACAGATAGATAAGATAGACAGGCAGATAGGCAGATAGTCAGATATACAGAGATAGACAGACAGACAGACAGATAGATAGATAAGATAGCAGACAGACAGCAAAGTAAAAGTTCCAGGCACTCTCAGGTCTTGTGCAAAAAAAAAAATTTATTCAATGTGCAAACCACACAAGTAGAATGTTTCGGTCCCCCTTCTTGGACCTTTATTAAGCCATCTAGATAGATACAGTGATAATTAGACAGAGTGAAGACAGAAAAATAGACATAGATAGGTAGATAGATAGATAGATAGATAGGTGGACAAAATATAGACATATAGTAAGACAGATAGATAGCTAGATGGATAGATAGACAGATTATTTTTTGGCAATTATAGCCAAGGTAGTTGTGTCAGGGGAGGAGCGAGTTGTGGTGGTGGCGTGGGGGCCCCATCCAAATTTTGCTGGGGGGGCCCATGATTTCTAGTTACGCCCAGGTGACTTGTCCGTTATCTGCCCCAAAACCACAACTGCGATTTTACCAGTTTTAACATCATTTAAAACATTTATTTAATGATATGTTCTATTCCTTTCTGGCAAATGCCACTTCCCTCTGCTCAATGAGCTTTTTAGAAGCTTGAGCATGTGCAGAGGAGGCAGGTGATACATTAGTCAATCATTGGCTGTGACATCAGCAGTCACTCCAATTGGGGGGAGGGCCAGTCTTCAAGAATAAATCTTGAAGACTTGATGAAACTTCCTCAATTATAATTATTATTAATCTTTACATGATTTAAAGGAAGTTTGCTGTGCAGGCTTTGATTTCCTTTTAAAAAAAGCTGTGTGATGCCTGTATACTTCTATCACTTGACAGTCCTAGTTATGTGTGGTAATGCAAAGCAGATCCTAATTATATGACCCAATTATTTAAAGTAATAAGTTAACTGGGAATATGTAATTGTAACAACCTGTAAGACTAATTAATACAAACCCAGAAGGCATAGCTAGAATATAGAGCATTGAACCAATTCATATAAAACCTATTTAGTTCAATGGAAATAATCATTTAATTAAAATGAAAGCAAACATTATAAACATTGGGAATAAATAACTTTAAAAGTTAAGGGATAATGTCAGATGAAAATACCAGATTTATAGCACAGAAACAGCTGATAATTACGAAGTATCACCCATTTTCCAAGGAATCCCCACAAAAAAAACATAGTAAAATCTTACAGAACTGCATGCAGTTATTGCCCTGGTTCCAGCTCAGTGAGTCCAGGCATGCTCCTGAGATGAATTCTCCAATTAGCTACTTTGTATCTCTGTGCTAAAGGGCAGGGGTAGAAAAATAAATGGAGAGCTTTGTATAATGAAATATTTTAAAGGATATTTAATCCGGGGAACTTAGAAGTGATACAGAAAACATGAAGGATAATTTAAAATTACACAGTCCCACAAACAAATTAAATTTCACTACATCTCAAAAGGTTAGTTAAAGGGACATTAAAGGCTCAACCCCCACAGCAATTAATGAACAAATACTAAGTTCTTACTTAGTAACTAAGTGGTCCAGGTGTGAAATTGCCCCAGACCCTTCACCTCATAAAGTTGCACACATTATAGGTAAGTAAACCATACTGCTTACCATCCATCCTGATGGCCCAAGTGCTGGCAACCCGAGCCCGTCGCAAGGCTGAAACAGTGAAAAGTAAGTAGAGTAGGATCCGCACTAGCCATGTGCGAACAGGAAATCAAACACACTGATGCGTTTCGACTAAACAGTCCTTAATCATAGGCACATCTAAACAGGTGCCAATGTAATAATATCAGGCAAGGTGTATGGGGAAAAAAGTCCGACGTCAATGCCAAACTACCACGTGGGCAGACAAAAAACAATGTCTGTCCAAATTGTCTCCCTTCACCTTGAGTAGAGGGATACATTGCAACATGTATGCTCCGTGCTCAAACAATCCCCATAAGGGGAGTTCAGTGGGTGACTGTGTACTATGACAGATTGCAATATGTGACAGCAGTTCATGTGGTTGCCAACAAAGCTGCAGTGAACTAAACAATCAGATTCAGCAGTTGTAACTGGGTACCACTGGGTACACAGTTAGAATCTGTAACAGATGATAGTCAGATAGCTACCTTCTGGCCACAAACGGTCTATCTGTACAAGGAGGGTAGTTCGGGATTCGGGCGGAGGATTGTCTTTTATTGGCCATGTGTGTAGCCAGCTTTAGGCCAGTAATACAGCCGGACGGTCAGTTAATTATTGGGAGAGTCTGTTATGTGGATCCATATGTGGAGCTAAAAGTTTTGTTTTTTGCCAGACTCTGAAAATAGAGAAACTGATCATTTTTTGATCCTTCGTTACTTTCCTAAAACAGACACACAAATGTGCGAAGTCAGGAAAAATTTTCACATAGTCAGACCACTGGTACAGGCATGCTCAGTCCTTATCTAGAGAGATGGAGGAGGAGCTGTCTGTCCATGAGCTATTTTGTGAGGATGTATAACTTGTCGATATTTCAGGCCTGATCGGCCGTAGTGACCGAAATAATTTCCGCCCATGACGGACCTATGTCAAAATTTGATTGGACATAGCAGTAATTTTGATCCAGCCAAAAATTTCAGGTCTTAATAAGAAGTTGTTGTCCAAACAAAAAAAAAGTGGGGTCTAAAATGGACGGTTATCGTATAGTCACGAGTCGGGCATCGCACGTCTGGACCCACATATTTGTGTCTCTTGTTAGGAATCATTGGAAAGCACGTAAACAAAACTCACAATAATCCAAATGTTCTGTGCCGTCAGGTAAATGGGAGGACTGGGCTTCTTTTTAACTCTTTCAGAAAATAAATGAGTTCCCCTTTAACAGATGTTCTAATTCACACAAAAACACATCCATGCAACCAGTGTCGCCAAAAACAAAATTAGAGATCATCCGAGATCTGCTGTAATGAGCTTTCTGCTCCGTGACTAATTATGTTCATCATAGTTCCAACAGAACGCTCTCCCTAATGGTTTCCCAATCGGGTTTTAAGTACCATGTGATTCTTCAACTCAGAAATGCAAAGACCTTCCCCGTTTTAGACCATCTCCTGTCACACTCCACAAAACAAAATGACATTGAGACAAAAAATTTACAACACCAGCTCTTTTTCCACCGCAACAATCCATTCAACCTCCTTCAAAGTTCAGTATATGTGAAGGCAAAGAAGTCAACACAGACCAATATTTTTCCAAATGGATTTCCAATAGTTTCAGCAATCACGAAAATCCTATCAGAAAAAAAACCGATCGAAGCTCCCCACTTGTTTGCAGAGATGGGGACTTAAAAGGAGGACGGGGGGGAAAAGTTTGTGCCTTGCCCGACCTAAGTTTTTTCCGAATCGGATCAGAAAATACGGATACACACGGGCGAGATTCTACTTTTTTGAATCACCAAAATATTGATAACGTGGTGCCATGCTTAAGGCCTGGTAAAAAAACAAATTGGGGGAGCATAGGCTCTTACACACAATACAATATTCCATCCAACCGATATTACTGTGTATCTATTGGTCTGCCAGAAATAGTATGGTAGGTGGGGGCGTTCAAAACTGATCTCATCATCCGGATGGAATGTAGTTGGTAAATCACGGCCAATCGTGCAGTTCCCTATGGGACCGCCACGATTGGGCGTGGCAAACGGACAGCCACGATCAAAAGGATTTGTCCCTGCGACGCCTCTCTGTGGCAAGTAGTCGGCTGGGTACATTATCGTCCCGGTGTTACCCTGCCTTAAAGGAAATATACTGGATTTCCATACAAATTAAGAATGCAGGAATTAGTCTCATGATATGGTAGGTAGGAGACCGTGGGTTAAATTAAATAGAAGCCCTTCGCATGAAATAAAGTGTAGCTGCAACCGCAAAGATGTAAATAACATTATATTTTGAATGTTGCCGTTAACCTCAAAAATATAAATATTAACACCATTGACTGCACTTGGAATCCCTTTCCGCATTCCTTGTACGTCCTGCTATCTGCCTGGCTCGGAGGGTGTTGGCGAGGTCCATGGCCCAGGTTGGAATGAATACAATAAGCCCTGGAGTTAAATGAAAAATCACATGCTTTCTGCAAATTAAATAAACAACCATTTACCAATCTAGAGAAGCATATTATATTAAATTATTTAGATGGTTATGGTGAATTGCGGTAATATCCAAATCCACCCTCCGCACACTACAAGGAGTCTAGGTTATTCCTGTGCCTCATAAAGGTATTCAAGCAGAATGTGTGAATGTGATTGGGTAGACACGGGCTGATATTCTGGCAGATCCATTGCACATTGGAACAGAATTTACCACACGTCCAAGCAGAAAATGACTTTTTTGCCTTTGCTTTCTGGGGCAGGGTAATAAGCACAGGGAAGACGCTTGTGGGACAGCGTATGAAGGAAAATGGAGAGAACATTATTTAATAGAATACCATAGAGTGTATTTGAATGAACAAAGAAGCAGATAGTATTATACCGTAGATTATTCTGTAAACAAATCAGTAATTAATTTAAAACCACAATATATAGAAAATTGGGCTGTTGTACATCCATATAAATTGCAACTAGAGACTAGTGACGGCCAGTTCGCGGATCCGGCCCAGGATTGCCGCGGTTCACCTCGTTTGCGAACGGCGCATATCGCGGATTTTCGGTTTTCCACCTTCCGAACTTTTCCGCACCGCGGTTTTCGGAAATTTCCGAAATTACAAGGATTTCTCGTATTTTGAAAAACGAGAAATCCTCGTAATTCAAAATTTTCACGGATTTTTCACATTTTAGGAGGAGCAAGCCCCATTTCGGGTCCGTATTTTCGAAGAATCCTCGTATTTTCAAGAAACGGATTTTGCCGAACTTTCATTTAATGGGTCCGCTCGCGGATTTTGAAGTTCGGACATCTCTACTAGAGAACAAATATATACATACAAAAAAAACAGAATTTAGTGCACAAACAATTCAATGTTATTGGTTATAACTCCATAGGTTCCTGCTAGACCTGGATAAATAAGCAATTAGTTTAATAAATTGGCCAAATTATTTTAACTGGGCTTAAAATAATTTGGCTGATTTATTGAACATGACTTACCGTTCAAACCATCTGACATACCCAGGGAAGCATTGCCATTTATTTTGAAATAATTCAGCCTACTATGAAAAAGGTTTGATAGAAGCAGAGGGACGATATATTTATACAGCTCGCAGAAAAAAAGCAATGTGGCATGTCCTCCCACAAGACAATTAAAGGAAGACACAATAAAGTAAAACCTATTTTCCAAGTCCAATGAATAAATTCTCCTGCCACTGTTTTTCAGTTGCTACGACATGCTAACATGTAGCTGCCAATTTATTATAAATCACTTCATTCTCCCTTCTACAATACCAGACCCACAATCACCCTGTCCTGACAAGACCCTACAAGACCCAGATCAAAATGAGACTTTTATTATTGCTGGTTTCAAGGTGAGGACAAATTTGGCTGGTACACATGGCAAGATAATTCGTCCCAGCTGACCGCTCACCACCGATCCATCAGACCGGAGAATAAGCATAGGAGTGGCGGCAGTTTGCTGCGACTATGTGGTCCACACAAATGGACATATTTTACAGACGAGCCTCACTGAACTTTGTCCAAATTGCCCGACATCAGTTGCTTCGACCTGCTTATGTGTACCTATAGATCACCCGACCACAAAATTTATAGACTTGACCACACCCTATCTATGATCACCCTACCACACCCTTCTTTGATACGACCCACCTATCAATAGCCACTGATCCACACCGTTATAGCTTTTCTGACCACACCCTATTTAAAGCTCATCTGACCACCACCATATTTTACCCTATTTATAGTTCATCTGACTACACCCTATTTAAAGCTCATCTGACCACACCCTATTTAAAGCTCATGTGACCACACACTATTTATAGATCATCTGACCACGCCCTCTTATAGATCACTGACCACGCCCTCTTATAGATCATCTGACCACGCCCTCTTTATAGATCATCTGACCACGCCCTCTTTATAGATCATCTGACCACGCCCTCTTATAGATCATCTGACCACGCCTCTTATAGATCATCTGACACGCCTCTTTATAGATCATCTGACCACGCCCTCTTATAGTCATCTGACCACGCCCTCTTTATGCATCGATCACACCCTCTTTTAGATCATCTGATCACACCCTCTTATAGATCTGACCACACCCCTCTTAATAGGCTAAACTGACCACCCCCTATTTAGATTATATGACCACACCCTATCTATAGATTACAAAGCTTCTTTCCCCTCCACCTTCCTTATGGTAAAAACGTACCTGCAACTCAGACAAAAACAAATTAACATATATAAAACTGCCAGGAGGGTGCTGTTTTACAGGAGTAAGAGTAATGATTGCCCTTTGGGAAGAAGAACAATTTGGTAGCCAAGTCATTTGAACAAAAAAACAAATATTGACAATCAATAGTAAAACGCCAATATATTTTCTGAACATTAATAACAACATATATTGTGTGCAAATGATCTACAAATAAAAATGAGAGTTGCCATACTGTCTTGCCTTCCCAACATTATACATACAAAACTTTGCACTGATAAAATGGCCCCTGGTGTCACTAAATAGATTTAAAGGGTATCTCCACTGGTATAATCAAATTGTAGTATTTATTTTATTGAAGAACAAAATGTTTTATTCTCAATAAAAGCGATCTATAGGGTAAGTTAGCTTTTCTACTGGCTCCTGCGGGTTTTATTTTATTTTTTATTTTGATTAACCAGTGGAGATACCCTTTAATATCTTTGAGCACCATTACAGCAGGCGCATGAATAATTGTAAATATGCAATAGAGACTTTTCAGTTTGGGTGGCAGTATGGCAGCTCTCATCCAAGGTTTTTTATGCTAAATTGAATCTTTTCGAACTACATTTCAGCTTCAGATTATCCTTCGTTAAAATACAGCGAGTTCTGAAACATTCAAATACTCGGGTTTTCTTAAAGGAATACAATTTCCTCAATATGGCAACTCCCCACACATTAATCAACACAGCTTAGCAGATAAAATAAGCCTCTTTATCTCTGTGCCCAATATTCAAGGGTAGGATTTATTGCACAATTTAAACAACAAAATTACCATAAATGTAAACACTAGTGGTAAATAGGGTGGATAGTCTCTGTTGGAACAGGGATTAGCAATGAGATGTGTAACAAGTAGTGTTTATGGAACACAGAACAAACAATCTTGAAAAATACACCTTGCCAAATCATGAAAAGGGTCATGGCGATTTTATGATTGGGTGTTTCTTTCTGGTCAAACCTGATTGGTCACATTAACAGAGCCAGAGCAATTCTTTTGCAGCAGTATAATAAGGCAGCTAATCATAATATTCCACAAGGTGGAAGGTAAATACATAGCGGCGCGCAGAGAGATTGATCCTTGTTAAACTATATGATAAATGACAAAAAGCTGTCATGTGGTTACATTGGAAAGCAAAATGGAGTACAAACCTGCAGGTGTGATCTAATAGGGAAAGAGGGGAGTGCCATAGTAATCTATATTTCAATCTGAGTGCTCCCTCAGAGATTGCAAAGTTAATAGTAAATGGTTCACGGTTTTTGCAATCTGAAAATTTGTATGAATGCATATGGATGGTCTTATGTTCTCCTAACCATTATTCTTACTGGTCACCATTTTCTGAATTTCCTATTAAATGTAATGTAACCTCACAATAGGCGACTTTAATCGCCAAATGAATTGATTGACGAACATTGTTTATGGTACATTACTACGTCACAATTAACATTGTAATCACAGTATGGGCGGCGTTACGATAGCAATACCCTGTGTAGTGAATGGCCATCTAAAGGTGGGGGACACAAAAGCAATATTAGTTCTGCCAACCGTTCTTCACGACCAGAGGCATCACTGGCAAAAGTAGCCCAAACTGACAATTTACAACATACCCAAATCATCCAATCCGGGCGACCAATTTCAGTCACGGCAATCCACACACACAACCATGCAATTTTAGGCATAGACCGACCGCTAAACGGAAATATTCTGTTGGCCAAAAAAAAAATGCATGGTGTGTATCCAGCCTTAGACAATCCAATCTCTGCTCCGATGGTAAGATAAAAGCCCCAGCCCATTGGACTACCTGAACATTTACTTTGTGGAGGGAGAACAAGAATTACCTAAATGAAATCATCATTCCCCCAGCTGAGGGAGAAATGAGGAGCTGATAAAACTCCCCCTTCCCCCCCTAGGAATGGGACATTTCCTGTGTTCTACTAAAATTTCCACCGTTCCCCAATCCACATGGTAGAATACATTTGTTCCAAATAAAGGAGATGGGTCCGAACAGCAAATATCTCCTACGCTTCTGGGGAAATCCTAGCAGTGGACTGGGCTTGGGGTTGTTATTATGTCACTTTTAGGCATGTCCAACCTTTTTTAAAACAAAAAAACTGATTGACTTGTCCGTTATCTGCCCGCAACCCCAACATTTTTACCACTTTATTACATGTATTTGTACCAAACATTTAATGAGAGGTTCTTCCTTCCTTCTCCCCTCTGCCTCATGAGCTTTTTTATAAGCTTGAGGTGAAACAGCAGTCAATCACGGCCTTGATTGACTGCATGGAGGGAAGGGGCGCTTTTCGGGCAGAAGGGGGCAATAATTATGATTAAATATCTGTAGTAATGCGGTAAAGTGCAAAATATCCTTTAGGGTTGGGGTCAGGTTAATTGACCATTTTATTTATATAAAGGGAACATGCCCTTAACTTAAAAAGAGAAGCAGTTGGCAACCCCGTGCACCTATAAATCAAGTGCAAATAAGTAATATCCTCTGTACAAAAAAAAAACATGCTCTCTGGATTTAGTTGTTGATGTATGTGGCATATTTTAGTTATGTATTAATCACCTGTTTAACCTAAATCTTTACCCAACACCCCAAAGAGCAGATTAAAAGAAGTCCCCTCTCACTAAATGTGGTTTGTTAGATACATCCCAATAGCACATTGCTATAATACCACAGAGGTATCCAATAGCAGAGTGGACATAGCAGGGGGGTCCATTTCTTCGCACTTAAACACTGACCATTGAAAACAAATAATTCTTTAAAGGGGAACTGTGGTCTCTATATATATTATTAAAAAGAGCACACTCAGGATCATTCTTCTAGCTGCAGTCTACACAAGGTTTACAGCAGTATGAAGGGTGTGCTAACTTCTAGCATTTGAGCTGTGACCACACCAGCACTTGGTTCTGCCTCCAAGTTTAAGGTTGGCAGCATGCCACTGATTCAGGAATCATCAGATGCATCATATACCCTGTCCCCTAACTTTAAATCATTTTAACGCCAGTCCCAAAAATATTTTTTATTCTCTCCATAGGCAGAGGAATGAACAGAGAATGGTTTCAGGTCGGTAACTAGTTCAGAAAAGTTTAATCTTGGTGTGGGGTTTATGAAACATCTATAACACGTGCCTGTCACAAGAGACAGGGAAGTCTAGAAGTGAAACTTACACGCCTTAAGATCCATAGAAGCTAAAAAAAATCATCCTGCCTTGTTGGGCACTTGTATGGAGACCAAAGTTTTCCTTCCTTTAGTTGAGTGAGGACTTAAATAATGCTTATCTGCCCGTACATAGTCCTTTGGGATGGAATATCTTAATATGATTTAAAAATCATCAGGGTCTATTCAATAAAGTTTATCGTTTAAAATGGTGTAAATTTGCCCCAACCAATCAGATGTTAGCTTTCAAATAGGTGAAATAAGATCTGATGGGTTGGGGCCAAAATTAACACCATTTTAAACGATAAAGCTTTTATTGAATCTCCTGCATATTTGAAATATCTGTTGATTTGAAAAATCAGGACTTTACTCCAAGAGAGAATCCTCTTTCCTGAGTGTGTCATATATCTGCACATAATGAGTCTTACTTATTAGGTGCAAGAGTTCCAGTGCTACAAATCTTCAAAAACCAACCAGATTTTATCTTTTGCTGATCTCCTGGCAGTTAGATAACATCGATTGGTCATTGTAGATTCATAGCACAGGCAAACTTTTGAACCTCTCAGTACATAAACCCCAAATGTGTTTCAATTAGCAGGGGGACTGCTGGATGGTAAAAAGCTCTTTATCTGAGGAAGCCAAGCCTCAAGTTACACAAAGCATTAATACGCTTATTTATTGTATAGTTTTTCCGTATAGGGAAGGTAAGTCAGTATATCCAGGAGTCTGCGTTCGGCCCTCTCCCTATGCGCATATCCAGCCAGCATTAGAATCTCAGATAAGATAACCTTAACAAGAAAATGTACAGCACAAGACATAGCCAATCATTACAGTAATGCATCTCACTGCTTGTAACCGTTTAGCCTCGCAGTTAAACACACCAGCAAACTACCCTGAGGTATCGGGTTGGGCACACAGGACAGGAAAATCAGAAAGGAAAATGGAAACAACTTCACAAAATGAGATTTTCACATATGTATAATTCAAGGAGAACTATAGTGTGTAAACGTTATTTATTTTAAACAGTAACTGGGGAAGGAGGTAGGATTTCTCATCCCTACCTCCCAATATTGTTTCTGTGAGAAACATCAGCACAAAGAAAACTGCTTTTTCCAGTGCCTCAGAACTATCTTTAATATAGTAAAGTCTAGGACACTAACATGGCAAAAGAAAACTGTATGTGCTGAACTCGTCAACAAAATGATATACCCTCCTACCTCCCTGCACCAGGTACTTCTCATTTTAAAAAGAGTATAGTTTGTCCTTGTTTGACCTGGGCCCCATCTCCAGACTTAACAACATAAATGGACCAGTGAATTGAAGGAAGCCCAATCTCCTTATTTGTTACCTTTGGTGAACACTCAACGTCAGGACCGTAACCTCTGAATCCATTAAGAGACGTCTGTCAACGCAATTTTCTTCCACCTGGTAAAATAAAACACACACAAGAATGTTAATATTTGCAGTGATTATTGTAGTTTATCTTTTACCTTGTTATTTATAAAATCAAATAATCACTTGCACTGAAACACCGTAAAATGAACCCCTCTGACTATTCTATGGGAGGTAGAAAGACTTATTCCTACCGCTGTTTTGCTTTATTTTAAAGTAATTAGCGTTTGCAGCTTTCAGTCTACCTGGCTGAGTTCAATGTAAAATATAGTGCCAAGTTGGGAGTCAGGCATAGAAATGGCCTACCTGACTAAGTCTCAGTGAGACTGAAAGCTGCAAGCACTCTGCTTTACAAGAATTGTCATAATTAGGAATACGTACTTGCTCAACCTCCCCTTTGTTGAATCCAGTGTGATATAAATAAAGGCTGGTTATCTACAGCATTCATTTCACTCACATCCATAAGCAAAAGGGGAGCTGCACTGGCATTCCTGGAAGGAACTTCTACTATACGCAATACAGACAATGATGTAATACTCATTTTAATCGGAAATCTGAGCACACATACTGTAGGGGAAATTTTTTTTTTATTCTGAACTTCTTCATTTTTCATTTTAAAGGGAATAGACTTTGGCATGCTCGGGTACCATAAGTACCCAGGCGGGCAACACAGGAAATACGTTTGTTGCTGAATCTTGACTTGAATGAACAACAGACCATGAAAAATGTGTGTTCATTACAGAACAAAGTTCAAACGTGCCGCTTGATAAAATAAATCTGGTTTCAATTCCCCAAACCTACAGGGCTAGTACAGAAGGAATGGCAATGGCTTACCGGACCGGTATAGATTAATGGAACGCATAATCCACCAGGCCAAAGGTTATGTTTACTTGGGGCAAAACCTTTTAGATGGTGTTAAATCATATGTTGTCACAATGAAAGGGGAGGGACATGAAGACACGGGGTGGGACTGTTTAAAGGATCTTCATTAAAAACCGTAGACCAATTTGCTTTGTTCTAAATACGAGTCCACCATCTATTCAGCACCTGTCTCTCAAAAGGTATATATCTCTCCACTTTGATTCCTTTAATGCTTAATGGTTCAAGTTTTTTACCTATAGATGAAACTCGGAGGGAAAACAACCTGAAACAAAAAGAGGAGAGTCAATGCTGAAAAAAGGCGGGGTTAATTTAAATAATGATCTAAGTGTATGGCAATAGGGTAAAGGGTAGATGAACTAGAAACGTTCCAATAGACGTTATAGGGGGAAGAGATTGATCAAACCAAAGAGTGGACTGGACTAGAACATTTCAACTAAAGCTTTAATGGGGAACTGTGGTGGGGATTGTGACGCAGCACATCATGTGACTGTCCAGACTGAGACAGACAAGACAGATAAAAGAAGTGTAACTTTACAAGCTTATAACTTAAGATCCAGTAGACCTCATCCTAGGTTTCTTTGAAGGCATTAGAGGACACATGTTGGAGACCAGTTACCCTTTAATGGGGAGTCATTAACTCAGAGGATAGAACACAAAGATCCAATGAACCTTGAATGAATGTAAGCAGAAACCAATAATAACAAAGAAACATAGACATTGTAACCAAAAACCCTATTTAGCAAGGTATAGAAACGGTTTTTACTGAAAATTATTTTGCACTCTTATTTCTAACCAGTAAACAACTGCATAAATCAAATTGTCCAGTCCAGTAACCCTAGTCCCAACCACTCAACAAGCCACTGGCTTGGGCATGCTCAGTGCACGCAGAGAGATAGGGTTGTCGCCCAAAACTGTAAGTTTACACAGTTGGCTTTAAAGAAAGAATTAAATTTTGGACAGATGAACTCATTTGTTAGATGCAGGTTCTTCGGTCCTTTCCAGCAATGGACCAGACTCTCTCACCAGAGGAAAGGTGATAAGTTTAAAGGTGTGCAATGGGGATGCTAATAATTAGCCAATAATGTTGCAAATTAATGAAATCCCACCTGTCTAAAGCACCCAACCGATTTTGATTCTTGATCGCAAAGCTCGAAATGTCGAAACCAGTTTTCCGTTTTTCCTATTCAGTGATTTCGTAGAAAACAAAATTTCCGACCCGAGAAAGATCGAGGCCTTGAGCGTTCTTCAGATCGGATTTCTGATCGTTGCCCTGATTGGAATTCCGATCAGAAGAATGTCTGCCCCTGTATGACTAGCTTTTAGAACTAAGAAGTTTGTTACAATTGCTGAGAAGAGACTATAAAAGATGGCGTGACTTTCTTTATTTTCTAATTGTGTCGAGACCTCGGGGGAAACCTCATAGACCTTTGGAGAACTCTGTACCAAGAAATCCAGACGCACGCAACCAAAGCGAGAAAATGGCCTAAGGGCAGCCTGCAACAGAGTGAGGCCCTGGGGATCTACAGGAATAGGACAATCATTCAGTTTCTTTCCCGCTGTTGACTGGTTTGGCAGCAAAAATGCAAAGCGAGTGTACAATCTGGAACCGACCGAGGCAGGAGACCGGACTGGAGAATAACATTACTCTAGGCCATGTCAGGGGTCATTAAAATTACACAAACCGATTGGTAACATCAGAAGCAATGAAAATGTTCAGATGGTAGTTTAATAAACTCTAGAAAAAAAAGTATAGGGAATAGGTTAAAACTGAAAAAGTAGGAGGGGAAAATGATAGTAACTGCCATATGATTAATCCCAAAGAACAAATTATAATAAATAATCACCGGCAATAAAGAAATACATGTAGAGTTGAAGATAAAACACTTACAATTTGTTTTTCACTATTACAGCGAGATACAGCGAAAGCAGTCCATTCGTTAGCTCTATTTCCCTGAGTGAAAGCACACTGAGCATGTCTGAATCAGTGACCCGGGCAAGGGGAGGGGTTAGAAGCAACTAAAGGCTTTGATTTCCAACAAGTGAGGCTCTGAATAGGAAACTAGTTAGAAAAGCAACAGTAATGCATTTTTTAAAAATCAGTTCTACACTGAACTTCTGAGATGATTCATATGTTTTATCACGGTAAATATTATATCTTCTCTATTATTATTTTAAATCACGGTAATCAATAGTATAGCAAAACATGCCTTAATCACGGTAATCATATGTATAGCACATGCCTAAATCACTGTATATCATATATATAGCACATGCCTTAAATCACGGTATATCATATGTTATAGCACATGCCTTAAATTATATTATATACAGAGCGTGAAAAAGGGAATAAACATGTAAGCATTGAATAGGGTGTGTATGTATGTATACTATATACAGAGCGTGTGGCTCAACTGATTTATATTATTTGTATAACGTAATATATCAAATGATATTATACGCAGTTAAACTACTAGTAGAAGAAGTTACTTCCCCACTCTGGTGTGATAGGCAATGTTTACCACAAATAATCTAATTACAGTATAGTGTATACCACAAATAACACTGTACAGCATATACCACAAATAATGCTATATTAGATGTATAGCGTATCCCGAATAATGCTATATTATATGTATAGCGTATACCACAATAATGCTATAATTATATGTATAGCGTATACCAACAAATAATGCTATATTATATGTATAGCGTATACCACAAATATGCTATATTATTTGTATAGCGTATACCACAAATAATGCTATATTATATGTATAGCGTATACCACAAATATGCTATATAGTATTGTATAGCGTATACCACAAATAATGCTATATTATTGTATAGCGTATACCACAAATAATGCTATATATATGTATCAGTGTATACACAAATATGCTATATTATATGTATAGCGTATACCCACAAATAATGCTATATTTTAGTGGTATACCTCAAATCCTGCTATATTATAGTATGTGTACCACAAATATTATTTATGAGATTTATACATACCAAACTTTGTAGGACAATTCTTATACTAAATACAGGCGCCTCTGCTCCCTTACTATATGTCACATCACGTCGCCCCGAAGAGCTTACATCTAAGCATATTATTTGACACATCATCTCTATAGTGAGTCTTTATGATTGTGGGGGAAACCGGAGGGCCCAGAGGAAACCCACACGCAAGCACGGGGGAACATACAAACTCCTTGCAGATTGTCCAAGGGTGGACTCGAACAAAGGACTTCAGCACTGCAAAGCATCAGTGTTGTTAAATCACGGTATAATCATATATATAGCACAGTGTTATAAGCACATGCCTTAAATCACGGTATATATATATATAGCACATGCCTGTAATCACGGTATCATAATATAGCACAGTGTTATAGCACATGCTTAAATCACGGTATATCATATATATAGCACATGCCTTAATCACGGATATCATATGATAGCACATGCCTTAAATCACGTTTATCATATGTATAGCACTGCCTTAAATCATGGTATATCATATATAATAGCACATGCCTTAAATCACGGTATATCATATGTATAGCACATGCCTTAAATTATATTATACACAGAGCTTGAATAAAGGGAATAAACATGTAAGCAATTGAATAGGGTGTGTATGTATGTATACTATATACAGAGCGTGTGGCTCAACTGATGTTATATTATTTGTATAACGTATAATCAAATGATATTATATACGCAGTTTAAACTACTAGTAGAAGAAGTTACTTCCCCACTCTGTGGATAGGCAATGTTTACCACAAATAATATGCTATATTACATGTATAGTATACCACAAATAACACTGTACAGCATATACCACAAATAATGCTATATTATATGTATAGCATACCACAAAATGCTATATTATATTATAGCGTATACCACAATATGCATATTATATTAAGCGTATACCACAAAAATGCTATATTAACATGTATAGTGTATAACCACAAATAACACTGTACAGCATATACCACAAATAATGCTATATTATATGTATACGTATACCACAAATAATGCTATATTATATGTTAGCGTATACCACAAATAATGCTATATTATATGTATAGCGTATACCACAAATAATGCTATATTATATGTATGGCATACTGTCCCCACCCTAATACCTTTCCACTATAGATGTTTGGAAACTAACAACTCCCAGCATGCTTTAGTTGCTGGGAGTTGTAGTTTCCAACCACCTATAGTAGAAAGGTATTGGGGTTACTGTATGGCATACTGTCCCCCCAGACCCCCCCCCAGCTCACTTACCATACCTGGTCTTCAGTCTTCATCTCTCTGCCGGCTGCCGCTCGCTCTGTGCAGAGCCGGCAGTTCCCAGTACTCGCTTCGCGCTGCGCGATGATGACATCGCGCACCCGTGAAGAACTACTGGGAACTGCCGGCCTGACTCGGCTGCTTCTGGATTGAGGTAAGTTACTATTGACTCGAGTATAAGCCGAGGCAAGGTTTTTAGGTTGATTTTTAAACCTAAAAACCTCGGCTTATCTCGAGTATATAACGTATAGGATAGCGTATGCCACCAATAATGCTATTGATATGTATAGTTATCGTATGCCACAATAATGCTATATTATATGATACGTTATGCACAAATATGCTATATTATATGTATAGCGATGCCCCAATGCTATATTATATGTATAGCGTATGCCCAATAATGCTAATTTATGTATAGCGTATGCCCAAAAATGCTATTATATGTAATAGCGTATGCCACAATAATGCTATATATTGTAGAGCGTATGCCACAAATAATGCTATATTATTGTTAGCGTATACCACCAAATAATGCTATATTATATGATAGCGTAATACCACAAATACTGCTATATATATGTATAGCGTATACCACAAATAATGCTATAATGGCTATAAATATGTAATAGTGTATACCCTCAAATCATGCTATATAATGTATAGTGTATACCACAAATATTATTATTATTGAGGATTTATACAACGCAAACATCTTCCGTAGCGCTTTACAATTAACATGTATACATTCACATCACGCCCTGCCCCGAAGAGCTTACAATCTAAGCATATTTATTTGACACATACATTCCTATCAGTATGTCTTTATGATTGGGGGAAACCGGAGGGCCCAGAGGAAACCCACGCAAGCACGGGGAAGAACATACAAACTCCTGCAGATGTGTCCAAGGGGGAATCGAACAAAGGACTTCAGCACTGCAAAGCATCATGTTGTTGTAAATCACGGTATATCATATATATAGCACAGTGTTATAAGCCATGCCTTAATCACGGTATATCATATATATAGCACATGCCTTAAATCAGATATCATATATATAGCACAGTGTTATAAGCACATGCCTTAAATCACGGTATATAATATATATAGCACATGCCTTAATCACGGATATCATATGTATAGCACATGCCTAAATCACGGTTTATCATATGTATAGCACATGCCTAAATCATGGTATATCATATATATAGCACATGCCTTAAATCACGGTTATCATATGTATAGCGCACATGCTTAATATATTATAACACGAGCTTGAATAAGGGAAT
The DNA here is from genome assembly GCA_019447015.1 of Hymenochirus boettgeri. NCBI lineage: Eukaryota > Metazoa > Chordata > Amphibia > Anura > Pipidae > Hymenochirus > Hymenochirus boettgeri. The sequence goes on from CM033469.1 coordinate 28,546,237, forward strand.
AAACATGTAAGCAATTGAATAGGGTGTGTTGTATGTATACTTATCAGAGCGTGTGGCTCAACTGATGTTATATTATTTGTATACCGTATATATCAATGATATTATATACGCAGTTAAAACTACTAGTAGAAGAAGTTACTTCCCCACTCTGGTGGTGATAGGCAATGTTTACCACAAATAATATGCTATATTACATGTATATGTATACCACAAATACACTGTACAGCATATACCACAAATAATTCTATATTATATGTATAGCATTACCAATAATGCGATATTATATGTATAGCTGATACACAAATAATGCTATATATAGTATAGCGTAACCACAAATATGCTATATTACATGTATAGTGTATACCACAAATAACACTGTACAGCATATACCACAAATAATGCTATATTATTGTATAGCGTATACCACAAATAATGCTTATTATATGTATAGCGTATACCACAAATAATGCTATATTATATGTATAGCGTATACCACAATAATGCTTATTATATGTATGGCTACTGTCCCCCACCCTAATCCTTTCCACTATAGATGTTTGGAAACTACAACTCCCAGATGCTTTAGTTGCTGGGAGTTGTATTTCCAACCACTTAGTAGAAAGGTATTGGGGGTTACTGTATGGCATACGTCCCCCAGACCCCCCCCCAGCTCACTTACCATACTGGTCTTCAGTCTTCATCTCTCTGCCGGCTGCCGCTCGCTCTGTGCAGAGCCGGCAGTTCCCAGTACTGCTTCGCGGCTGCGCGATGATGACATCGCGCACCCGTGGAAGAAACTACTGGGAACTGCCGGCCTGACTCGCGGCTGCTTCTGGATTGAAGGTAAGTTTACTATTGACTCGAGTATAAGCAGGCAAGGTTTTTAGGTTGATTTTTAAACCTAAAAACCTCGGCTTATACTCGAGTATATACGGTAATGTATAGCGTATGCAATATGCTAAATTATATGTATAGCGTATGCCACAAATAATGCTATATTAATGTAGAGCGTATGCCACAAATATGCTATATTATATGTATAGCGTATGCCCAATAATGCTATATTATATGTAGCGATGCCCCAAATAATGCTATATTAATGTATGCGTATGCCCCAACATAATGCTATATTATATGTATAGCGTATGCCCCAAAATATGCTATATTATATGTATAGCGTATACCAAAATAATGCTATATTATTGTATAGCGTATACCACAAATCAAATTTATATAGTAAGCTATACCATAATGCTATATTATGTATAGCGTATACCACAAATAATGCTATTATATGATATGCGTATACCACAAATAATGCTATATTATATGTATAGCGTATACCACAAATAATGCTATATTATATGTATAGCGTATACCACAAATAATGCGATACTTATATGTTATAGCGTATGCCAAATAATGCTATATTATATGTATAGCGTATGCCACAAACTATGTATATTATATGTATAGCGTATGCCACAAATAATGCTATATTTATGTAAAGCGTATGCCACAAATAATGCTATATTATGTGTATTAGCGTATACCCCGGTACCAACAATAATGCTATATTTAGTGTATACCTCAATCAGGCTATATTATATGTATAGTGTATACCACAAATATTATTATTATTGTGGATTTATATAGCGCCAACATCTTCCGTAGCGCTTTACAATTACATGTATACTTCACATCACGACGCCCTGCCCCGAAGAGCTTACAATCTAAGCATATTTATTTCACATAAATCCTATCAGTTTGTCTTTATGATTGTGGGAGAAACCGGAGGGCCCGGAGGAAACCCACGCAAGCACGGGAGAAGATACAAAACTCCTTGCAGATGTCCAAGGGTGGAATCGAACAAAGAACTTCAGCACTGCAAAGCATCAGTGCTAACCACTGAGCCACCGTGCTGCCCCATATACATATATACATACAAATGATGCTATATTATCTGTAAATTTTGCTTTGTTGTATACATACAGCAGTTTCATGCCTCAATGTGCCCTCGGTGAACTGCCACTACACTAAAAGAACAAGTACAAACAAATAATTCTGTCTGGTGTCCTGGCCTTGGTATTCAGAAAAGCCCCGATTATAACATCAGAACAGCTTTGTTGATCAGCCTTTCGCTTCTTCCAACCAACCAGAAAACAATAATACCTGTATATAGGAATTGGGGAGACAGCTTGTACAGAGGCAGATTAATATTCACATGCTAAACACGAAAATTAAACACCCACATCAGATGTTGATGTCAGGAGGGAGATAATCCTTATACAGCAAAATCTATTGTTTTTAATATAATATATTACATGCAGAAGATTTCAGTTCCTTTTGTATTAACGAAAGACAATCCCCCTACTCCCCCACCACCTAACGAAGCTCAGACAAATTAAATTCAGTCTGCGGGTGTCTTGGAGATTGTCTTCCCAGATAGCCGGTGATTTGGTTTAGAAGACAGGTTCTACTCCTATGGATTTGCACAGATTTTAGAGGCTTAGTCAGGGGAGACAAATTGCCGTGTAGGACGCGTTGTCTTGGAAACGCACAAAGCATAACACGGAAAATAGAGGGGAAAATAGGGGGGGGGAGAAATAATAACTGTCACAGTGAATTCACCTGGTGAAAAGGACAATGCCACGCTAGAACCGGTTACAATTTACTGTCCAAGAGAAACAGGGACGTTTAATTAAAAAATACTTAAAGGGCAACTGTGTCCTCCAAACAAGCTAGGGTTAAATGAAAGCCTGCAGTATTTCCTTTAAAATGAGCAGACAATCACATCTCTGGCTGGAGCCTGTGAGACATTCATAGGGGTGAATGTTCAAGCTTCCTGTTTCCAGTAGCCTTGAGTGACATCACCTGACCTCTGCCCCGCCCATCCGCCCGGGGGGAGAAGCATGCTCAGTACAGACTTAATGCTGGGAAATCCGTAAGTCCCTGGTGGAAAAAAAATTTACAGTCGAGAAGGGGAGCCTATTAATGCAGACAGAGGCTGGTCACATGGCTGAAAACAGGTTTTACCAGGAAAGTAATATTACTGAACCTTTCCAGCAATAACTTCTCACAAATTTTTATCTAGAGATGTTATTTAGGTTTTTTTTGAAGGTACGATGGAAGGATTTTATATAATTATTACTAGTTTGGAAGAATTGGAGACCACAGTTCCCCTTTAAGACTTAATTGAAGGGAAAGTTCATCTAAAAAATACTATAAAGTAAATATAAATAAATCATTTGATTTTATTCATCTTTTACATTTAAAGGGGGGGGAACTCTGATCATAAATTAAAGGGCATGTCCACCCTTAAAAAAACCAAAACTGGTGACTTGCACTGGCGTAACTACTACACCCGCCACGCGGGGGGTGGCCCGGTTCTTATAAACTGCTTTTTTTGGTTTCATTTTTGTTTTTGTTTTTAACTTGCGCTGTGTAAGGTCCTGTACCGGAACTTCTCTGGATCGGGGAGAGGGAACCGGAAGTGAAGAGCTGCGCCCCCCGCCCGCAAGAAAAAGAGCAGCCCTGCCCACCTAGTTGATAGGTAACTGCTGGTGTGTGCTACTGGTTCCATCTGTGCCCGCGCGTTGTCCTACTCCTCTAGTCCAGACTGTGGCTGCTATCGTGTGAAATGAATGACACTTTACAGAGATAGATAGATGACAGACAGACGTCAATGATAGATAGATAGACAGATAAACAGACAAACAGACAAGATAGACAGATAGAGATAGACAGATAGAAGATAGATAGATATATAGTTAGATAGTCAGATTATACCGACAGATAGATAAGACAAATAGATAAGAACGAACAGATAGATAAGATAGACAGCAGATAGTCAGATATACAGAGATAGACAGACAGACAGATAAGACAGACAGATAAGACAGATAGATAAGACCAGATAGATAAGATAGACAGGCAGATAGGCAGATAGTCAGATATACAGAGATAGACAGACGACAGACAGATAGATAGATAAGATAGACAGACAGACAGCAAAGTAAAAGTTCCAGGCACTCTCAGTCTTGTGCAAAAAAAAAAAAATTTATTCAATGTGCAAACCACACAAGTAGCAATGTTTCGGTCCCCCCCCTTCTGGACCTTTATTAAGCCATCTAGATAGATACAGTAGATATAGACAGAGTGACAGACAGAAAAAATAGACATAGATAGGTAGATCGATAGATAGATAGATAGGTGGACAATATATAGACATAAGTAACAGATAGATAGCTAGATGGATAGATAGACAGATTATTTTTTTGCAATTATAGCCAGTAGTTGTGTCAGGGGAGGAGCGAGTTGTGGTTGGTGGCGTGGGGGCCCCATCCAAATTTTGCTGGGGGGCCCACTGATTTCTAGTTACGCCCAGGTGACTTGTCCTTATCTGCCCCAAAACCACAACTCGCTATTTTTACCAGTTTTATTACATGCATTTATAACCATTTATTTAATGATATGTTCTATTCCTTTCTGGCAAATGCCACTTCCCTCTGCTCAATGAGCTTTTTAGAGCTTGAGCATGTGCAGAGGAGGGCAGGTGATACATTAGTCAATCATTGGCTGTGACATCAGCAGTCACTCCAATTGGGGGAGGGCCAGTCTTCAAGAAAAATCTTGAAGTACTTGATGTAAATCTCCCAATTATAAATTTATTATCTTTACAGGATTAAGGAGTTTGCTGTGCAGGCTTTGATTTCCTTTTAAAAAAAGCTTGTGATGCCTGTATCACTTCTATCACTTGACAGTCCTAGTTATGTGTGGTAATGCAAAGCAGATCCTAATTATATGACCCAATTATTTTTAAAGTAAAAGTTACCTGGGAATATGTAATTGTAACAACCATTAAGACTAATTAATACAAACCCAAAGCATAGCTAGAATATAGAGCATTGAACCAATTCATATTAAAACCTATTTAGTTCAATGGAAATAATTCATTAATTAAATGAAAGCAAACATTATAACATTGGGAATAAATACTTTAAAAGTAAGAGGATAATTCGAGAAAATACCAGATTTATAGCACAGAAACAGCTGAAATACGAAGTATCACCCATTTTTCCAAGGAATCCCAACAAAACAAACATAGTAAAATCTTACAGAACTGCAGTTATTGCCCTGTTTCCTAGCTCAGTGAGTCCAGGCATGCTCACTGAGATGAATTCTCCATAGCTACTTTGTATCTCTGTGCAAAGGGCAGGGGTAGAAAAATAAATGGAGAGCTTTGTATAATGAAATATTTAAAGGATATTTTAATCAGGGAATCTTAGAAGTGATACAGAAACATGAAGGATAATTTAAAATACACAGTCCCACAAACAAATTAAATTTCATCTACATCTCAAAAGGTTAGTTTAAAGGGACATTAAGGGCTCAACCCCCCACAGCAATTAATGAACAAATACTAAGTTCTTACTTATGTAACTAAGTGGTCCAGGTGTGAAATTGCCCCAGACCCTTCACCTCATAACGTTGCACACATTATAGGTAAGTAAAACCATACTGCTTACCCATCCATCCTGATGGCCCAAGTGCTGGCACCCCGAGCCCGTCGCAAGGCTGAAACAGTGAAAAGTAAGTAGAGTAGGGATCCGCACTAGCAAGTGCCGAACAGGAAATCAAACACACCTGATGCGTTTCAGACTAACAGTCCTTAATCATAGGCACATCTAAAAGGCCAATGCAATAATATCAGCAAGTGTGTATGGGGAAAAAAATGTCCGACGTCAATGCCAACTACCACGTGGGCAGACAAAAAACAATGTCTGTCCAATTGTCTCCCTTCACCTGAGTAGAGGGATACCATTGCAACATGTATGCTCCGTGCTCAAACAATCCCCATACAGGGGAGTTCAGTGGGTGACGTGTACTTGACAATTGCACAATATGTGACAGCAGTTGCAGTGTGTTGCCAACAAAGCTGCAGTGAACTAAACAATCCAGATTCAGCAGTTGTAAACTGGCTACCACTGGGTACACAGCTTAGTAATCTGATAACAGATGATAGTCAGATAGTACCTTTCTGGCCACAACGGTTCTATCTGTACAAGGAGGGTAGTTCGGGATTCGGGCAGGATTTGTCTTTTATTGGCCATGTGTGTAGCCAGCTTAGGCCAGTAATACAGCCTGGACGGTCAGTTAATTATTGGGAGAGTCTTTATGTGGTCCATATTGGAGCTAAAAGTTTTGTTTTTTTTTTGCCAGACTCTGAATAGAGAAACTGATCATTTTTTGATCCTTCGTTACTTTCCTAAAACAGACACACAAATGTGCGAAGTCAGTAAAAATTTTCACATAGTCAGACCACTGGTACAGGCATGCTCAGTGTCCTTCATCTAGAGAGATGGAGGAGGAGCTGTCTGTCCAATGAGCTATTTGTGAGGATGTAAACTTATGTTCTGATATTTCAGGCCTGATCGGTCCGTAGTGACCGAAATAATTTCCGCCCATGACGGACCTATGTCAAAATTTGATTGGCAATAGCAGTAATTTGATCCAGCCAAAAATTCAGGTCTTAATAAGAAGTTTTTGTCCAAACAAAAAAAAAGTTGGTGTCTAAAATGGACGTTTATCGTATAGTCACGAGTCGGGCATCGCACGTCTGGACCCACATATTTGTGTCTCTTGTTAGGAATCACTTGGAAAGCACGTAAACAAAACCCACAATAATCCAAATGTGTGCCGTCAGGTAAAATGGGAGGACTGGGCTTCTTTTTAACTCTTTCAGAAAATAAATGAGTTTCCCCTTTAACAGATGTTCTAATTCACACAAAAACACATCCATGCAACCAGTGTCGCCGAAAAAAAACAAATTAAGCATCATCCGAGATCTGCTGTAATGAGCTTCTGCTCCGTGACTAATTATGTCATCATAGTTCCAACAGAACGCTCTCCTAATGGTTTCCCAATCGGGTTTTAAGTACCATGTGATTACTTCAACTCAGAAATGCAAATGACCTTCCCCGTTTTCATGACCATTCTCTCCGTCACACTCCACCAAAACAATGACATTGGAACAAAAAATTTCACAACACCAGCTCTTTTTCCACCGCAACAATCCATTCAACTCCTTCAAAGTTCAGTATTGTGAAGGCAAAGTAAGTCATACACAGACCAATATTTTCCCAAATGGATTTCCAATAGTTTCAGCCAATCAGAAAATCCATCAGAAAAAAACCTCGAAGCTCCCCACCTTTTTTGCAGAGATGGGGACTAAAAGGAGGACGGGGGAAAAGTTTGTGCCTTGCCCGACCTAAGTTTTTTTCCGATATCGATCAGAAATACGGATACCACAGGGCGATTCTACTTTTTGAATCCCAAAAATTTGATAACGTGTTGCCATGCTTAAGGCCTGGTAAAAAACAAATTGTGGAGCATATGGCTCGTTACACACAATACAATATTTCCATCCAACCGATATTACTGTGTATCTATGGTCTGCCAGAAATATTGTATGTGTGTAGGTGGGGGCTTCAAAACTGATCTCATCATCCGGATGGAATGTATGTTGGTAAATCACGCCAATCTGTGCAGTTCCTATGGGACCGCACGATGGTCTGCAAACGGACAGCCACGATCAAAAGGATTTGTCCCCTGCCGACCGCTCTCTGCTGGCAAGTTAGTCGGCTGGGTTCATTATCGTCCGTGTGTACCCTGCCTTAAAGGAAAATATACTGGATTTCCATACAAATTAAGAATGCAGGAATTAGTCTCATGATATGTAGGTAGGAGACCGTGGGTTAAATTAAATAGAAGCCCTTCGCATGAAAATAAGTGTAGCCTCAACCGCAAAGATGTAAATAACATTATATTCTGAATGTTGCCGTTAACCCTCAAAAATATAAATATTAACACCATTGACTGCACTTGAGAATCCCTTTCCGCATTCTTGTACGTCCTGTCTATCTGCGGCTCGGAGGGTGTTGGGCGAGGTCCATGGCCCAGGTTGGAAATATACAATAAGCCCTGGAGTTTAAATGAAAAATCACATGCTTTCTGCAAATTAAATAAACAACCATTTACCAATCTAGAGAAGCATTTATATTAAATTATTTAGATGGTTATGGTGAATATTGCGGTAATATCCAAATCCACCCTCGCTACACTACAAGGAGTCTAGTTATTCCTGTGCCTCATAAAGGTTATTCAAGCAAATGTGTGAATGTGATGGGTAGACACGGGCTATATTCTGGCAGATCCATTGCACATTGGAACAGAATTTACCACCCTCCAAGCAGAAAATGACTTTTTTGCCTTTGCTTTCTGGGCAGGGTAACTAAGCCAAGGGAAGACGCCATGTTGGGGAAGCTGTATGAAGGAAAATGGATAGAACATTATTTATAAGAATACCATAGAGTGTATTTTGAATGAACAAGAAGCAGATTATATAACCGTAGATTATTCTGTAAACAATCAGTAACTTAATTTAAAACCACAATATATAGAAATTGGGCTGTTGTACATCCATATTAAATTGCAACTAGAGATAGTGACGGCCAGTTCGCGGATCCGGCCCAGGATTCGCGGCGGTTCACTCGTTTGCGAACGGCCGATATCGCGGATTTTCCGGTTTTCCACCTTCCGAACTTTTCCGCACCGCGTTTTCGGAAATTTCCGAAATTACAAGGATTTCTCGTATTTTCGAAAATACGAGAAATCCTCGTAAATTCAAAATTTTCACGATTTTTCATTTTAGGACGGAGCAACCCCATTTCGGGTCCGTATTTTCGAAGAATCCTCGTATTTCAAAGAACGGATTTTGCCGAACTTTCATTTAATGGGTCCGCTCGCGGATTTTGAAGTTCGGACATCTCTACTAGAGAACAATATATAATACATAAAAACAAAACAAGAATTTAGTGCACAAACAAATTCTAATTGTATATTGGTTATAACTCCATAAGGTTCCTGCTAGACCCTGGATAAATAAAAGCAATTAGTTTAATAATTGGCCAAATTATTTTAACTGGTCTTAAAATAATTTGGCTGATTTATTGAACTAATGACTTACCGTCTTCAAACCATCTGACATACCAGGGGAAGCATTGCCATTTATTTTGAAATAATTCAGCCTACTATGAAAAGGTTTGATAGAAGCAGAGGGACGATATATTATTACAGCTCGGCAGAAAAAAAAAGCAATGTGGCATGTCCCTCCGCACAAGACAATTAAAGGAAGACACAAAAAGTAAAACCTATTACCAAGTCCAATGAATAAATTCTCCTTGCCACTGTTTTCCAGTTGCTACGACACGCTAACTGTAGCTGCCAATTTATATAAATCACTTCATTCCCTTCTACAATACCCAGACCCACAATCACCCGTGTCCTGAACAGACCCTACAAGACCAAGATCAAAATGAGACTTTTATTCATTTGCTGGTTTCAAGGTGAGGACAAAATTTTGGTCTGTACACATGGCAAGATAATTCTCCCAGCTGACCGCTCACCACCTATCCATCAGACCGATGAATAAGCATTAGGAGTGGCCGGCAGTTTGCTGCGACTAGTGGTCCACACAATTGGACATATTTTACAGACGAGCCTCACTGAACTTTTGTCAAATTGCCCGACATCAGTTGCTTCGACATGCTTATGTGTACCCTATAGATACACCCCCGACCACAAAATTTATAGACTTGACCACCCCTATCTATAGATCACCCTACACAACCCTTCTTGTAGATTACTGAACACACCCTATCAATAGCTCACCTGATCACACCTCGTTTATAGCTTTTCTGACCACACCCTATTTAAAGCTCATCTGACCACACCATATTTTACCCTATTTATAGTTCATCTGACTACACCCTATTAAAGCTCATCTGACCACACCTATTTAAAGCTCATGTGACCACCACACTATTATAGATATCTGACACGCCCTCTTTATAGATCATCTGACCACGCCCTCTTTATAAGCATCTGACCACAGACCTGACCACGCCCTCTTTATAGATCATCTGACCACGCCCTCTTTAGTATATCAGCTGACCCCCACGCACGCCCGCTCTTTATAGATCATCTGACCACGCCCTCTTTATAGATCATCTGACCCGCCCTCCTTATAGATCATCTGACCACGCCCTCTTTATAGATCATCTGATCACACCCTCTTTTAGATCATCTGATCACACCCCCTTTATATATCTTGACCACACACCTTAATATGCTCAACTGACCACACCCGTATTTTAGATTATATGACCACACCCTATCTATGATTACAAAGCTTCTCCCACTTCTCCCCCCCCTCCACCTGTCCATTGGTAAAACGTACCTGCAACTCAACAAAAACAATATTAACATATTAAAACTGCCACTGGAGGTGTGCTGTTGTTACGGAGTAATGTTTCCCTTTGGGAAAAAGCAATTTGGTAGCACCCAGTCATTTAAACAAAAAAACAAACAATTGACAACAATAGTAAAACGCCAATATATTTTCGAACATTAATACAAACAATATTGGTGCCAAATGATCTACAAAAAAAATGAGAGTTGCATACTGTCTGCCTTCCCCACTTATCCATCAAAACTTTGGCACTGATAAAATGGCCCCTGGTGTCACTAAATAATTTTAAAGGGTATCTCCACTGGTTATAATAAATGTAGTATTTAGTTTATTGAAGACAAATATTTTTATTCTTCAATAAACGATCTATAGGGTAAGTTAGCTTTTCTACTGGCTCCTGCGGGTTTTATTTTTTATTTTTTATTTTGATTATACCAGTGGAGATACCCTTTAATATCTTTGAGCACACATCACAGCAGCGCATGAATATTGTAAATATGCAGATAGAGAACTTTTCTAGTTTGGGTGGCTATGGTGCAGCTCTCATCCAAGGTTTCTTTATGCTAATTGTATCTTTTCGAACTACATTTCTAGCTTCAAGATTATCCTTCGTTAAATACAGGACGGTCTCTGAAACTTCAAATACTCGGGTTTTCTTAAAGGAATACAATTTCCTCAATATGCAACTCCCACACATTAATCAACACAGCTTAGCAGATAAATATAAGCCTCTTTATCTCTGTGCCCAATATTCAAGGAGTAGGATTTATTGCACAAATTTAAACCAAATTATACCATAAATGTAAAACCTAGTTGGTAAATAGGTGGTAGCTCATGTGGAAACGGGATTCGCAATGAGATGTGTAACAGTAGTGTTTAATGGAAACAAACACCGACGAAACATCTTGAAAAATACACCTTGCCAAATCATATGAAAAGGGTCATGGCGATTATGATTGGTTGTTCTTTCTTGGTCAAACCTGATTGGTCACCTTACAGAGCCAGAGGCAATTTCTGCAGCAGTATAATAAGCAGCTAATCATAATATTCCACAAGTGGAAGGTAAATACATAGCGGCTGCCAGAGAATTGATCCTTGGTTAACAGATATGATAAAATGACAAAAAGCTGTCATGTGGTTACATTGGAAAGCAAAATGGACAAACCTGCAGTGTGCATCTAATCAAGGGAAAGAGGGGGTAGCGCGCCATAGTAATCTATTCTAATCTTGAGTGCCTCCTCAAGATTGCAAAGATTAATAGTAAATGGTTCACGGTTGCAATCTGAAATTGTGTATGAATCCTATGGATGGTCTTATGTTCTCCTAACCATTATTCTTACTGGTCACCATTTTCTGAATTTCCTATTAATGTAATTAACTCACAATAGGCGCCTTTAATCGCCAAATGAATTGATTGACGAACATTGTTTAGTGGTACATCATCTACGTACATTAACATTGTATCAAGTATTGGTCGGCGTTACATAGCAATTACCCTGTGTAGTGAATGGCCTCTAAAGGCGGTACACAACATGCAATATTAGTTCTCTCAACCGTTTCTTCATTCACGACCAAAGGTCATCACTGGCAAAAGTAAGCCACAACTGACAATTTACCAACATACCAAAACCACATCCAATCCGGAGCGACCAATATCAGTCCGGCACGCGCCATCCACACCACACACCATGCAATTCTAGTGAGGCATGACCGACCGCTAACGGAAATATTCTGTGGCCAAAAATTGCATGGTTGTGTTATCCAGCCTAGACAATCCAATCTTCTCCGATGGTAAGAAAGATAAAACATCCCCATGGACTACCTTACACTTCTTTTACTTGTGGAGGGAGAAAGATATACCTAAATGAAATCATCATTCCCCCAGCTGAGGGAAAATGATGAGCTGATAAACAACCCTCCCTTCCCCCCTAGGAATGGCATTTCTGTTGTTCTACTAAAAATTTCCACCGTTCCCCAATCCCACATGGTAGATATACATTTGTTCCAAATCATAAGGAAGATGGGTCCAACAGCAATATCCTCCTACGCTTCTGGGGAAATCCTAGCATGGGGACTGGGCTTGGGGGTGTTTTTATTCAGTCCCTTTATAGGCATTCCACCCTTAAAAACAAAAAAACTGATGACTTGTCCGTTATCGTGCCCGCAACCCAACATTTTATACCACTTTATTAATGTATTGTTGTAACCAAACATTTAATGAGAGGTCTGGGGTTCTTCACTTCCTTCTCCTCTGCTCATGAGCTTTTTTATAAGCTTGAGGTGAAACAGCAGTCAATACGCCTTGATTGACTGCATGGAGGGAGGGTGGCGCCTGCTTTCTCTGGGCAGAATGGGGGCAATAATTATGATATAAATATCTGTTTAGTAATGCAGGTAAAGTGCAAAATATATCCTTTAGGGTTGGGGTCAGGTAATTGACCATTTTATTTATATAAAAGTGTGAACATGCCCTTTAACTTAAAACGAGAAGCAGTTGGCAACCACCGTGCACCTATAAATCAAGTGCAAATAAGTAATATCCTCTGTACAAAAAAAAAAACATGCTCTCTGGATTATAGTGGTTATGGTATGTGGCATATTTTAGTTATGTACTAATCACCTGTTTTAACCTAAATCTTTACCAACACACAAAGAGCAGATTAAAAGAAGTCCCTCTCACTAAATGTGGTTTGTTAGATACATAGGCATGTGCTATACATATGATATACCGTGATTTAAGGCATGTGCTATATATATGATATACTGTGATTTAAGGCATGTCCTATACATATGATATACCGTGATTTAAGGCATGTGCTATACATATGATATAGGATGCCGGTCCAGGACAGAGAACAAATCGACTTGTCCATGATGTAGGGCAGGTTAATTAATACCTGCTTGCATTGGTGAGTAAAGGAGCGGAATTCCTGTACGAAACCATCTCTTTCCAAACCACTGGAGATCTCCTTTTGGATTTATTTAAGAGATAATCTCTTCAACACATGCAAAACCCTTGAGATAATAAAGATATGAGAAGGATATAATATTACCATGATAAACAATATAATTCATCTCAGAAGTTCAGTGTAGAACTCATTTTGAAAAAATCATTACGTTGCTTTTCTAACTAGTTCCTATTCAGAGCCGCCTTGTTGGAAATCAAAGCCTTTAGTTGCTTCTAACCCCTCCCCTTGCCCGGGTCCACTGATTCAACATGCTCAGTGTGCTTCAACTCAGGGAAATAGAGCTAACGAATGACTGCGGTTTCGCTGTACTCTCGCTGTATAGTGAAAACAAATGTAAGGTTGTTTTTATCTTCAACTTCTACAGGTGAGGTTCTTAATGGCCGTGATTATGATTTATCAGTATTGTTCTTTTGGATAATCAGTAGCAGTGTACTTATCATTTTCCCCCTCCTACTCTTTTCGATTTTATAACCTATTTCCCATACTTTTTTTCTGTCGAGTTGCTTAGTAAACTACCATCTTAACTTTCATTGCTTCGTGTGCACCAATCGTTTTGTGGTAATTTTAATGACCTGACATGCTAGAGTAATAGTTATGATCTCCAGTCCTGTCCTCCTGCCCTCGTGGTTTTCAATTGTACACTCGCTTGCTTTTGCCTGGGCCAAACCAGTCAACAGCGGGCAAGAACAACTGAATATTGCCTATTCCTGGTAGTATTCCCCAGGGCCTCACTCTGTTGCAGGCGCCCTTAGGACCATTTCTTCCCGCTTTTCTAGCTTGTCGTGCGTCTGGATTTCTTGGTACAGAGTTCTCCAACAGGTCTATGAGGTTTTCCCCCCGAGGTTCTCGACACAAGTTAGAAAAATAAAGAAGTCACGCCATCTTTTATAGTCTCTTCTCTCTCAGCAATTGTACAACTTTTAGTTCTTTAAGCTAGTCATACAGGGGACATCGACATTCTTCTGATCGATCCAATCACGCAACGATCAGAAATCATTGAAAACGCTCAAGGCATCGATCTTTCTCGGGTCGGAAATTTTTTTTCTACGATAAACTCAATTTAGGAAAAACGGAAAACTGGTTTCGACATTTCTAGCTTTGCGATCAAGAATTCAAAATCGGTTGGGTGCTTTAGACAGAGTGGGATTTCATTAATTTGCAACATTATTGGCTAATTATGATGCATCCCATTGCACACCTTTAAACTTATCATCAGCCTTTCCTCTGGTGAGAGAGTCTAGGTCCATTGCTGGTATAGGACCGAAGAACCTGCATCTAACACAACTTGAGTTCAACTGTGCCACAAACATTTAATTCTTTCTTAAAGCAACTGTGTAAACTTACAGTTTTTGGGCGACAACCCTATCTCTCTGCGTGCACTGAGCATGCCCAAGCCATGGCTTGTTGAGTGGTTGGGACTAGGGGTTACTGGACTGGACATTTTGATTTATGCAGTTGTTTTTACTGGTTAGAAATAGAGTGCAAAAAATTTCAGTCAAAAACCGTTTCTATACCTTGCTAATAGGTGTTTGTTTACAATGTCTTGTTCTTTTGTTATATTGGTTCTGCTTACATTCATTCAAGGTTCATTGGATCTTTGTGTTCTATCCTCTGAGTTAATGACTCCCCATTAGGGTAACTGGTCTCCATACATGTGTCCTCTAATGCCTTCAAAGAAACCTAGGATGAGGTCTCTGCTGGATCTTAAGTTATAAGCTTTATACAGTTACACTTCTTTATCTGTCTTGTCTGTCTCAGTCTGGACAGTCACATGAGTGCTGCGTCACCTCCCCACCACAGTTCCCATTAAGTCTTTGGTTGAAATGTTTTCTAGTCCAGTCCACTCTTTGTTTGATCAATCTCTTCCCCCTATAACGTCTATTGGACGTTTCTAGGCTACTTCTAGTTCTAACCTACCTTTACCCTATTGCCATAACACTTGATCAATTATTTAAAATTAACCTCCGCCTTTTTTCAGCATTGATTCTCTCCTCTTTTTGTTTCAGGTTGTTTTCCCGATTTTCATCTATAGGTAAAACTTGAACCATTAAGCATTAAAGGATCAAAGTGGAGAGATATATACCTTTTAGAGAGACAGGTGCTGAATAGATGGTGGACTCGTATTTAGAACAAAGCAAATTGGTCTAACGGTTTTATGAAATCCTTTAATCACAGTCCCACCCCAGTGTCTTCATGTCCCTCCCCTTTCATTGTGACAACTATGATTAAATAAACTCTAAAAGGTTTTGCCCCAAGTAAACATAACCTTTGGCCTGGTGGATTATGCAGTTCATTAATCTATACCGGTCCGGTAACATGCCATTCCTTCTGTAATCGCTCTTAGGTTTGGGGAATTGAAACCAGTTTATTTTATCAAGCGGCACGTTTGAACTTGTTCTGTATGAAACACATTTCATGGGTCGGTTGTTCATTCAGTCAAGATTCAGCAACAAACGTATTTCCGTGTGTGGCCCCCTGGGTACTTATGGTACCCGAGCTGCCAAAGTCTATTCCCTTTAAAATGAAATGGAAAGTTCAGAATAAAAAAAAAAATTTCCCCTACAGTAGTGGCTCAGATTTCCGATTAAATGATGTATACAACCATTGTCTGTATTGCGTATATAGGAAGTGCCCTTCAGGAATCTCAGTGCAGCTCCCCTTTTGCTTATGATGTGAGTGAAATGGAATGCGTGTAGATAAAGCCTTTATTTAATCACACTGATCAACAAAGGGAGGTTTGAGCAAGTACGGTATTCCTAATAATGAACAATTCTTGTAAAGCGAGTGCTTGCAGCTTTCAGTCTCCACTGAGACTTAGTCAGGTAGGACCATTTTCTAGCCTGACTCCCAACTTGGCACTATATTTACATTGAACTCAGCCAGGTAGACTGAAAGCTGCAAACCTCTATTTACTTTAAAAATAAAAGCAAAACAGCGGTAGGATTCATTCTTTCACCTCATCCATAGAATTAGTCAGAGGGGTGCATTTACGGTGTTCAGTGCAAGTGAATTTTTGATTTTATAAAATAACAAGTAAAGATAAACTACATAATCCACTGCAAATAATTACATTCTTGTGTTGGTTTTATTTTACCCCAGGTGAAGAAAATTGCGTTGACAGACGTCTCTTAATGGAATTCAGAGGTTACGGTCTGACATTTGGTGTTCACCAAAGTAACAAATAAGAGATTGGGCTTCCTTCAATGCACTGGTCCAATGATGTAATGTGTAAGTCTGGGAGATGGGGCCCAGGTCAAACAAGGACAACTAGTACTCTTTTTAAAATGAGAAAGTACCTGGTGCAGGGAGGTAGGAGGGGTTTATCATTTTGTTGACGAGTTCAAGCACATACAGTTTTCTTTTGCCATGTTAGTGTCCTAGACTTTACTATATTAAAGATAGTTCTGAGGCACGGGAAAAGCAGTTTTCTTTGTGCCTGATGTTTCTCCCAGAACAATATTGGGAGGTAGGGATGAGAAATCCTACCTCCTTTCCCCAGTACTGTTTAAAATAAATAACGTTTCACACTATAGTTCTCCTTGAATGATACAATGTAAAATCTCATTTTGTGAAGTTGTTTCCAATTTTCCTTTTCTGATTTTCCTGTCCTGTGGCCCAAACCCATTACCTCAGGGGTGTTTGCTGGTGTTTAAACTGCGAGGCTAAACGGTTACACCAACAGTGAGATAGCATACTGTAATGATTGGCTATTTCTTGTGCTGTATACATTTTCTGTTAAGGTTATCTTATCTTGAGATTCTAATGCTGGCTGAGATATGCGAATAGGAGAGGCCGAAACGCAGAAGCTCCTGGATATACTGACTTACACTTCCCTATGACGGAAAAACTATACAATAAATAAAGCGTATTAATGCTTTGTGTAACGTGAGTCTGGCTTCCTGCAGATAAAGAGCTTTTAACCATTCCCAGCAGTCCCCCTGCTAATTGGAACCCATTTGGGGTTTATGACTGAGAGGTTCAAAAGTTTGCCCTGTGCTATGAATCAACAATGACCAATCGTTTTTCTAACTGCGAGAATCAGCAAAATAAAATCTGGTTGGTTTTTGAAGATTTGTAGCACTGGCAACTCTTTGCACCTAATAAGTAAGACTCATTATGTGCAGAATATATACCACACTCAGAAAGAGGATTCCTCTTGGAGTAAAGTCCTGTTTTTTCAAATCAAGATATTTCAATATCAGGGATTCACAATAAAAGCTTTATCGTTTAAAATGGTGTTAATTTTGGCCCCAACCAATCGATCTTATTTAACAATTTGAAAGCTAACATCTGATTGGTTGGGGCAAATTTAGCACCATTTTAAACGATAACTTTTATTGAATAATAACCCTGATGATTTTTAAATCATATTTAAAGTTCCATCCCAAAGGACTATGTACGGGCAGATAAGCATTATTAGTCCTCACTCAACTAAAGGAAGGAAAACTTTGGTCTCCATACAAGTGCCCAACAAGGCTAGGATGATTTTTTTTAGCTTCTAGGATCTTAAGGCGTGTAAAGTTTTCACATTCTAGACTTCCCTGTTCTGTGTGACAGGCACGTTTTATAAATGTTTCTAAACCCCACCCCAAAGATTAAACTTTTCTGAAGCTAGTTACCGACCTGAAACCATTCTTCTGTTCATTCCTCTGCCTATGGGAGAGAATAAAAAATATTTTTGGGACTGGCGTTAAAATGATTTAGAATTAGTGGACGGGTATATGATGCATCTGATGATTCTGACAGTGAGCATGCTCCAACCTTAAACTTGGAGGCAGAACCCAGTGCTGGTGATGTCACAGCTCACATGCTGAAGTTAGCACCCCTTCAACTGCTGTAACCTTGTGTAGACTGCTGCTAGACAATGATCCTAGTGTGCCTTTTTAAATATAATAAGACCCAGTTCCCCTTTTAAGAAATTATTTGTTTCAATGGTCAGTGTTTAAGGGCGAGAAATGGCCCCCCTATGTCCACTCTGCTATTGGGAAACCTCGGTGGATATGTCTAGGCATGTGCTTTGGGATCTCTAACAACCACATTTAGTGAGAGGGACTTCTTTTTAATCTGCTCTTTGTGTTGGTAAAGATTTAGTTAAAACAGTGATTAAGTCGCTAACTAAAATATGCCACATACCATAACCACTATAATCCAGAGAGCATGTTTTTTGTTTTTGTACAGAGGATATTACTTATTTGCATTGATTTTATAGGTCACAGCACAGGGTTGCCAACTGCTTCTCTTCCTTAAGTTAAAGGGCATGTTACTTTTATATAAATAAAATGGTCAATAACCTACCTCTGACCAACCTAAACTAAAGGATATATTTTGCACTTTCACCTGCATTACTAAACAGTATTGTATCATAATTATTGCCCCCTTCTGCCCAGAGAAAGCAGGCCCCATCCCTCCATGCAGTCAATCAAGGGCGTGATTGACTGCTGTTTCACCTCAAGCTTATAAAAAAAGCTCATGGCAGAGGGGAGAAAGGAAGGAAGAACCCTCATTAATGTTTGGTTACAAATACATGTAATAAAGTGGTATAAAATGTTGGGGTTGCGGGCAGATAACGGACAAGTCATCAGTTTTTTTGTTTTTAAGGGTGGACATGGCCCTATAAAGTGAACTAATAACAACCCCCAAGCCCAGTCCACTGCTAGGATTTCCCCAGAAGCGTAGGAGCATATTGCTGTCGTTCGGACCATCTTCCTTAGGATTTGGAACAAATGTATATCTACCATGTGGATTGGGGAACGGTGGAAATTTTAGTAGAACACAGAAATGTCCATTCCTAGGGGGGAAGGGGGAGTTTATTCAGCTCACTCATTTCTCCCCAGCTGGGGGAATGATGATTTCATTAGGTATATCTTGTCTCCCTCCACAAATAAAGTGTCAGGTAGTCCAATGTTGGGCTTTTATCTTACCACGGAGCAGAGATTGGATTGTCTAAGCTGGATACCACACCATCAATTTTTTGGCCAACAGAATATTTCCGTTAGCGGTCGGTCATGCCTCACAGAATTGCATTGTGTTGGTGTGGATGGCCGTGACTGATATGGTCGCCCGGATTGGATGATTTGGTTATGTTGGTAAATTGTCAGTTGTGGCTACTTTTGCCAGTGATGCCCTCTTGGGTCGTGAAGAACGGTTGGCAGAACTAATATTGCATGTTGTGTACCCGCCTTTAGTAGGCCATTCACTACACAGGGAATTGTCTATCGTAACGCCGACCAATACTGTTGATACAATGTTAATTGTACGTAGATGTACCATAAACAATGTTCTTCAATCAATTCATTTTGCGATTAAAGGTCGCCATTTGTAGTTTAATTACATTTATAGGAAATTCAGAAAATGGTGACCAGTAAGAATAATGGTTAGGAGAACATAGACCATCCTATGCTCATACAAATTCATATATGGCAACCGTGAACCATTTACTATTAATCTTTGCAATCTCTGAGGAGCACTCAGATTGAATTATAGATTACTATGGCACGCTCCCCTCTTTTTCCTCGATTAGATGCACACACCTGCAGGTTTGTCTCCTTTGCTTTCCAATGTAACCACATGACAGCTTTTTGTCATTTATCATATATGTTTAACCAAGGATCAATCCTCTGCAGCCGCTATTATTTACCTTCCACCTTGTGGAATATTATGATTAGCTGCCTTATTATACTGCTGCAAAGAAATTGCTCTGGCTCTGTAAGGTGACCAATCAGGTTTTGACCAGAAAGAAAACAACCAATCATAATCGCCATGACCTTTTCATGATTTGGCAAGGTGTATTTTTCAAGATGTTTCGTCTCGGTGTGTTCCATAAACACTACTGTTACACATCTCATTGCTAATCCCTGTTCCAACATGAGCTAACACTCCACCCTATTTACCACTGGTGTTTACATTTATGGTACATTGTTTTAATTTGTGCAATAAACCTACTCTTGAATATTGGGCACAGAGATAAAGAGGCTTATATTTATCTGCTAACGCTGTGTTGATTAATGTGTGGGGAGTTGCATATTGAGGAAATTGTATTCCTTTAAGAAAACACCCGAGTATTTGAATGTTTCCAGACGTCGCTGTATTTTAACGAAGGATAATCTGAAGCTAGAAATGTAGTTCGAAAAATACAATTTAGCATAAAGAAACCTGGATGAGAGCTGCCATACTGCCACCCAAACTAGAAAAGTCTCTATTCTGATATTTACAATATTATTGCGCCTGCTGTAGATGGTGCTCAAAGATATTAAAGGGTATCTCCACTGGTATAATCAAAATAAAAAATAAAAAATAAAACCCGCAGGAGCCAGTAAAGCAACTTACCCTATAGATCGCTTTTATTGAAGAATAAAAACTATTTGTCTTCATAAAACTAAATACTACAATTTGATTATACCAGTGGAGATACCCTTTAAAATCTATTTAGTGACACCAGGGGCCATTTTATCAGTGCAAAGTTTTGTATGTATAATGTTGGGAAGGCAAACAGTATGGCAACTCTCATTTTTATTTGTAGATCATTTTCACACAATATATGTTTGTATTAATGTTCGAAAATATATTGGCGTTTTACATGATTGTCATATTTGTTTTTTTGTTCAAACTGACTGGGTGCTACCAAATTGTCTTCTTCCCAAGGGCAATCTTACTCCTGTAAAACAGCACCCTCCAGTGGCAGTTTTATATATGTTAATTTTGTTTTTGTCTGATTGCCAGGTACGTTTTACCATAAGGAAGGGGAGGGGGAAGAAGCTTTGTAATCTATAGATAGGTGTGGTCATATAATCTAAAATAGGGTGTGTGTTCAGTTGAGCATATTAAGAGGTTGTGGTCAGATCTATAAGAGGGTGTGATCAGATGATCTAAAGAGGGTGTGATCAGATGATCTATAAAGAGGCGTGTCAGATGCTCTAAGAGGGCTGTCAGATATCTATAAAGAGGGCGTGGTCAGATGATCTATAAAGAGGGGCGTGTCAAACGATATCTATAAAAGGGCTGGGTCGATGATCTATAAGAGGGGCGTGGTCAGAGATCTATAAAGATGGCGTGGCAGTGATCTATAAGAGGAGGGCGTGGTCAGATTGATCTATAAAGAGTGCGTGTCAGGATTCTATAATATGTGGTGGTCACATGAGCTTTAAATAGGGTGTGGTCAGATGAGCTTTAAATAGGGTGTAGTCAGATGAAACTATAAATAGGGTAAAATATGGTGTGGTCAGATGAGCTTTAAATAGGGTGTGGTCAGAAAAGCTATAAACGAGGTGTGATCAGGTGAGCTATTGATAGGGTGTGGTCAGGTAATCTACAAGAAGGGTGTGGTAGGGTGATCTATAGATAGGGTGTGGTCAAGTCTATAAATTTTGGTCGGGTGATCTATAGGGTCACATAAGCAGGTCGAAGCAACTGATGTCGGGCAATTTGACAAAGTTCAGTGAGGCTCGTCTGTAAAAATGTCCAATTGTGTGGACCACTAGTCGCAGCAACACTGCCGGCCACTCCTAATGCTTATATCATCCGGTCTGCTGATCGTGGTGAGCGGTCACTGGGGGACGATTTATCTTGCCATGTGTACCACCAAAATTTTGTCCTCACCTTGAAACCAGCAAATGAATAAAAGTCCATTTTGATCTTGGTCTTGTAGGGTCTGTCAGGACGGGTGATTGTGGGTCTGGGTATTGTAGAAGGGGAATGAAGTGATTTTATAATAAATTGGCAGCTACATGTTGCATGTCGTAGCAACTGGGAACAGTGGCAAGGAGATTTTATTCATTGGACTTGGATAATAGGTTTTACTTTATTTGTGTCTTCCTTTAATTGTCTTGTGCGGAGGGACATGCCACATTGCTTTTTTTTTTCTGCCGAGCTGAATAAATATCGTCCCGCTGCTTCTATCAAACCTTTTTTCATAGTAGGCTGAATTATTTCAAAATAAAATGGCAATGCTCCCGGGTATGTCAGATGGTTTGAATGACGGTAAGTCATTAGTTCAATAAATCAGCCAAATTATTTTAAGCCCGTTAAAATAATTTGGCCATTTATAAACTAATTGCTTTTATTTATCCAGGTCTAGCAGGAACCTTATGGAGTTATAACCAATATACAATTAGAATTGTTTGTGCACTAAAATTCTGTTTTGTTGTATTATATATTTGTTCTCTAGTAGAGATGTCCGAACTTCAAAAATCCCGCGAGCGGACCCATTAAAATGAAAGTTCGGCAAAATCCGTTCTTTTAAAATACGAGATTCTTCGAAAATACGGACCCGAAATGGGGTGCTCCGTCCTAAAATGTAAAAATCCGTGAAAATTTTGAATTTCGAGGATTTCTCGTATTTCGAAAATACGAGAAATCCTTGTAATTTCGGAAATTTCGAAAACGCGGTGCGAAAAGTTCGGAAGGTGGAAAACCGAAAATCCGCGATAGGCGCGTTCGCAAACGGTGAATCCGCCGCGAATCCTGGCCGTCATCCGAACTGGGCCGGCAACTATCTCTAGTTGCAATTTAATATGGATGTACAACAGCCCAATTTTCTATATTTGTGGTTTTAAATTAGTTACTGATTGTTTACAGAATAATCTACGGTATATATAATCTGCTTTGTTCATTCAAAATACACTCTATGGTATTCTATAAATAATGTTCTCTCCATTTCCTTCTTCATACAGCTTCCCCAACAGGCGTCTTCCCTGTGCTTAGTTACCCTGCCCCAGAAAGCAAAGGCAAAAAAGTCATTTTCTCTGCTTGGACGTGTGGTAAATTCTGTTCCAATGTGCAATGGATCTGCCAGAATATCAAGCCCTTGTCTACCCAATCACATTCACCATCGCTTGAATACCTTTATGAGCACAGGAATAACCTGACTCCTTGTAGTGTAGCGGAGGGTGGATTTGGATATTACCGCATATTCACCATAACCATCTAAATAATTTAATATAAATGCTTCTCTAGATTGGTAAATGGTTGTTTATTTAATTTGCAGAAACATGTGATTTTTCATTTAAACTCCAGGGCTATTGTATATTTCCAACCTGGGCCAGGACCTCGCCAACACCCTCCGAGCCAGGCAGATAGCGGACGACAAGGAATGCGGAAGGGATTCTCAAGTGCAGTCAATGGGGTTAATATTTATATTTTTGAGTTTAACGGCAACATTCAGAAAATAATGTTATTTACATCTTTGCGGTTGCAGCTACACTTTATTTTCATGCGAAGGGCTTCTATTTAATTTAACCCACGGTCTCCTACCTACCATATCATGAGACTAATTCCTGCATTCTTAATTTGTATAAATCCAGTATATTTTCCCTTTAAGCAGGGTACACACGGGACGATAATGTACCCCCGACTTTGCCAGCAGAGAGCGGTCGGCAGGGACAAATCCTTTGATCGTGGCTGTCCGTTTGCCACGACCATCGTGCGGTCCCATAGGAACTGCACGATTGGCCTTGATTTACCCAACATACATTCCATCCGGATATGAGATCAGTTTTGAACGCCCCCACCTACACCATACAATATTTCTGGCAGACCATAGATACACAGTAATATCGGTTGATGGAAATATTGTATTGTGTGTAACGAGCCATATGCTCCACAATTTGTTTTTTTACCAGGCCTTAAGCATGGCAACACGTTTCAATTTTTGGTGATTCAAAAAGTAGAATCCCGTGTGTATCCGTATTTCTGATCCGATATCGGAAAAAACTTAGGTCGGGCAGGCACAAACTTTTCCCCCGCCTCCTTTTAAGTCCCCATCTCTGCAAAACAAGTGTGGGGAGCTTCGATCGGTTTTTTCTGATAGGATTTTCTGATTGCTGAAACTATTGGAAATCCATTTGGGAAAAATATGGTCTGTGTATGACTTACTTGGCCTTCACAATACTGAACTTTGAAGGAGTTGGATGGATTGTTCGGTGGAAAAGAGCTGGTGGTTGTGAAATTTTTTTGTCTTCAATGTCATTGTTTTGTGGGAGTGTGACAGGAAATGGTCATGAAAACGGGAAGGTCATTTGCATTTCTGAGTTGAAGTAATCACATGGTACTTAAAACCCGATTGGAAACCATTAGGGAGAGCGTTCTGTTGGAACTATGATGAAAATAATTAGTCAGGAGCAAAGCATTCAATCAGCAGATCTCGGATGATGCTAATTTGTTTTTTTCGGCGACACTGTGTTGCATGGATGTGTTTTTGTGTGAATTAGAACATCTGTTAAGGGGAAACTCATTTATTTTCTGAAAGAGTTAAAAAGAAGCCCAGTCCTCCCATTTACCTGACGGCACACGAACATTTGGATTATTGTGAGGTTTTGTTTACGTGCCTTTCCAAGTGATTCCTAACAAGAGACACAAATATGTGGGTCCAGACGTGCGATGCCCGACTCGTGACTATACGATAAACGTCCATTTTAGACACCAACTTTTTTTTTGTTTGGACAACAACTTCTTATTAGACCTGAATTTTTTGGCTGGATCAAATTACTGCTATGTGCAATCAAATTTTGACATAGGTCCGTCATGGGCGAAATTATTTCGGTCACTACGCACGGCGATCAGGCCTGAAATATCAGAACATAAGTTATCATCCTCCACAAATAGCTCATTGGACAGACAGCTCCTCTCCACTCTCTAGATGAAGGACGAGCATGCCTGTACCAGTGGTCTGACTATGTGAAAATTTTTACTGACTTCGCACATTTGTGTGTCTGTTTTAGGAAAAGTAAACGAAGGATCAAAAAATGATCAGTTTTCTCTATTCAGAGTCTGGCAAAAAACAAAACTTTTAGCTCCATATGGATCCACATAACAGACTCTCCCAATAATTAACTGACCGTCCAGGCTGTATTACTGGCCTAAGCTGGCTACACACATGGCCAATAAAAGACAAATCCTGCCCGAATCCCGAACTACCCTCCTTGTACAGATGAACCGTTTGTGGCCAGAAAGGTACTATCTACTATCATCTGTTACAGATTACTAAGCTGTGTACCCAGTGGTAGCCAGTTACAACTGCTGAATCTGGATTGTTTAGTTCACTGCAGCTTTGTTGGCAACCACATGCACACTGCTGTCACATATTGCAATCTTCATAGTACACATCACCCACTGAACTCCCCTGTATGGGGTTGTTTGAGCACGGAGCATACATGTTGCAATGGTATCCCTCTACTCAAGGTGAAGGGAGACAATTTGGACAGACATTGTTTTTTTGTCTGCCCACTGGTAGTTGGCATTAACGTCGGACATTTTTTTCCCCATACACCTTGCCTGATATTATCATTGGCACTTTTTAGATGTGCCTATGATTAAGGACTGTTTATGTCTGAAACGCATCAGGTGTGTTTTGATTTCCTGTTCGGCACTGGCTAGTGCGGATCCTACTACTTACTTACTGTTTCACTGTTTCAGCCTGGCGACGGGCTCGGGGTTCCAGCACTTGGGCCATCAGGATGGATGGGTAGCAGTATGGTTTACTTACCTATAAATGTGTGCAACACGTTATGAGTGAAGGGTCTGGGGCAATTTCACACCCTGGAACCACTTAGTTACATAAGTAGAGAACTTAGTATTTGTTCATTAATTGCTGTGGGGGTTGAGCCCTTAATGTCCCTTTAACTACACCTTTTGAGTGTAGATGAAATTTAATTTGTTTGTGTGGGACTGTGTATTTTAAATTATCCTTCATTTTTCTGTATCACTTCTAAGTTCCCTGATTAAAATATCCTTAAATATTTCATTATACAAAGCTCTCCATTTATTTTTCTACCCCTGCCTTTAGCACAGAGATACAAAGTAGCTAATGGAGAATTCATCTCAGTGAGCATGCCTGGACTCACTGAGCTAGGAAACAGGGCAATAACTGCAGTTCTGAGATTTTACTATGTTTTGTTTTGTTGGGGATTCCTTGGAAAAATGGGTGATACTTCGGATTTCAGGCTGTTTCTGTGCTATAAATCTGGTATTTTCATCTGACATTATCCTCTTAATTTTTAAAGTTATTTATTCCCAATGTTTATAATGTTTGCTTTCATTTAATTAAATGAATTAATTTCCATTGAAACAAATAGGTTTTAATATGAATTGGTTCAATGCTCTATATTCTAGCATGCCTTCTGGGTTTGTATTAATTAGTCTTACAGGTTGTTACAATTACATATTCCCGGTTAACTTTTTACTTTAAAAATAATTGGGTCATATAATTAGGAGTCTTTTGCATTACCACAACATAACTAGGACTGTCAAGTGATAGAAGTATACAGCATCACAAGCTTTTTTTAAAAGGAAATCAAAGCCTGCACAGCAAACTTCTCTTTAATCATGTAAGATTAAATATTTATATGTGAGGAATTTCAATCAAGTCTTCAAGTTATTCTTGAAGACTGGCCCTCCCCCCAATTGGAGTGACTGCTGATGTCACAGCCAATGATTGACTAATGTATCACTGCCTCCTCTCTCACATGCTCAAGCTTCTAAAAGCTCATTGAGCAGAGGGAAGTGGCATTTGCCAGAAAGGAATAGAACATATCATTAAATAAATGGTTATAAATGCATGTAATAAAACTGGTAAAAATAGCAGTTGTGGTTTTGGGGCAGATAACGGACAAGTCACCTGGGCGTAACTAGAAATCATGGGCCCCCCCAACAAATTGGATGGGGCCCCCGCACCCACCACAACTGCTCCTCCCCTGACCAAATACCTGGCTAAATTGCCAAAAAATAATCTGTCTATCTATCCATCTAGCATCTATCTGTCTTACTAATGTCTATATATTGTCCACCTATCTATCTATCTATCTATCTACCTATCTATGTCTATTTTTCTGTCTGTCACTCTGTCTAATTATCTACTGTATCTATCTAGATGGCTTAATAAAGGTCCAAGAGGGGGACCGAAACATTGCTACTTGTGTGGTTTGCACATTGAATAAATTTTTTTTTTTGGCCAAGACCTGAGATGCCTGGAACTTTTACTTTGCTGTCTGTCTGTCTATCTTATCTATCTATCTGTCTGTCTTCTGTCTATCTCTGTATATCTGACTATCTGCCTATCTGCCTGTCTATCTTATCTCACTGTCTGTCTTATCTATCTGTCTTATCTGTCTGTCTTATCTGTCTGTCTGTTCTATCTCTGTATATCTGACTATCTGCGGTCTATCTTATCTATCTGTCTGTCTTATCTATTTGTCTTATCTATCTGTCGGTATAATCTGACTATCTAACATATATCTATCTATCTTCTATCTGTCTATCTTCTATCTGTCTATCTTGTCGGTTTGTCTGTCTTATCTGTCTATCTATCTATCATCTGACTGTCTGTCTGTCTATCTATCTATCTCTGTAGTGTCTTTCATTTCACCGATAGCAGCCACCAGTTGGACTAGAGGAGTGAGGACAACGCGGGGCACAGATGGAACCATAGCACACACCCAGCAGTTACCTATCAACTAGGTGGGCAGGGCTGCTCTTCTTTCTTGCGGGCGCGGGGCGCAGCTCTTCACTTCCGGTCCTCCCTCTCTCCCCTCCCGCTCAGAGAAGTTCCGGTACAGGACCTTACACACAGCGCAAGTTAAAAACAAAAACAAAAATGAAACCAAAAAAAAAAGCAGCTTTTATAAGAACCGGGCACCCCCCGCGTGGCGGTGTAGTAGTTACGCCAGTGCAAAGTCACCAGTTTTGGTTTTAAGGGTGGACATGCCCTTTAATTTATGCATCAGAGTTCCCCCCCCTTTAAATGTAATAAAGATGAATAAAATCAAATGATTTATTTATATTTACTTTATAGTATTTTTTAGATGAACTTTCCCTTCAAAGTCTTAAAGGGTACTGTGGTCTCCAATTCTTCCAAACTAGTAATAATTATATAAAAATCCTTCCCATCGTACCTTCAAAATAAAACCTAATAACATCTCTAGATAAATTTGTGAGAAGTTATTGCTGGAAAGGTTCAGTAGTTACTCCTGGTTGAACACCTGTTTTCAGCCATGTGACCAGCCTCTGTCTGCATTAATAGGCTCCCCTTCTCATCTGTAAATTTTTTTTCACACCAGGGACTTACGGATTTCCCCAGCATTAAGTCTGTACTGAGCATGCTTCTCCCCCCGGGCGGATGGCGGGGCAGAGGTCAGGTGATGTCACTCAAGGCACTGGAAACAGGAAGCTTGAACATTCACCCCTATGAAATGTCTCACAGGCTCCAGCCAGAGATTGATTGTCTGCTCTTTTAAAGGAATACTGCAGGCTTTCATTTAACCCTAGCTTGTTGGGAGACCACAGTTGCCCTTTAAGTATTTTTTAATTAAACGTCCCTGTTTCTCTTGGAACAGTAAATTGTAACCGTTCTAGCGTGGCATTGTCCTTTTCACCAGGTGAATTCACTGTGACAGTTATTATTTCTCCCCCCCCCTTATTTTCCCCTCTATTTTCCGTGTTTGCTTTGTGCGTTTCCAAGACAACGCGTCCTACAGGCAATTTCTCCCCCTGACTAAGCCTCTAAAATCTGTGGCAAATCCATGGAGTAGAACCTGTCTTCTAAACCAAATCACCGGCTATCTGGGAAGACAATCTCCAAGACACCGCAGACTGAATTTATTTGTCTGAGCTTCGTTAGGTTGGTGGGGGAGTAGGGGGGATTGTCTTTCGTTATACAAAGGAACTGAAATCTCTGCATGTAATAATATAATATAAAAAAAATCCATAGATTTGCTGTATAAGGATTATCTCCCCTCCTGACATCAACATCTGATGTGGGTGTTTTAATTTTCGTGTTTAGCATGTGAAATATTAATCTGCCTCTGTACAAGCTGTCTCCCCAATTTCCTATAATACAGGTATTATTGTTTTCTGGTTGGTTGGAGAAGCGAAAGGCTGATACAACACAGCTGTTCTGATGTTTAATATCGGGGGCTTTTCTGAATACCAAGGCCAGGACACAACAGAATTATTTGTTTGTACTTGTTTCTTTTAGTGTAGTGGCACGTTCACACGGGCAATTTGAGGCATGAACTGCTGTATGTAACAACAAAGCAAAATTAATACAGATAATATAGCATCATTGTATGTATAATATATATGGGGCAGCACGGTGGCTCAGTGGTTAGCACTGATGCTTTGCAGTGCTGAAGTTCTTTGTTCGATTCCACCCTTGGACACCTCTGCAAGGAGTTTGTATCTTCTCCTGTGGCTTGCGTGGGTTTCCTCCGGGCCCCCGGTTTCTCCCACAATCATAAAGACAAACTGATAGGATGTATGTGTCAATAATATGCTTGATTGTAAGCTCTTCGGGGCAGGGCGTGATGTGAATGTATACATGTAATTGTAAAGCGCTACGGAAGATGTTGGCGCTATATAAATCCACATACTAATAATATATTTGTGGTTATACACTATACATATAATATGCTTGATTTGAGGTATACACTAAATATAGCATAGTTGTGGTACCGGTATACGCTATACACATAATATAGCATTATTTGTGGCATACGCTTTACATATATATAGCATTATTTGTGGCATACGCGAACATATATATAGCATTATTTGGGCGCATACGCTATACATATAATATAGCATATTTGTGGCATCCCTATACATATAATAATACTTATTTGTGGTAATAAACGCTATACATATTATAGCATTATTTGTGTTATACGCTATACATTAATATGCATTTTGTGGTATACGCTATCATATAATATAGCATTTTTGGGTATACCTATACATATATAAGCTTATTTGTGGTATACGTATACATATATATAGCATTATTTGTGGTATACGCTATACATAATATGCATTATTTGTGGTATACGCTATCACTATAATAAGCATTTTTTGTGGCATACGCTATACATATAATATAGCATTATTTGGGGCATACGCTATACATATATATAGCATTATTTGGGCATACCATACATATAATATGCATTATTTGGGGCATACTCTATACATATAATATAGCATTATTTGTGGCATACGCTATACATATATATAGCATTATTTGTGGCTATCGCTATACATATAATATAGCATTATTTGTGGCATACGCTATGCACATATACCGTAGTCACTCGAGTATAAGCCGAGGTTTTTAGGTTTAAAAATCAACCTAAAAACCTTGCCTCGCTTATACTCGAGTCAATAGTAACTTACCTTCAATCCAGAAGCGACCCGCGAGTCGGCCGGCAGTTCCAGTAGTTTCTTCACGGGTGCGCGATGTCATCATCGCGCAGCCGCGAAGCAGTACTGGGAACTGCCGGCTCTGCACAGAGCGAGCGGCAGCCGGCAGAGAGATGAAGACTGAAGACCAGTATGGTAAGTGAGCTGGGGGGTTCTGGGGGACAGTATGCCATACAGTAACCCCCAATACCTTTCACTATAGGTGGTTGGAAACTACACTCCCAGCAACTAAAGCATGCTGGGAGTTGGTTTTCCAAACATCTATAGTGGAAGGATTAGGGTGGGGGACAGTATGCCATCCATATATAAGCATTATTGTGGTTACGCTATACATATAATATAGCATTATTTGTGGTATACGCTATACATATAATAGGCATTTTTGTGGTATACGCTATACATAATAATATAGCATTATTTGTGTATATGCTGTACAGTGTTATTTGTGGTATACACTATACATGTAATATAGCATTATTTGTGGTATACGCTATACTATAATATAGCATTATTTGTGGTATACGCTATACTTAATATAGCATTATTGTGGTAATGCTATACATATAATATAGACATTATTGTGGTATATGCTGTACAGTTTTTTGTGGTATACATATACATGTAATATAGCAATTATTTGTGGTAAACATTGCCTATCACCACCAGAGTGGGGAAGTAACTTCTTCTACTAGTAGTTTTTAACTGCGTATATAATATCATTGATATATACGTTATACAAATAATATAACATCAGTGTTGAGCCACACGCTCTGTAATAGTATACATACATACACACCCTATTCAATTGCTTACATTTTATTCCCTTATTCAAGCTCTGGTATAATATAATTTAAGCATGTGGCTATACATATGATAACCGTGATTTAAGGCATGTGCTATATATATGATATGACCATGATTTAGGCATGTGCTATACATATGATAAACCGTGATTTAAGGCATGTGCTATACATATGATATATCCGTGATTTAAGCATGTGCTATATATATTATATACCGTGATTTAAGGCATGTGCTTATAACACGGTGCTTATATATGATATCCGTGATTTAAGGCATTTGCTAATATATGATATACCGTGATTTAAGGCATGTTGCTATACACTGTGCTATAATATATGATATAACGATTTACAACACTGATGCTTTGCAGTGCTGAAGTCCTTTGTTCGATTCCCCCTTGGACACATCTGCAGGAGTTTTATGTTCTCTCCCCGTGCTTGCGTGGTTTCCTCTGGGCCCTCCGGTTTCCCCACACTCATAAAACATACTGATAGGATGTATTGGTCAAATAAATATGCTTAGATTGTAAGCTCTTCGGGGCAGGGCGTGATGTGAATGTATACATTAATTGTAAAGCGCTACGGAAGATGTTTCGTTGTATAAATCCTCAATAATAATAATATTTGTGGTATAACACTATACATTATATAGCATGGATTTGAGGTATAACTAAATTAGCATTATTTGTGGTATACGCTAACATATAATATAGCATTATTTGTGTATACGCTATACTATAATATAGCATATTTGGGTATACGCTATACATATAATATAGCATTATTGGTGGTATACGCTATACATATAAATACATTATTTGTGCATACGCTATACATATAATAGCATTATTTGTGGCATACGCTATACATATAATATAGCATTATTTGGGGCATACCTATACATATAATAGTAGCTATTGGGGCATACGCTATAATATAATATAGGCATTATTTGGGGCATACGCTATACACTCTAATATAGCATTATTTGTGGCATAACGCTATCCATATAATATAGCATTATTGTGGCATCGCTATACATCTAATAATAGCATTATTTGTGCATACTCATACATTACCGTATATACTACTCGAGTAATAAGTATGTTTTAGGTTTAAAAATCAACCTAAAAACCTTGCCCTCGGCTTATACTCAGTCAATAGTAACTTACCTTCAATCCAGAAGCAGCCGCAGTCAGGCCGGCAGTTCCCAGTAGTTCTTCACGGGTGCGCGATGTCATCATCGCGCAGCCGCGAAGCAGTACTGGGAACTGCCGGCTCTCCACAGAGCGAGCGGCAGCCGGCAGAGAGATGAAGACTGAAGACCAGGTATGGTAAGTGAGCTGGGGGGGGGTCCTGGGGGGACAGTATGCCATACAGTAACCCCAATACCTTTCTACATAGGTGGTGTTGGAAACACCACTCCCAGCAACTAAACATGCTGGGATTTGTAGTTCCAAACATCTATAGTGGAAAGGTATTAGGGTGGGGACATATGCCATACATTAATATAGCTATTTGTGGTATACGCTATACATATAATATAGCATTATTTGTGGTATACGCTATACCATATAATATAGGCATTATTTGTGGTATACGCTA
The DNA here is from genome assembly GCA_019447015.1 of Hymenochirus boettgeri. Classification (NCBI taxonomy): domain Eukaryota; kingdom Metazoa; phylum Chordata; class Amphibia; order Anura; family Pipidae; genus Hymenochirus; species Hymenochirus boettgeri. The sequence goes on from CM033469.1 coordinate 28,579,110, forward strand.
TACATATAATATAGCATTATTTGTGGTATATATGCTGTACATGTTTATTTGTGGTATACTATACATGTTATAGCATTTTGTGGTATACGCTTACATATAATATAGCATTATTTGTGGTAATGCCTATACTATAATATAGCATTATTTGTGTTATGCTATACATATAATATAGCATTTTTGTGTATATGCTGTACATGTTATTTGGTATACACTAACATGTAAATAGCATTATTTGTGGTAAACATTGCCTATCCACAGAGTGGGGAAGTAACTCTTCTACTAGTAGTTTTAAACTGCGTATATAATATCATTTGATTATACGTTATACAAATAATATAACATCAGTTGAGCCCACACGCTCTGTATATAGTATACATCATCACACCCTATTCATTGCTTACATGTTTATTCCCTTTATTCAAGCTCTGTGTATAATATAATTTAAGGCATGTGCTATACATATGATATACCGTGATTTAAGGCATGTGCTATATATATGATATACCATGATTTAAGGCATGTGCTATACATATGATAAACCGGATTTAAGGCATGTGCTTACATATGATATCCGTTGATTTAAGGCATGTGCTATATATATGATATACCGTGATTTAAGCATGTGCTTATAACACTGTGCTATATTATGATATCCGTGATTTCAGGCATGTGCTATATATATGAATACCGTGATTTAAGGCATGTGCTTATAACACTGTGCTTTATATATATGATATAACCGTGATTTAACAACACTGATGCTTTGCAGTGCTGAAGTCCTTTGTTCGATCACCCTGGACACATCTGCAAGGAGTTTGTATGTTCTCCCGTGCTTGCGTGGGTTTCCTCTGGGCCCTCCGGTTTCCCCCACAATCATAATAAAACATACTTATAGGATGTATGTGTCAAATAAATATGCTTAGATTGTAAGCTCTTCGGGCAGGGCGTGATGTGAATGTATACATGTAATTGTAAAGCGCTACGGAAGATTTTGCGTTGTATAAATCCTCATAATAATAATATTTGTGGTATACACTATACATATAATATAGCATGATTTGAGGTATACACTAAATATAGCATTTTTGGGTATACGCTATACATATAATATAGCATTATTGTGTTATACACTATACATATAATTAGCATTATTTGTGTATACGCTATACATATAATATAGCATTATTTGTGGTATACACGCTATACCATACCGTAGTATAGCATTATTTGTGGTATACGCTATACATATAATATAGCATTATTTGTGGTATACGCTATAAAATAATAGCATTATTGTGGTATACGCTATACATATAATATAGCATTATTTTGTGGTTATAACGCTATACATAAATTATAGCATTATTTGTGGTATACGCTAACATTAATATAGCATTATTCGTGGTATACGCTATACACTCTAAATAGCATTATTTGTGGTATATGTTACAGGTTTATTTGTGGTATACCTATACTGTAATATAGCATTATTTGTGGTAAACATTGCCTACACACCAGAGTGGGGAAGTACTTCTTCTACTAGTAGTTTTAACTGCGTATATAATACATTTGATATATACGTATATACAAATAATATAACATCAGTTGAGCCACACGCTCTGTATATAGTATACATACATACACACCCTATTCAATGCTTACATGTTATATTCCCTTTTATCCACGCTCTGTATATATATAATTAAGGCATGTGCTATACATATGATTACCGTGATTAAGGCATGTGCTATATATATGATATACCAGTGATTTAGCATGTGCTATACATATGATATACGGTTATTAAGGCATGTCTATACATATGATATCCGTGATTTAAGGCATGTGCTATACATAGATATCTCCGGATTTAAGTTCATGTGCTATATATATATTAGGTACCTGGCTAGTGTTCCCAATCACTATTACTGTAGGGAAATAAATACAGAACAGACACAGTAACCCTTCCAACACTTTACCCTTGTCTCTGTCCCTTGTCCCACCCTCACTATGTCCCTGTGTATCACCCTATCCCTATTGATAGTAATAGGATATATTAGGTACCGGATAGTGTTCCCAATCACTATACTGTAGGTGAAATGAATACAGAACAGACACAGTAACCCTCCTCAACTTTCCCCTTGTCTCTGTCCCTTGTCCCACCCTCACTATGTCCCTGTTATCCCCCCTATCCTATTGATAGTATATTTTAGGTACCTGGCTAGTGTTCCCAATCACTATACTGTAGGTGAAATGAATACAGAACAGACACAGTAACCCTTCCTACACTTTCCCATTGTCTCTGTCCCTTGTCCCACCCTCACTATGTCCCTGTATATCACCCTATCCCTATTGATAGTATATATTAGGTACCTGGTATTGTTCCCAATCACTATACTGTAGTGAAATAAATACAGAACAGACACAGTAACCCTTCCTACACTTTCTCTTGTATCTGTCCCTTGTCCCACCCTCACTATGTCCCTGTGTATCACCCTATCCCTATTGATAGTATATATTGGATACCTGGCTATGTTTCCCAATCACTATTACTGTAGGTGAAATGAATACAGAACAACCCAGTAATCCTTCCTACACTTTCCCCTTGTCTCTGTCCCTTGTCCCACCCTCATATGTCCCTTGTATCACCCTATCCCTATTGATAGTATATATTAGGTACCTGGCTAGTGTTCCCAATCACTATTACTGTAGGTGAAATGAATACAGAACGACACAGTAACCCTTCCAACACTTTCCCCTTGTCTCGTGTCCCTTGTCCCACCCTCACTATGTCCCTGTGTATCACACCCTATCCCTATTGATAGTATATATTAGGTACCTGGCTAGTGTTCCCAATCACTATTACTGTAGGTGAAATGAATACAGAACAGACACAGTAACCCTTCCTCCACTTTCCCCTTGTCTCTATCCCTTGTCCACCCTCACTATGTCCCTGTGTATCACCCTATCCCTATTGATAGTATATATTAGGTACCTGGCTAGTGTTCCCAATCACTATACTGTAGGTGAAATGAATACAGACCAGACACAGTAACCCTTCCTACACTTTCCCCTTTCTCTGTCCTTGTCCCACCCTCACTATGTCCCTGTGTATCACCCTATCCCTATTGATAGTATATATTAGGTACCTGGCTAGTGTTCCCAATCACTATTACTGTAGGTGAAATGAATACAGAACAGACACAGTAACCCTTCCACACCTTTCCCCTGTCTCTGTCCCTTGTCCCACCCTCACTATGTCCCTGTGTATCACCCATCCCTATTGATAGTAATATTAGGTACCTGGCTAGTGTTCCCAATCACTATTACTGTAGGTGAAATGAATACAGAACAGACACAGTAACCCTTCCTACACTTTCCCTTGTCTCTGTCCCTTGTCCTACCCCTCACTATGTCCCTGTGTATCACCCTATCACTATTGATTATATATTAGGTACCTGGCTAGTTTTCCCAATCACTATTACTGTAGGTGAAATGAATAGCAAACAGACACAGTACCCTTCCCACCTTTCCCCTTGTCTCTGTCCCTTGTCCCACCCTCACTATGTCCCTGTGTATCACCCTATCCCTATTGATAGTATATATTATTACATGGCTAGTGTCCCCAATCACTATTACTGTAGGTGAAATGAATATAAACAGACACGTAACCCTTCCAACACTTTCCCCTTGTCTCTGTCCCTTGTCCCACCCTCACTATGTCCCTGTGTATCACCAATCCCTATTGATGTATATATTAGGTACCTGGCTATTGTTCCCAATCACTGTTATGCTAATTAATATTTTTAAACTATTAAATCAGCGTGAAAATCCCTTCAATCCTCCCTCATAACATATTTACAGCCAATGCCACACAACAAGTTTCCCTTATAGAATTTATCACAGCATTAAAGTAACACACAGAGATTAGTGTTAATCTGCACTGTGTTGTCATAATCTGGAAGAATTCTGATGGACCTGTTACTCTCTGACACCTTAATCAATCTGCCTTAACAGCACATCTGCTGCTGCGATCCTTAGGCCACTGTGGTTATTGCTACAATGAAAGTTTGTTTGAAGAGCTGATGAATTAGGATGTTGATATTTACTATACTCCCTTTCAACCAATCAGCTGCACCGAGACCCAGATGGGCTTTGTGAATGAAGCTGCAAAATGTCAATATCTGTTCACATGTCTGTGCTCTGGGAATCGCTGCCTTAACGTAGTCGGTGTAAGGCCGGGAATTGACAGCACTGGTCGTGATATAAGCCTTTTTATTTTTAGCAGCTCGAAAAGAAAGGCTGATTGTAAGTAATTCCATTCCCTCTAATGGGCTCTCACCGTTAAGTAAAACAAAAGGAATTAATTAGCATTGTACTATGAGAAACTATATAATGGTTATCTAGTAACAAAGGGCTTTACCATTCGGTAGAGAAGGAACGTTTGTGGAAATAAAGAGAAGGACCCTACGGAACTTTTAATTTTACGTCCCTGCAAATTGTGGTTGATGAAAATTATTCCACTAACAGAAGTGAAACCGGATACAAAATCAACCCACATGGTGATGGATTTATAAGGAACTGCAGTGATGTTCAGTTGACCCAGATGCTTGAAGGTTTTTCCAACGTTGACGGCTGTATCTCCAGAACAAGATGGAATGGTAAGGTAGGGGATACAGCGGTGGGTGCATTTAGCTAAACATGGGCAATACTCAGAGAAGTAATTTTCAGCTTTCATATTTTTCTTTAAAGGGCATCACCACCTTCTAAATAATTTTTTGACATAACGTAGGGCATCCCACCCGCTACGTTAGATCCGAACTTTACGTGCACCCCTTGCTCCAGCACCGTTCTGATCCAGCTCCCTGCTTGCCAGAACTAGCAAACAGGGGCTGGACTGGCAGCCACGGCTGTGATTGGCTGAGAAGCAACCAATCACAGACGCGGCTGCCATCAATGGAGAGCGCCGCAGGAGCGAGGGCTGTAAAGTAACATAGCAGTTGGGGGTGGGAAGGATGCCCTACATTATATCAAATACGTTTTACACTAGGTGAAGAGCAGCCATGGAGGGATCAGGAGAGAGGGGGTAAAGGGCTCCCCTGCACTTGCCATTGTCCTCTTGGAGGCGGAAACCTTTCAACAGGAAGACACTCCTACTCTTCAGTTTCCTGGACTTTGGACAAGCACTGCATGAGAACCATAAGGAGCAGAGCGTGGGTATGGTAAGGAATTTTTTCCCCCCAACTACAGAGTGGGGCATTAGTGGTTTCACATGCACTTTCATTGATTAGCTCCTTATACCAAAGTGCAATGAAACTGATACAAGAAGGATTTTTTTTCCCCCACCAGAACTATTTTTAAATACAGGAAAAAACTACACTTCTTTTAAGGTAGGGAAAAGATTTTACACATTTATTTTTTAATTACATTTTTCATTTACAGGTTTACTTACTTAATCATCCGAGTGTGTATAACTGTATAACAAGCTTATACGGTCCAGTATTCCACCCTTCAGTAGAGAATAACGGTTTTTGTCTTAGAAAATACCGCCAAATATGTAATAAGTGGGCTATAATCTGCAGCAACCAATCATGTTTGCTAATGCAGTAGACCAGTAAAAAAGCTAACATCTAATTGGTTGGTGCAGATTAATAGCCCAAGCAAAAAATACCCTTTTTTAGGATGTGTAAACACAGACAACCGATCTTGTGGGCCACTGAAGGTTGCAGAAATGATTGTGATATAATGCCCAAATTTCAGTGACGTATAGGAATCACTTGGTCTCCCGCAAAACTATGATGGGGCCCCTATCCGTGCTTCATCCACAGTGGTTTTTAAGGAAGCTATATCGGTCATACAGTAGGAATAATAATATGGGGTCCCCCTGGTAGTTACACCTGTGTCCAATCGTGGGAGTCAGGCAGAACTATCGCATGTGTGTACACAATCTTAGACTCTTACTATTGTCTAACTTGCAGCTCAGTTCCCCATACGGAGGATTTAGGTACCCGTAGTTGCAAACGTAACTCTCAGTTGCTATACGGTACTTTACATAGTAGATTACCAACTGCAGTGTAAAATACCAAACAGTGCAGTATTTTAGATTCATTTTATAATAAAAAGGTGCATCCCACTTGCAAATATTGGAATTTCATTAAAACAAATATGGTTTCTCTAGCTCAATTTAAAGAAACAAATACATGTTATAATGCTCCCTGGATCATTGTCTTCATTTTTTATATTCAAAAATCCCCCTCCATAAATGTTGCTTAAAAAACGCCAGCCCCACTCTGAATGGAAGGTTTCTGCAAAAATACTTATAAATATTAATGAAATACATAACAAGACCATATTCCGGGTGCTCACAATTGCTTCAGCTTTAATTTCCCCTTTAAAATAACATTACTCATAGGATATATAGCGTATGCCACAAATAATGCTATATTATATGTATAGCGTATGCCCCAAATAATGCTATATTATATGTATAGCGTATGCCCCAAATAATGCTATATTATATGTATAGCGTATGCCACAAATAATGCTATATTATATGTATAGCGTATGCCACAAATAATGCTATATTATATGTATAGCGTATACCACAAATAATGCTATATTTGAGTATAGCGTATACCACAAAAATGCGAATTATATGTATAGCGTATACCACAAATAATGCTATATATATGTATAGCGTATACCACAAATAATGCTAATTATATGTATAGGCGTATGCCACAAATATGCTATATTAATGTATAGCGTATGGCCCACAAATAATGCTATATTATATGTTAGCGTATGCACAAATAATGCTATATTATATGTAAAGCGTATGCCACAAATAATGCTATATTATGTGTATAGCGTATACCACTAGCTTTTATGCAGCAATAAAGAACACAAATGACATGATATTTTTTAGTGTTACCTCAAATCATGCATATTATATGTAGAGTTTACCACAAATATTATTATTATGTGGATTTATAGCGCCAACATCTTCCGTAGCGCTTTACAATTACATGTATACCTTCACATCAACGCCCTGCCCGCGAAGAGCTTACAATCTAAGCATATTTATTTGACACATACATCCTATCAGTTTGTCTTTATGATTGTGGGAGAAACCGAGGGCCCGAGGAAACCCACGCAAGCACAGGAGAAGATACAAACTCCTTGCAGGGTGTCCAAGGGTGGAATCGAACAAAGAACTTCAGCACTGCAAGCATCAGTGCTAACCACTGAGCCACCGTGCTGCCCCATATACATATAAATACAAATGAGCTATATTATCTGTAAATTTTGCTTTGTTGTATACATACAGCAGTTCATGCCTCAAATGTGCCCTCGGTGAACGTGCCACTACACTAAAAGAACAAGTACAAACAAATAAATTCTGTCTGGTGTCCTGGCCTTGGTATTCGAAAAGCCCCCGATATTAACATCAGAACAGCTTGTTGTATCAGCCTTTCGCTTCTTCCAACCAACCAGAAAACAATAATACCTGTATTATAGGAATTGGGGAGACAGCTTGTACAGAGGCAGATTAATATTTCACATGCTAAACACAGAAAATAAACACCCACAATCAGATGTTGATGTCAGGAGGGGAGATAATCCTATACAGCAAATCTATTGGATTTTTTTTAATATAATATTATTACATGCAGAAGATTTCAGTTCCTTTTGTATAACGAAAGCAATCCCCCCTACTCCCCCCCCAACCTAACGAAGCTCAGACAAATTAATTCAGTCTGCGGGTTCTTGGAGATTGTCTTCCCAGATAGCCGTGATTTGGTTTAGAAGACAGGTTCTACTCCTATGGATTTGCAACAGATTTTAGAGGCTTAGTCAGGGGGAGACAAATTGCCGTGTAGGACGCGTTCTTGGAAACGCACAAAGCATAACACGGAAAATAGAGGGGAAAAATAGGGGGGGGGAGAAATAATAACTGTCACAGTGAATTCACCTGGTGAAAAGGACAATGCCACGCTAAACCGGTTACAATTTACTGTTCCAAGAGAAACAGGGACGTTTAATTAAAAAATACTTAAAGGGCAACTGTGGTCTCCAACAGCTAGGGTTAAATGAAAGCCTGCAGTATTTCCTTTAAAATGAGCAGACAATCACATCTCTGGCTGGAGCCTGTGAGACATTTTCATAGGGGTGAATGTTCAAGCTTCCTGTTTCCAGTCCTTGAGTGACATCACCTGACCTCTGCCCCGCCCATCCGCCCGGGGGAGAAGCATGCTCAGTACAGACTTAATGCTGGGGAAATCCGTAAGTCCCTGGTGAAAAAAAATTTACAGCTGAGAAGGGAGCCTTTAATGCAGACAGAGGCTGGTCCATGGCTGAAAACAGGTGTTCAACCAGGAAGTAATTTACTGAACCTTTCCAGCAATAACTTCTCACAAATTTTATCTAGAGATGTTATTTAGGTTTTATTTTGAAGGTACGATGGAAGGATTTTTTATATAATTATTTACTAGTTTGGAAGAATTGGAGACCACAGTACCCTTTAAGACTTAATTGAAGGGAAAGTTCATCTAAAAAATACTATAAAGTAAATATAAAATAAATCATTTGATTTTATTCATCTTTATAACATTTAAAGGGGGGGGAACTCTGATTGCATAAATTAAAGGCATGTCCCACCTTAAAACCAAAAACTGGTGACTTGCACTGGCGTAACTACTACACCCGCCACGCGGGGGTGCCCGGTTTCTATATAAAGCTGCTTTTTTTTTGGTTTCATTTTTGTTTTTTGTTTTTAACTTGCGCTGTGTGTAAGGTCCTGTACCGGAACTCTCTGGACTCGGGGAGAGGGAGGACCGGAAGTGAAGAGCTGCGCCCCGCCAGCCAGCACCCAAGCCAGAAGAAAGCAGCCCTGCCCACTAGTGATAAGGTAACTGCGGTGTGTGCTGCTGGTTCCATCTTGCCCCGCGTTGTCCTCACTCCTCTAGTCCAGACTGTGGCTGCTATCGTGGAAATGAAATGACACTTTACAGAGATAGATATAGACAGACAGACAGTCAATGTAATAGATAGACATAAGACAGACAAACAGACAGATAGACAGATAGAAGATAGACAATAGAAGAAGATATATAGATTAGAGATAGTCAGATATACCGACAGATAATAAGACAAATAGATAACAGACAGATAATAAGATAGACAGGCAGATAGTCAGATATCACAGAGATAGACAGCACACAGATAAGACAGACGATAAGACAGATAGATAGAACAGACAGATAGATAAGATAGACAGGCAGATAGCAGATAGTTCAGATATACAGAGATAGACAGACAGACAGACAGATAGATATAAGATAGACAGACAGACCAAAGTAAAAGTTCCAGGCACTCTCAGGTCTTGTGCAAAAAAAAAAATTTATTCAATGTGCAACCACACAAGTAAGCAATGTTTCGGTCCCCCTCTTGGACCTTATTAAGCCATCTAGATAGATACAGTAGATATTAGACAGAGTGACGACAGAAAAATAGACATAGATAGGTAGATAGATAGTAGTAGTATAGGTGGACAATATATAGACATATAAACAGATAGATAGCTAGATGGATAGATAGACAGATTATTTTTTTGGCAATTATAGCCAGTAGTTGTGTCAGGGGGAAGCGGTTTGGTGGGTGGCGTGGGGGCCCCATCCAAATTTTGCTGGGGGGGCCACTGTTTGTGATTGTTCTAGTTACGCCCCAGGTGACTTGTCCGTTATCTGCCCCAAAACCACAACTGCTATTTTTCCAGTTTTTTATGCATTTTAACCATTTATTAATGATATGTTCTATTCCTTTCTGGCAAATGCCACTTCCCTCTGCTCAATGAGCTTTTTAGAGCTTGAGCATGTGCAGAGGAGGGCAGGTGATACATTAGTCAATCATTGGCTGTGACATCAGCAGTCACTCCAATTGGGGGGAGGGCCGTCTTCAAGAATAAAATCTTGAAGACTTGATGAAACTTCCTCAATTATATTATTATTAATCTTTACATGATTTAAAGGAAGTTTGCTGTGCAGGCTTTGATTTCCTTTTAAAAAAAGCTGTGTGATGCCTGTATCACTTCTATCACTTACAGTCCTAGTTATGTGTGGTAATGCAAAGCAGATCCTAATTAATATGACCCATTATTTTTAAAGTAATAAAGTTACCTGGGAATATGTAATTGTAACAACCTGTAAGACTAATTAATACAAACCCAGAAGGCATAGCTAGAATATAGAGCATTGAACCAATTCATATTAAAACCTATTTATTCAATGGAAATAATTCATTTAATTAAAATGAAAGCAAACATTATAAACATTGGGAATAAATACTTTTAAAAGTTAAGGGATAATGTCCAGATGAAAATACCAGATTTATAGCACAGAAACCAGCTGATATACGAAGTATCACCCATTTTTCCAAGGAATCCCAACAAAACAAACATAGTAAAATCTTACAGCTGCAGTTATTGCCTGCCCTGTTTCCTAGCTCAGTGAGTCCAGGCATGCTCACTGAGATGAATTCTCCATTAGCTACTTTGTATCTCTGTGCTAAGGGCAGGGGTAGAAAAATAAATGGAGAGCTTTGATAATGAAAATATTTTAAAGGATATTTTAATCAGGGAACTTAGAAGTGATACAGAAAACTAAGGATAATTAAAATTACACAGTCCCCCACAACAAATTAAATTTCATCTACATCTCAAAAGGGTTAGTTAAGGACATTAGGGCTCAACCCCCACAGCAATAATGAACAAATACTAAGTTCTTACTTATGTCTAAGTGGTCCAGGTGTGAAATTGCCCCAGACCCTTCACCTCATAACGTTGCACACATTTATAGGTAAGTAAACCATACTGCTTACCCATCCATCCTGATGGCCCAAGTGCTGGCACCCCGAGCCCGTCGCAAGGCTGAAACAGTGAAAATGAAGTAGAGTAGGATCCGCACTAGCCAGTGCCGAACAGGAATCAAACACACCTGATGCGTTTCAGACTAAACAGTCCTTAATCATAGGCACATCTAAAAGGTGCCAATTAATAATCAGGCAAGGTGTATGGGGAAAAAAATGTCCGACGTCAATGCCAACTACCACGGTGGGCAGACAAAAAACAATGTCTGTCCAAATGTCTCCCTTCACCTGAGTAGAGGGATACCTTGCAACATGTATGCTCCGTGCTCAAACAATCCCCATACGGGAGTTCAGTGGGTGACTGTCTCTATGACAGATTGCAATATGTGACAGCAGTTGCATGTGTGTTGCCAACAAAGCTGCAGTGAACTAACAATCCAGATTCAGCAGTTGTAACTGGCTACCACTGGTACACAGCTTAGTAATCTGTAACAGATGATAGTCAGATAGCTACCTTTCTGGCCACAAACGGTCTATCTGTACAAGGAGGGTAGTTCGGGATTCGGGGCAGGATTTGTCTTTTATTGGCCATGTGTGTAGCCAGCTTTAGGCCAGTAATACAGCCTGACGGTCAGTTAATTATTGGGAGAGTCTGTTATGTGGATCCATATGTGGAGCTAAAAGTTTTGTTTTTTTTGCCAGACTCTGAATAAGAAAACTGATCATTTTTTGATCCTTCGTTACTTTCCTAAAACAGACACACAAATGTGCGAAGTCAGTAAAAATTTCACATAGTCAGACCACTGGTACAGGCATGCTCATTGTCCTTCATCTAGAGAGATGGAGGAGGAGCTGTCTGTCCAATGACTATTTTGTGAGGATGTATAACTTATGTTCTGATATTTCAGGCCTGATCGCCGATGGTAACCGAAAAATATTTCGCCCATGACGGACCTATGTCAAAATTTGATTGGACATAGCAGTAATTTTGATCCAGCCAAAAATTCAGGTCTTATAAGAAGAGTTGTTGTCCAACAAAAAAAAAGTTGGTGTCTAAATGGACTTTTATCGTATAGTCACGAGTCGGGCATCGCACGTTCTGGACCCACATATTTGTGTCTCTTGTTAGGAATCACTTGGAAAGGCACGTAAACAAAACCCACAATAATCCAATGTTCTGTGCCGTCAGGTAAATGGGAGGACTGGCTTCTTTTTAACTCTTTCAGAAAATAAATGAGTTTCCCCTTTAACAGATGTTCTAATTCACACAAAAACACATCCATGCAACCAGTGTGCCCGCGAAAAACAAATTAGCATCATCCGAGATCTGCTGTAATGAGCTTTCTGCTCCGTGACTAATTATGTTCATCATAGTTCCAACAGAACGCTCTCCCTAATGGTTTCCCCAATCGGGTTTTAAGTACCATGTGATTACTTCAACTCAGAAATGCAAATGACCTTCCCCGTTTTCATGACCATTCTCTGTCACACTCCCACAAAACAATGACATTGAGACAAAAAATTTCACAACACCAGCTCTTTTTCCACCGCAACAATCCATTCAACTCCTTCAAAGTTCAGTATTGTGAAGGCAAAGTGTCATACACAGACCAATATTTTTCCAAATGGATTTCCAATAGTTTCAGCAATCAAGAAATCCTATCAGAAAAAAACCGATCGAAGCTCCCCACCTTGTTTTGCAGAGATGGGGACTTAAAAGGAGGGGACGGGGGAAAAGTTTGTGCCTTGCCCGACCTAAGTTTTTCCGATATCGGATCAGAAATACGGATACACACGGGCGATTCTCTACTTTTTGATCACCAAAAATTGATACGTGTCATGCTTAAGGCCTGGTAAAAAACAAATTGGGAGCATAGGCTCGTTACACACATACAATATTCCATCCACCGATATTACTGTGTATCTATTGGTCTGCCAGAAATATTGTATGGTGTAGGTGGGGGCGTTCAAAACTGATCATCATACCGATGGAATGTATGTGGGTAAATCACGGCCATCGTGCAGTTCCCTATGGGACCCACGATGGTCGGGCAAACGGACAGCCACGATCAAAAGGATTTGTCCCTCCGCGACCGCTCTCTGCTGGCAAGTAGTCGGGCTGTGTACATTATCGTCCCGTGTGTACCCGCCTTAAAGGAAAATATCTGGATTTCCATACAAATTAAGAATGCAGGAATTAGTCTCATGATATGTAGGTAGGAGACCGTGTGGGTTAAATTAAATAGAAGCCCTTCGCATGAAAATAGTGTAGCCTGCAACCGCAAAGATGTAAATAACATTATTTTCTGAATGTTGCCGTTAACCTCAAAAATATAAATATTAACACCATTGACTGCACTTGAGAATCCCTTTCCGCATTCCTTGTACGTCCTGTCTATCTGCCTGGCTCGGAGGGTGTTGGGCGAGGTCATGGCCCAGGTTGGAAATATACAATAGCCCTGGAGTTTAAATGAAAAATCACATGCTTTCTGCAAATTAAATAAACAACCATTTACCAATCTAGAGAAGCATTTATATTAAATTATTTAGATGGTTATGGTGAATATGCGGTAATATCCAAATCCACCCCGCTACACTACAAGGAGTCTAGGTTATTCCTGTGCCTCATAAAGGTATCAAAGAATGTGTGAATGTGATTGGGTAGACACGGGTGATATTCTGGCAGATCCATTGCACATTGGAACAGAATTTACCACCACGTCCAAGCAGAAAATGACTTTTTTGCCTTTGCTTTCTGGGGCGGTAATAAGCAAGGGAAAGACGCCTGTTGGGGACAGCTGAATGAAGGAAATGGAAGAACATTATTTAATAGAATACCATAGAGTTGTATTTGAATGAACAAAGAGCAGCTAGATTATTAACACGTAGATTATTCTGTAAACAATCAGTAACTAATTAAAACCACAATATATAGAAATTGGGCTGTTGTACATCCATATTAAATTGCAACTAGAGACTAGTGACGGCCCGTTCGCGGATCGGCCCAGGATTCGCGGCGGATTCACCTCGTTTGCGAACGGCGCATATCGCGGATTTTCCGGTTTTCCACCTTCCGAACTTTTCCGCACCGCGTTTTCGGAAATTTCCGAAATTACAAGGATTTCTCGTATTTTCGAAAATACGAGAAATCCTCGTAAATTCAAAATTTTCCAGGATTTTTCACATTTTAGGACGAGCAAGCCCCATTTCGGGTCCGTATTTTCGAAGAATCCTCGTATTTCAAAGAACGGATTTTGCCGAACTTTCATTTAATGGGTCCGCTCGCGGATTTTGAATTCGGTCGGACATCTCTACTAGAGAACAAATATATAATACATACAAAAAACAGAATTTTAGTGCACAAACAATTCTAATTGTATATTGGTTATAACTCCATAAGGTTCCTGCTAGACCCGGATAAATAAAAGCAATTAGTTTAATAATTGGCCAAATTATTTTAACTGGGTCTTAAAATAATTTGGCTGATTTATTGAACTAATGACTTACCGTCATTCAACCATCTGACATACCCAGGGAACTTGCCATTTATTTTGAAATAATTCAGCCTACTATGAAAAAGGTTTGATAGAAGCAGAGGGACGATATTTATTACAGCTCGCAGAAAAAAGCAATGTGGCATGTCCCTCCGCACAGACAATTAAAGGAAGACACAATAAAGTAAAACCTATTTATCCAAGTCCAATGAATAAATTCTCCTTGCCACTGTTTTTCCCAGTTGCTACGACATGCTAACATGTAGCTGCCAATTTATTATAAATCACTTCATTCCCCTTCTACAATACCAGACCCACAATCACCCTGTCCTGACAAGACCCTACAAGACCAAGATCAAAATGAGACTTTTATTCATTTGCTGGTTTCAAGGTGAGGACAAATTTTGCTGGTACACATGGCAAGATAATTCGTCCCAGCTGACCGCTCACCACCGTCCATCAGACCGGATGAAATAAGCATTAGAGTGCCGGCAGTTTGCTGCGACTAGTGGTCCACACAATTGGACATTTTTACAGACGAGCCTCACTGAACTTTGTCCAATTGCCCGACATCAGTTGCTTCGACCATGCTTATGTGTACCCTATAGATACACCCGACCACAAAATTTATAGACTTGACCACACCCTATCTATAGATCACCCTACCACACCCTTCTTGTAGATTACTGACCACACCCTATCAATAGCTCACCTGATCACACCTCGTTATAGCTTTCTGACCACACCCTATTTAAAGCTCATCTGACCACACCATATTTTACCCTATTTATAGTTCATCTGACTACACCCATTTAAAGCTCATCTGACCACACCCTATTTAAAGCTCATGTGACCCCACACACTATTTATAGATCATCTGACCACGCCCTCTTTATAGATCATCTGACCACGCCCTCTTTATAGATACATCTGACCACGCCCTCTTTATAGAGATCATCTGACCACGCCCTCTTTATAGATATCGACCACGCCTCTTTATAGTCATCTGACCACCGCCTCTTTATAGATCTCTGACCACGCCCTCTTTATAGATACTGACCACGCCCTCCTTATAGATCATCTGACCACGCCCTCTTTAATTCATCTGATCACACCCTCTTTTAGATCATCTGATCACACCCTCTTTATAGATCTGACCACACCCCTCTAATATGCCAACTGACCACACCCGCTATTTTAGATTATATGACCACACCCTATCTATAGATTACAAAGCTTCTTCCCCTCCACCTTCCTTATGGTAAAAACGTACCTGCAATCAGACAAAAACAAATATAACATATATAAAACTGCCACTGAGGGTGCTGTTTTACAGGAGTAAGATTGCCCTTGGAGAAAAACAATTTGGTAGCACCCAGTCATTTGAACAAAAAAACAAATATTGACAATCAATAGTAAAACGCCAATATATTTTCGAACATTAATACAAACATATATTGGTGTGCAAAAATGATCTACAAATAAAAATGAGAGTTGCCATACTGTCTTGCCTTCCCAACATTATACATACAAAACTTTGCACTGATAAAATGGCCCCTGGTTGTCACTAAATAGATTTTAAAGGGTATCTCCACTGGTATAATCAAATTGTAGTATTTAGTTTATTGAAGACACAAATAGTTTTATTCTTCAATAAAAGCGATCTATAGGTAAGTTAGCTTTTCTACTGGCTCCTGCGGGTTTTTTATTTTATTTTTTATTTTGATATACCAGTGGAGATACCCTTTAATATCTTTGAGCACCCCTACAGCAGGCGCAATGAATATTGTAAATATGCAGATAGAGACTTTTCTAGTTTGGGTGGCAGTATGGCAGCTCTCATCCAAGGTTTCTTTATGCTAAATTGTATCTTTTCGAACTACATTTCTAGCTTCAGATTATCCTTCGTTAAAATACAGCGAGTCTCTGAAACATTCAAATACTCGGGTTTTCTTAAAGGAATACAATTTCCTCAATATGGCAACCCCACACATTAATCAACACAGCTTAGCAGATAAAATAGCCTCTTTATCTCTGTGCCCAATATTCAAGGATAGGATTTATTGCACAATTTAAACAAAATTACCATAAATGTAAACACTAGTGGTAATAGGTGGTATAGCTCATGTTGGAACAGGATTAGCAATGAGATGTGTAACAGTAGTGTTTATGGAACACAACCACGAACAACATCTTGAAAAATACACCTTGCCAAATCATGAAAAGGGTCATGGCGATTATGATTGGTTGTTTCTTTCTGGTCAAAACCTGATTGGTACACCTTAACAGAGCCAGAGCAATTTCTTTGCAGCAGTATAATAAGGCAGCTAATCATAATATTCCACAAGGTGGAAGGTAAATACTAGCGGCTGCAGAGAGAATTGATCCTTGTTACACATTTATGATAAATGACAAAAAGCTGTCATGTGGTTACATTGGAAAGCAAAATGGAGTCAAACCTGCAGGTGTGCATCTAATCGGGAAAGAGGGGTAGCGCCATAGTAATCTATATTCATCTAATCTGAGTGCCTCCTCAGAGATTGCAAAGATTAATAGTAAATGGTTCACGGTTTGCAATCTGAAATTTGTATGAATGCATATGGATGGTCTTATGTTCTCCTAACCATTATTCTTACTGGTCACCATTTTCTGAATTTCCTATAAATGTAATTAACCTCACAATAGGCGACTTTAATCGCCAAATGAATTGATTGACAACATTGTTTGTATGGTACATCTACGCTCAATTAACATTGTATCACAGTATTGGTCGGCGTTACGATAGCAATACCCTGTGTAGTGAATGGCCATCTAAAGGCGGGGTACACAACATGCAATATTAGTTCTGCCAACCGTTCTTCACGACCAAGAGCATCACTGGCAAAAGTAGCCCACAACTGACAATTTACCAACATACCCAATCATCCAATCCGGGCGACCATTATCAGTCACGGCCATACACACACAACACCATGCAATTCTTAGGCATGACCGACCGCTAACGGAAATATTCTGTTGGCCAAAAAATTGCATGGTGTGGTATCCGCCTTAGACAATCCAATCTCTGCTCCGATGGTAAGATAAAAGCCCAGCCCATTGGACTACCTGAACCTTTACTTTGTGGAGGGAAGACAAGATATTACCTAAATGAAATCATCATTCCCCCAGCTGAGGGAGAAATGAGTGAGCTGATAAAACTCCCCCTTCCCCCCCTAGGAATGGGAACTTTCCTGTTCTACTAAAATTTCCACCGTTCCCCAATCCACATGTAAGATATACATTTGTTCCAAATCAAGGAGATGGTCCGAACAGCAATATCTCCTACGCTTCTGGGGAAATCCTAGCAGTGGGACTGGGCTTGGGGTTGTTTATTCATGTCACTTTATAGGCATGTCCACCCTTAAAACAAAAAAAACTGATGACTTGTCCGTTATCTGCCCGCAACCCCAACATTTTTACCACTTTATTACATGTATTTGTACCAACATTTAATGAGAGGTTCTTCCTTCCTTCTCCCCTCTCCCGCATGAGCTTTTTTATAAGCTTGAGGTGAAACAGCAGTCATCACAGCCTTGATTGACTGCATGGAGGGAGGGGCCTTGCTTCTCGGCAGAATGGGGCAAGACAGGTGTGTAAATTAAGTTTTGTGCAGTGAATAATCGTGCCTATTAGGGTTGGGGTAGTGTAATTACATTTTAATTATCCTTAATAATATACAGTGATGGCAACCTGCACCTAAATCAGTGCAAATAAGTAATATCCTCTGTACAAAAAAAAAAACATGCTCTCTATGTGATTATGTTGAGTATGGTTGTGGCATATTTTGTTATGGTATTTCTACCGAATTGCACCTGTTTAACTACCAATCTTTACCCCAACACTAAAGAGCGAAATTAAAAGAAGTCCCCCCAATGTTTTAGTCCCCAATAGCACATTGCTATAATACCACAGAGGTTTCCAATAGCAGAGTGGACATAGCAAGGGGGTCCATTTCTTCGCACTTAAACACTGACCATTGAAACACAAATAATTTCTTTAAAGGGGAACTGTGGTCTCTATATATATTATAAAAAGAGCACACTCAGGATCATCTTCTAGCTGCAGTCTACACAAGGTTTACAAGCAGTATGAAGGGTGTGCTAACTTCAGCATTGTGAGCTGTGACCTCACCAGCACTTGGTTCTGCCTCCAAGTTTAAGGTTGGAGCACTGCTCACTGACTCAGGAATCATCAGATGCATCATATACCCTGTCCCTAACTTCTAAATCATTTTTACGCCAGTCCCAAAAATATTTTTTATTCTCTCCCATAGGCAGAGGAATGAACAGAGAATGGTTTCAGGTCGGTAACTAGCTTCAGAAAAGTTTAATCTTTGGTCGTGGGTTTATGAAACATCTATAACAACGTGCCTGTCACACAGAACAGGGAAGTCTAGAAGTGAAACTTTACACGCCTTAAGATCCAGAAGCTAAAAAAAATCATCCTGCCTTGTTGGGCACTTGTATGGAGACCAAAGTTTTCCTTCCTTTATTGAGTGAGGACTAATAAGCTTATCTGCCCGTACATAGTCCTTTGGGATGGAATATCTTAATATGATTTAAAAATCATGCAGGGTTATTCAATAAAGTTTATCGTTTAAAATGGTGCTAAATTTGCCCCAACCAATCAGATGTTAGCTTTCAAATGTTAAATAAGATCGATTGGTGGCAAAATTACACCATTTTAAACGATAAAGCTTTTATTGAATCCTTCCCTGCATATTTGAAAATTCTGTGATTTGAAAAATCAGGACTTTTACTCCAGAGAGAATCCTCTTTCCTGAGTGTGTCTATATCTGCACATAATGAGTCTTACTTATTAGGTGCAAAGTTTGCCAGTGCTACAAATCTTCAAAAACCAACCAGATTTTATCTTTGCTGATCTCCTGCAGTTAGAATAACATCGATTGGTCATTGTGATTCATAGCAAGGCAAACTTTTGAACCTCTCAGTACATAAACCCCAAATGTGTTTCAATTAGCAGGGGGACTGCTGGATGGTAAAAGCTCTTTATCTGCAGGAAGCCAACCTCACGTTACACAAAGCATTAATACGCTTTATTATTGTATAGTTTTTCCGTATCAGGGAAGTGAAGTCAGTATATCCCAGGACTCTGCTCGTTCGGCCCTCTCCATGTCGCATATCTCAGCCAGCATTAGAATCTCAAGATAAGATAACCTTAACAAGAAAATGTATACAGCACAAGACATAGCCAATCATTACAGTTGCTGATCTCACTTGGTGTAACCGTTTAGCCTCGCCAGTTAAACACCAGCAAACACCCTGAGGTATCGGTGTTGTGGCCACAGGACAGGAAAATCAGAAAGGAAAATGGAAACAATTCACAAAATGCAGATTTTCACATATTTATACTTCAAGGAGAACTATAGTGTGTATAACGTTATTTATTTTAAACAGTAACTGGGGAAAGGAGGTAGGATTTCTCATCCCTACCTCCCAATATTGTTTCTGTGAGAAACATCAGCACAAAGAAAACTGCTTTTTCCAGTGCCTCAGAACTATCTTTAATATAGTAAAGTCTAGGACACTAACATGGCAAAAGAAAACTGTATGTGCTGATACTCGTCAACAAAATGATAACCCCTCCTACCTCCCTGCACCAGGTACTTCTCATTTTAAAAGAGTATAGTTTGTCCTTGTTTGACCTGGGCCCCATCTCCCAGACTTACACACATACATTGGGACCAGTGAATTGAAGGAAGCCCAATCTCCTTATTTGTTACCTTGGTGAACACTCAACTGTCAGACCGTAACCTCTGAATTCCATTAAGAGACGTCTGTCAACGCAATTTTCTTCCACCTGGTAAAATAAAACACACACAAGAATGTAATTATTTGCAGTGATTATTGTAGTTTATCTTTTACCTTGTTTATTTATAAAATCAAATAATTCACTTGCACTGAAACACCGTAAAAGAACCCCCTCTGACTAATTCTATGGAGGTAGAAAGACTTATTCCTACCGCTTGTTTGCTTTTATTTTTAAAGTAATTAGCGGTTTGCAGCTTTCAGTCTACCTGGCTGAGTTCAATGTAAAATTAGTGCCAAGTGGGAGTCAGGCAATAGATGGCCTACCTGACTAAGTCTCAGTGGAGACTGAAAGCTGCAAGCACTCTGCTTTACAAGAATTTGTCATTAATTAGGAATACGTACTTGCTCAAACCTCCCCTTTGTTGAATCAGTGTGATATAAATAAAGGCTTTATCTACAGCATTCATTTCACTCACATCCTAAGCAAAAGGGGAGCTGCACTGAGCATTCCTGAAGGAGCACTTCCTACTATACGCAATACAGACAATGGCTTTAATACATCATTTAATCGGAAATCTGAGCACCATACTGTAGGGGAAATTTTTTTTTTTATTCTGAACTTCTTCTATTTTTCATTTTAAAGGGAATAGACTTTGGCATCTCGGGTACCATAAGTACCCAGGCGGGCACACACACGGAAATACGTTTGTTGCTGAATCTTGACTTGAATGAACAACAGACCATGAAAAAATGTGTTTCAATACAAACAAGTTCAAACGTGCCGCTTGATAAAAAAACTGGTTTCAATTCCCCAACCTACAGGCTATTACAGAAGGAATGGCAATGCTTACGGACCGGTATTAGATTAATGAACGCATAATCCACCAGGCCAAAGGTTATGTTTACTTGGGGCAAAACCCTTTTAGATTTGTTTAAATCATATGTGTCACAATGAAAGGGGAGGGACATGAAGACACTGGGTGGGACTGTGATAAAGGATCTTCATTAAAACCGTTAGACCAATTTGCTTGTTCAAATACGAGTCCACCATTCTATTCAGCACCTGTCTCTCTAAAAGGTATATATCTCTCCACTTTGATTCCTTTAATGCTTAATGGTTCAAGTTTTTTCCTATAGATGAAACTCGGGAAAACACCTGAAACAAAAAGAGGAGAGAATCAATGCTGAAAAAAGGCGGAGGTTAATTTTAATAATTGATCTAAGTGTATGGCAATAGGGTAAAGGGTTAGAAACTAGAAGTTCCACTAGAACGTTATAAGGGGGAAGAGATTGATCAAACCAAGAGTGGACTGGACTAGAACATTTCAACTAAAGCTTAATGGGGACTGTGGTGGGGATGTGACGCAGCACATCATGTGACTGTCCACAGACTGAGACAGACAAGACAGATAAAGAAGTGTACGTTTACAAGCTTATAACTTAAGATCCAGCTAGAGACCTCATCCTAGGTTTCTTTGAAAGGCATTAGAGGACCATGTATGGAGACCAGTTACCCTTTAATGGGGAGTCATTAACTCAGAGGATAGAACACAAAGATCCAATGAACCTTGAATGAATGTAAGCAGAAACCAATATAACAAAAAGAACAAGACATTGTAACCAAAACACCTATTTAGCAAGGTATAGAAACGGTTTTGACTGAAATTTTTTGCACTCTATTTCTAACCAGTAAAACAACTGCATAAATCAAATTGTCCAGTCCAGTAACCCTAGTCCCAACCACTCAACAAGCCACTGTTCTTGGGCATGCTCAGTGCACGCAGAGAGATAGGGTTGTCGCCCAAACTGTAAGTTTACACAGTTGGCTTTAAAGAAGAATTTAAATTTTGGCACATTGAACTCATTTGTGTAGATGCAGGTTCTTCGGTCCTCTACCAGCAATGGACTCAGACTCTCTCACCAGAGGAAAGGCTGATAAAGTTTAAAGGTGTGCAATGGGATGCATATAACTTGCCAATAATGTGCAAATTAATGAAATCCCACTCTGTCTAAAGCACCCAACCGATTTTGACTTCTTGATCGCAAAGCTCGAAATGTCGAAACCAGTTTTCCGTTTTTCCTATTAGTGATTTCGTAGAAAAAAAAATTTCCGACCCGAGAAAGATCGAGGCCTTGAGCGTTCTTCAGAGTCGATTTTGATCGTTGCCCTGATTGGAATTCCGATCAGAAGAATGTCTGCCCCTGTATGACAGCTTTTAGAACTAAGAAGTTGTTACAATTGCTGAGAAGAGACTATAAAAGATGGCGTGACTTCTTTATTTTTCTAAGTTGTGTCGAGACCTCGGGGGAAACCTCAATAGACCTTTGAGAACTCTGTACCAAGAAATCCAGACGCACGCAACAAAGCGAGAAATGGCCTAAGGGCAGCCTGCAACAGAGTGAGGCCCTGGGGATCTACAGGAATAGGACAATTTCATTCAGTTTTTCTTTCCCGCTGTTGACTGGTTTTGGCAGCAAAATCAAAGCGAGTGTACAACACTTGGAACCGCCGAGGCAGGAGACAGACTGGAGAATAACATTTACTAGGCCATGTCATGGGTCATTAAAATTACACAAACCGATTGGTAACATCAAGAAGCAATGAAAATGTTCAGATGGTAGTTTAATAAACTCCTACAGAAAAAAAGTATAGGGAAATAGGTTAAAACTAAAAAGTAGGAGGGGAAAATGATAAGTAACTGCCATATTGATTAATCCAAAGAACAAATTAATAAATAAATCACCCGGCAATTAAGAACTACCATGTAGAGTTGAAGATAAACACCTTACAATTTGTTTTTCACTATTACAGCGAGATACAGCGAAAGCAGCTCATTCGTTAGCTCTATTTCCCTGAGTGAAGCACACTGAGCATGTCTGAATCAGTGACCCGGGCAAGGGGAGGGGTTAGAAGCAACTAAAGGCTTTGATTTCCAACAAGTGAGGCTCTGATAGGAACTAGTTAGAAAAGCAACAGTAATGCATTTTTTAAAAATAGTTCTACACTGAACTTCTGAGATGATTCATATTGTTTTATCACTGGTAAAATTATATCTTCTCTATATATTTTATTAATCTCAGAGGTTTTCTGCCATGTGCTTGAAGAGATATTTAATAATATCATAAAGATATCTCCATGTCGGTTATGGAAAGAATGGTTTCCGTACAGGAATTCCGCTCCTTTACTCACAAAATGCAGCAGGTCTATTAATAACCGCCCTTACATCTGACCAGTCGATTTGTTCTCTGTCCTGCGAAACACGCAGAATACTAGCCCCCCTCCCCTCATGGAACATAGGTCTTAAGGACAACGTCATAAATCGTCCTCTGCACAGAACCATTTTTAAAGGGTCATGAACAGACACACACAGACACAAACCAATAGTTCATTTTTACAACCAAATCCCATTCATTGGTGTTAAGGAGAACTTCCCTAGAAGCTGGAACATGCTTTCAGGGCGGCAATGCAAAAGATGGTTCAGCAGGGATTAGTGTGATTGTAAACAGTAATGTCAGAACCAAATCAAAGGAACTCAACGCAAATCAGAGCAAGCGCGTCTGAAGAACGTAATCCCATTTTGTGGTAAGATTGCTTCTGTCCAATAGAGACACTTCCATTCTCCTCGTGCAGATGGAACATTAGGACTGATGGGTGTTGCTTTGTGGCAGAAGAATTATTTGACAATTTAAAGATTTACGGATGTTGGCGCAGGTAATACAAGTGAAGGACTGAGCTGAGGCTAGGTCCACCATGTCAATTTAAAGGCCTCCGGAGTCTGCATATTTCTCCTTAACGCCCTTGGTTTCGGGCCGAACGTTCCAGCTATCTTTCTATTCGCATAATAAGAATTTGTTTACGCAGCAATCGTTTCTATTTTAACCTTTTAGTTTTCTCTTTAAGTAAATTATTTTTCCTTTATTTTATAAAGTTAAAAAAAAATGGCTTTTGGAACGGGGAGGCAGCACATGTTACCAGGTAGTAACAATCGTCCCCCCTTGTTATTTTTACGGTAAGATTGCCCGGCTTGGTGTTTCATACTGAAAACAAAATACACAGCATGGGTCAAAGAGATTTTTTTCTTTATAAAACCCGTTTACATACAGCCAAACCTCTTGGCTCAGAATTAACAAGGGGCCGATCGCCCCTTATAATTATTATTACAAGAATAACAAAAGGTGGCAATTATCCTGGTGATTCTTACAAACCAACAGAGATTCCAATGAAGGAATAAAACTGCAAAAAAAGATCAAAGCTCTAAATAAGCAAAGAAGTGAGAACCCATGGGAAAAAGAATGGAGAGCAACACATGATCTATATGTCCCATATTGTCGACTTCACAGTGCAACAGAAAAAACGGGACGGGACCCCAAAACTGGTCAGAGTAATTTCTAATGAAAAGATGGACACAATTACCCTTAAAGCCACCCACCTCAACTCATAATTTTAAGAGTGTCCAGGATCAGGTATTCCATTCCCGTTTGCTTTCAATTTACGGGCATGTCCAGTGTAGTCAGAAGACAGTAAAAATTTTCCCAGACTTTAAGCAACATTTGTCCTTAAAGGGCTCTATACAGAAACATAGTTTATTTAATGCCCATTACTGAACTTAATTCTTTCCCACCACCACTATCATTTTTTTTTTGTTGATCTGGCCCCTATTTCTTTAGATAATCTAGTCTTTAAACTGCTCATATTTCATTTCAGCCTGTAAAGCAAGTTTCCATTCTTCGGTGAGAGTTTTAACTGTAGCTGGAATGGTGAAAGTTTTGACAGTAGAAATGCTGTATGCATTGTGCAGGCTTTGACAGTTGGTTGTTTGTGGGGTGAAAAGGTTCAGTCGGATGGATTGGGAGTGGTTTTTAAAAGAGGGAGGGGGATACTGCTCTAACAAATGTTTGCTGGCATTGAAGGCATTCAGCCCCATCCCCAAAGTCGAGTAGTGCGCTTAACTGTATAATTATAAATTAGATGAGACAAAAGTAATTTTTTTCAGTATAGTGGCCCCCTATTATTTAGGTAATTGTTTTTTCCTTTCCAGGGGATCGTGCAAACAAATACTTTAACGAAATTTATTATTTTTTCCATCCCAATTACCTTAACTTTCAGTATTTCTTCTGTGGTATAATTAAATGTTACCGAAATACTGACTCCTGTTTGCATGACCCCTAATAGAGAACGTTAATGTCTTGCCCATTGATCCCCAGCGCCTGGTTAATTCAGTTTCTCAGTAGAGATCTGGAAGCATGTTTGACCTCCGAACAGCCAATCAGTAGAAATTACTGTAGGAAAATTCCAAGTACGTTGTGCAATCCTAGGAATAAGAAGGCCATTTAGAACCGAAATGTCAGCTCATAATGTCACGCAGAGAACCGCCAAAGGGTAATGAATCAAACTGATTATCAAAAGTAAGAGAATATTTGAAAACTAGTATGCAAGTAACCCATGCAAACAACTTTACTTGCTAATCACTGTTTATAGATTCGAAGCGAATGGAAGTGGGATACTGCCCCTGACAAAATGATAAATTATAAGATAATTGTAAAAAAGGTATTTTTTCCATTGTAGCTGCCCTTTAAAAATATTGGTTGATTGTTTCGGAGGGGCCGTACCCAACTTAAGAGATCTCTAGTTCTCATGTGATATTAGAGAAAATAATTCAAATATAACAACAACATCCGGTTTCCCCACATTAAGGTAGGCACACGTAATAAAGTTGAGATCTGCAGGAAAGCGCCGTATATGGTTCGGAATTAACTTCATTATCACAAAGGGGGGCATCGGAAATCAGCAAAGAACCCTATAATTTTACCTTACTTTGTTTTAATTCACCATAACATCAATAATGATAAATCCTAAATTTCCCACCTCCTGGTTTTATTTTATTTGACGTAATTCATTTCAAACTTTCTAACTCTGTGAGCCCACCTTTTTTTGTGCATGCAGTGAAGAAATCTTTGATTGTAATGTACGAGTGTGCGCATTCACTGTAATGGTAAACAATGCTCCGGTCGATAACAGCTAATCAATGTTTAGGGTTTTATATTAGCAGGCTCATCCCCCCCTAGGACAGATAAGCAGAGTTATGGTTTATATTAGGCAGTGCTCATCTAGGACAGATAAGCGAGTTAGGGTTATATTAGAATGCTCAGTCTAGAAAGATAAGCCAGAGTTTCTTTTTCTCGCATTCAAAAAATGTTTTATTATATTATTTACAGACATAAAGTCTGGTAAAGCCCCTTTTCGTCATGCAAGGTTTTTCCTTTGTTTCATATATGCCAATGTATGACCCAAATAAACTGAGATAGTTTTCAGTACATGCCATGTGTGTGTCTCAATTCTATCTCCCGCAGCTGTGAGGCTTTTCAGTGTTCTAAGAACTAGGCATCAAATAATGTGGACCAGTGTAGGATATATTATTCTTACAATTTGGTGTCAGTAAGTGGGGATACAACCTACAGGACCGTAAGTATTGAACTATTAATTTAAGTTCTTGTCTTGCTTGTTCTGTAACTTGTATCAGACATTGGTATAGATTTTAAAACGTGGGTCTGGAAGGGCGACGCATGCCCCAGTCTTACAGATAGGTCTGTAGTAGAGTGTCTGTAGTAGAATGCCCGCAGGCTGGGACCTGTTGATCGAGTTCTCTAAGGAGAGTGTGCTTCGTGGGTTGAGTGTTAATTCTGAAAGAGTTTTATCCTGAGTGGAAGTAAAAACTTGGTGCTGGGTGTTCTAGAGAGTTAAAGAGTTAAGTAGACCCCGCAGGTGGCGATCTGCATTTTTTAGTTTCTCTTTGGAAGAGGTAACTGGGAGCAGTACAAGAGATATATTTTCCCCTTGATTGATAGGATCCCTATTTGCGGGTTGGAATCGCAACTTGTGGTTGGAATACAAGATAATACTCCCGCAGGCGACGACCTGCACATAGAGAGTTAATGTTTTCTCTTAACTAAGAGTTTCTTAGCGTGAAGTGAAGTGTAAAAACACGGAGTTAGGGACGGGGACTTAAGAGTTAAGCTTAACCATTTATAGAACGGACAGTGTGGTCGGTTCATTTGAAGTTCGAACTTTGAGTTGTGTTTCTTTGCTAGCTAGCATTATACGGAACATTGAGAAACCCCTCTATTTGTCTTGTCTGTCTTGCATGCTTATATGGTAAGTGTCTGATTTTTAGAGTATAAGTTTTTTTCCCTCCCCTCCTTTTGCTTCAGTGTGATTTGTTTCCCTAAGTGTATTCACTGCGTTATTGTTAACCTTCTTGCTTACAGGATGGAAAGTTTCACAGTAAAGGGTCGTCTGACCCAAAACAGATAAGTCATTTAAAGATATTAAAGTGTTTTAATTCTAAGTTTACAGGTTTCCAATGTGTGGGAGAAATAATGATATTCCGAAGAATTTTCCTGGAAAACTCAAGAGGATTAGGTGATCCGTATGGTGGTATAGATTATGGCAATCCTGGTTGATTAATATATTGGGTTGGTAAAAGATGTATATCTTTATTGTGAGCTCTCTTAGTGAATTTATTAACAATCTGGTTATAAATAAGTAAAGGTTAAATTGGTTAATGCTGGTTTCACTTAGAATGTTTGGACTCGTGTTTTCTATTTGTGTCTAATTCTTATTATTTCTACATCCTAACCGCTTCCCCTCCTCCCTCCTTCATGTCTCTAACTAGTTGTGTAAATGGGATTTTTATAATTGCGAAGGAGGTAGGAATGTCTACGGAAGTTTGTTTTCTTATATTATAGAGGTTTTGGAGAAAGTGAAGATTAGAAAGTGAAGGGCAAGGATCTGGTAGAGTTTCTGGTGGTTTTTAAAGATGATCAGCTAATAATAGCAAATGTTTATTTGTAATAAATTAGATCATTGGTGAGACCCGTTATATCTATATAGCAAGTAGGATGTGAAAATACAGTCACAAGATAGATATCCCTATGATGGCAGTTGTAATGGATTTTCCACAAGTGATCCCTCGCTGTGGTACAGCTCATGGACAGAATGTAATCCATTTGTTGTTCTTCATATACGAGGTAAGCTTTTAATTTTTTTGATGTACAGGGACATGTGGTTTCCTATCAAAGCTTCTTATATTAATGGTCCCAGCTGATTGCAAGTCTTTTGTAGAGATTATGGAGGTACTTGCAGAGACACAAGAATATAAAATATTTGCCACTAATAGGGATAATGGCCAAGTGTTATTGTCTTATTTTTCCTTTGATTATTACAGATTACCCCATTAATTTGATAATACCGGATTATAAGTATATGGTGTATTCTAATTTTCTTTAGTGGCATAACTTGTTGGAAGTAAAAAGTGATGTACGGATTATTTTTTTTTTATGCCACCTAACCCGCTTTTTACAAGATAAATTCATAGTACTGCTAATGGTTTGTACCTTTGTTAAGCAATGAGTAATTAAAGACTATCTTCCTAGTTTATACCCCTATTATAGCTCATTAATACCAGATAGTTCCTATAGTTTTAGATATTTAAGCCCTTATTAGCATTCTGCCGATACCCAATGTAATACAGTTGTTTGATTTGAGATATGCCTTTTTTCTGCATGTCGGCTGGTGCTACGGCTCAGTCTTTTTGTATTCATTTTTTTTTGAAAAGTCCCATTTATGTGTCATGTTTGACATAGAGATTGGTGGACTTGCCAGTGCAGACTCTATGGCTCTCTGTGAAGTGTGTAAAATATAATGGTTTAGCCACATGGTTCTAAGATTATGTAAATATGTTAATTGTCAAATTGTTAATGTGTTTATTTTGTGTATTCAGAGCATGGAGGTATTAAAATGTTTTCTCTCCTCAATTGTCTTGCATCAAAAGCTTCCAGAAAATACAATATTGCAAAGACTCGTTCAATATCTTGGTTGTATATATCTAGGGTGAATTATCTGGTCAGCCCGCCAGAGATAAAGACATTTTTGCTTTTCAAACACCCTGTGATAAAGCTGAATTGGTCAGCTTCATGAACTTTTACCAACAATGAATCCCAGCCAGCTCCCACTGGGACAAAGCTCCAAAATGCACAATTAAGACTGTCCAAACTATTTCTATGGACACTGCAAATGACAAAGAATGTAAATAATTGTTATAACATTTACCTCTGCCCCTGCTTGAGCTTTGTGAATTATGATAAATCTTTTCATTTGTATATGTAAGAGAACATTGTAAAATAGGTGGCAGTTTTATCACAATATCACAGAGACACTTGAAACTAGTCACTTATTTTTTTTTCTCTCTAAGTCATTGGCAATCACTGTAAGAGAATGCATCTCTGCAGCTTGTGCAATGGCTGGTGAGGCCTCCAATTTATTATATTGGACACGGAGAATGTTTAATTACATCTAATCATGTTTTATAAATGCTAAAGAATAAACTATGAACTATCCGATGTCTCACAGAGTATGAGGTTATTTTAAATCTATCATGGTCTTAGAAGTTAGATATATTCAGGTCTTACCCATAGAATATATTCTTTTATTTACTGTATTAAGATACAGTGTTAAATTAATACCCAAGCAATTAATATTTAAATATAGGTGATAATCTCTACCCAGTCCGATTTGATTCTCTACCAATTAGAGCTGTTATGGTTGTGGTTGTGTATAATGTATATAGATCTTCAATTCCAGATTCTGTTTGGAATTTAGTTCGTTACCGTGTTTTGTTTATTTAGCTAATCTTTTTCTTTGACCCGTACTGGTGTTTTGTTTAAGGTTTAAGCTGTTAGTTCATTGTTTCAGTATTGATTTTAATGTAGTTGGTTTTTGGTTAGAATTTGGCAGTAGAAAGTTTATAAATGAGATGGTGAGCTGACTTTACATTAATTTAATTTGTGGATTATTTCTTCTTATGTTTTGGTTGTTTAAATGGAATGATTGTGAGTTCTTTTCATGTTGTTTAAGGGATCTATATATGTGTAAGTTGTATTCTTTTCTCCGTTTCTTTTGTTTCTTCTGCGTTCATACTTTTCCCGAAAATGTTATTGTTTCGGTTTAATTTTTTGTTTTCTCCCGATTCATTTTTTTTTAAAAGATTTATTTTTTTCTCAAGTATTGTTTTAGACCTTTAGGTCTTTATTAAAGAGGGGATAGTTATAGTAATAATATGGCCATAAAAATCTTAGCACACAGGTTTATTGCCCAAATGTATATACTTAGTAAAAAGAAGATGTGAAAAACTGTTGCTAAAATTTTGTGTAAGGAAATTATTCCTAAATGAGGTTGTCTGTAGGATAGATTCAGATAAGGGACCAGCCTTTACTTCTAAGCTAATACCAAGACATTGTGTAATTGATGTTCATTGAATAGAAGTTTCATATCCCAGAGTTCAGATGTTGTTGAACGAATGAACCGCACAATAAAGAGAGTTTAGGAAGGCTACTGCAGGTTCTTTCAGTAAATGGGGTATTTTATTACCAGTTGTATTAGCGAGATTCTTATGCCCCATTCTACATCCAAGTTGTCTTCTTTCGAAATTTTAATGGGTAACCATCCCTACGCTTTGGGCAGTTAAGACAGGGACATTAATACAGGTGACCTGGAATTATCCAGGAAGCTTATGTGCAAAACTGATTGAAAAATGAATAGCATCTGTGGTGATGTTTCTTTGTTTTTTTTTCTTTATTTTCTGTGCTCCGACGACCTGTTTTAAATCAGGTGATGTGGTCTTGATGAAGGCGTTATGACTCGCACAGCTATCTTGGTTGAAGGCAATCCTATGGATACATGCTTCCAGAGTAAAGCGCGCACCGAATCTGTGATTGGAGAACGAGAGACCACCGAGATGACCACCGAGATGACTTCAGAGATGACACAAACCCACCTCAAGGAGGAGGATTAAGATGAGCCAGATTCCAAACCAGTGATAAATTGCAAACTCCAGATGAAAATATTTCCTGACCTGTTCATTTTTCATCTTATTCTGTGGTTTTTCTATTTTGAATTTATTATAATGAACAGAGCTTCCCGCTCTATTGCTCCCTGTGTTCCATTGCCCCCAGATACATTGGGAGTATATTTTTAAAGAAGTCCTAAGTATAACTGACTTTGTTTAGAAATGTAAAAGTGTTCAGGACATTATAATTACTTGTTTAGTCGCTATTCCAGTTTCAGTTCCATATGTCTCCAATACTATCTGACTGATCAGCACTATAAGGTAGTGGACCCCAATTATCGAGAAGATGATGTAACCCGCTTAAATTTTCCAGAATACCTCAACAGACATTCCCGCGAACGAACTGTAGATATGGTTATGATTCGGACTCAAAATGGTACATGATGCTGAAGTTTGTTTTATTTTTACTTGTCTGCTGCTACACAATGTGTTTCTGTGAAAAATAACATGAAGTGTAATCTCACCTATCAAACGACATCAAATTATGTACACATTGTTTTTTCAGAGGGATGGGTCATGGCCTGTGGAAGTTAGCTCACTTATTTACCTGCTAACATTTCTGGAGGTCCTTGTGCTATCAGTAGATTAAGTATTGGTGATAGTGCCAAGCACACATTTGCAATCTTCTTCTTTCCTCTCTGCAGGTAAACGTAATCGCAGGGATCTTATAAACTATGCCAGAGGATTGTAAGTCTAATGTACATCCCCTGTCTGAAACTGAAGTTGTTTGCTTTAGGTGCTAGTATCGTAGGCGTTCCAGGTCTAGCAATATATACTGGTAGACAATTGCTTGATCTGCATGTGTAGTAGCTAAAGAAATAAATATAACTAGCTCTATCCTTACCAATATGCTAACTGACTATAATACTCTGGAACATGCTGTCTCTCCAGAATCGTGCTGCTATCGATTATCTACTTTTGTTGCATAGTAAGGTGTGAAAGTGTTGAAGGTATGTGCTGCTTTAACCTTTCTGATCATACCCTCACTATTAATATCAGAATCAGTACTTTGCCAACAACTTAGTAATCACATAAGGTAGATGATGGTAAATTTCTTTCTGGAACATGCTTTTTGGTGGCTTCCCTCCTGGGGTCAGCTTCGCAATATTTTGGTACAATTATAATAATATATGTGTTCTGATTCTCTGTTGCTGCTGTATTCAATGTGCCCCAGGATGGATTTCTATATTCGCATCTGTTGCAAGTTTCCTACTAGTCGTAAAACTATTGCTCACGCTGCAATATACTGATGTAATCGCTATTGAATGCTATTTCCACTGATAATGTGCTATACGTTACATTATAATTTCCGTTTAGTTATCCCTTCGGATAAAAAGGGTGGAAATGTTAGGTTTTATATATTCTGTATAATCACTTAGCCCAATAGCAGCCATTTGTTTTCGACTCCATTTTGTGCACATATTACTTAGTCTGTTTTTCTCAAAATGTACCAAGCTGTACCTAGCCCAGCTGTTTCTCATGGCCATAGATAATACGTTATCTCAGGTCTTCTGCCTCCTATGTCAACTTGTCTCTATTCTCGCATTCAAGAAATGTTTTATTATATTATTTACAGACATAAAGTCTGGTAAGCCCCTTTCGTCATGCAAGGTTTTTCCTTTGTTTCATATATGCCAATGTATGACCCAAATAAACTGAGATAGTTTTCAGTACATGCCATGTGTGTGTCTCAATTCTATCTCCCGCAGCTGTGAGGCTTTTTCAGTGTTCTGAAGAACTAGGCATCAATAATGGTTGGACCAGTGTAGGATATATTATTCTTAACATAAGCACATGCCTTAAATCACTGATATCATATGTATAGCACATGCCTAAATCACGGTATATCATATGTATAGGACATGCCTTAAATCACAGTATATCATATATATAGCACATGCTTAAATCACCGGTATATATATGTATAGCACATGCCTTAAATCACGGTTAATTATATGTATAGCACATGCCTTAAATCCGGTATATCATATGTGATAGCACATGCCTAAAATCACGTATATCATATATATAGCATGCCTTAACACGGTAATCATATGTATAGCACATGCCTTAAATTATATATATACAGAGCGTGATAAAGGGAATAAACATGTAAGCATTGAATAGGGTGTGTATGTATGTAACTATATACGAGCGTGTGGCTCAACTGATGTTATATTATTTGTATAACGTATATATCAAATGATTATATACGCAGTTAAAACTACTAGTAGAAGAAGTACTTCCCACTCTGGTGTGATAGGCAATGTTTACCACAAATAATGTTATTAATGTATAGTGTATACACAAATAACATGTACAGCATATACCACAAATAATGCTATATAGATGTATAGCGTATACCACGAATAATGCTATATTATATGTATAGCGTATACCAAAATAATTGCTATAATATGTATAGCGTATACCACAAATAATGCTATATTATATGTATAGCGTATACCACAATAATGCCATATTATTGTATAGCGTATACCACAAATAATGCTATATTATATGTATAGCGTATACCACAAATAATGCTATACTACGGTATTTGTATAGCGTATACCACAAATAATGCTATATTATATGTATAGCGTATACCACAAATAATGCTATATTATATGTATAGTGTATACCACAAATAATGCTATATTATATGTATAGCGTATACCACAAATAATGCTATATTTAGTGTATACCTCAAATCATGCTATATTATATGTATAGTGTATACCACACAATATATTATTATTGAGGATTTATACAACGCAAACATCTTCCGTAGCGCTTTACAATTACATGTATACATTCACATCACGCCCGCCCGAAGAGCTTACAATCTAAGCATATTTATTTGACACATACATCCTATCAGTATTGTTTATGATTGTGGGGGAAACCGGAGGGCCCAGAGGAAACCCACGCAAGCACGAGGGAGAACATAAAAACTCCTTGAGATGTGTCCAGGGTGGGATCGAACAAAGGACTTCAGCACTGCAAAGCATCAGTGTTGTTAAATCACGGTATATCATATATATAGCACAGTGTATAAGCACATGCCTTAAATCACGGTATATCATATATATAGCACATGCCTTAAATCACGGATATCATAATATAGCACAGTGTTTATAGCACATGCTTTAAATCACGGTATATCATATATATAGCACATGCCTTAAATCACGGATTTCATATGTATAGCACATGCCTTAAATCACGGTTTATCATAGTATAGCACATGCCTTAAATCATGGTATATCATATATATAGCACATGCCTTAAAACACGGTATATCATATGTATAGCACATGCCTTAAATTATATTTACACAGAGCTTGAATAAAGGGAATAACATGTAAGCAATTGAATAGGGTGTGTATGATGTATACTATATACAGAGCGCGTGTGGCTCAACTGATGTTATATTATTTGTATAACGTATATATCAAATGATATTATATACGCAGTTTAAAACTACTAGTAGAAGAAGTTACTTCCCCACTTGGTGTGATAGGCAATGTTTACCACAAATAATGCTATATTACATGTATAGTGTTATACCAAAATAACACTGTACAGCATATACCACAAATAATGCTATATTATATGTATAGCATATACCACAAATAATGCTATATTATATGTATAGCGTATACCACAAATAATGCTATATTATATGTATAGCGTATACCACAAATAATGCTATATTACATGTATAGTGTATACCACAAATAACACTGTACAGCATATACCACAAATAATGCTATATTATATGTATAGCGTATACCACAAATAATGCTATATTATATGTATAGCGTATACCAAAAATAATGCTATATTTATGTATAGCGTGTATACCACAAATAATGCTATATTATATGTATGGCATACTGTTCCCCACCCTAATACCTTTCCACTATAGATGTTTGGAAACTACAACTCCCAGCATGCTTAGTTGCTGGGAGTGTAGTTTCCAACCACCTATAGTAGAAGGTATTGGGGGTTACTTGTATGGCATACTGTCCCCCCAGACCCCCCCCCAGCTCACTTACCATACCTGGTCTTCAGTCTTCATCTCTCTGCCGGCTGCCGCTCGCTCTGTGCAGAGCCGGCAGTTCCCAGTACTGCTTCGCGGCTGCGCGATGATGACATCGCGCACCCGTGAAGAACTCTGGGAACTGCCGGCCTGACTGCGGCTGCTTCTGGATTGAAGGTAAGTTTACTATTGACTCGAGTATAAGCCGAGGCAAGGTTTTTAGGTTGATTTTTAAACCTAAAAACCTCGGCTTACTTATACCTGAGTATATACGGTATATGTATAGAGTATGCACACAAATAATGTTATATAAGGGTATATAAAAATAAATTAAGTATAAGAGCATAAATAAGATAAAGATGTATAAGTTAAAAGAGTAGTATATAGCATGTATATAATTATTAGTAGTCTATGCCCCAAATATATGCGCTATATTATTATGTACGCGCTAGCTTAGTCAAAATAATGCTATATTATATGTATAGCGTATGCCACAATAATGCTATATTATATTGTATTAGCGTATCCACAAATAATGCTATATTTATGATAGCGTATACCACAAATAATGCATATATAGTATTATAGCGTATACCACAAATATGCTATATTATATGTATAGCGTATACCAAAAAATGCTATATTTGGTATACCTCAAATCATGGCTATATTATATGTATATTATACCACAAATATTATTATTATTGAGGATTATACAACGCAAACATCTTCCGTAGCGCTTTACAATTAATGTATACATTCACATCACGCCCTGCCCCGAAGAGCTTACAATCTAAGCATATTATTTGACCAATACATACTATCAGTATGTCTTTATGATTGTGGGGGAAAACCGGAGGGCCAGAGGAAACCCACGCAAGCAAGGGGAGAGAGACAAAAACATACAAATCCTTGCAGAGTGTCCAAGGGGGGAATCGAACAAAGGACTTCAGCACTGCAAAGCATCAGTGTTGTTAAATCACGGTATATCATTATTATAGCACAGGTTATAAGCACATGCCTTAAATCACGGTATATCATATATTAGCACATGCCTTAAATCACGGATATCATATATAAGCACAGTGTTATAAGCACATGCCTTAAATCACGGTATATAATATATATAGCACATGCCTTAAATCACGGATATCATATGTATAGCACATGCCTTAAATCACGGTTTATCATATGTATAGCACATGCCTTAAATCATGGTATATCATATATATAGCACAGCCTTAAATCACGGTATATCATATGTATAGCCACATGCTTTAAATTATATTATAACAGAGCTTGAATAAAGGGAATAAACATGTAAGCAATTGAATAGGGTGTGTATGTATGTATACTATATACAGAGCGTGTGGCTCAACTGATGTTATATTATTTGTATAACGTATATATCAAATGATATTATATACGCAGTTAAAACTACTAGAGAAGAAGTTACTTCCCCACTCTGGTGGTGATAGGCAATGTTTACCACAAATAATGCTATTTACATGTTGTGTATACCACAAATAACTGTACAGCATATACCACAAATAATGCTATATATATGTATAGCATATACCCCAATATGCATATTATATGTATAGGTATACCACAAATAATGCTAATTATATGTATAGCGTATACCACAAATATGCTATATTACATGTATAGTGTATACCACAAATAACACTGTACAGCATATACCACAAATAATGCTATATTATATGTATAGCGTATACCACAAATAATGCTATATTATATGTATAGCGTATACCACAAATAATGC
Source organism: Hymenochirus boettgeri (assembly GCA_019447015.1). Taxonomy (NCBI): domain Eukaryota; kingdom Metazoa; phylum Chordata; class Amphibia; order Anura; family Pipidae; genus Hymenochirus; species Hymenochirus boettgeri. The sequence goes on from CM033469.1 coordinate 28,616,018, forward strand.
TATATTATATGTATAGCGTATAACACAAATAATGCTATATTATATGTATGGCATACTGTCCCCCACCCTAATACCTTTCCACTATGATGTTTGGAAACTACAACTCCCAGCATGCTTTAGTTGCTGGGAGTTGTAGTTTCCAACCACTATAGTAGAAAGGTATTGGGGGTTACTGTAGGCATACATGTCCCCCCAGACCCCCCCCCAGCTCACTTACCATACCTGGTCTTCAGTCTTCATCTCTCTGCCGGCTGCCGTCGCTCTGTGCAGAGCCGGCAGTTCCCAGTACTGCTTCGCGGCTGCGCGATGATGACATCGCGCACCGTGAAGAAAACTACTGGGAACTGCCGGCCTGACTCGGGCTGCTTCTGGATTGAAGGTAAGTTTACTATTGACTCGAGTATAAGCCGAGGCAAGGTTTTTAGGTTGATTTTAAACCTAAAAACCTCGGCTTATACTCGAGTATTACGGTATATGTATAGCGTATGCATGCCACAAATATGCTAGATTATATGTATAGCGTATGCCCACAAATAATGCTATATTATATGTATAGCGTATGCCACAAATAATGCTATATTATATGTATAGCGTATGCCCCAAATAATGCATATATATATGTATAGCGTATGCCCCAAATAATGCTATATTATATGTATAGCGTATGCCCCAAATAATGCTATATTATATGTATAGCGTATTCCACAAATAATGTATATTATATGTATAGCGTATACCACAAATAATGCTATATTATGATGTATAGGCGTATACCAACAAATAATGCTATATTATATGTATAGCGTATTATTTAATAACACAAAATAATGCTATCTATATGTATAGCGTATACCACAAATAATGCTATATTATATGTATAGCGTATTTTCTACCAACAAATATAGTTACGGCGGCACACAGCATTATTGTATAGCGTGATCCACAAATAATGATATATATATGGAATAGCGTATACCACAAATAATGCTATATTATATGTATAGCGTATGCCACAAATAATGCTATATTATATGTATAGCGTATGCCACAAATAATGCTATATTATATGTATAGCGTATGCCACAAATAATGCTATATTATATGTAAAGCGTATGCCACAAATAATGCTATATTATGTGTATAGCGTATACCGGTACCACAAATAATGCTATATTTAGTGTATACCTCAAATCATGCTATATTATATGTATAGTGTATACCACAAATATTATTATTATTGTGGATTTATATAGCGCCAACATCTTCCGTAGCGCTTTACAATTACATGTATACATTCACATCACGCCCTGCCCCGAAGAGCTTACAATCTAAGCATATTTATTTGACACATACATCCTATCAGTTTGTCTTTATGATTGTGGGAGAAACCGGAGGGCCCGGAGGAAACCCACGCAAGCACAGGGAGAAGATACAAACTCCTTGCAGAGGTGTCCAAGGGTGGAATCGAACAAAGAACTTCAGCACTGCAAAGCATCAGTGCTAACCACTGAGCCACCGTGCTGCCCCATATACATATTATACATACAAATGATGCTATATTATCTGTATAATTTTGCTTTGTTGTATACATACAGCAGTTCATGCCTCAAATGTGCCCTCGGTGAACGTGCCACTTACACTAAAAGAACAAGTACAAACAAATAAATTCTGTCTGGTGTCCTGGCCTTGGTATTCAGAAAAGCCCCGATTATTAAACATCAGAACAGCTTGTTGTATCAGCCTTTCGCTTCTTCCAACCAACCAGAAAACAATAATACCTGTATTATAGGAAATTGGGGAGACAGCTTGTACAGAGGCAGATTAATATTTCACATGCTAAACACGAAAATTAAACACCCACAATCAGATGTTGATGTCAGGAGGGGAGATAATCCTTATACAGCAAATCTATTGGATTTTTTTTAATATAATATTATTACATGCAGAAGATTTCAGTTCCTTTTGTATTAACGAAAGACAATCCCCCCTACTCCCCCACCACCTAACGAAGCTCAGACAAATTAAATTCAGTCTGCGGTGTCTTGGAGATTGTCTTCCCAGATAGCCGGTGATTTGGTTTAGAAGACAGGTTCTACTCCTATGGATTTGCAACAGATTTTAGAGGCTTAGTCAGGGGGAGACAAATTGCCGTGTAGGACGCGTTGTCTTGGAAACGCACAAAGCATAACACGGAAAATAGAGGGGAAAATAAGGGGGGGGGAGAAATAATAACTGTCACAGTGAATTCACCTGGTGAAAAGGACAATGCCACGCTAGACCGGTTACAATTTACTGTTCCAAGAGAAACAGGGACGTTTAATTAAAAAATACTTAAAGGGCAACTGTGGTCTCCAAACAAGCTAGGGTTAAATGAAAGCCTGCAGTATTTCCTTTAAAATGAGCAGACAATCACATCTCTGGCTGGAGCCTGTGAGACATTTCATAGGGGTGAATGTTCAAGCTTCCTGTTTCCAGTAGCTTGAGTGACATCACCTGACCTCTGCCCCGCCCATCCGCCCGGGGGGAGAAGCATGCTCAGTACAGACTTAATGCTGGGGAAATCCGTAAGTCCCTGGTGAAAAAAAAATTTACAGCTGAGAAGGGGAGCCTATTAATGCAGACAGAGGCTGGTCACATGGCTGAAAACAGGTGTTCAACCAGGAAGTAATATTACTGAACCTTTCCAGCAATAACTTCTCACAAATTTTATCTAGAGATGTTATTTAGGTTTTATTTTGAAGGTACGATGGAAGGATTTTTATATAATTATTACTAGTTTGGAAGAATTGGAGACCACAGTTACCCTTTAAGACTTAATTGAAGGGAAAGTTCATCTAAAAAATACTATAAAGTAAATATAAATAAATCATTTTGATTTTATTCATCTTTATTACATTTAAAGGGGGGGGAACTCTGATTGCATAAATTAAAGGGCATGTCCACCCTTAAAACCAAAAACTGGTGACTTGCACTGGCGTAACTACTACACCCGCCACGCGGGGGGTGCCCGGTTCTTATAAAGCTGCTTTTTTTGGTTTCATTTTTGTTTTTTGTTTTTAACTTGCGCTGTGTGTAAGGTCCTGTACCGGAACTTCTCTGGACTCGGGGAGAGGGAGGACCGGAAGTGAAGAGCTGCGCCCCGCCGCCCGCAAGAAAGAAGAGCAGCCCTGCCCACCTAGTTGATAAGGTAACTGCTGGTGTGTGCTACTGGTTCCATCTGTGCCCCGCGTTGTCCTCACTCCTCTAGTCCAGACTGTGGCTGCTATCGTGTGAAATGAAATGACACTTTACAGAGATAGATAGATAGACAGACAGACAGTCAGATGATAGATAGATAGACAGATAAGACAGACAAACAGACAAGATAGACAGATAGAAGATAGACAGATAGAAGATAGATAGATATATAGTTAGATAGTCAGATATACCGACAGATAGATAAGACAAATAGATAAGACAGACAGATAGATAAGATAGACAGGCAGATAGTCAGATATACAGAGATAGACAGACAGACAGATAAGACAGACAGATAAGACAGATAGATAAGACAGACAGATAGATAAGATAGACAGGCAGATAGGCAGATAGTCAGATATACAGAGATAGACAGACAGACAGACAGATAGATAGATAAGATAGACAGACAGACAGCAAAGTAAAAGTTCCAGGCACTCTCAGGTCTTGTGCAAAAAAAAAAAATTTATTCAATGTGCAAACCACACAAGTAGCAATGTTTCGGTCCCCCTTCTTGGACCTTTATTAAGCCATCTAGATAGATACAGTAGATAATTAGACAGAGTGACAGACAGAAAAATAGACATAGATAGGTAGATAGATAGATAGATAGATAGGTGGACAAATATATAGACATATAGTAAGACAGATAGATAGCTAGATGGATAGATAGACAGATTATTTTTTTGGCAATTATAGCCAAGGTAGTTGTGTCAGGGGGAGGAGCGAGTTGTGGTTGGGTGGCGTGGGGGCCCCATCCAAAATTTTGCTGGGGGGGCCCACTGATTTCTAGTTACGCCCCAGGTGACTTGTCCGTTATCTGCCCCAAAACCACAACTGCTATTTTTACCAGTTTATTACATGCATTTATAACCATTTATTTAATGATATGTTCTATTCCTTTCTGGCAAATGCCACTTCCCTCTGCTCAATGAGCTTTTTAGAAGCTTGAGCATGTGCAGAGGAGGCAGGTGATACATTAGTCAATCATTGGCTGTGACATCAGCAGTCACTCCAATTGGGGGGAGGGCCAGTCTTCAAGAATAAAATCTTGAAGACTTGATGAAACTTCCTCAATTATAATTATTTATTAATCTTTACATGATTTAAAGGAAGTTTGCTGTGCAGGCTTTGATTTCCTTTTAAAAAAAGCTGTGTGATGCCTGTATCACTTCTATCACTTGACAGTCCTAGTTATGTGTGGTAATGCAAAGCAGATCCTAATTAATATGACCCAATTATTTTTAAAGTAATAAAGTTAACCTGGGAATATGTAATTGTAACAACCTGTAAGACTAATTAATACAAACCCAGAAGGCATAGCTAGAATATAGAGCATTGAACCAATTCATATTAAAACCTATTTAGTTCAATGGAAATTAATTCATTTAATTAAAATGAAAGCAAACATTATAAACATTGGGAATAAATAACTTTAAAAAGTTAAGAGGATAATGTCAGATGAAAATACCAGATTTATAGCACAGAAACAGCTGATAATTACGAAGTATCACCCATTTTTCCAAGGAATCCCCAACAAAACAAACATAGTAAAATCTTACAGAACTGCAGTTATTGCCCTGTTTCCTAGCTCAGTGAGTCCAGGCATGCTCACTGAGATGAATTCTCCAATTAGCTACTTTGTATCTCTGTGCTAAAGGGCAGGGGTAGAAAAATAAATGGAGAGCTTTGTATAATGAAATATTTTAAAGGATATTTTAATCAGGGGAATCTTAGAAGTGATACAGAAACATGAAGGATAATTTAAAATTACACAGTCCCACAAACAAATTAAATTTCATCTACATCTCAAAAGGTTAGTTAAAGGGACATTAAGGGCTCAACCCCCCACAGCAATTAATGAACAAATACTAAGTTCTTACTTATGTAACTAAGTGGTCCAGGTGTGAAATTGCCCCAGACCCTTCACCTCATAACGTTGCACACATTTATAGGTAAGTAAACCATACTGCTTACCCATCCATCCTGATGGCCCAAGTGCTGGCAACCCCGAGCCCGTCGCAAGGCTGAAACAGTGAAAAGTAAGTAGAGTAGGGATCCGCACTAGCCAGTGCCGAACAGGAAATCAAACACACCTGATGCGTTTCAGACTAAACAGTCCTTAATCATAGGCACATCTAAAAAGGTGCCAATGAATAATATCAGGCAAGGTGTATGGGGAAAAAAATGTCCGACGTCAATGCCAACTACCACGGTGGGCAGACAAAAAACAATGTCTGTCCAAATTGTCTCCCTTCACCTTGAGTAGAGGGATACCATTGCAACATGTATGCTCCGTGCTCAAACAATCCCCATACAGGGGAGTTCAGTTGGGTGACTGTGTACTATGACAGATTGCAATATGTGACAGCAGTTGCATGTGTGTTGCCAACAAAGCTGCAGTGAACTAAACAATCCAGATTCAGCAGTTGTAAACTGGCTACCACTGGGTACACAGCTTAGTAATCTGTAACAGATGATAGTCAGATAGCTACCTTTCTGGCCACAAACGGTCTATCTGTACAAGGAGGGTAGTTCGGGATTCGGGGCAGGATTTGTCTTTTATTGGCCATGTGTGTAGCCAGCTTTAGGCCAGTAATACAGCCTGGACGGTCAGTTAATTATTGGGAGAGTCTGTTATGTGGATCCATATGTGGAGCTAAAAGTTTTGTTTTTTTTGCCAGACTCTGAATAGAGAAACTGATCATTTTTTGATCCTTCGTTTACTTTCCTAAAACAGACACACAAATGTGCGAAGTCAGTAAAAATTTTCACATAGTCAGACCACTGGTACAGGCATGCTCAGTGTCCTTCATCTAGAGAGATGGAGGAGGAGCTGTCTGTCCAATGAGCTATTTTGTGAGGATGTATAACTTATGTTCTGATATTTCAGGCCTGATCGGCCGTAGTGACCGAAATAATTTCCGCCCATGACGGACCTATGTCAAAATTTGATTGGACATAGCAGTAAAATTTTGATCCAGCCAAAAATTTCAGGTCTTAATAAGAAGTTGTTGTCCAAACAAAAAAAAAGTTGGTGTCTAAAATGGACGTTTATCGTATAGTCACGAGTCGGGCATCGCACGTCTGGACCCACATATTTGTGTCTCTTGTTAGGAATCACTTGGAAAGCACGTAAACAAAACCTCACAATAATCCAAATGTTCTGTGCCGTCAGGTAAAATGGGAGGACTGGGCTTCTTTTTAACTCTTTCAGAAAATAAATGAGTTTCCCCTTTAACAGATGTTCTAATTCACACAAAAACACATCCATGCAACCAGTGTCGCCGAAAAACAAAATTAGCATCATCCGAGATCTGCTGTAATGAGCTTTCTGCTCCGTGACTAATTATGTTCATCATAGTTCCAACAGAACGCTCTCCCTAATGGTTTCCCAATCGGGTTTTAAGTACCATGTGATTACTTCAACTCAGAAATGCAAATGACCTTCCCCGTTTTCATGACCATTCTCCTGTCACACTCCCACAAAACAATGACATTGAGACAAAAAATTTCACAACACCAGCTCTTTTTCCACCGCAACAATCCATTCAACCTCCTTCAAAGTTCAGTATTGTGAAGGCAAAGTAAGTCATACACAGACCAATATTTTTCCAAATGGATTTCCAATAGTTTCAGCCAATCAGAAATCCTATCAGAAAAAAACCGATCGAAGCTCCCCACCTTGTTTTGCAGAGATGGGGACTTAAAAGGAGGACGGGGGAAAAGTTTGTGCCTTGCCCGACCTAAGTTTTTCCGATATCGGATCAGAAATACGGATACACACGGGCGATTCTACTTTTTTGAATCACCAAAAATATTGATAACGTGTGTGCCATGCTTAAGGCCTGGTAAAAAAACAAATTGTGGAGCATATGGCTCGTTACACACAATACAATATTTCCATCCAACCGATATTACTGTGTATCTATTGGTCTGCCAGAAATATTGTATGGTGTAGGTGGGGGCGTTCAAAACTGATCTCATCATCCGGATGGAATGTATGTTGGTAAATCACGGCCAATCGTGCAGTTCCCTATGGGACCGCACGATTGGTCGTGGCAAACGGACAGCCACGATCAAAAGGATTTGTCCCTGCCGACCGCTCTCTGCTGGCAAGTAGTCGGCTGGGTTACATTATCGTCCCGTGTGTACCCTGCCTTAAAGGAAAAATATACTGGATTTCCATACAAATTAAGAATGCAGGAATTAGTCTCATGATATGGTAGGTAGGAGACCGTGGGTTAAATTAAATAGAAGCCCTTCGCATGAAAATAAAGTGTAGCCTGCAACCGCAAAGATGTAAATAACATTATATTTCTGAATGTTGCCGTTAACCTCAAAAATATAAATATTAACACCATTGACTGCACTTGAGAATCCCTTTCCGCATTCCTTGTACGTCCTGCTATCTGCCTGGCTCGGAGGGTGTTGGCGAGGTCATGGCCCAGGTTGGAAATATACAATAAGCCCTGGAGTTTAAATGAAAAATCACATGCTTTCTGCAAATTAAATAAACAACCATTTACCAATCTAGAGAAGCATTTATATTAAATTATTTAGATGGTTATGGTGAATATGCGGTAATATCCAAATCCACCCTCCGCTACACTACAAGGAGTCTAGGTTATTCCTGTGCCTCATAAAGGTATTCAAGCAGAATGTGTGAATGTGATTGGGTAGACACGGGCTGATATTCTGGCAGATCCATTGCACATTGGAACAGAATTTACCACCACGTCCAAGCAGAAAATGACTTTTTTGCCTTTGCTTTCTGGGCAGGGTAACTAAGCACAGGGAAGACGCCATGTTGGGGACAGCTGTATGAAGGAAAATGGAGAGAACATTATTTAATAGAATACCATAGAGTGTATTTGAATGAACAAAGAAGCAGATTATTATATACCGTAGATTATTCTGTAAACAATCAGTAACTTAATTTAAACCACAATATATAGAAAATTGGGCTGTTGTACATCCATATTAAATTGCAACTAGAGACTAGTGACGGCCCAGTTCGCGGATCCGGCCCAGGATTCGCGGCGGATTCACCTCGTTTGCGAACGGCGCATATCGCGGATTTTCCGGTTTTCCACCTTCCGAACTTTTCCGCACCGCGTTTTCGGAAATTTCCGAAATTACAAGGATTTCTCGTATTTTCGAAAATACGAGAAATCCTCGTAAATTCAAAATTTCACGGATTTTTCACATTTTAGGACGGAGCAAGCCCCATTTTCGGGTCCGTATTTTCGAAGAATCCTCGTATTTTCAAAGAACGGATTTTGCCGAACTTTCATTTTAATGGGTCCGCTCGCGGATTTTTGAAGTTCGGACATCTCTACTAGAGAACAAATATATAATACATACAAAAAACAGAATTTTAGTGCACAAACAATTCTAATTGTATATTGGTTATAACTCCATAAGGTTCCTGCTAGACCCTGGATAAATAAAAGCAATTAGTTTAATAAATTGGCCAAATTATTTTAACTGGGCTTAAAATAATTTGGCTGATTTATTGAACTAATGACTTACCGTCATTCAAACCATCTGACATACCCAGGGAAGCATTGCCATTTTATTTTGAAATAATTCAGCCTACTATGAAAAAGGTTTGATAGAAGCAGAGGGACGATATATTTATTACAGCTCGGCAGAAAAAAAGCAATGTGGCATGTCCCTCCGCACAAGACAATTAAAGGAAGACACAATTAAAGTAAAACCTATTTATCCAAGTCCAATGAATAAATTCTCCTTGCCACTGTTTTTCCCAGTTGCTACGACACTGCTAACATGTAGCTGCCAATTTATTATAAATCACTTCATTCCCCTTCTACAATACCCAGACCCACAATCACCCTGTCCTGACAAGACCCTACAAGACCCAAGATCAAAATGAGACTTTTATTCATTTGCTGGTTTCAAGGTGAGGACAAAATTTATGGCTGGTACACATGGCAAGATAATTCGTCCCAGCTGACCGCTCACCACCGATCCATCAGACCGGATGAATAAGCATTAGGAGTGGCCGGCAGTTTGCTGCGACTAGTGGTCCACACAATTGGACATATTTTACAGACGAGCCTCACTGAACTTTTGTCCAAATTGCCCGACATCAGTTGCTTCGACATGCTTATGTGTACCCTATAGATCACCCGACCACAAAATTTATAGACTTGACCACACCCTATCTATAGATCACCCTACCACACCCTTCTTGTAGATTACCTGACCACACCCTATCAATAGCTCACCTGATCACACCTCGTTTATAGCTTTTCTGACCACACCCTATTTAAAGCTCATCTGACCACACCATATTTTACCCTATTTATAGTTCATCTGACTACACCCTATTTAAAGCTCATCTGACCACACCCTATTTAAAGCTCATGTGACCACACACTATTTATAGATCATCTGACCACGCCCTCTTTATAGATCATCTGACCACGCCCTCTTTATAGATCATCTGACCACGCCCCTCTTTATAGATCATCTGACCACGCCCTCTTTATAGATCATCTGACCACGCCCTCTTTATAGATCATCTGACCACGCCCTCTTTATAGATCATCTGACCACGCCCTCTTTATAGATCATCTGACCACGCCCTCCTTATAGATCATCTGACCACGCCCTCTTTATAGATCATCTGATCACACCCTCTTTTAGATCATCTGATCACACCCTCTTTATAGATCTGACCACACCCTCTTAATATGCTCAACTGACCACACCCTATTTTAGATTATATGACCACACCCTATCTATAGATTACAAAGCTTCTTCCCCCTCCACCTTCCTTATGGTAAAACGTACCTGCAACTCAGACAAAAACAAATTAACATATATAAAACTGCCACTGGAGGGTGCTGTTTTACAGGAGTAAATGATTGCCCTTTGGAGAAACAATTTGGTAGCACCCAGTCATTTGAACAAAAAACAAATATTGACAATCAATAGTAAAACGCCAATATATTTTCTGAACATTAATACAAACATATATTGTGTGCAAAAATGATCTACAAATAAAAATGAGAGTTGCCATACTGTCTTGCCTTCCCAACATTATACATACAAAACTTTGCACTGATAAAATGGCCCCTGGTGTCACTAAATAGATTTTAAAGGGTATCTCCACTGGTATAATCAAAATTGTAGTATTTAGTTTTATTGAAGAACAAATAGTTTTATTCTTCAATAAAAGCGATCTATAGGGTAAGTTAGCTTTTCTACTGGCTCCTGCGGGTTTTATTTTATTTTTTATTTTGATTATACCAGTGGAGATACCCTTTAATATCTTTGAGCACCCATCTACAGCAGGCGCATGAATAATTGTAAATATGCAGATAGAGACTTTTCTAGTTTGGGTGGCAGTATGGCAGCTCTCATCCAAGGTTTCTTTATGCTAAATTGTATCTTTTCGAACTACATTTCTAGCTTCAGATTATCCTTTCGTTAAAATACAGCGAGTCTCTGAAACATTCAAATACTCGGGTTTCTTAAAGGAATACAATTTCCTCAATATGGCAACTCCCACACATTAATCAACACAGCTTAGCAGATAAATATAAGCCTCTTTATCTCTGTGCCCAATATTCAAGGAGTAGGATTTATTGCACAATTTAAAACAAAATTACCATAAATGTAAACACTAGTGGTAAATAGGGTGGATAGCTCATGTTGGAACAGGGATTAGCAATGAGATGTGTAACAAGTAGTGTTTATGGAACACACCGAACAACCATCTTGAAAAATACACCTTGCCAAATCATGAAAAGGGTCATGGCGATTTATGATTGGTTGTTTCTTTCTGGTCAAACCTGATTGGTCACCTTAACAGAGCCAGAGCAATTTCTTTGCAGCAGTATAATAAGGCAGCTAATCATAATATTCCACAAGGTGGAAGGTAAATACATAGCGGCTGCAGAGAGATTGATCCTTGTTAAACATTATATGATAAATGACAAAAAGCTGTCATGTGGTTACATTGGAAAGCAAAATGGAGTACAACCTGCAGGTGTGCATCTAATCGGGAAAGAGGGGAGCTGCCATAGTAATTCTATATTCAATCTGAGTGCTCCCTCAGAGATTGCAAAGATTAATAGTAAATGGTTCACGGTGCAATCTGAAATTTGTATGAATGCATATGGATGGTCTTATGTTCTCCTAACCATTATTCTTACTGGTCACCATTTTCTGAATTTCCTATTAAATGTAATGTAACCTCACAATAGGCGACTTTAATCGCCAAATGAATTGATTGACGAACATTGTTTATGGTACATCTACGTACAATTAACATTGTATCACAGTATTGGTCGGCGTTACGATAGCAATTACCCTGTGTAGTGAATGGCCATCTAAAGGCTGGGTACACAACATGCAATATTTAGTTCCTGCCAACCGTTCTTCACGACCAAGAGGCATCACTGGCAAAAGTAGCCACAACTGACAATTTACCAACATACCCAATCATCCAATCCGGGCGACCAATATCAGTCACGGCCATCCACACACACACCATGCAATTCTTAGGCATGACCGACCGCTAAACGGAAATATTCTGTTGGGCCAAAAAATTGCATGGTGTGTATCCAGCCTTAGACAATCCAATCTCTGCTCCGATGGTAAGATAAAAGCCCAGCCCATTGGACTACCTGACATTTACTTTGTGGAGGGAGAACAAGATATTACCTAAATGAAATCATCATTCCCCCAGCTGAGGGAGAAATGAGTGAGCTGATAAACTCCCCCTTCCCCCCCTAGGAATGGACATTTCCTGTGTTCTACTAAAATTTCCACCGTTCCCCAATCCACATGGTAGATATACATTTGTTCCAAATCATAAGGAGATGGTCCGAACAGCAAATATCTCCTAACGCTTCTGGGGAAATCCTAGCAGTGGACTGGGCTTGGGGTTGTTATTCATGTCACTTTATAGGGCATGTCCACCCTTAAAACAAAAAAACTGATGACTTGTCCGTTATCTGCCCGCAACCCCAACATTTTTACCACTTTATTACATGTATTTGTAACCAAACATTTAATGAGAGGTTCTTCCTTCCTTCTCCCTCTGCTCAATGAGCTTTTTTATAAGCTTGAGGTGAAACAGCAGTCAATCACAGCCTTGATTGACTGCATGGAGGGAGGGGCCTGCTTTCTCGGGCAGAATGGGGGCAATAATTATGATTAAATATCTGTTTAGTAATGCAGGTAAAGTGCAAAATATATCCTTTAGGGTTGGGGTCAGGTAATTGACCATTTTATTTATATAAAAGGTGAACATGCCCTTTAACTTAAACAGAGAAGCAGTATGGCAACCACCGTGCACCTATAAAATCAAGTGCAAATAAGTAATATCCTCTGTACAAAAAAAAAAACATGCTCTCTGGATTATAGTTGTTATGGTATGTGGCATATTTTAGTTATGTATCTAATCACCTGTTTTAACCTAAATCTTTACCCAACACAAAGAGCAGATTAAAAGAAGTCCCCTCTCACTAAATGTGGTTTGTTAGATACATCCCAATAGCACATTGCTATAATACCACAGAGGTCTTCCCAATAGCAGAGTGGACATAGCACGGGGGTCCATTTCTTCGCACCTTAAACACTGACCATTGAAAACAAATAATTTCTTTAAAGGGGAACTGTGGTCTCTATATATATTATTAAAAAGAGCACACTCAGGATCATTCTTCTAGCTGCAGTCTACACAAGGTTACAGCAGTATGAAGGGTGGTGCTAACTTCTAGCATTGTGAGCTGTGACATCACCAGCACTTGGGTTCTGCCTCCAAGTTTAAGGTTGGAGCATGCTCACTGCTCAGAATCATCAGATGCATCATATACCCTGTCCCCTAACTTCTAAATCATTTTTAACGCCAGTCCCAAAAATATTTTTTATTCTCTCCCATAGGCAGAGGAATGAACAGAGAATGGTTTCAGGTCGGTAACTAGCTTCAGAAAAGTTTAATCTTTGGGCGTGGGGTTTATGAAACATCTTATAACACGTGCCTGTCACAGAGACAGGGAAGTCTAGAAAGTGAAACTTTACACGCCTTAAGATCCATAGAAGCTAAAAAAAATCATCCTAGCCTTGTTGGGCACTTGTATGGAGACCAAAGTTTTCCTTCCTTTAGTTGAGTGAGGACTAAATAATGCTTATCTGCCCGTACATAGTCCTTTGGGATGGAATATCTTTAAATATGATTTAAAAAATCATCAGGGTTATTCAATAAAAGTTCTTATCGTTTAAAATGGTGCTAAATTTGCCCCAACCAATCAGATGTTAGCTTTCAAATGTTAAATAAGATCTGATTGGTTGGGGCAAAATTAACACCATTTTAAACGATAAAAGCTTTTATTGAATCTCCCTGCATATTTGAAAAATATCTGTGATTTGAAAAATCAGGACTTTTACTCCAAGAGAGAATCCTCTTTCCTGAGTGTGTCTATATATCTGCACATAATGAGTCTTACTTATTAGGTGCAAGAGTTTGCCAGTGCTACAAATCTTCAAAAACCAACCAGATTTTATCTTTTTGCTGATCTCCTGCAGTTAGATAACATCCGATTGGTCATTGTAGATTCATAGCACAGGCAAACTTTTGAACCTCTCAGTACATAAACCCCAAATGTGTTTCCAATTAGCAGGTGGACTGCTGGGAATGGTAAAAGCTCTTTATCTGCAGGAAGCCAAGCCTCACGTTACACAAAGCATTAATACGCTTTATTATTGTATAGTTTTTCCGTATAGGGAAGTGTAAGTCAGTATATCCCAGGAAGTTCTGCGTTCGGCCCTCTCCCTATTCGCATATCTCAGCCAGCATTAGAAATCTCAAGATAAGATAACCTTAACAGAAAATGTACAGCACAAGACATAGCCAATCATTACAGTAATGCATCTCACTGCGTGTAACCGTTTAGCCTCGCCAGTTAAACAACCAGCAAACTACCCTGCAGGTAATCGGGTTGGGCCACAGGACAGGAAATCAGAAAAGGAAAATTGGAAACAACTTCACAAAATGCAGATTTTCACATATGTATACATTCAAGGAGAACTATAGTGTGTATAACGTTATTTTATTTTAAACAGTACCTGGGGAAGGAAGGTAGGATTTCTCATCCCTACCTCCCAATATTGTTTCTGTGAGAAACATCAGCACAAAGAAAACTGCTTTTTCCAGTGCCTCAGAACTATCTTTAATATAGTAAAGTCTAGGACACTAACATGGCAAAAGAAAACTGTATGTGCTGTAACTCGTCAACAAAATGATATACCCCATCCTACCTCCCTGCACCAGGTACTTCTCATTTTAAAAAGAGTATAGTTGTCCTTGTTTGACCTGGGCCCCATCTCCCAGACTTACAACATTACATTGGACCAGTGAATTGAAGGAAGCCCAATCTCCTTATTTGTTACCTTTGGTGAACACTCAACTGTCAGACCGTAAACCTCTGAATTCCATTAAGAGACGTCTGTCAACGCAATTTTCTTCACACCTGGTAAAATAAAACACACACAAGAATGTTAATTATTTGCAGTGATTATTGTAGTTTATCTTTTACCTTGTTATTTATAAAATCAAATAATTCACTTGCACTGAACACCGTAAAATGAACCCCCTCTGACTAATTCTATGGGAGGTAGAAAGACTTATTCCTACCGCTTGTTTTGCTTTTATTTTAAAGTAATTAGCGGTTTGCAGCTTTCAGTCTACCTGGCTGAGTTCAATGTAAAATATAGTGCCAAGTTGGGAGTCAGGCATAGAAATGGCCTACCTGACTAAGTCTCAGTGAGACTGAAAGCTGCAAGCACTCTGCTTTACAAGAATTGTCATTAATTAGGAATACCGTACTTGCTCCAACCTCCCCTTTGTTGAATCAGTGTGATATAAATAAAGGCTTTATCTACAGCATTCATTTCACTCACATCCATAAGCAAAAGGGGAGCTGCACTGAGCATTCCTGAAGGAGCACTTCCTACTATACGCAATACAGTACAATGGCTTGTAATACATCATTTTAATCGGAAATCTGAGCACCATACCTGTAGGGGAAATTTTTTTTTTTATTCTGAACTTCTCATTTTTCATTTTAAAGGGAATAGACTTTGGCATGCTCGGGTACCATAAGTACCCAGGCGGGCACACACGGAAATACGTTTGTTGCTGAATCTTGACTTGAATGAACAACAGACCCATGAAAAATGTGTTTCCATACAGAACAAAGTTCAAACGTGCCGCTTGATAAAATAAATCTGGTTTCAATTCCCCAAACCTACAGGCTAGTTACAGAAGGAATGGCAATGCTTACCGGACCGGGTATAGATTAATGAACTGCATAATCCACCAGGCCAAAGGTTATGTTTACTTGGGGCAAAACCTTTTAGATTGGTTTAAATCATATGTTGTCACAATGAAAGGGGAGGGACATGAAGACACTGGGTGGGACTGTGATTAAAGGATCTTCATTAAAACCGTAGACCAATTTGCTTTGTTCTAAATACGAGTCCACCATCTATTCAGCACCTGTCTCTCTAAAAGGTTATATATCTCTCCACTTTGATTCCTTTAATGCTTAATGGTTCAAGTTTTTACCTATAGATGAAACTCGGGAAAACAACCTGAACAAAAAGAGGAGAGAATCAATGCTGAAAAAAGGCGAGGGTAATTTTAAATAATTGATCTAAGTGTATGGCAATAGGGTAAAGGGTAGAACTAGAAACGTTCCAATAGACGTTATAGGGGGAAGAGATTGATCAAACCAAAGAGTGGACTGGACTAGAACATTTCAACTAAAGCTTAATGGGGAACTGTGGTGGGGATGTGACGCAGCACATCATGTGACTGTCACAGACTGAGACAGACAAGACAGATAAAGAAGTGTAACTTTACAAGCTTATAACTTAAGATCCAGCTAGAGACCTCATCCTAGGTTTCTTTGAAAGGCATTAGAGGACACATGTATGGAGACCAGTTACCCTTTAATGGGGAGTCATTAACTCAGAGGATAGAACACAAAGATCCAATGAACCTTGAATGAATGTAAGCAGAAACCAATAATAACAAAGAACATAGACATTGTAACCAAAAACCCTATTTAGCAAGGTATAGAAACGGTTGACTGAAATTATTTTGCACTCTTATTTCTAACCAGTAAAACAACTGCATAAATCAAATTGTCCAGTCCAGTAACCCCTAGTCCCAACCACTCAACAAGCCACTGGCTTGGGCATGCTCAGTGCACGCAGAGAGATAGGGTTGTCGCCCAAAACTGTAAGTTACACAGTTGGCTTTAAAGAAAGAATTTAAATGTTTGTGCACAGTGAACTCATTTGTGTTAGATGCAGGTTCTTCGGTCCTCTACCAGCAATGGACCAGACTCTCTCACCAGAGGAAAGGCTGATAAGTTTAAAGGTGTGCAATGGGGATGCATAATAATTAGCCAATAATGTGCAAATTAATGAAATCCCACTCTGTCTAAAGCACCCAACCGATTTTGACTTCTTGATCGCAAAGCTCGAAATGTCGAAACCAGTTTTCCGTTTTTCCTATTAAGTGATTTATCGTAGAAAAAAAAATTTCCGACCCGAGAAAGATCGAGGCCTTGAGCGGTTCTTCAGATCGGATTTCTGATCGTTGCCCTTGATTGGAATTCCGATCAGAAGAATGTCTGCCCCTGTATGACTAGCTTTAGAACTAAGAAGTTGTTACAATTGCTGAGAAGAGACTATAAAAGATGGCGTGACTTTCTTTATTTTTCTAAGTTGTGTCGAGACCTCGGGGGAAACCTCATAGACCTTTGGAGAACTCTGTACCAAGAAATCCAGACGCACGCAACAAAGCGAGAAATGGCCTAAGGGCAGCCTGCAACAGAGTGAGGCCCTGGGGATCTACAGGAATAGGACAATTTCATTCAGTTCTTTTCCCCGCTGTTGACTGGTTTTGGCAGCAAAATGCAAAGCGACGTGTACACTTGGAACCGACCGAGGCAGGAGACAGGACTGGAGAATAACATTTACTCTAGGCCATGTCATGGGTCATTTAAAATTACACAAACCGATTGGTAACATCAGAAGCAATGAAAATGTTCAGATGGTAGTTTAATAAACTCTACAGAAAAAAAGTATAGGGAAATAGGTTAAAACTAGAAAAGTAGGAGGGGAAAATGATAAGTAACTGCCATATTGATTAATCCCAAAGAACAAATTATAAATAATAATCACCGGCAATTAAAGAACTACATGTAGAAGTTGAAGATAAAACACCTTACAATTTGTTTTTCACTATTACAGCGAGATACAGCGAAAGCAGCTCATTCGTTAGCTCTATTTCCCTGAGTGAAGCACACTGAGCATGTCTGAATCAGTGACCCGGGCAAGGGGAGGGGTTAGAAGCAACTAAAGGCTTTGATTTCCAACAAGTGAGGCTCTGAATAGGAACTAGTTAGAAAAGCAAAGTAATGCATTTTTTTAAAAATCAGTTCTACACTGAACTTCTGAGATGAATTCATATTGTTTTATCACTGGTAAATATTATATCCTTCTCTATATATTTTATTAATCTCAGAGGTTTTCTTGCCATGTGCTTGAAGAGATTTAATAATATCATAAGAGATATCTCCATGTCGTGTTATGGAAAGAATGGTTTTCCGTACAGGAATTCCGCTCCTTTACTCACAAAATGCAGCAGTCTATTAATAACCTGCCCTTACATCCTGACCAGTCGATTTGTTCTCCTGTCCTCTGACACCGAGAATACTAAGCCCCCCTCCCCTCCATGGACACATAGGTCTTTACAGGACACGTCATAAATAGTCTCTGCACAGAACCATTTTTAGAAGGGTCACTGAACAGACACACACAACACAAACCAATATTCATTTTCAACCAAATCCCATTCACTGGTGTTAAAGGAGAACTTCCCTAGAAAGCTGGAACATGCCTTCAGGGCGGCAATGCAAAAGATGGTTTCAGGGATTAGGTGTGATTTGTAAAAGTAATGTCAGCACCAAATCAAAGGACTCAACGCTAAATCAGAGCAAAGCGCGTCTGAACTGTAATCCATTTTGTGGGTAAGTATTGCTTCTGTCCAATGAGAACACTCTCCATTTCCGTGCAGATGGTAACATTATGATTGGATAGGGTTTGCTTTTGGCAGAAGATTATATATTGAAATTTAAAGATTTAGCGGATTTGGCGCATAATACAAGTTGAATGACCTGATCTGAGGGCTAGGTCCACCATGTGCATTTTAAAGGCTCCGGAGTCTGCAATCAATTTCTCCTTAACGCTCTTGGTTTCAGAGGCGAGACTTCCAGCTATCTTCTAATTAGCAATAAGAGAATTTACGCAGCATCGTTTCTATTTTACCTTTAGTTTTCCTTTAAGTAATTATTTTTCCTTTATTTTATAAATTTAAAAAAAAATGCGTTTGGAACGGGGAGGCAGCACATTTTACCAAGGTGAAGTAACAATCGGCCCTTGTTATTTTAACGGTAAGATTGCCGGCTTGGTGTTCATACTGAAACAAAATACACAGCATGGGATCAAAAGAATTTTTTTCTTTAAATAAAAGCCCGTTTTTTAATACAAGCCCTAAACTCTTGGCTCAGAATAAACAAGGGCCGATCGCCCCTATAATTATTATTACAAAGAGATAAACAAATTGGTGGCAATTATCCTGGTGATTTCTTACAAACACAAGAGATTCCAATGAAGGAAATAAACTGCAAAAAAGAAATCAAATGCTCTAATAAGCAAAGAGTGAGAACCATGGGAAAAAGATGGAGAGCAACACATGGATCTATAATGTCCAATATTGTCTAATTCTACAGTGAAAAGAAAAAACGGGACGGGACCCAAAACGGGCAGGAGTATTTCTACATTAAAGAATGGACAACTATACCCTTAAAGCCACCCACCTCAATCTATAATTTTAAGAGTGTCAGGATCAGGTATTCCTACTTCCAGTTTTGCTTTCATTTAAAGGGCATGTACAGATAGGTAGTCAGACAGGAAAATATTTTCCCAGACTTGTAAGCACATTTGTCCTTAAAGGGCATCTATACAGAAAAATAGTTTATTTTAAATTGCCCATTACTGAAAACTTAATTCTTCCCAACCACCACTATCATTTTTTTGTTGATCTGCCCCCTATTTCTTTAGATATCTAGTCTTAAACTTCTCATATTTCAGCTGTCAATCAAGTTCCTATTCTTCTGTGAGTAGTTTTACTGTAGCTGGAATGGTGAAAGTTTTGACAGTAGGAATGCTGTATGCAGTGTGCAGGCTTGACAGTTGGTTTGTGGGGGAAAAAGTCAGGTCGGATGGAATTGGGAGTGGTTAAAAGAGGGAGGGGGGATACTGCTCCTAAACAAAATGTGTGCTGGATTGAAGGCATTCAGCAACATACACAAATCAGAGTAAGTGCTACTTACATGTATTAAGTTATAAATTAAGATGAGACAAAGTAATTTTTTCAGTATAGTGTCCCTTTAGGTATTTTTTAGTCCTTTAAAGGGGAATTCAGTGCAAACAAATACTTTTACGAAAAATAATATTTTTCCATCCCAATTACCTTAACTTTCAGTATTTCTTCTGTGTATAAATTAAATGTTACCGAAATACTGACTTCCTGTTTGCAGGACCCCTAATAGAGAACGTTATGGTCTTGCCCTTGACCCAGCGCCTGGGTTAATTCAGTTTCTCAGTAGAGATCTGAGCATGTTTGACCCATCCAACAGCCAATCAGTAGAAATTACTGTTAGGAACATTCCAAGGAAGTGGTGCATCCTAGGAAGAAGAAGGACCATTAGAACCTGAAATGTCAGCTCAGTAATGTCAACAGCAGAGAACAGCAAAGGGTATGAAATCAACTGATTATTCAAAATGGAAGAGAATATGTAGAAAAACTAGGTATGCAAGTAACCCAGTGACACAACTTTAATTGCTAATCACTGTTATATTGAAGCAGAATGGAAGGTAGGGATACTTGCCCTGACTTCATAAAATTATAGAATATGTAAAAAAGGTTATTTTTCCATTGTAGCTGCCCTTTAAAAATATTGTTGATTGTTCGGCCGTACCACAAGCTTAGAGATCTCTAGTTCTCAATGTGATATTAGACAAAATAATTCAAAGATAACAAACAAAATCCGGTTTCCCCAACATTAAGGTTAGGACAACGTAATAAAGGGAGATCTGCAGGAAGCGCCGTATATGTGCAGGAGATTAACTTCATTATCACAAAGGGGGGCATCGGAAATCAGCAAAGAACACTATAATTTACCTTACTTTGTTTTAATTCACCATAAACATCAATAATTATAAATCCTATTTCCACCTCCTGTTTTATTTTATTTGACGTAATTCATGTCTAAACATTTCTACTCTGTGAGCCCGACCTTTTTTTGTGCATGCAGTGAAGAAATCTGATTGTAATGTATAGAGTGCGCATTCACTTGTAATGGTAACAATGCTCGGTCGATAACAGCTAAGCAGAGTTTAGGGTTATATTAGCAAGGCTCAGTCTAGGACAGATAAGCAGAGTTTAGGGTTATATTAGGAAGGCTCAGTCTAGGACAGATAAGCAGAGTTTAGGGTTATATTAGCAAGGCTCAGTCTAGGAAAGATAAGCAGAGTTTAGGGTTATATTAGCAAGGCTCAGTCTTGGAAAGATAAACAGGGTTTAGGGTTAGATTAGCAAGGCTCAGTCTAGGACAGATAAGCAGAGTTTAGGGTTAGATTAGCAAGGCTCAGTATAGGTTTATAAGGCCCTGTCTAGGTTTATAATAACAAGGCTCAGTCTAGGTTTATAATAACAAGGCTCAGTCTAGGTTTATAATAACAAGGCTCAGTCTAGGTTTATAATAACAAGGCTCAGTCTAGGTTTATAATAACAAGGCTCAGTCTAGGTTTATAATAACAAGGCTCGGTTTAGGTTTATAACAAGGCTCAGTCTAGGTTTATAATAACAAGGCTCATCTGGTTTTTATACTAAGGCTCAGTCTAGGTTTATATAACAGGCTCGTTTAGGTTTATAATAACAAGGCTCAGTCTAGGTTTATAACAAGGCTCAGTCTAGGTTTATATTAACAAGGCTTGGTCTAGGTTTATAATAACAAGGCTCAGTCTAGGTTTATAATAACAAGGCTCAGTCTAGGTTTATAATAACAAGGCTCAGTCTAGGTTTAAAATAACAAGGCTCAGTCTAGGTTTATAATACAACGGCTCGGTTTAGGTTTATAATAACAAGGCTCGGTTTAGGTTTATAATAACAAGGCTCGGTTTAGGTTTATAATAACAAGGCTCGGTTTAGGTTTATAATAACAAGGCTCAGTCTAGGTTTAAAATAACAAGGCTCAGTCTAGGTTTAAAATAACAAGGCTCAGTTAGGTTTATAATAACAAGGCTCAGTCTAGGTTTAAAATAACAAGGCTCAGTCTAGGTTTATAATAACAAGGCTCGGTTTAGGTTTATAATAACAAGGCTCGGTTTAGGTTTATAATAACAAGGCTCGGTTTAGGTTTATAATAACAAGGCTCAGTCTAGGTTTATAATAAGGCTCAGTCTAGGTTTATAATAACAAGGCTCGGTCTAGGTTTATAATAAGGCTCAGTCTAGGTTTATAAAACAAGGCTCGGTTTAGGTTTATAATAACAAGGCTCATTCTAGGTTTATAACAAGGCTCAGTCTAGGTTTATATTAACAAGGCTCGGTCTAGGTTTATATTAACAAGGCTCGGTCTAGGTTTATATTAACAAGGCTCGTCTAGGTTTATATAACGCAGTCTAGGTTTATATTAACAAGGCTCGGTCTAGGTTTATATTAACAAGGCTCGGTCTAGGTTTATATTAACAAGGCTCGGTCTAGGTTTATATTAACAAGGCTTGGTCTAGGTTTATAATAACAAGGCTCAGTCTAGGTTTATAATAACAAGGCTCGGTCTAGGTTTATAATAACAGGCTCGGTCTAGGTTTATAATAAGGCTCAGTCTAGGTTTATAATAACAAGGCTCAGTCTAGGTTTATAATAACAAGGCTCGGTTTAGGTTTATAATAACAAGGCTCAGTCTAGGTTTATAATACAAGGCTCATCTAGTTTATAATAACAAGGCTCAGTCTAGGTTTATAATAACAAGGCTCAGTCTAGGTTTATAATAACAAGGCTCGGTTTAGGTTTATAATCACAAGGCTCAGTCTAGGTTTATAACAAGGCTCAGTCTAGGTTTATAATAAGGCTCAGTTCTAGGTTTATAATAAGGCTCAGTCTAGGTTTTATAATAACAAGGCTTGGTCTAGGTTTATAATAACAAGGCTCAGTCTAGGTTTATAATAACAAGGCTTGGTCTAGGTTTATATTAACAAGGCTTGGTCTAGGTTTATAATAACAAGGCTCAGTCTAGGTTTATAATAAGGCTCAGTCTAGGTTTATAACAAGGCTCGGTCTAGGTTTATAATAACAAGGCTCAGTCTAGGTTATAATAACAAGCTCAGTCTAGGTTTTATAACAAGGCTCAGTCTAGGTTTATAATAACAAGGCTCGGTTTAGGTTTATAATAACAAGGCTCAGTCTAGGTTTATAACAAGGCTCGTCTAGGTTTATAATAACAAGGCTCAGTCTAGGTTTATAATAACAAGGCTTGGTCTAGGTTTATAATAACAAGGCTCAGTCTAGGTTTATAATAACAAGGCTTGGTCTAGGTTTATAATAACAAGGCTCAGTCTAGGTTTATAATAACAAGGCTTGCTAGGTTTATAATAGCAAGGCTCAGTCTGGTTATAATCAAGGCTCGGTCTAGGTTATAATAACAAGGTCGGTCTAGGTTTATAATAAGGCTCAGTCTAGGTTTATAATAACAAGTCTCAATCTAGGTTTAACAAGGCTCAGTCTAGGTTTATAATAACAAGGCTTGGTCTAGGTTTATAATAGCAAGGCTCAGTCTAGGTTTATAATAACAGGCTCGTCTAGGTTTATATAACAAGGCTCAGTCTAGGTTTATAATAACAAGGCTCGTCTAGTTTAATAACAAGGCTGGTCTAGGTTTATAATAACAAGGCTCGGTCTAGGTTTATAATAAGGCTCAGTCTAGGTTTATAATAACAAGTCTCAATCTAGGTTTATAACAAGGCTCAGTCTAGGTTTATAATAACAAGGCTTGGTCTAGGTTTATAATAGCAAGGCTCAGTCTAGGTTTATAATAGCAAGGCTCAGTCTAGGTTTATAATAACAAGGCTCGGTCTAGGTTTTATAATAACAAGGCTCAGTCTAGGTTTATAATAGCAAGGCTCAGTCTAGGTTTATAATAACAAGGCTCGGTCAGGTTTATAATAACAAGGCTCGGTCTAGGTTTATAATAAGGCTCAGTCTAGGTTTATAATAACAAGTCTCAATCTAGGTTTATAACAAGGCTCAGTCTAGGTTTATAATAACAAGGCTTGGTCTAGGTTTATAATAACAAGGCTTGGTCTAGGACAGATTCAAGGTCATTTCCAGAATTGGAGTTGTTTTGAAATAAAATATGGGCACTACAGAAATATTTAATAATTCATAATAAGGGATTTTACAGAGATGCCAGTGCTCGTCTCCAGTGGATCCAATATCACACTTCCTAATATCACGAGTCTCAGGGTGAATTCTGATAGTGTATCATCCCACATGATTTTAATGCCAGCAGGTGACTTTTGCAAATCTGCCCGGCTGGCGCAAAACCCTTCTAACAGTCACAGAAACCCTCTGGAAATGGTGGGGCTGCGATTTGACAATAAAAATAACAGTTGTTTAAAGAACATTCAGGGAGATTCAATAAAAGTTCTTATCGTTTAAAATGGTGCTAATTTTGCCCCAACCAATCAGATGTTATTTACCATTTGAAAGCTAACATCTGATTGGTTGGGGCAAAATTAGCCCCATTTTAAACTTTAAGAACTTTTATTACATCTCCCTGATTATTTCTTTAAGCGTATGCTGATAAACCATTGGGTAAGGTGAAATGAAATCTGCTTATCAAGCTTTAATGAAAGATCGCCCTCCAGTGGTCAAAGGTTTTTAGGGTTACTATAAAACTCTTCTGCCGATTGGTTTTATAAATTGTTCCAGGAAACATCCGTATTGCACAGGGGAGCCAGTCAATATGGGTCAGGAGCAGCATGCAGAGCACAAAGAACAAACATCAATTACAACTGTACAATGTACATTTCAAGGAGGAACCAATACAATCAATGCAGTCGGTGTTGAGCAGACCCAATGCCTACATTGCATAGGGGCATTAAAAGTAGCGCATACAGCTACTAAACATGGAAATTACCCAGACGTCTCTCTAACTTGTATTTGCATAGGATTCTACAACTGGTCTCTGGATCTGCAATAAGCTTGAGCAATGCAGTCAGAAGCCTCCTAGAATATATTGCACTGCGAGTTACCGATCATAATTTACCACCATAACCGAGCGAGATATCAACAGGATATTTCCGACAATCTTGGCATCTCCTCTTTTCTCTGCACATGTCCCCAGGTATATGGGAATCCGTGTTAACCGATGTATATTTAGTTTCAGTAAGAAACCCCAGGCGCTTCCATCCCCTAGGAATAATGACAGGACGGCTGCTTTTACCGGTGATGTTCTGTGCCTAGAATGCAAATATCTGTATAGGAGACGAGTAATAAATCATCAGAGCAGGTGCGATGGTGCAGAACCAACATGACAGAACAGACTCGATGCGGATACACCGTCTTACTGGGGAATTCTCCACAAATGTTAGATGTTGCATTGACGGATTGTCAGCTCTGGAGATCACAGCACCAGCGATAATAATAAATTAACAGCAATACACCCAAAAAAATGTATACAAGGTCACTGCCTATAGAACAGAATCCATCATTCTAAAAGGGGAACTTCCTCTTCTTAAAGGAAGAGGTTATTACGGTAAGTAAGAAGCGGGGGGATACCTTTGCACACTGGAGACCATGTACAGAGGAACAGACCGTTACAGCACGCAGGAGAAAGTAGTTTGGCCGTCACAAGGAACAACATGATACAAGACAGGAAACAACAGATCATAATGTAATTCTGGTGGCGAGTCACAATGTTAGCAGATGGGCAGAGTCTTTCCGGCAATTCTCACTCAGCTGCTCCAGTGGAATGAAATTTTACCGTCCCCAGGCAGCCATGGATCAGCCAAACAATCTGTTATCTTTCAATTAAATTTCATTTCACATTTCCACCCAAAAAATTCCAAAGTCGTGTGGACAAGAAAAGTTCTCGGAGGATCCACAACCTACACACACAACATAATACATCATAAGTTACACAGATCGAATCTCATTTTAGCCGTTATGTAAAGTTACGGATTGTGGTGCATGTCTAAAGTAAAACATCATGATTATGTATAATTACCTTAAATAGCAAAGTTAACCCCTGTGTGTTCAAACTGCTGGTTTGGCATGGAAGTTGCATAAAACATTTTGAGCTCAATTTAAAGGGCATCTGGATTGTCCAAGCTCCGTCCACCTCAGTCTGGGATCTTTCCCATGCAAAATAGTGCAGTCCCATTAGTTAGGCCCTGGACCAGAAGGGGGGGCAGAGCAATAAAGGTAAAGCAGATTTACTAAACTAAAAAAATATGTCTTAAAGGAAATCTTTATGCTAAAAATTTTGTTTTTTCTGACTTAATACCCCAGACATTGCTCATTTAAACAATGCATCACTCGTCTTGCTTTACAGAAAAAAAAGCTTATATAGTTTAGCTTTCTTCCAAGTAATTAAAGCCCCTGGTGACTGCCCTCTACGCTGTTCTGTGGTCTGAGCATGCTCACTTCATCCAGGCACAGGGCAGCTCTTCAATCAGCTCTCGTTTCCCTCTGTCATAAGAGGTGGGAGCAGACTATTTACTTTATTGAAGATTTTTGTCTTTATAATTTTGTATTCTTGTAAAGAAATCAGACTAAGAACACAGAAAATCTCTCTCTCTCTCTATACATATATATATATATATATATATATATATATATATATATATTTTCTCGTTGGTCCTAATGTTTAATTGAGGAGTTAACTGTTTCAAAATGATTCTGCCCAGTTGTGAATAAATAGATTCAGTTTACAATGTAAAGGGAGATAGAAAATCAATGTCATTTAAGAAAGGAAAACTATTCCGATGAGAGGTAAATAGCTTATTATGCTGACAACCTCCGAACTGGAAAGACCGCTGAAACCACCATATTTCTCTAAGGTCGATGAGCTAAAATTTAAGGATATGAAGCAGCAGCCTAGAATTAGAAAGATCTGCAGAATTCCATTCCTCTGGGGCTAGTAACTGATCAGGATTTAATGCAACCCCTGCCTGCCGGATCTATCAGCGGAGAAAGCCCACACAGCTCCAGCAGGAATATCCTTCACCAGGCCTATTAGCTTCCTGTCCCCCATCCTCCAACATGCACAATTAATACAAAAAGAAGGTAATTTGCCTTCCATCTCCTCTTTGACACATGGAAAAATGGTACTTAATCCTCTACAAAAAAACAACAGCACTGCTGGGGAACAGCTTATGCTGAACTGCTTCTGCTTTTGGTAGAGGGTGAACATTTATTATAAGAAACAAGCCAATGTTTTTAAAGTAAAAGTTTAGACTAAAACAGGGGGGGGGGGTTTGTAACAAAAAAAATATATCTATATAGAATATATAGATACTTTTGATAGAGATATAGAATATATATTGTTTTTTGGTTAAAAGCATACCAAACCATTTATATACCAATGTGAAGTCACTGGTTCAGGCATGCTCAGTGGGTGCGACAGTCCAGAGAGCCAAGATAGTAACTTGATGTAAATCCTCTATAGGCAGCTATAGATTTGCTGATCGTTTCATAGAAAAACATGGATAATTGAGGCCATCCACCATGATGATACTTAATGAACCTCAATAAAATATCAGCAAGGTGTATGGGTCCAAAATAACTGTCCACAATGCCAATGAACTACCTCTATCGATGATGGTGATGGTATTGGATACCTTCACTTCTAATAGATGGAGCAGATTCAGAGGTTTTCTTTAAGGGGCATGTCCTGCCCTCAATTCCAGCATATTCCAATACATTCAGCACATTATTAGATGCATTATTAACCAAATACATAAGGATAATTATTGCCCCAATTCTGAGTAAGCTGTCTCCTTCCTCCATGCAGTCAATCAAGGATTTGACTGGTGACATCACAGCCAATGATTGACAGCTCTTTCCCGTGCTGACCCCTCTGCACGTGCTCAAGTTCCTAAAAGCTCGTTAAACAGGGGGGGAGGTATCACTGCCAGAAAGGGCCAGAAAATTGGTAATACTTGTCATTTATTTGCCCCTAACCCCCACCTGCATTTAATGATAAGTGACTAGATTTTTTTAAGGGTTGACATGCCCTTTAAAGCCCCAGAAGTATTTGAAATGGAATAAGTCCCACAGCAACAGCTACTGATCTCTCATACATTAAGGCTGAGGCCTCATTGCAATGTGTTGTGTGCACTTTTTTTCACTCTGCACTAGCGATTTCCACCAATTGTAAGGCATTTGATCCATATAATGCGTTGACGGACAGGAGCAAAAGGCAGCGTACGAGGCCGGCTACGTTGCCCAGCATTGGCAGGCAATGCACAAATCGTGATCGGATCGCAAAACGCAAGTGGGGCCTGGCCCTGAATAAGTAACAAGACTGAGTAAGAAAAGTTGAGCACAGAAGTAACTGAATTACCGTCTGATTGTAAGAGAGGAATAAATCTATTTTAGGAATCCGCTAATGTTTTCTTCTGTAAACGCTCCCCTAGACATATTATTAAGTGTCAGGAAGTGTGTGGCTTCTGGCTACATGGCAGGAAACACTTTTTATTAAAAAAAAAAAAAATCCAGCCCAATTCATGAAAAAAACATCAACAAAAGGCTGAATGTTCTAATCTGTACCCTGTAACCCTTTCATTGTCACTTTGGGGCGGGAGAAAGTGCTCGGCTTCTCTAAATCAACATGTCTGACACAGGACAAAAAAAAATGTACAGGTCCTTCTAGTATTCAAGGGGGTAAAAGAAAAGTCAGGCTTATGTAAGAAAAGTTCTTATTAAAAATGATGCTAATTTTGCCCCAACCAATCAGATGTTAGCTTTCAATGTTAGCTAGCATATGATTGGTGGGGTCAAAATTAGCACCATTTGTAACGATAAGAACTTTACTTACATAGGCATGATAGATCCTTTAATTAACAGCATCTTACACATAATGTGAGTCTATGCTACCTGCCCTGAATGATTCCTCTGTTCCTGACCTTACACTGCTAAAGAGAACGATGATGTGAAGATGGAAGTACATTTGTACAATCCTTAATTACAGTAACTGCACTCGTCTTACTTTAAAGGAAAACAAAAGTTAAAACAAGTAAAGAGTTTAAAGAAATTATTATCAGCTGTGCCTCTTTCTAGGTTCCTTCCATCCCTCTTCCTAGTGACTAGGATTCATCTTTTCCACTGTTCAGCCTTACTTCTGCAGGCCAAGAGGAGGTCAGCCAGTAGTGACCTAACAGCTCTAGCAAAGAGGGCAGTGAAGTCACTGAGCAAGGAACCAGTATGCACCAGTAATAATATCAATGATAGAAAATTTCCAATATGTCAAATAGACCAAAAGGAGTTTACTAGTTTGAATTGATCACTGATCACCACTAATATTGTGTGATAGTATTCCTCAACTGGCCATACACCCAACCCATTGAACGATCGTCCAATAATTTTCCCTATTGGGCCAGTTAAAATATATTGCCCAGATCGTATGATCATATAGTAGCCTCTATGGCCACCATTATAGAGATACCAGTAGGATTCCTTTAACTCAGTGCTGGACAATGCATGAGATGTAAGACACAACTAAAGGTGCCTATATACACGTGATTGCAATTGCATGTGCACCGGCAGATCCTATTGGATTACCATTGTGGTGTGCCCACACACACACGGCAGATCATATCAGCTCCCCCTACCATATTAGAGGGAGCAGATTCTGACCAATAAAAATATTCCATCTGGAACGTCCAACCGCACAACGATAATTCGTCCTTGTCGTTGTTTGTCACTTGTGTCCCCCACATCTTGCAAATATCCAGCAAACCCTGTAATTTGTATGACCACTTTAATTTTTTAAAACCGCAATATCGGTGTATTTAAGTGTTCATACAAATCCATCAAAAATAACTTTATATAAAACACCCAGAACTATGATAGAGCATTTTGAAGAGATTCTATTAAGTTAACCGTTCAGAAAGATGGTAGACATGACAAAAACTAACCCTATGGCTTTGGTTTGCTATCTTATGCTGACAATTAAAAGTCTTATAACACCCTGTGCACATTGGTACATTATTTTGCTGATCACTCCCAAGTGCCCTTTATATACCGTATACACAACCTCATTTTTCTTCTATTCCTTTGTGACATCACCAGATTACGCACTTCTAAGCCAATAGGAAACGCGCCGTATTCTGATAGAATGTTCATACTGCACTTTGATAGGCTGTGATTACCTTGGGAATTAAATTAGAATAATGAATCAGATAGCTATGGAGGAGGCTATCCAGAAGAAACCACAAGAAGGGAAACATCAATACAAATAAGTTTTATTGCAATAGAATGTCCACTGGCATTTTAGCCATTACTAGTCTTACTAGTTTTTTTTTTTTTTTTTATACAATTTATAACTACATAAAAGAAATTTATTATCTATATTTATATAAAACTCATTTCCGGGGCGATGTAATACGTGTTGATGTTTAACATTCCTATTGTTAAAAATGGTGCTAATTTCGCCCCACCCAATGAGATGTTGTTTACCATTTGAGAGCCTGATTGGTTGGGGAAACAGTAGCACCATTTTTAATGATAAGAACTTTTATTACATCACCCTGAATGTGTGTGTGTATTCTAGAAAACTTCAGAATGGCTGGGACAATTTTGATAAGACTTGGTATACATACGTTTCAGGACCTGGAAAAAAAATTGGCTACTTTAACAAACATATCTGTTGTATTCAATTAGATCAACTGGACTTGAAATGTAGTTCTTGAAGACGTTTCGCTAGTCATCCGACTGGCTTTCTCAATTCAGAATGACTTGTACAAGAATCTGTGGCAATTATGTACCCTGGAAAATCCCAATTAGCATATCACAGCCAGGTGTTAAGGGTGTGATTAGATAGTGGCTAAGAGGTGTTATAGGAACGCCCAGAGTAAGGTGTTAAAACAGCATTGTACATGGCAGACAGTTGGTGTCGAACCCCCCCCACCTCTATTTAGGCTTGGTTTCTTTATTTTCACATAAATGGCCTCCTTAACACCTCTCTTGAACCAGTCACGTTCCTTCGCCAGTATGTTAACATTACAATCTTCAAAGGTATGTCCTTTATCCTTAAGATGCAGATACACGGCTGAGTCCTGACCCGAGGAATTGGCTCTTCTGTGCTGGGCCATACGTTGATGCAGTTGCTGTTTGGTCTCCCCCACATACAAATCAGAGCATTCTTCACTGCACTGCACAGCATATATGATGTCGCTTTTCTTGTGTTTTGGTATTGGGTCTTTCGGATGTACCAATTGCTGCCTCAGTGTGTTGTTCGGTTTAAAGCAGACAGGGATACGATGTTATTATTATTACATAATTGCCACAGATTCTTGTACAAGTCATTCTGAATTGAGAAAGCCAGTCGGATGACTAGCGAAACGTCTTCAAGAACTACATTTCAAGTCCAGTTGATCTAATTGAATACAACAGATATACCATGACCTGGATGAATGAGAACCTTCACAAACATACTTTAACAAACCCCCCTTTTTTTAAAAAGTTAATTGGGGATTAGATCTGTCCTGTGTTCTGCCTTCTGGTGGTGAATCAAGTACCGTAATAGCCAAATGGGGCTCACACACAAACAAATTCCGATCATACGATATCCCATTATCATTTGGTTGTTGGTTCTTGTATGGACGATTGTGTGATCGGGCCAGGACAGATAGTGGGTATGGGTTACTGTTCTGTTAAATTTAGGGTGCAGGTCAGAACATATTTTTAAAAAATGGTACTCTGCAAGATAATATCTGGAACAGATATTAACCACTGCAACAAATCTGTGTACAATAATAGTTCAAGGATCTTGAAAAAAATTTCTTTGTCCGTTGCTCCTGGCCAATTGATTGAAGAACGGAAGGTAAAGCATAGCTCCTTAACCTCCCAGTCTTTAATAAATAAACTGAAGGAATACTTCACTTTTCCAGTGAACTATTCCTTTAAGTGAAGTTTTCTAAACATTACGCAATCTTCTTGTGTGTGGTTCTCATTAGTGTCTACAGGAACAGATTCCGAGGCTTCAGAATATTTCCGGAAGGGTTTACTTGCATCAAAGCATCCAGCAACCCTAAACTGTGTTAGTGAACGGAAATTAAAACAATAAGCGTTTATCACCCAGGATAGCAATCACATAGAATGGATACCATATTTTCAGTTGGTATTTAAATGGGATATATTTATTTTAAATTGTCCATTACTGGAAACTATAATTCTTCCCAACCACCACTGTATATTTTTTTTTGTTTATTGTCTCCTATTATAGGGAGGATCTTTCATTTCTCCTACCCCTATAGGGAGGATCTTTCATTTCTCCTACCCCTATATCATTAGTGTCTACAGGAACAGATTCCGAGGCTTCAGAATATTTCCGGAAGGGTTTACTTGCATCAAAGCATCCAGCAACCCTAAACTGTGTTAGTGAACGGAAATTAAAACAATAAGCGTTTATCACCCAGGATAGCAATCACATAGAATGGATACCATATTTTCAGTTGGTATTTAAATGGGTATATTTATTTTAAATTGTCCATTACTGGAAACTATAATTCTTCCCAACCACCACTGTATATTTTTTTTTGTTTATTGTCTCCTATTGGTTCTCATTAGTGTCTACAGGTAACAGATTCCGAGGCTTCAGAATATTTCCGGAAGGGTTGACTTGCATCAAAGCATCCAGCAACCCTAAACTGCTGTTAGTGAACGGAAATTAAAACAATAAGCGTTTATCACCCAGGATAGCAATCACATAGAATGGATACCATATTTTCAGTTGGTATTTAAATGGTATCTATTATTTTAAATTGTCCATTACTGGAAACTATAATTCTTCCCAACCACCACTGTATATTTTTTTTTTGTTTATCTGTCTCCTATTTCTTTAGATATCCAATCTGAACCATCTTACATTTAAAACTGTCAATCAAGTGCCTTATTATAATAAACTCTTCAGCTGTGTGCAGTTTTACTGTAGCTAAAATGTTTTTGACAGTTGGTATAATGTATGCAGTTTTGACAGTTGGTATGGTGTCATAGGCAGACTCTATGGGGGTGATAATGACTTTACCCAAAAATTCACATTTTCATTACAGTCTCCTTGACTTTCAGCTACAGGAACAGTCATTGTGTCTCCCTCTAAGTGACAATCCCCCATGGTAAAACGGGTTACATCCTACAGAACATTGTTACGATTTCTGGGATTACATTTCATTTCACTGAACAATCCTGGTTTCCGATAACGAGGGAATTTTGCTGTTAATAATGAATGACTCATAAAAGGTTTAACTGTCAACATCACATTAAATAGCTGGAATTCTCCATGTGATTGTATATTATACATTTTACACCAATGAAAGAGTTTGCTTTTAGTTGTCCTTATGCCTAAGAACAGAACACAGATTAAGGTAGCCATACACTGGGCAGACATTACAATCAATTAATCCTGTGAGTAGACATTTCCATTGATTGGGCAAAAATGTTTACATTGTCACAATCTTATTCTGCCCACATTAGATGGTAATATTGATTGTTGCATGATCGGAAGTCGTTTTTTTGATTTTTTAAAGGGCATGTCAACCCTTATAATAAACTTTTGGCATATCATAGTATATCTTCCCCAGCCCCAACCGCTATAAAATAAATTTAAGAAAGTGAAAAGTGCCAGATCTTTACTTACCTTCCCTCTCTCCTCCGATGCCTGGCCCGGCCTTCTGCTTGCAAGTCACTGCAAGCAGGAGGCGGGACCGGCAGCCGCATCCGTGATTGGCTGAGAGGCAGCCAATCACGGACGCGGCTGCCGGCTTCTCAGCGTGCCGGGGGAGAGAGACAGAAGGTAAGTAGAGTTCGGGGATCTTTCTTTTTTTATTTATTAGCTGTTGGGGCTGGGGGAAGGTATACTATGATATGGGCAAGGGGTTTTATGGTAGGGGGAGGGATCGCAAAACGGGAGGAGAGGGAGGGGGAGAAGGGCTGCAGTACGCATGCCAAACTCTCAGGAGGCGAGACAGGAGGCAGAGTCCTATATGGACTCTGCTATCCTCTGGTGGGCAGTTTTTGGGACTTTGGGGGGGGGGGACTACAGGAGAACCATATGGAGCTGGGATGTGAGGTAAGGATTTTATTACACTACATGGTGGGGCCATTAGTGGGGGGATTATAGTTTTGGGGGTGGATTTGCCCTTTAAGCAGATTGGTTAAATGATCGGAGCACTTTCTAAAGTTCCTAAAGTTTCTAAATGTATCGTAACAAGAGACATTAATCGCCAATGAATGGAATGTCGAACAATATGTATGGTACATCCAAGTTCTATCTATTAACGTATCGGTTGGTGTTACGATGGCAGTAACCTTTAGAAGTGTATGGCCACCTGAAGTGGTACACGTCTAATAGAACCCAAACATTCTATTTTGTATTCTTGCTGTACAACACATTTGCCCAGTAGTTGCCCTCTATATAGTGTGGATGTCCCATTTACAAACTGCTGTCTGAAACTTTACCGAGGGGCAAATCTGAAAATGGAATCCACTTGATGATTGACAGCTACAAAGCTTCCTCTAAAAATACAACAGTTACTTTTTATAACAATGTAACACATCACATAGCATAACAAGCAGTGTGACGATCTGAACAACTGTGGCAATATGGTCCCCCCCTCCAATTATATGTTGCAACAGAAACCATGGACCTGTTCAGCTATTGCAATAAATGCAATGCCTAATAAACTATACTGTACAGAGGATCTGTCCGGCCCGCTACCAAATGACCCATAGACTGTGATTGGTACTGGTCCCAGTGGTTGGAGGCTGCTGTGTTAGAATAGCCCCGCTACAATGGGATGAATAAAAACCTGCCAGTGTTGTACATTGAGCGGTGTGTAATAGGACTGATAGGGTTAAGGAGTGGGGAGGATTATGATTTGTCCCAGAGAAATGAAATCATTCAGGAACATTGGCAAATGGAATCGAGAAAAAGAATCAACCATCACAGCTGCCACCCTCCCACAGACCACCTGTACGTGAGTGGACCACCAGGAACACTATCTACTGACAAGCCTAAGATATGGTCCTGTGCCAGAATAACACGGAGCATATTGCACAGGCTGGGTATACAGTCCCATTCATTCCACCAATTACTGATCATTCACTTCCGTATGACATACCAACGACCTGAGAAATAAAGACTACAATGGGGAAATAGTCACTTAATTAAAGATCATGTCCACCCTAAAAATAAAAATGACTTGTCAGTTATTTGCCCGCAATAGTTTATTAAATCTATTTGTAACCTGATATTTAATGGTTAGTCCTTTCCCGTTCTGGAAAAGGTATCTGCTGCCTCCCTCTGCTCACAGAGCTTTTTATAAGCTTGAGCATGTGCAGAGGAAGCAGCAGGCGAATCAACAGTCAATCATTGGTTGTGATGTCAGCTGTTACAGCCTTGATTAACAGCATGGGGGGAGGAGCCAGCTTACTCTGCCAGAATGGAGAAAATAGTTGTACTTTAATAACTGGTTAACATTCACCTAACAATGTGCTGAATATATTAATTTGGGTTGGGGGCATGTAACAGATATATGATAACTTTTTCATGGGTGGACATGCTCTTTAAAAGATATACCTGCATAAAAGGTCAGTTTAGGATCCCACAGAAACAAATAGCACTTACTAAGCCATTTAGCATTTCCACATTAACACTCGCCTGTATGAATCTGTATAGGGGGCAATGGCCAAAGAAGACGAGCATTACTACACTGCCGTCCTTTAGTGTAACAGAGTGTGGGCAGAATGTTCCACTACTGCGGGGTTGTTTTTTTATACACAGACAAAAATTCTGGATGGGCAGGGTGTATGTACACCCTGCCCATCCAGGGTGCATCATCTTAATCTATAAATAAATATGTGCAAGTAGCACTTACTCTGAGGTGTGTGTGTTGCTGCATGCCTTCAATGCAATACTTGTTTTTCTCAGGCTCTGACCACTGACCTGTCTATTTTTCCACAATACCAACTGTCAATACAGCATACAGCACACCAACCGTCAAACCATTCCAGCTACAGCAAAACTGCTTACAGAAATGCTAAACCGTAAGAGGTTTCAGATTAGATATCTAGTGAAATAAAGGGCAGATCAATGGGCAATTTAAAAAAACAAAATTTTCCAGTGTACATACCATTTCACTCCACCCATCAACAGAGGCCACACACACTCAACCACACCCAGTTTTTATTGTTGGGGGGGGGGTTATTACCGTAAGAATAAACTTTGAACATGGGTCTACTGTGCTTTATAGTAAATCTGACCCTGCACAAGACAAGATAGACAAATACATGCTATAACAAGACACCCTGGAAATCTATCCAGGGGATACATAGCTTTACAGCAATACATACAGAAAATGCCTAATTAAAGGGGAATAGTATGGCAGCTCCAACATAAACGTAAAGTCAGAAATGCAAATAAAACCTTTTAAGCAACAAAAAAAAACACAAAGGAAATAAAAAAAGAACAATGGGAGAAAAGGTTACGAAAGTCATGAATGATTGTCTCACCGTAATGGCAATCAATGGCAGCTATTAACCCTGTACTTAATGGATAATTGTGCAAGACCGCAAAACCCATGGAACTTTTCTTTTTAAAAGACAAGTGTCGGTAATTATAAACAAATGACATCGTTGATTAACCTTCACAGCACAGACTTTTTGTATGGACTCATGCACAGATTGGACTTCATGTGCGCTTAATCCTCTGCTGTTTGGGAGGCACACACACACACACACACACTGGTGATTGGTCAGTTCTAAAGGATCTGTAAAATCACAAATGAATAATATATTTCCCACAATGCAAAGCAGGCTGAAAAAAAGATGGCTACATCACTAAAATAAATGGAATACATTCTGCAAATATGAGCAAATCAAAAAAAAAAAATGGCCACACTGGCAACGTACAGAAATGCATGTGAAAGGTGGTTGTGATGCATTGTGTTTTCTGTGCGTTTGCGCCAAGATATGATTTCCAAATATTCCGTTATTGGAGTGGTTGCGATCTGCATCTAGACACTGGTCCAGAATATGGCCGACAACCTGCAAGTAAGAATTTCGTCTACTTTGCCCTGGTATTAAATATACAGCATGAGACTAACTAGTCTGTCTTAGACCGGATCCCTCCTCATAAATTCCCCAGCAACTTACCGTATCTAGAAAGGGAATAAAGTGAATATATCGTTCCCAAACCCCTATAGATACCCAGGGTCTCTCTGTCACCTATAGAAATATTCCCCTACAGAAGCAATAAGAATGAATATAAAAATAACCATCACAGCGACAATGCCTTAAAGCTGTATAGGGGAAGCAGGTAAAGAGAACGTTTCAAGTGGTTGGAAAGAGAAAGGAAACATTAATCTGGGTGTAGCAAAACTGGGGCGTAAAATCAGAAACACGTGGAGTGGAACTAATTTCTATTCCACTATCAGAGCAGAAAGGAATTTGCTGCAAAGTAACGGGGAATCTCTGTTCTTCTGGGAGGGTTGGTGGGTGGGGGGTAGGACCAAAGACAGCAAGGTAGGTCCCTCTATAACATACAAACAGGGGCCAAAGAAAGACGGTCGTGTAATACCGACTAGTCGAGTGACTGTTCTACCAAAACAAAGCATGGGTTCCATAAAAAAACGATATGATTGGTTACTTAGGGGGTCATTCCCATACATACAGCAATCTGAGGGGCACAAGCATTTTAAGCAGGACACATGTTTGTAATTAAATTGAATTGAAAGATCTGGGCTCCTTTAAAGGTGGATCGGTCCAAGTTTTCATTACTGACACACCTACAGTGATGAAGGGAAAATACTAGAACATTGCTGGGCGAGTCCAATGTTTCCAGAACCAGCTAAAAGCCCTGACAAGGTAACAGGATGTTTCTCCGAAACGGAGCTAGATAGTAGAAAACTACATGGACAACAAGGAACAGACAGTATAATAACAAGATATATCAGTCCACATGCACACTAGCCTGGTGGGTGCAGACGTCCAGTTTCCCCACTCCAAAGGGAACACTATAGCAGCAATACCCATTATTTCATTTTGGAGTGTGACTCTATACTATATTGCTGCTATATAACAAGGAACGGTCACCATGACCCATTACTGTACACTGAATGTAGAACTTTAAAGGGCATCTATACCGAAAAAAACGTTATTGTAAATTAACCATAACTGGAAACTATAATTCTTCCCAACCACCAATGTATCATTTTTTTTGTTGATCTGCCCCCTGTTTCTTTAGATATCCAATCTAAAACTTCCTATATTTCAGCTGTCAATCAAGTTCCTTGCTCTCAAAAACTATTCTTCTAAAACTTTACTGTTACAGTTTTATTGTAGCTGGAATGGTGACAGAGTTTGACAGTTGGAATGCCGTATGCTGTGTGCAGGCTTGACAGTTGGTTTGTGGGGAAAAAGTCAGGTCAGATGGAAGTAGGAGTGGTTAAAAGAGGGAGGGGGGATTCTGCTCCTAAACTAAATGTGTGCTGGATTGAATCAGAGTAAGTGCTACATACATGTATTCAATTATAGTGTCACTTTTAAGTGTCACTTTAATATAAATACGTATCTTCCATAACGTCTCCCCTTTACATGCTCCTCTGTATTGAGAATAGAATCTCTTGTGACGGTTAATCCACCTGGCACATGGGGCAGAGGCCTAGAAAAGTTAAGGATGTGGCCCCAATTCCATGGACTATTAAATAGGTTTTGTATTCTAAAAGCCGGTCTCCCCCATAGGCCAAGCCCCAGGCAAAGGGAGAGGGGCAGCAAGCTCAAATTTAAAGGGAAAGTTCAGAACAAATATATACTTTTAAAGGAAAAAAAGAGCAGTATTTTTACATCCCAATGACCTATTTTATATATATATTTTTTAAATATCTAATTGTACATTTGCATATGGACAGAAAGCTTTGCAGGAAAGTCGGCAGGTGAAACAGACACTGTAATCAACGTTCTAATCGATTTGACATTAATATTGGATCAAGCTTTGAATTAATGTAATGCCCAGTCAGTGTATGGTTAGAATTAGGCAGGCGATCGTAATCCCATGTAACTATAATGAGAAATTAGCTGTGCATCATAATTAATAATAATGCCACTCCCATTGGCGGGTGTGATAGCTGCTATTCTAGCCAATGGCAAAGAGTGTTCAAAAGGAAATATAGTTTGTGTAGAGGCTGATGTCATAGTAGACCAGAAATAGAATGAACGGACCAAGATCTTCAGGGCAGATAGTGCTTATGGCAAACACATGTCTGTATTGATAAGAACCTACATCTACTCTATAAAGGTCCTTGTATTGGAACCAAATAAACAAGCAAAATGCTAAGAGAAGGGTCCCACGTTTACGTTTATTCCTGTATAAATGAAATGCAGCGATATTTACTGCCCCTTTATTTTCCATTCACATCCATTGCAGGTTTAGAGTGAAAATATACTGGGGGGAAATAAAAGGTTTGTTTCCTTTGACGTTTTCATTTTACATTCTCGGTTTTGTTTATTTCCCTTGGAAGGGTTGATATAATCCTTCTGGCGTGTTCTCAGGCCTATACATACAGACATGGGGCGATGGAGCCCTGACAGTGACCTCACACAATAACGCAGTCACAGAGCAATTCCACCTGGATCTTCCTTCGTTATACGAGAACTCTGTTCCGCCCACACACTGTTCTACATTCCACAAATATGGGGTCATTTCACCCCATGTGATGCAAATCAGCGCTTATTTAATAGGAGGTGCGGCATTTTCCCTGTGCTGTTAATCTGCAGCAACCAATCAGATATTAAGAATTGCTTTCTAACTGTATTAGACCAGGATAATGGTATCATCTGATTGGTTGCACGTCTTATAAGCCTGTATGCAGAAAACTAAACAACCAACCCAAAGCAAGATAAAGGGATGTACACAGTACAGTTCATATTGTACATTCCCTTCTCTAAATGTACAGTATACACCCTGGTATAGATTATTCTCTGCCCCCTTAATAGTTTTGCTTACTCATAGAAGTGGAATTTGTGATACGTCTCCCACCAGAGCAATCTGTTAAAGGGAAAGGAAAGGTAAGAAGTGAAAACGTAGAGATGATACATTCGCAAACAAGGTTTTTTCCTTGGTTTGCATGCCAACTGCTGTGGCCGGCAACTTGCCAAACGACTGAAGGTATCAGGAAACGTAATGGAGAGAGGCACACACTACTTGTGTTTCGCTAATACGTTTAGCACATTTCTGTATTTTAGTGTCCTACATAACGCCCGCAGACGTCAATAAGATGATACCGGGCAGTAATAAAATACTCTGCAGTATCGATATAGTTCATCTGCAGTGGGAAAAATACAACCTTACAAAATACATCTCAGAATTCCGGTCTGTACACAAGTCAATTGCCCTTTCTGGCTGGCAACCAGAGGGAGTGAAGGGCTGACAATAAGGCAAAGACTGCCAAGTCCCTTTAATCTCTTAAGGCGGGTACACACCATACAATTCTTCCTCCTGACCGACCATTCGAGGCTTCCAATCAGATTACATTTTAGTTCCCCTTTAAATATCCCCTTTAAGACAAGTTTAGTACCCTCTAGTGGTCACAATGTAAAATGGAAAACTTTCCTAGATTTACTAAGAAGTTAATTCTGAAGATATCAGCTCCCACAACTAAGAGAGACTTAAATTAGATTCATTACTTATCAGAATAAAGATCAGACATTTAAAGGGGTACTGCACTAAGAAATAATGCTTGTTTTTTCTTACATTGTACACCTATTAATACATTTCCTCTAGGTTAACAAAAGCACATTATAGAATGCACACATTTGCAACTGAAAATAAGCAACGGGGTTTTTTTGAACAGGAAGGCGTTAACCCGGAAATCATATAGAAGATAATAGATAGTTCATTGAAAGAAGGTGGGGTGCGCAGCGTGGCTAAACCCATGGGTATATACCACAGGATATGAACTGGGTGTACCAACAGATGAAAGGGAAGATATACCCAGTGACAAAGCTAGAAGCGCCATCAATCAAAGTGACAAATACAATAAACATTTGGGTGCCAGAGAGGTCTGTGCAGAACTGGCTACAGCTCAGAAATACTGGAGATCCCCGAATAAAATTATCACTGAGAAATAGACAGACAGAATCCCATCACGCACTGCACCCTGAGCTCCGCAGATGGCACTGGAGTCTAGAGATGTATTTAGAAAGATTAAATATTTACAGCAGATTTAACACAGTCCATACATTAGTCAACTAACTTCACAGGAGCCTGGCCAATCAATTTGCAATCAAAGTGGTGCCCTTAAAGGTCATGTCCACATAAATAATTATACTTACATTCCCACCCCTAAATCCCAAAAAACCACTACACTGATTTTCCCATCCAATGTTCCTGTAAATAGCGCCACTCCGTTACAACTGTATGAGCTCGTTACGAGCTCACATTTGCTCAGAGGAGGCAGTTCAGCCAGCAGAAGTCAATCACTGAGCCATCCGTCATGGCTGACTGCTACACTAGGAAGAAGATGGTACAATATATTTCTCTTCCAGCATGTTGGGCGGGTAAGGCAGTTTTATCAGTTTTGGGTGGACACGACCTTTAATGGGATCACTGACCGAAAGTAGGGCGGAATGTGAGATTACATTCTAAATGTGTATTAAAAAATATTCTTTACAATAGATTATTTATAAATTTAATTTCCCTTTAACTAAAATCCTTTTTCACCTATGAACATCTACTATATAGAGTTCCCGGCTTAACATTACAAAGCTGCGCTGCTCTCGCCCTAGGGAGTTCATGTAGATCAACGTGACTTTATTTCACAAAGAGTCATTTTTTTAGGCATCAGAGATCAGTAAAACCCTTGTTCTCATTTGCTCAGGATAAACCTGTCTATTCAGCTTCCTGTTCCACAGAACAGGAAGTATACCATGCAAAAAAACAATTTCCTTTCTAGCAATACTTCCATATGATAAAAGAAAACATCCAATTTTCAGGCGCTTAAAAGGCCAATGTCATTTTCCTTGGTCATGTAATACACAGCGCTATTGGGCAAATTCCAAACAAACGGCCTTAAAGGGAAAGTTTGGTGAGAAATATAATTTTATATTCCATCGCTCTCCATCCATCCTCGCTCTCCATTGCACGTTAAATCCTTTAAGACTATGATAGATGTCCCCTATAATCAGATTTTTACTTAGTTCTTTGTTTCCGCAGCGCTCTCCACGACGTCAGCCGCATCTGTGACTGGCTGTGTCTCAGCCAATCACAGACGCGGCTGCTGGTCCGGACCCGATTGCAAGTCCCGGCAAGCAGGGAGCTGGATCAATACATCGCTGGAGCGAAGGAGCTGTAAGTACTGTTCTGTTTATTTATAAAATATTTCGGCCCGACCGACCAACATTTCAGTGTTTCGGCCAGTCGGGCCAAATTATTGTATGGTGGCTCCGACCGATCCTTCGTCCGAATTGGACGGGTCAAAAAACCATGACCGACAGTCCTTCTTCCTGGCCGACAGGTTGGAAGCCTCAATCGGTCGGCCAGGAGGAAGAAAATGCTGAATGGGCAGGGTAAAGTCATTAGGATGGAAAAATACTGATCTTTTTTCTTTAAAGTATATTTGCTCTGAACTTCCCCTTTAAACTGGATCTAGAGTAATGTCCGCCATTGAAACAGAAGATTCGGTGCAGGTTCAGATTTGCCAAAATCTGGACACAAACACATCTGATCAATGCACCTGTACCAACTCTATATGGGGATCAGTTGTTTGTGTCCGGACTACAATGGTCATCAGATACCTATTTTTATTGTGAGATCCATTACCACAACCAATGGTAATGAACAGCCTAAAACAAGATATTTCTTTATTGTCCGAGACCGTTAATCCTGTAGTCACAGATAATGGCAAGATTCACTAAAATCACCATCCACATCTATTCTATATTCTAGAACCTACAAAAATACACCTCTTCTGGAATTGAGCCAATGAATGACAAGCAAACATATCCAATTGCTAAACTTGATTGGCTACTTAAATAAAATAATTTAAAGGAGCATAACTTCTCTGTTTTTATCTCTGGCATGTACAATTTTAAAGCCAACAATATAGTGAATAAAAGGACAACTCCACCCACATAATGACATCTTCATGTTGATATATCCTCCCTTGTCCTCTAGGATCATTAGCTTATGCTTGCTATGCTTCTAGATGATGCAAAACTATGGGGTAGGGTGTGTTAA
Source organism: Hymenochirus boettgeri (assembly GCA_019447015.1). NCBI lineage: Eukaryota > Metazoa > Chordata > Amphibia > Anura > Pipidae > Hymenochirus > Hymenochirus boettgeri. Next base: position 28,658,886 of record CM033469.1, read on the forward strand.
CGGCTTTTTTGTTCACGCCCATTTCAGCAATTTAGTGGGCTGCTTATGAGCTTGAGCATGCTCAGAGGAGAAAAGCTATGGGAATTTTCATTGGCTGTGATGTCAACGATAGTTGCTAACTAGAAAAACCGGGAAGCAGAAAGAGGGGTAACATTAAATTGTGCAGTAACTATTGAAGTTTTTGGGTTTGAGGGGGTCATTAACCTACATATTATTGTGTTCAATTTGACAGCCATTTCACCGGCGCCGACAGTCAAATCGCACATCTGTACGATCCTTAATCCAATTCTGATATATTTCAATGCAGATGTTCTGTGCGAAAGAAAAAATAAACCAATGGCTGAAACAGAATTCCTATGCACGTCCATGACTCTTACATAGGTTTGGTCAAGAGGCACTCGGCGAATGAATGACTTTATTTAACCCTACACAAATATGTAATAAAGAGCATACACTCAGGCAGCAATTCTCCACCAGGGGCTTCAACATGAAAGCGATGAAACATACCAATGCGGACTCTCAGGAATGATCGCAATCTGTGACAGAATTCTATAGCTCACTGTTCATAGGGTCTGAATGAAATACCTGTGAACAGCTACACAGAGCCATGTCAGCTGGCTCAAACACACACAAGGACTTGTGTTCCACAACAGACCAACATCTGCTCTGGATCCCTGGACAAATGCTCGATCCAGAGGAAATAGTTCCAAGTTTTTTCTTAAAGGGGCGACCACATCAAGAAATTAAGCGTAATTAACACCACAAGTAAAATAGGTATTTCCATATAGTTTGTTAAAAGAAAATGCAAAATTCCTGTATGATCCGACACAGGGAAACAACTTTCCTTCCTGCCACTGAGCATGCCTAAACCATTGGTTCTGGGAAGAGGAGGGGTTAGAAGCAACTGAAAGGCTTGACTTCACATAGGTGTATCTCGTTAGGAATTCCTTGGAAAAGCAAGCAGATCAGCAGTGGGTGGGGTTTGCTAGTGACGTTCTAATGGAAAATTGCTTAATTCTATCTTTATTGAAATGGAGTGGCCCTGCTGCTTTCCCAGTTCCACCCTGCCTAATGTCTTCACTATAAACAAATCCCATTGGTGTCTCTCACTGTGCATTGCCACATACCCTGGTCAGGGGAAGATCTGCAAGGTACACTAACAGAACTGAAATCACTGCACCAGTTATAAACACGTGTCCTCATTTAATAAAATCCTATATATACCCACACCTCCCCATGCTGTCCCTAGACACTAAAAAATGAAAACGTGAAAATTGCCCTTTAAAACAATCCGTTAATTTAGTATTTAGAGTCCCTTGGGAAAAGGGTCAATATAAGATTTAGTTAAAAGTAGACCTTAGTTCCCCTTTAAATTAAAGACCTAAACTTTCAAAGCGACTCCGATCGATGGGGAAAACAAACTCGCATCACTTAAAACACTTTTTTTCCCCATAATATAATATAAAGCTCAGGGGGAAAAAAAATCAATGATTTAAACAAGCCGTGCTTCCATCTTGGCAGAGCTATGATTGGAAGAAATCAGATTCGCTTCATTTTAATGCTGCACACGCTAAGATGACATAGCAAGATGGTCTGAGCATTAAATACATGACTGTATTAACCCCTTCTTTGCCCCTGGTCGTGCGATATCACAATAGGTCAATGTGGGAAATTTACTTTCCCTCACTGTAAATAACGATGAGCCAATTAAAAGAACTTCACACACAGGTCATACATTGGGTCGGTCAGGAAATATCCGCTGTGTCCCTTTAATTTTGCCTGGCCAACTTTTGACTGATATATTAACTTCTTGGCTGGGACTACAGGCCCATGGGACGGGCTGTACCAGACATTCAGAGTATGATCCAACAGTCAGGGGTGTACAAATTGCCTTTGACATTAGGAGCCAGTGATGCAATCTGATAGATGGGGTATACACATTAACAGGGTTATTCAATAAAAGTTCTTATGGTTAAAAATGGTGCTGATAGATTCTTCATCCTCACCAGACGTTGGGTCCATATGACAGGTGGGCCAGGACGAAGGACTGTTGTTGGGTGCGGCAAAAGTAACCTTTCGGATGTGTCCGATGGCCCGTTCTTCCGATTCAGATGAAGAAACTGTAAGATGTCAGTAACCATGAACCTCAGAACCAATCTAGCTGTTCTTAGTAGCCAACAGCATAGACAAACTCTTTAAAAATGTAGTGGCCAGGTGTAATTTTCTAGGCTTATTACCCAGTTCCTGGTATTTGTCCAGCCCTAATCCAACTTGAAAATTAAATTGGTAATAACACTTGGAGCAGCGGCGATTGGCATTAGGTCTGTAATGACAGTCACAAATGTTGTTGAACCCCTGATCAATTTCAATGATGATGTCATAGAGAGCCCTCGCTGATAAGTGTTCCATCAGCTCTCCGATGGACTTAATTAAGAGGCAGTGAGTTAAAGACGTAGTAAACAAAATCCATAAGCATTTCCTGTTTGTACTGCCATCGGCCTAGCCGGGGGGGTTATGTTAAGTTATATAAACCTACTACTTGACATAATGAGTGCATTGGCCTATCCTGGTTTTTATGGTTAGGTCTGGCATGTGGCCTGAAAACCCTAATTGGTAAATGGGTGAGGAAGTGGACAAACAAGGATTCCAATTTGATCATAACAGAGCAGGGGATGTTATGTAATTACTGGGTAACCGAATCTCATAATGAAACACAAGACCAGGATTTCTTCTGGAAATGCAGCCCAGAGAAATTTAACTCCTTTCGAGAAGAAGCAGCCTCCTCCTTTAAATTATCCTCCACAATATAAAATGACATCTTACCATTCGGATTTTCCTTATTAAACGGGGCAAAATAAACGGACACTGGAACAGTAAAGACAGAGAGATTATTAAAGTTGATGTTCTATTGGCTGAGTTGATTACCAGGATTTACATCAGGACCGGATTTACTTCCCAGTGTCTAAGTAAACAGGTAGTGAATGGAGTGGAATGTGACTCTAGACTTTACCAATACAAAAAATACCAAATCTGCTCCATAGGGAGATTTAGCTCTCCCCGTACCATAGTGATAGCTGGCAAGTCCCAGGCTGAATAAACAAGACCCTATACAATACTGATCTACTGGGTTAATATGCATTGGTCCACATTATTATACCATAATATTACCCTGCAGAAAATAGGTCATTAGAATGCCATTAGACAGCATTCAGCAGTATATTTAAAATACAGTGATTCTCCAATGTAACCTAACTTTAAAGGACAAGCTCACCATTCAAATGTTGTATATAGGTAAATTATACAGGCAATAGCTAGAAATTTACTGTAGTCCTACATCTCTTAGCTGTTATCTCTCTTTATGCTTCCCGGTTCTATCAACTGGCAGCTGTCCATCATGGATGTGACAGATGACATCACAGCTAATAATTGAATTCCATCATGGTGGCTCAGTGGTTAGCACTGTTGCTTTGCAGCACTGAAGTCCCGAGTTCAATTCCACCCTTGGACACATCTGCAAGGAGTTTGTATGTTTGCGTGGGTTTCCTCCGGGCACTCCGGTTTCCCCCACAATCATAAAGACATACTGATAGGTTGTATGTGTCAAATCAATGTGCTTAGATTGTAAGCTCTTCGGGTCAGGGCCTGATGTGAATATATACATGTAATTGTACAGCGCTACAGAAGATGTTAGCGCTATATAAATCCACAATAACAATAAAAATTCCATTGCCCTACCTGCCTTCTCTGAGCATGGGGGAGAGGAGGGGGGAAAACATTTGGCAGGGGAAAGGGTGGAAAAAAACAAAGCAGTCCTACATTTTGAAAAAATATTAATACGAACATTAAAAATACATTTTAATGAATAAGATTTTCTGTTTGAACCCCCATCCGTGTTACTGCATTTTACAGTTCCACATTCGCTGTTAAATGTAAAAGAAAGGACACAGTATGCAAGTTAAAACAAGTTTACAGCCTGCCAAGCTCACGTCCTATAGATAGATGAATGAACAATAGTGAGGCCCTGCCGGAACAGCGTCAGCAAAAAAAGAAAAATCTATTTTTAAGGATCAATGAAATTTCTTTGTAGTAGCAGAACCCTGTTAACCCCCTGGAGTAAATATAACTAAATAAACAAGAACAGATCAGATGGCGATGAAGTCATCAGATAGTGAGAGGATATGAACAGAAAATAAACTAAAAACATTTATATGTCCTTTAAATCTGATATAATAGTGTCCCAGGTCACAGCATTTCTTGGGTTAAAAGTCTACACACGCACAAACACACGCACACCTTTTAAAATGCCATCAGAATGTTCTATTCCAGCTCATGTGCAGAGTTAGACTCCCACCTCAACAACCCAACCTCAACATGCCGCCAGTGTTTCTAGTCCAACTTCCAGATTTTTCTACCTCCGCAGACCAAAAGTTGATCTTGCGAAATTAGCAGATTAGAAGGGAATATAACAAATTCTACTGGAGTACAAGTAGGGACCGTGACCTCGCATAATGAGCATGATGGGTACAGAATAATGCTGCTTGGCTTCTAGGATAATTCCATTCTACACGGACAGGCAGCAGTTAAGGCTCTAAATGAGTCAGCAGAGCCCGTCTCTGATTCAGCCAGGGAGGAATCTCAGCTGGTAGTCAGTCAGGCACAGCTTGGCTTGTGAGATCTCTCAATGGGACAGAGGGTAAACAGCAATGTAACCTACTACAGAACCATGCTTTATAATATCTATCACTGCCTCATCTCCCTTAATTAAAGACTTACTGTGATATAGAGAAGATATAAAGAAGTTAAAGCGCCAGTGGTTCTGGGAAACCAACGTCCTCTCTGTACCATTTGCATAGCAGAGACTCGTCTGCTCCCAGCTACTGGCACATGCACAGAACATGAATGGGCCAGGGAGAGAATTTTGATCACCGAATGATCAGGTTGCAACATCAGCCATGTGTATGTAGCAAGGGAGCACATACTTGCATAACTGGCCATTTAAATCAGGTCAGAAACAGAAGGGCACTTTATACTTTATAAAAGCCTCTGTAGATATCCTGCAATAATATTAAAGGGAAACTAAACAACAAATAAGCAGCAAGAGTTACTAACATCACAGCCCCCAAGATAAACGCCTCTTGCCGTCATCTCCCCCATTGGTCAACCTTCAGATCCAGAAGGAAGTTTGAATGATTTGGCAGGAATTTGGAAAATCCCTTGGCAGTCACATGACCCACCTCTGATTGGCTCCTAGTGTGGGTCCTAATCCTAATGTTGATTGGCAGCACTGGTAAATAAATCATTTAATAAAGCATGTATAAATGATTACAGGGCAACTAAGACCGAAAAACGATTGTTTCCCGTGAAACTACATGGATATTGTTACAAGTCACGTAAGCCATTTCCCAGGCCTGCCTCCCAAATTGTAACAATATTCTTTATTGGTAGAGTGAAAGCTGCAAGAATGCAGAAATTCTAAAGCAAATATTAAATGAAAACAAGACTGGAGGTTAGATACTTGCTCCAACCTCCCATAAAATTACTGATCCTGGGAAGAAAAGTTGTTTTTATTGTGTAGTTGTCCTTTAATGATTCGGAGACTTAAAGGCTATGTCCACCCCTAAAATAAAAATTTAATATCATGCTCCCCCATGTCCCCCAGCCCCAACCGCATGTTTTTTTTTTTTAAAAAGCCCCCCAAACTCTTACTTACCTCCCCTCGATCCTCCTCGCCACTGCCGGCCCTCTGCTTGCGAGAATGCAAGCAGAGGGCGGGACCGGCAGTCGCGTCTTTGATTGGCTGAGCGGCAGCCAATCACGGACGCGGCTGCCGGTCATTCAGTGCAGCGGAGGAAAGCGGATAGAGTTTGGGGAGCTTTTTTTAAAAAAAAAACATGCGGTTGGGGCTGGGGGACATGGGGGAGCACAATATTAAGGGGGTTTTTCGCTAGGGGGAGGGATAGTAGAACAGGAGGGAGAGGGAGGGAGAGGGAGGGGGAGGGAGGGGGGAGAAGGGCTGCAGCACGCATGGCAGGAATCTCCGGGAGGCCAGGTACCAGGCAGTGTCCTATATGGACCTGCTAGCCTCCTGGTGGGCAGTTTTTGGAACTTTGGGGGGGGACTACAGGAGAACCAGATGGAGTTGGGATGTGAGGTAAGGATTAAACTACACTACATGGTGGGGCCAGTAGTTGGGGGGATTATAGTTTTGGGGGTGGACATGCCCTTTAAATATAATTCAGAGACTTTAAATAATAATACAGTAACAAATCAATTAGGGGGACATTTCAATATATCACACAGAATTATAAACTTGCCATTAAACAATACAAGGGTCAAGACCATTATTGTGCAGTCAAAAGGCTGTTTTAGGAGGCCAATGTCTTAAAGGAGCCATTTAGACAACTGTAGGAGCTAATCTACCTTTCCACAGACATTAATAGAAAACCTAATACTGGGTTAAAAAAATGCTAGGTGGACTGGCTACCTGAGGTGAGGGATCTGCACAGTACGCAGCCCCCATTCTAAAACCATCCCTTAGCTTCCCTAAATCTAAATCCCGACCAGAACATTTTACGAACATTCCACTATGGCGGTGGATTCATTCATTCCAGCCCGAGACCTGCACATCAATTCACACCATTCAGCTTCCACCTCCTGTCAGCACAGAGCACAGAGAGAGCCCTGACCTTTTCGCTTTCCTCCTGAATATCACCTGTCTGTGTGGACTATACGCTTGGCTGCCAAACCATCTGTTCGCCGCAGTGCTACGTTATGTCACGACAATCATTCCACTCCGCTGTGCACAGACCTTTCGCTTTGTAAAACCTGTCCCATTCCACTAAAGGCTTCACGTCTGTTATTGATAGAAGGAGCTCAATATGACGGGAAAATAAGGACAGAGAGCATTCAGAAGATCCCTAACGTAGGGCCCGGATATGATCAGCCATGGACGATCGATTTGCACGGTTCACAAGGAGATGAGCAAGCACATTAACATGATTTACAATAATTGTGGGGATCATGAATGGACTGGGAGTTTATATTTGTAGCACTGTCATGTTCTATCTATGATTATTTCATGTGATATACAGTCACTCAGTATAGTTGATTGTGGCTGGGTAACCGTTAACTCTTTGCTAAATCTCTCTGCATCCCCATGCACTGCAGGCTGCCATGAATGTGCGAGGAATGTAAACAGACATAAAAGAGATGACATCATAGACGGGGGCCAAGCTTATCCAGCCAGCCCATTCAAGGAAAGGACAAGTTGGAATCCCATGGAGCAGATCACAAAGCCTTAGTCATTCTTTATACTGTGTACAGGGGGAAATGCAGTTATGTTCCTGTTGTTTTAACGCGTTCGGGATAAGTTAAAAAAAGAAAAAAAATAACAGATGAACAACAGGGCATTTTATTCCTAAAGCTTCATACACGTGATGTGTAATGAACGTCCGTTCGGTCAGGGCTCGGTGGTGATCCACCCATTAAATCGGGCACCGAACCCTGACCTGATGGAGTACTGCGCTTGTGAGGGAATGCTGGGAGTTGTGGTTTGAAAAACCTCTGAAGGCCCATAGGTTGGAGATCCCATTTAGGAATGATGGTCTGTAATTAATGGGTGCTTATCCAAACTTGCGGCACACAATATATATTAAATAGGGCTGTTGTACATCTACTTCAAAGTGAAACTAGAGACCAAAAATAGTATACATATTAACAATAGAATTCTAGTGCACACAACAATTCTAATGGCATATTGGCTATATCTCCATTAGGTGGCTGCTACAAACAGCCCGCCATAAACCCTTAACTTGCGTCCTTTTAGTAGTTTTCAGCCACCCCAGGGCTAGGCCACACTGCGCGTTTTTTTTGCATTTGCGTTTTTTTGGTATCATTGAAAACGCGGCAATGCACCAAAAACACGCATTTTCGGGAGTGTTGCGATTTGCGTTCTGCATTTTAAATCGCATGTGTTTTTAAATACTTTTAAAAAACGCATGCGCAAGTGCAACGAAATGGCACATGAAATCGCATGCGATTACGTTTGCTTTTGCGTTGCAGTGCGGCCGTACCCTTAAGATTAATCTTAATCTATCACTGAGCCAACCTTTCTCCATTTAACGAACCAATCAAAAATGACTTAATTGTCACAAGGTCATGGGCTAAATATTGTTTGCAGATAGAACAGCTATTCCTCAATATCTCAATATCACTGTACTGCGTATCAGACAGAAAAACTCCCTTCCTTCCAGCCAGTTCCTGTTCTTCGCAGTCTCCTCTACAGTTGCTAAAGGCTCAATGTGCAACAACACATGGCAAAACAAGGCAAGGTGTAAGCTCTTGGGGCCAGAATTTACTGCGCAACCATTTTAAAGGGGAAACGAAACCTTTTTTTTCCCCCCACGTTTCCTTTTTGTAAGAACAGAACAGTCCCACCAGACTGAGCCAAACCACGCTAGTGCCAAATGTTGAGTCTATACAAACGCCCAGGATGCTTAGCCAGACACTGCTTTACAGAGAATCATGGGAGATGTTCACAAAGTTTGAAAGGCCATAGCCCCAGTCATCACTATCCTGAATAACAACATGAAACCACATTGTGTATTTTGCCTACAGACACAGCCTCGTGACTGCTTTCTAGAAATCAATGTAAATACAAAACAAACAGAAATACTCCCCCCCCCCCAACGGACATCCAAAGGCAGACGATTTAACCGATTTTAAACTACAAATCCCAGAATTCAAGCTAAACACAGAATCTGGATGGTAAGGGCTGGTACACACAAAGAAATAATTTGGACCAAATGACCTCCACCCCCGATATTTTAGTTGATTGGACTCCAATTTCCATGACTGGAAAATCTGTATTGCACACTATAGCAGGATTGTACAATCGGCATTGGTCCGTGTATGGCCTCCTACACGAGGGCCCTTCAGAAGCAGAGGGATTAAGTGAAAATAAAGAAAACCTAACGATTCGGTTATTATGATCTAACATACAGTTTATTTCGCAATTCTCTTTAAGGCTGAGGCCCCACTACAACGCACTAAATCGCGAGCAAAATGGCACGATTGCGTGCTCGATTTCTGTGCGTTGCCGCTCGTTGTGCCGCATTTGCGCATGCGTTTTTGTAATTTATTATGAAATTGCAGGCGTTTGCGTAAAAAATGGTTCACGCAAAACGCGTGTGCATCGGAATTCACGTGAATTTTTGTGTTCCCGCGATTTTCATTTTAGGGAAAATTGCAAGCGCGAGCGAAAACGTGTGCGCAAACTTGCGAAAACCGCGCTACTGTGATCTAGCCCTAACAGTCCGGCAAGAGTTTACAGGGAAAAAAAACAAGTAAAGGCCCTGTCACTAGAGTATGTACCCTGCTATGTAGGACATTTAACACTTCAGTCCCAAGAAGAACGATCCCCTCCCTGCCATGGCCAAGTCAGACATGATAAGGGGCTCAATCTACAGACGAGATGAACATATACAGGGTATAATGCCTGGTCATGTAATACAGGTCCCAGCGTGCTTAGCCAGGGGGGGGGGAATTTTAGCTGGAGCTTAACGTAACCAACAGTACAAATGCACCAGACACTGCTGGTAATGTTTTTAGTAGGCCACAGGGGAAGCAATTAAACTTGGCCTTGCTCACATCCTGTAGTTTCTTCCCACAGTACATTGTATAAAACGGATTCGCTCCTCGTTGAAAGATGATTCAACACGCCGGGTATTGGGAAAGATAGATTTCCATATCACAGTGACAAATTACATTAATCCCTGCACTCCATTTAGAATGTAGCAATATGGACACCCGGTGCAACCCCGGATCAATAACATAAGCTCTTGTGCTTTCCCATCTCCTAAACTGATAAATGGACATTTTTTAAGCATTTAAATATCCAGTGTTTCCTGTTTCCTGGCTGCTCATCATTTGCTCCTCCAAGTAAAATGCCACTGAAATATATTTATTTGTATACAAGGAGATACCGTGTAGATAATTGGACAGGTTTTAACTCTCTCAATGAATGAAGCAAAGTGAGCATGTCTGTCCCGCTGGGAGAGGGAAGGAAGTGAAGTTTACTTGGTTCTTTGGTTAGAAACTGCTTAGAAAGGCTAGCAATGTAGAGTTTTAAAGGGCATGTCCATCCTTAACACAAAAGAAACTGGTGACTTGTCAGTTATCTGCCCGCAATCCCAACTGCTATTTTTACCAGTTTATTACATGAATTTGCAACCAGATATTTAATGATCAGTTCTGTTCCGGCAAAGGTATTTGCTCAAAGAGCTTTTTATAAGCGTGAGCATGTGCCGTAAGGGAAACAGCAGTAAATCATTGGTTGAGAGGTCAGTTGTCACAGCTTTGATTGACTGCATGGAGGGAGGGGCTTACTCTGCCAGAATGTGGACAATAATTAAAATATGGTTAGTAACACATCTAATAAAATGCTAAATATCTCATTTAGAGTTGGGAGGAGGTAAGAGACATGTGACCAATTTTTTATTTTAACAGTGAAAATGCTCTTTAAACAGAGGTTTAGAAGGCCTTCTTATGGTGGGACCCATAGGTCCGATAGCTAAAGGGATTGAACATAATTTCGGAAGAATACAAATTAGGGACAGTTTCTGGAAAAGGGAATAGAAACAGAGTAACATTCTATTCAGTTATTGTGCATTTTCTTTATCACAACGTTGACAGGATGATATCTTGCTAGGATAAGAAATAATATGTTTAGAAAAGCTGGGGAGTTTACATAGAACTTTATACAGAACCACAATCTTGCTCTGAAGCCAGAGGCACAGAAAAGATAAAACAGCATTTCCAAGGTTACACCAAACAAACAATGGGACAAGCCCCCCGCTGCACCGGATCTGGGCCCACAGATTCTCTCTATCATAAAAAGAAACTGTTTCAATAGCTGGTAAAGAGGAAAGAGCTTCCTGTGCCGACATACCAACTGGGCACTTAGGGTCTGAGCTTTACAAAGTCTCTAGGTAGGATTGGGGCGATTTGTGAGAATCCCGGCCAGCAATTTGTCACAGTGACCTTCTGGCTAAAATGTTGCAGCAAAAATGCCAACCTGAACATTAAAATGAAAGCAATGAGAACAGCGCAGTATGGTAATTAACCCCTGAAGAACTGGACTGGTGCACTGTCTGGTCACATGCGTCTTGCCTAATCTGGACTGTAACATGATTGGCTATAGGCTACAGCTAGGTACAGACTGGAAGATGCCTCCATGACATCTGCCCAATTAATGTCTTTTACAGCCAAAAATCTGTTACGGCAGGCGGGTCGGATAATCAAGGGCATTGACGAAGCGTCCATACACAAACCGATTCTCAACACTAACGGATTTCACTAGGCGCGCCGTTGAGGCATCTTCCAGTCAATGTAAAGATTAGGCAAAGATGCATGTGACCAGACATGCATACATCTACAAAATGAGATGGTAGGCACACAGTGATGCTTTCACGTCACAGGTGCTCTGCCACATGATTCAAGGGTTGTGTTAAAACTTTAGTTGTCCTTTAAACCAATGTCAACAAGGGTTTAGGGCTATTGGGGTGGTTTAGGGCAATTTAACATGTATTCTGAGGAGGATTTCTTTTTGAAGGGATCTGCAGAACAGTCTGTATATCTTCTATAGCTCAAACTAGATGTTCCAGCCAATTGTTTCTCATATCCGATGTCGCAATGCAGTAAGAACTGAAAAAGACTTGTCCGTTCCCCCAAAGCACATTATTACCCCCATCCCTTCTCCTACCCCTATAGGGAGGATCTTTCATTTCTCCTACCCCTATAGGGAGGATCTTTCATTTCTCCTACCCCTATAGGGAGGATCTTTCATTTCTCCTACCCCTATAGGGAGGATCTTTCATTTCTCCTACCCCTATAGGGAGGATCTTTCATTTCTCCTACCCCTATAGGGAGGATCTTTTTATTTGGAGCTGGGATGTAAGGTAAGGATTTTATTACACTACATAGTGGGGCCAGTAGTAGGTTAAATTGTAGATTTGGGGGTGGACATGCCCTTTAAGAAGTGTCAGCATGTGCAGTATTTACCTGCCAGGTTTGTGTAGTGAGGAAGTCTGGCAGAGGCAGTTTTCTTCATGCTTGTGTCCCCCGCATACTGGACACAATTACCAATCCTACCTCCCTACCCTGGGTACTTTTTCATTGTAACTTTAAAAAAAAAAAAACAAAAAAACTTTATATGCACTATAGATCTCCTTTACAATCAATCCTATTCTTAATACAGTATCTATTCTTTAATGGCTGTGGAGACAGCGTCTTTCCAATTTATGGTGCGGATGCCAACCTGAGCATTGGCCAGTCTAGAAGGTGTTGCAAGCAGCAAAGGAGCATGGGAAGAGGCAGAGGATCAGCAACCACAATTGCATTAGTGAAGGTGGAGACGAACGAAAGCCGTTGGCATGGTAATCTATCAGTCCAAACAGAAAGTTTTCATTGGATTGTTATCGTTCCCTTTACTACAGTATAGAAAGTCTATACACAACGTTCGTTCATGTGTATGCGCACATTTGTGACAAAGGCAGCATGCGTAATCTTAAAGCATGGTACACACAATGCAATATTTCGGCCCGACAGACCAATAGTTCAGTGTATTGGTCGATCAGGCCGAAATCGGACGAATGCACATGTCTGAAAATCACGGGCGATCATGCTGTCCTCTATGGACTGCACGCGCGTTTGACCACTATGACCACTATTGCCGGTCAGGAGGAAACAGTCAAAGTTTGCCACTGGTTGAATGTGGTTGGACGATATTCAACAGATCAACAGATCCCTCAGATCCAAAGGGATTTGCTGAATATCGGCAAGGCGTGAGGGACAAAAACAACCGGCCATGATGCAGATAATCTATTGATATTGACACCACGGCTGGTCTGGAAATGTCCATCCATCAAGATCTGCTCCCTTTGCTTTAAGTAGAGAGAGCCATTACAATTGGCCTGTGTATGGCCACACAGCCGACGACCCCATACCGTGTATGTGGTTACCCTTGCATCATGTATAAGGCTGCCTTTACCTATGTCCTAGTGGTCCCTGGGAATAAGAGGATCTCCTGCTCCAGCCCTGAATGCTCCCACCTCCTTGGACGGCTTTACAAGCTGCCCATGATGTCACCATCACAGGTGTTATAGTCTGTGGGGTGGAATGTCCCTTTAAAGAAATTTTAAGTGATCTTACGCAAAAATTATTTTTAAAGCAACATTTGATTGAAGAAAAAAAAAATATATATATATATACGGTATATGGGAGTCTATCGACTCAAAGGCAACAGTTTCTAGGCAACAACAAAATGTCGAGAAAGTGTCTTTCTAGCTACTAATAGTGGAAACATTACTAATAAACCGATGACTGGTGCGAATGATGAAATCGCGGTCTGATTACCATGACGATCGTTCCATGTAACTCTGTTAAAGTTGAAGATACTTGTCCTTTACAGTCTTCTGTGCCCCCCCTCTGTAGGTCGGCAATCCCCTTTTTACTTACACATGCAGTCCTCACACGGACCTTTCTATGGAGGGATGTGTCCATTTAAAGAGGACAATATAAAGCCGTATTAGAGACCAAATCTGAGGCATAGGACCTGTGTTGCGGACTGGTAATAGCTGGCGTTGTAGTAAGGGGCTCTCTGGCAAACACAGCTAATTACTTCTTTCTTTATACAAAGATAATAACGGGTAAGAGAGACACGATCCTACAAAGTAAACATGGAAACCGTTATAATTAGTGGGTTACCCCGTGTGTGGTGTCAATAGGCCAAGTGGTCAGAAAATGCGCTTTAGGTTAAAAGGAGTAACATAGCAGTGGAGGGTGAATAAAAACAACTCCATCTAGTTTAATCTCTTAACAATATCAGCTGAGAAACAGGGTTGTTCCCTACAAATGCATCATAGGATAAAAAGGGCTTGGCTGCAATAACAGAACATTTCTAACCAAGGCTGTGGCTTGGGGAAAAAAAAAAAAGAACAATGTATTCCGTTCCAGATATCACACAATATCTCACATTATTTCATTCTGTCAAAGGGGTGTAAAGATGAGGAATCAGTTGTATCCACAAGTGGACAGACCAAAAGGCCTTCACTTACACCCCTGTGCTACACGTGGACTGGTCAGGACACAGACGAGAACACAATTTATTCAATGAAGTTCTAGAATAAACTACATGCGGTGGTGGGGGGGCTGTGAATAAAAACTGCAACTCTCAACATTCTCTAATGGAAAATGTTTAGCATAAAACAACTTGAGCGCTGGGCAGTTTTAGTGCTATTAGCACGGTGATAGTTCTACAGCACAGAGTGTGTATTGACTGTATACATGATATATAAATATTGTATAGGGTTATATAGATATGATATATATAGATACTTGTGTATGTGTGCAAATGTATAAAAGTTGCCTGGCAGGATAAAATGGAAATGTCTGAACCAACACCCAAAAACAGATGGAGGGGGGGAAACTGAACATTATTACATGGAGTGTAGGAATCTGAAAATCATCCCCTCTCGCACCCTGACAAACTGCCCACAGGTCACAAACCTACACGGGCACCCAGGAAATGGAAACATCATTAAAGAAAAAGTGGTCCCTAATAGTGGGCATGGTGCCCTGCAGATAGGTAGAGATGGGCACAATATGAAAACAGATCAGACACAAATATTCAACAAAGGGAAATAAAAAGTGATAAGAGCAGCAACACCTTACCAAACCCTGGGGTGGGAGAGCTAGAACTCTGTAGACTTCAAAGGGATCCACTGGTAATGTGTCCCCCCAGGTTCAAGGATCCAGTAATCTGGTAAGTGATCCCAGCTAAAGAAAACCAGCACGCAGTGTCCTGTAGGGAGGGAGATCCAGTGATCTCTGCCTTGCAGCACAATGGGACCAATACAGCAAAAGCTAATCCTAAACTCTAAAGGTTCCAGGGGATGAAATCAGGTGATCTTGGGGTTCCAGGGGATGTAATTAGGTGATTCATGGGGTTCCTGGTTTGTAATCAGGTGATCTGGGGGTTCTAATGGATGTAATCAGATGATATAGAGATTCCAGGGGAGAAAATCAAGTGATCTGGAGGTTCCAATGGATGTAACCAGGTGATATTGAGGTTCCACGTGATGGAATTAGGTAATCTGGGGGTTCCAGTGAATGGAATCAGGTGATATTGAGGTTCCAGGAGATGGAATCAGGTGATATTGAGGTTCCAGGAGATGGAATCAGGTGATATTGAGGTTCCAGGAGATGGAATCAGGTGATATTGAGGTTCCAGGGGATAGAATCAGGTGATATTGAGGTTCCAGGGGATGGAATCAGGTGATATTGAGGTTCCAGGGGATGGAATCAGGTGATGTTGAGGTTCCTGGGGATGGAATCAGGTGATATTGAGGTTCCAGGGGATGGAATCTGGTAATCTGGGAGTTCCAGGGGATGGAATCAGGTGATATTGAGGTTCCAGGGGATGGAATCAGGTGATATTGAGGTTCCAGGTAATGAAATCAGGTGATATTGAGGTTCCAGATAATGAAATCAGGCAATATTGGGGTTCCAGTGGATGGAATCAGGTGATATTGAGGTTCCAGGGGATGGAATCAGCTGATCTGAAGGTTCCAGTGAATGGAAACAGCTGATCTGAAGGTTCCAAGGATGATTCTTTGCGACCTGTAGCTTCCAACAGAATAATCCAGCGATCTCACGTGTGGGACAAATGATCGGGCGATCTGTGTCAGTCGGGTGTTGCAGGAGGGATATGCGGTAAGAATAAGGAATCTGATCTTCACCCTGCAGAGGGGGGAGAAATATCGTCTCTCAATGTACAGTGGATCTAATCCAGCCTCATTGTTCCCCTTGGCCCC
This sequence comes from Hymenochirus boettgeri, assembly GCA_019447015.1. Lineage (NCBI taxonomy): Eukaryota > Metazoa > Chordata > Amphibia > Anura > Pipidae > Hymenochirus > Hymenochirus boettgeri. The sequence goes on from CM033469.1 coordinate 28,674,758, forward strand.
TCTCTCCAGCCGGGGTATGTAGTCGGGGATGGGTTTATTAGGAAGTGTGGGAGAAATCCGCCATGTTGCCTGTGCACACAGTGTGATCAGTTCCTCCTGTACAGCCAGCGTCACAGCGCCAACTTGTGGTGAGCAACAAGTCTTGCAGGGGGCGGGGCTTCTGCCAATCAGGCAAATGAAACGAGAAGTTTTCTTATCCCCGCCCCGCCCCTCCGGGAGATGCAGATGGAACATTGGGACTCAGTGGAATGTAGAAGTTACAATGTATCTAGAACCCCTGTGTCGCCTAGCAACGGGATAGGGAGAGAGTTACATTGTAACCATATATCTCTCACCTAGCGACTGGGCATGGAGGGACCAATGGTCTCCCAGTGAATGAGCTGTTTGGGTTTTTAAGGGAATTTGCCCAAAGGGCAATGATGAGTAGCCTGGGCTACAACATAAACTACATCTCCCAGCGTGCCTTGGTGGCATTCTACAATCAATGCATGATGGGAGTTGTAGTTTTCAAAACATCTGGAGTGCCAAGGAAAACATTACTGGAAAGTCTCAGATTATTCATTCATCATTCATTTTCCATAGGCCTATGTTCAGTCTAGGCCAGGGATAGGCAACCAGTCAATTGCCACATGTTTGAAAACTACAACAGTTGTAGTTTTCAATTATCTGGAGATCTTCTGGTTGCCTATCCATTATTGTGTTACTATAGGAATTCTCCTTTTGTTTTTGCCTGTAGCTGAGCCAGATTTGCACCAAATAGGGTCCTAAGCCAGGGTTTCTCAGACAGTGCAGATATTTCAGTACTACATCCCCCAACATCCTCTGTTGTAGTTGTAGTTTTCAAAACATCTAGATGCACAAATGAATCCCAACCCTTAGGCTGGGTACACGAAGGGACTATTTGTCCTGACCAAATGTCCGTCGGTCGTGGCAAATTCGGCCACGGCCGAAAGTGCGAACGATCGATCGTACAGTCCCATAGGTAACCGCACGATCAATCAGAATTTACCGACATGTCCGTTCAAACGATCGAGGTCACGCACGGCCGGACGCCCCACACCAGCAGATATTTTCATCCGACCGACCCAAAGTTCCATGAATCAGTCGGCCGAAAATATCTGCTGGTGTGTGCCCAGTCTAGCCCCTGGTAATTTGGGGCTGTTTTTAGGGTCTGCTAATGAATGGTATTCTGTATAATGAACTAGGCCATTAAGATGCCCATACATTAGTACTTACCCTCCGACCGATCCGCATCATTCAGTCAATATTCTTGGATCATTCTACTTCGTGGCAGACAATTAGCACCATTTTAAACAATAAGAACTTTTATTGAATCTCCCTGATGGTACCTTGAAGTTGCTTCAAATCCGCTTCTGCTTCTTAAGAGAGTCAGGAAACAGAGTCAGGACACACAACCTACTGCTCAGTATAACATATGGGTCCTAGCCAAGGATAGAAGTCAGCGGAAGTCACTCAGTGGAACCAATCAAAATGCTCCCATAGTGCACAGCACTATTCATTCTTTGCTGCCTATTGGTCCTATTGATAGAAAGTTCAAAATCGTAAAATTTTAGCCATGGCTATCCTCAAAACCACGCCCACTGACAAAGCCACACCCATTTCAACGCGGCAGCGCACTCCGGAAATAATCAAGAGCGGCATTCAAAAGTTCCAAAACTACCAGTCTGTGTGCCAACTGTTTTACCAGTGGTCTGTGTACAAAGCATTATTACCATTTTTGTGTGCCAAACATTTAACCAGTGCCTGGCTGTTTGCAGTGCCAGATTCCCAACCAGTTTGTCAGTGTCTGCATGCCAAGCATTTACCCAGTCTTTGTGCCAACTATTTTACCAGTGGTTATATACAAAGCATTTTACCACTCTCTGTGTGCCAAACATTTTACTAGCGTCAGTTGGTTAGTTATTTTAGAAGGTTTGAGGATATAAGTTTAGAAATACTGTTTGAATCTGATTGAATTGTTTTGCTGGGTGTACTGTAAGCAGACATCCCACCCTGCCTCTTCGTTCTTCCGGGCAGGGTGGGCGAGGGGATGTGCCTGCGCTGTGTGATGTCATGCAGTAGGCGGGGCATACACACTAGGGAGTGGGGGCGGGGTTAGGGTATTGTGGGGGTGGTCTGGGGGAGCGTGGCAGACAGAAAAGGGGCATAACAGGGAGGAGATTCAGGACTCCTCTCTGTTGCGGGAGACTCCCGGAAGATCTGGGAGTAGTGGGATACCTGTGTATGGGTAAAGTATGTTTGTCTGTTTTAAAATGAGTGCCTTTAAAAAAAATGTTAATGATGAATTTGGATGTTTTTAATGGAAATGATTCTTTGGTTTGCGGTGCGGATTTGTGTTTGCGGCAGTGTTGGGGGGCCCATGCCCAAATTAGCAAAGAAACAGGCACCGGATGAGTCACTGACAGCTTCTACTCCTTAGTTTCCTGCACTTTGAAGAGGCAGAACAGGAGAACCACAAGGAGCAGGGATGTGAGGTAAGGGTTGATTTTTATTGTACAGCGGGGTCAGTAGTTGGTAAAATTTTAGTTTGGGGGGTGGACATGCCCTTTAACCATTTCCATCATTAGACATAAAGATTAAGAAACCTTTAAACCAGGAATTCAGAAGATTTTTTCCCAGATGACATTAAACCTTGCTAAGGCCACTCTGATGCCTCTGGGTCCTTTCTCCAGGGACCATGTCCGTGTTCCAGTATTTATCAGCTTTGGGATGTTTGGTGGTAAATGTTAATATTGTGACATCATAACTGGAAGGGATGAAACAAACAACCAATCAATGGAAGATATAAGGCTCGTACACACATAAAGCACGTACACATGGGCCGATTATCGGCCGAAATGTTCGTTTGTACACATTGTGCGTTGCAGGCCGGGACCCGCGGTCGCACGTGTGTACGAGCCTATATATTCCTTTTATTCTCTGGGTGATAACAAAGTGTTTGTTAAGGCTCGTACACACACTCAATTTTCGAGCGAAGCACGACCCCCGACGGCAGAGCGGTACACCCTACAAACGGCCGTTTCAGCCAAGAATCGTCCGTGTCTATGCGTTCGGTCGGGGTCGTTCATTGATCCGCCTGGCAGATCGGCGAACGACCCCCGACCAAGTGCATACACACAGACGATTGAAGACAAAAATTGAGGACAAGTTAATTCCCTTGAATCCAGCACACTTATTAATCTCCACATTTCCATTTAAATCACTTATTAAAACAATGTATCACTTGTCTTTATAGGTGATTTATTTTTTTACCAAAGATACATTTTTATGAAGACATGGAAATCCTTCACACTCCCCTCCCCTTAGCACAGAGAGATACAAAGTAGCTAATCGGAGAGCTGCTCTCTCTCTCTCCCTGGATAAAGCTCACTGAGCATGTCTGGGTCATAAAACAGTAAAGGGGGAAGACACCAGGGTTTTTTTTTGTCTACTGGGTACAAAGATTAATTTGATGATACTATATATTTCCATAACAAAATCACCCAAAAAAATCAGACATTTATGTAAGCCTAAATTTTGTTGTTTGTTTGTTATTGATTTAATTAATCCATGGTAAAGAAATAAGTCAAGTGGCTACTAGAAACGTAAACTACAATATATCGGCTCTAATAGATCATTTTCACTATTGGCAACAACATGGATAGAATTTTCCATCTTCTGTTTAGATAGCAGCATTTAGGTGGGGATACAAAAAACAGGAACCTGGAAAGAATGAACAATTCTAATGAAAATAAGAAATGGAATACACAGCGGGAGGGTAGTAAAACGTGGAATGCAGTAAAATGGATCGGGTATGTTTGTAACCACAGCTCCAATTCATTTCTATTACCCCCAGTGCCTAACGTGTCACAATGACATCACAGACCTGACTTCAGACTGAAAGGGTTTAATGAGTTCAGCCAGAGGTGTAGGGTTTAAAACGAGTTCACAGGGGCAGAGATTTTTAATGGGATGTGTCAAGGTTACTCAGAGCCAACAAGCCTCCCCAAGTGCTATTTACTGATGTCAAGCAGCACTCAGCACAATTGAGGGTTTGGCAAGTTGTAGAGGGAATTAGCCTGGCAAAGGCTGACAGTGTGTAATAGGGTATTAACTGTACAGTGTCAGTCAGGCTGTAGAACTTTAGGTACAATTAAGTGCAGCAGATAAGCGTCAATAAGGCTTAAGGGCTAGGCCACACTAGCGCATTTTTCGCGCGTTTGCGCACGCGTTTCGCTCTCGCGATTGCGCACGCGATTTTCGGTAAAATGGAAACCGCGGGAATGCAAAAATTCCCGCGATTTCCGATGCGCATGCGATTGCGCGTCCGTTCGCGTTTTGGTAACGCATGCGTTCACCATTTTTGGTGCGTTAACGCAGCGTTTCCATAACGCAAAATGGCAAAAACGCATGCGCAAAACGCGAACGCAAAGGCGAACGCACAAGAAAAGCGCACACAATCGCGTGCGATTGACAAATTTTGAAAATGTCATGAGAATTATAGCCCAATGAATGAGGGCGCCTGTTAAATTGTTTGAAAAGAGAATGTCTGTCAGAATGGAACATTGCAGGGAATTAGAGGGAATCTGTAGTGTACGGACAGGCCCTTGACACCCGACCTCCTCTCCCCAATCTCCTAACTGGTACCACGATCCCTGCTTTTAAACAGCTGATTGCGTGTACATAAGTAAGGCTGTTTAAAACACCGGTACTGGACCAAATGAAGGTTAGATACTGGAGAGAGGACCGCTCCGTAACTTAGGAATCAGCCATGTTGGATGTATATCATAACGTGCTTTTATCGAAGACAGGCATATTCAAGAAGCCAGTGCAATAAACATATACTGTATAATGGAGGTGCAACAAAAATGGCAGTCTTACGCGTTTCATGGTCTCCTGGCTGAGTAATTGAAAACAGCTGATTACATGCACATGCATTACTCATACGTGCAATCAGCTGTTTAAAAGCAAGGGATCGAGGTACCAGTCAGGAAATCGGTGCCCGCACTTTCGGGGTGGGCTGTAGTTACGCCACTGGCCAAGGAATCTTTTACAGTCTGATACCCGTGATTTTTGCTAGATTTGATCACTTTGATTATATTGTTGTTCACACTTTTGATTATTAGACTTCTGATTGATTTTGATTAGTTTATTATTGATCAGAAGTTGACCAGACATGATGGGAAATTATCTGACAATCTCACTAGCGGCTGTAGCATCATTATTACAGTTATTTAGCTGAAATTTGATCGATAGTGTGATAGCTAATTTCGATCAAAAATCGTAACGTATGGGGTTTGGTTAGGCTGTACGTGGGGATGCAAGAGGCAGTCAGATACTAGCAATTTAGGGGCTAAGTGTCAGACAGGCTTTTTTTATGTACAGGCTACCAACATTAACCTTTTTATAGTTGCACTTACAGAAACATGGTTCATAGCAGCAGTGGGAGGATAATGAAGTGAACATGAGCTTAGCACAGATCTGTGCAACGCATTGTGTAGCAGTGCATGGGATAATCTGTCAGACAGATTGAAACAGTGCATGAGATTAGTGCAGACCTGGGAAAAAAGCTGGGTCAAAACCTTAACCCATTTGACCTATATTTTTGTCCTGTGCTAAACTGTAAATGCTCTAGATTAGATGAAGGTGGCTTCCTGTGATGACATGGGTTACTGAGATGGAGTAGGTGCTCCACCTACTGGTTAATACTGGTTATTAAAAGATTATCAAGGAGATGTAATTAAAGTTTTGGGTGCTGGGCAAATATATGGAGTTAAAATTGCTCTAACCGGGGACTTTGGGCCCTATTTATAAAAGATCGGTATCGTTACCGTAAAATACCAATCGTTATCGTAAAATAACAACCGGGTTTTTACCGATAACGACCGTTATTTACCGATAACTGTAAATACCGGTCGTTAACGGTATATAACGACCGGTATCGGTAAATAACTGTCGTTATCGGTAAAAACACGGTCGTTATTTTACGATAACGATCGGTATTTTACGATAACGATACCAATCTTTTATAAATAGGGCCCTTTAATTCAATATTAGTGCCGGATGCGCAGGTTACCTTAATTCCATCTACCCAATGCATCCGGCAATCACGATTCAATATGGCATCTTCTCTACTTTTAGCGCATGGTTTTAAAACCATCATGCTGGGGAAACGCGATATTGAATCGCGTTCAGATTTACCCAGAGCGATAGCGACCCTGCTTATCGTTAAAATTGGTGCTAATTTTGAATATATGGCATACAGTTGTCCTCAAATGGACGTGTTTTTTTTGTACCTTTTTATGTTTTGTATATTATTCAAATTCCACAATAAAAAATTAATGAGCAAAAAAAAAAATGGTGCTAATTTTGCCCCAACCAATCAGATGTTATTTGCCATTTGAAAAATTTTCCTGGGGCAAAATTAGCACCATTTTTAACGATAAGAACTTTTATTACATCTCCCTAACTGTATTTATAATTTATCATGACTTTTAAAGGAACATTACAGCACCTCTAACCGATTTATCGGTACATATATATATATACATACACTGCGTATGTATGTGCTCCAAATCTCACTGATCCATAGCACTACTACCAACATACAAAACCATTTTCATTCCCTCAGTCCACAGTTAGTTGGCTTAAGCCAGCAAAAATCTCACCCTGTAATTAGGAGTTTCCTGAGACAAGCAATGTGGTGGGGAGTTCCATTGTGGCCTGGCACTGTAACAGACTGTGCTACCACACTAATAAACATCTGTATAAGGGATATTCACATCACTATATTACCTTATTTAGTGTACCCTTCTTTGTACTCAGTGCATTCCCAATAAAGGTTAATGTTCTGCCTTCTAATTCCATCTACTGCTCCAGACGGAATCTCCCCACTTTATGAACTGGTCTGAGATTTGGTCAATGGTGTTAGAATAAATATCTTCACTAGCCATGGCAGGAATTGATGCCTGTCTTAGACCCATTAAGAGACCCTTACAGCGCCGGGACAAATAATTACACCACACACGGGATGTAGCAGAACTCTAACTCGGCTTTATCTAAAAACATGAATATAACACCCAACAAATGAGAAGACGCTCTCTCCAAGGAGCATTAAGCACTTTACAGTGCGTAAAAAACCATGATCACTAAGCAGCGAGTTTCACGTGTTAACATGCATTTCTGCTGGGATTTTTGCAATAATCCGTTATCACCCGTCCATGTGATTTTAACCCAAAAAAATTGTGTATCTTACCGCTCCAGAAATAACAATTTGTGGAGTGGTACTGTGAGGCATTACTGGCGTGTGGTAATGGGTGTTCCCTGGCCCCTTTTATGGGTGTATGAAATAGCCCAAAACCTACATTCGATCAGTAGTGCTCTGCTTTTTCTTAACATCGAGGATACAGTGCACTCATTTTCTACAAAACCTGTGAAAATTCCCTACTGACCCAATATTACATTAGGTAATGTGGATTTTTCACTAGTTTGGGCAACAGAACACCCCCAAGGTATGGAAGGAATCTGTTATCAAGGTACACATCGAAAATTGGATACTTCTACACAGGGCGATGGTTTTCCAGATTCCACTATTTCATGTAGATTTTCTATTCAATGTAGACTAATTCTAATCTTAACACATACATACAGAAGAGGTCAATTCCCTGTCTGATTTCACTGACCTGTAAGAATTTGGTAGCAAATAGCGACAGCTCTGGCAGGAACAATTTAATGACGGGGGAAACTAGGAGGTAGGTATACTCTGATAATATTAAATTGACCTCATGTGGCTACAGGACATTATAACTTTTAATTGAAGGGGGGGGGGGGAGATTTTATAGGACAAGTTCAGACCAAATGATAACCCCTCTCTTGGTCCAGTTGACGTTATCATTCAAAAATATTGTCTCCCATGTGAACGAGTTTGCAATGCCCAGTTCTCAGAAATCTCCAGCTGAGTCTGCAGTGAACATTGGACAGCTCAAGGACGATAACTTCTCCATCTACTGGTGGAAGGTGGAACTGCACTTGGAACCTCACAGAAAACAGTGAAATACTCCCCCCCCCCCCCACCTAAATAATATCTAACTTACGTATAAAATGCTATTTTCCTATTGGACTCAACGCACAAATGAAAGCCCTCTCAGTTGTTTGTAGCTTTACTTCCCCTTTGATAATTTCTAACACCCAGCCACCTACACTCTACAAACCTTCCATTCTTATTTCACTGTATGAAATCTGAAATCCAAAACAAAAAAAGGGCACTGCTTGTCAAATTTGCGGTTTATTTACATTTCAAGTACATGCAAAAACATTTTTTCAAGGTTAGCAAAACACATTTTTTAATAGCAATTAAATATACAAAAATATAGCTTACAAAAAAAAAAACCAAAAAAACAAGTGAGTTTCTTTTTTATTTAAAAAATACTTTTCTGCTGCAGAATTTTTAGTGTACAAATAACGTTTGTGAAACCCGCAGGTTCTCACAAACAATCAATAAGATAAGGTAAAAAGGCTTCGACAGGTCTACGCACAAGACACAAAAGGGGCTTGGCTAATAAGAGGTCGGGGCTATTAATCTGCAGAGACCAATCAGACGTAGACCAGTCAAGCTAACATTTGATTGGTTACTAGAGATTATTTGTCCCCTTTATTAACTAAGCCCAATAGGCTTTTATTTATATTTAAGACAGAAACGCGTCAAACACTTTATTGGTTTTCCAAATGTGAGCAACTATATGTGCCTGATGCAACCAGGAGGAGAAAAGGGTTGCCTGTGCTATGCAACTGCAGAAAACCAATAAGATGTTGTCTAACTGCAGTAACCCAATAAAAAGCTAAAATCTAATTGGTTGCTGGCAATGACTAGCACAAGCAAACTTTTGCACCTTTTATTGCACTAATATCTCAGCATCCAATGCTAGTCAGATGCTGCTTGCAATATGACGTTTACCAAGACCCCTAAAAAGCAAAGGCTAAACATACCTGGCTTACAGGGGGGACTAGAGGTAACTAAAGGAATTGTTACACAAGATGTCTTTTAGCAGTCACCACATGCAGGTTTATATGAAATGGTTCAGAGCTGAGCAGATTGGCCCATTAAATTACGATTTCCATACCAATCCTTTTTTTTAGAACTTGCAAATTTCTCGAGTTCCCATTCTAAAAATGGCCGTTCCCTTTATCGGATTTAGCTGCCGTGGTCTATATCTAAATCTTGATTTGTTTTTACCCATTGATTGATATTGTCAGATTAGCTGGGAAATGAGAATGTGCTTTTCAAAATGACCTTCCTGAATGATATTTTAGCAAAATCAGAGATAAAAAGCACTTAGTGAATGATTTCAAATATTCCTTTAAGAGTTTCATATTCCTTTAAGAGTTTACATATTCCTTTAAGAGTTTACATATTCCTTTAAGAGTTTACATATTCCTGGCCTGAATTGGTTAACATTTCTCCCCTTTTACTGTATGGACGCTCTGATAGATGTTAAATACATAATAACAAGTATAGGCGGTTCAAGTCACAGGACAGGGACAGATTTGTTACATCACATAAGGAAAAGTGAATAAATACACTAGATTGAACTTTATGCGGGACAGGACTCCGACCCCTTGTAAGGGCTTATTATACCCGCAACTATATTAATTACCTGTATTAACGGGGAGGGGAAAAACAAATAGATGACATTAATCCTTCCCAAAACTAGATACCTAGAAGTGCTTATTTCACAGCAATACGATCATCTAATACCCTGCTAAAATCCCATTAAAAACCCCACTCGGCCCCAGATACTGAATTTTCAATAATACCAATTATCCAATACATGATCCACCAAGAGAAAAATACTATTTTTTTTTAATACTTTGCATTTGGCCAGTATTTAACAGTATGTAAAAAAAAAAATGCAATCTAACATTAAACAACACTATACTCATGCAGTGATTGACATGTGTCTGGCCCGCCCTGCTCATTAACATACGAGTGCCTATGTCTGAGAGGTGGAGACAGAAGTATAATGTTCTTTTTACTATGGAAATCTATCACCTTTCAGCTTCTTGTAATCTTAACAGACAGAGCTCAACGTTTATGAGAAATGTAAAAAAACAGCAACACTGAATAAAAAACCCAAATACTTAAATAAACTGCAATAGGTACATTCTGAAAGGTGTAGTATTTCTAAACCCTTATAGAATTTCTGTAAGCATGATAGCCCTTAAAAAAATCTATATTAACAATGAAATGCCTGGCTTTGTTTTGCAGATTGATTGAGGACAAGTACAGTGCACTAGAGATAAGGAGGAAAATCTATCTCCCGATGCAGAGATCAGTGCATTTACAGTATCAGGAGTCTGAGTGTTGTCTCAGTGCTAGAGAGACTCCATTTAAGTAATCTAATCATGCTATTGTCTGACTCTATTCCTGTGTGAATAGGAAATAAGACATTCATAATAATTAGAATAATGTACAATAAATCTAGATCTTCTATAGCAGTAACAGTCACCTGATTTAGCTATGTAAAATGTACCAGAGACTGAATCTGACCATAATTTGACCAAACGGAAGCTTCTTACTACCACTTAAAGAGGTGTTATTGGCTCAGTACATTAGTTGTGGCAGTTGCACTACTACTGCCGCTATGTCGAGTTAACTCTTGGTACATTGGTTAACGTGACTTTAAGACACAAATAGCCAATAACTGCTATTGGTAAATAGCCCTATTAAGCCAGTGGAAGTTACAATACAGTAGATGGTAACCTACAATGTGTTGACTCAATACTACTTATTGAAACTGCCCAGGGTAACGTGTCAAAACAGCATTATACATGGCCTCCTCCACACCTCTTGAACCAGTGATGTTCCTTTGCCAAGATGCTGAATGTCAACATCTTGGCAAAGGAACATGAATGGTTCAAGAGAGGTGTCAAGGAGGCTATTTATGTGAAAATAAAGAAACCAAGCCTAAATAGAGGTGGGGGGGTTTCGACACCAACTGTCTGCCATGTAGAATGCAGTTTTGACACCTTACCCTGGGCAGTTCCTATAACACCTCTAGCAACAATGCAATTACCGGTACATCTTGCATTCAGAAGGTCCCTAACACCTGGCTGTCATTGGGACTTTCCAGGGTACATAATTGCCAACTAGTGAAATGTCTTCAAGTTTATCTAACTGAATAAAACAGATACACACCTCAACCTTTAGGAAATCCAATTAGACAAGACTCCATGTTGGATCCTAAAAAGCTGGATGGAGCTTGATAATCTCTTGAAGGGAAAAAAAATCCTACAGCATCTACTTGACACGTAAATAATGCACATCTACGTTTGGTCACCAACTCTTACTACTAAAGTGCATTTACCAATCAGTATCACTCTAGCAATCACAGAGCACATTAGATGGGCAGCTGACGGACAGGTATGAATTCCTTAGCTCCAAATATATGGTGTTGAAATCTAAAATATTAAACACTGTAATTTTACTAATCAATTTTTTCTACCCAATCAGAGAACCGTTATAAAGTTTCGTTCATTGGTTTGGCAGGAAATGGACAAAATGGCCCGACCTGTTTTTTGTGCTCTAAAACATAAAAGGCTCATTCATGGGAGGATGGAAAATTTGGTTCTAGAAAATAGGAGGATGGCAAAATAAAACACAGGAAGGTTTTAGATACATTATTAATATCTAAAATAACCCGTTCAACTTTCTATAGAACAAATAATTATGGTAATGGAACTGCCCCATGCAGCCAATAAAAATGATGTATAACGACATTAGATTAAGACTTTTAGGAATCCCCTGGTTTGAGACCATTAACTCTTTGTAAAACTTTTTAACCGTCACGGTTGAATCTTTTGTTTATTTAATTTAATCTCAGATACTATCAACCTATCCTGTCTGCTACTGAATAACAGCACAACGTATACAATGGGCCAATCAGAGAGGGTATGTAACCCTGCACTCTGCAGTCAGAAATGATGGCAATATGGGGCCCTTTGGATTATATAAGTTTAGTTCCCCTTTAAACTGTAACAGTCCTAAAAAGAGAGAAATGAAATCGTCGGATAGTCATATATGAATAATAGATTAAGTGCTCTTGGTTCAGTAGGGAAACAGAAAACAGTTATTGTGCTTAGTATGACATTAAACCTCAGCGTTCTAAACAAACTATTAACCGTTCAATTGCCACATAAAATCACATTACAAAGCAGTGCATAGCGGCACTGCAGTCCGTAGCGGAAAGTGAAATAGTGAGGTTATCTACTTATAGACTTCCCCTTTAAATTAAATTCAATTTTTTCTCTCAGACTGCAGACAGTAGCTGTGCACATTGTATTGTGTATTGTAAACCGATTTTACAGGAAAGAAACAAAATGTCTGATTAATCTGCCTAGTTATGGACCACACACCTACTCGGTACTATATCCCTTTCCCTTTTTTACAACCCCCCCCACTATTATAAAAACCTACAGTAAGTTTTTTAAACCCCCTAAGTCTAGAAAATTCACCGTATACAAAGAACAAAGATAATAAGGAATTCCCGATGTAAACACTTTATAATAATCACTCGAAATGGAGCCATTCTAAAATAAGGAAATATGATTGGTGCTGCATTTCTGACCAATTAGAAGCAGCGAACCAGGTTATATAGGGACAACACTAAATTAGCTGTACAGGGCAGGGATACCCAAACATTTGACACTGGTTGGCAATACCCATTACCCTCACAGAAAGGAGCACAACAAATCTTCGCCTAACATCTGCCCCTTAGAATTTAATAATAGAAGCTTATGTTTTCCATGTGAATATATCTTCTTGTCCCCTTAATGAACATTCATTGCTCGTGTTTTCATTACCTAGAACACACGGCTCTTTAAGGAAGTTTAAGGTTTCCAACAAGGCGACGTTCAGTGTGTGTGCAGCCAGGAAAGCATTATAAGGATGTAAAAAAATGACCCTGCCCTCCCCCAATCCCCACCGATACAGCTGGTGCTTCTTACTAGGAAGCGATTTAACCTGAACATTCCGTGAAGTTTCCAGTTTTTATAGGCTGCACTCTGTAGGGCTCACGGGGGTTACAGTCTGTATCACTAATGGAGAAAGATGGTCACTGTTAAGAATGAAGTTTGCATAGGGTATCCATAAAATATTTACTTCCCCAACTGATATTCCTTTTTAAATTCTGGAGCTTTCTCTCTTTTCCTTGACCTGCCGCCGGTTCTGGATTCTTGGCACCGTGAAGCTTTAAAGTTCAAATGTGAGAAAAATAAAAACATCTGCAAATGTTTCAGTTTTCTTATCTAAAGTGCTCGTCCGAGGTCCAATACTGCCATTAGGTTTCTTCTGCAATTCATTTCTCCTGCTTCCGCCACCATCAAAAGTGCTTTGGTTACTGTAGAGTCCACACATCTGTGCACCCAAGATTCACCTTGGGCTCAATCCCCTTGGCTTAGTGTTGGAGATGGACGGGAGATCTGTGGCTCTGGGTGTAGGGTTGTTTGTCGAGAGCTATACAATGTTCTCTGCCCCAGGGAGGGGGCCTTGAGGGGTTCGGTGTTCCTGATTGCTGTGCAGCTGGGCCAGTTGTAGTACGGGCATGTTGCAGAGTGGACAGACTTTTCGCACTTCCAGCCATTTAATGAGGCACCTACAGGAAACAAAAGAGGTTTTAAAGGTATAGCCACAGAGACAAAGACATGGCACCGGACCATGGTAAATGGGGTCTGTATTTCACAATACATTGGGGAACCTTTAACTTAACACCCAACGTGGATGTGGAGGGTTTAGCACAGAAGAAGGGGAAGAGAAGAAATGCAGCCAGTGGATGGAGAGGGAAGGTGGGGATGGAGAGGGAAGGTGGGGATGGAGAGGGAAGGTGGGGATGGGAAAGAAGATTAAATAGAAAAATAGGTGTAGGGGTAAGTGAATGTCCAGCCTGGTGGGGTTTAAAGAGGAAGGGGGAGAATGGCAAGTCTGATGTGGGACAGAAGGAAGAAGCAGAGAAGTTGAAGAGGATGGAGAAGACAGAGTGGTAGTAAGAAAGATAAAGGTAGGTGGGGGGGGGGGGCTGGAAATGGCATTGGAACAAGGGAGAATCCTGGTAAAGTTTCTCAGGAAGAAGAAGCTGAACCGTTGACACTCACTTTCTATGAAAGGCGTGTTTGCAGGGGCAGATCCCAAGCTCATCTTTGGGCTTAAATTCCTCCAAACAAACAGCACAAATCTACAAAATAAGAAAAAGAAAACTTCATTGAGACAACACCGTAACATGTCTAAAGGAATGATCCCAACAATAAGAGACCCTTGTGCATTTTGAGCCATGCTTGAGATGTTTGGGCTTGAAGGCCAGCTGCTGATTAAAATAATATGTACCTTGCAAGTAATTCCTACATAAAGACACACTAGTGTGAAATGAGAGAGAGAGAGAGAGAGAGAGAGAGAGAGAGAGAAGAGAGAGAGAAGAGAGAGAGAGGAGAGAGAAGAGAGAGAGAGAAGAGAGAGAGAGAGAGAGAGAGAGAGAAAGAGAGAAAGAGAAGAGAGAGAGAAGAGAGAGAGAGAAAAAGAGAGAGAGAGACGAGATAAGAGAAGAGATAGAGAGACAAAGAAACAGCGAACTATTTCCACTCTAGCTCGGGACGCTGGAGATCGAACAATGAACAATATGTATGCCACCTGTGAACAGATCATTAATATCCCCAGGACTTGTCTGCTCCATAAAGGTTACACAGACCTTGTTTCCTTTTCTGTCTGGGACCCTGCTGGTTACATAAAGACACAGAGAGGAGAAGCTTGGAACACAGCGACCATCTGATTTTAGCAGCCTGTTATGCTCCCTATGGGATGTTATATCGACCAGACGGACATTGATAAAAAAAACATTATTACAAAATAAAGTCCAGAAGTCCGGTTTTTTTGCACAATAAGACATTACATAAAAATGATTGCCAGAATGCTTGCTTGTATTTACTAGGCAATCGTTTATAATAACACTTCCCTGTCTTTAAGGTTATGTAACAAAGCTCACAGAGATAAAAAAGGGAAGAAAATAAGTTTCCTTGTGCAGAAAAACAAACAACAAGTATGGTCTATGGTACATGTATCACTTTCTTAACCAATTAAGCAATTAATTCGTTTCAATTTCAAAGCAGCCGATTGGACAGCCCCTCACTTACCCCTGGCTGAAGCTCACCAAGCATGTGCGTACCGCCGGTTGACAGAAGGAAGGGAGCTAAACTGGATACGCACCATCCAATAATTCGACCGACCGACATTTCAGTGTGTCGGGCTGAAACATTGGATGTTTTTTGCGAAGTGGATAAATGATCCAACATGTCGGAAAACCATGGCCGATTGTGTGGTCCTCTATAGAGCGCACGTTAGGTCGCGGCAATCTGTCGGACGCGGCTACTTTTGTCACGACTGTCAGTCCTTCCTCCTGGCCGACCAGACGGAAGTGGCGAAGAGTCGGTCAGGAGGAACAATTGGAAAGGAAATAAAGATTTTCCTTATTTCACAAGTCTATTTCTGGTTGGGAGTTTTAGGGTTCCATACACATGTAACAAGCTATGCAAATTTCAGGCAGGTTCTATTAGAATATGTTATTTTTTTAGATTAGCAAATACAGTGTCGGGGCCACACACATAGCAATGTTATCTGCTTCCACTCCTAGAGGTAAAGAGACAATAACAGCCGATGGAAGTTTTCTGGATAGACCAATCGAACCCAATGTTAACCATGGTAGTTTGACAGCATTGGGCATCTATGGGCACTTTACTGCCCAAAATGGCCGCTCATTTGGACACCTGGCGGATTGGGCAACGATCCCCAAACGACCATTTCAGCCTATAAAGTGCAGATATATGGGCCGATTATCGCCCGAAATACCTGTTCGTACACATCGTGCGTCGCGGGTTGGCACCCGCGATCGAATGGGTGTACGAACCTCCTTTAAAGATATAAAATCAAAGATCCAAAACCAGTAATTAAATAACTGCATACTAACCTCATACAGATTAAGTTCTTTAACCTTTTCTTTTAGTATAACCTACAGAGCAAGAAAACAAAGGCCACATTAAACAAATAAAAATGTATAAAACATGTTACAGATCAACAGAATACTAAACTCATGTGTTATTGTGCAGGGACTTTATCTGTGACAGGGATAGGGTGAGATCATCACTATTTACACTACATGCAGCTGGTGTGATATTGGAAACATAGCCTTACACAAAGGGGCTCATTGTATAAGAATAGTGAAATTTTGCCTCTGCCGTTTGTCTGCAGTAACCAATCAAATGTAACTGTAGTAGACAAACAAAAAGGAATCATCTGATTGGCGGTTGCAAATGAACAGTACGGACACATTTCTGCACCTCTTACTCTGTCAGTACAATACACAGATGGAGAATTGTGAAATATTTAGTAGAGAACCACACAGAACACATTAACATTTAACATTCTACTCTACAAATATTGCCATCACATCACTGACCTGCTTGTAAGCATAAAGCTCTTTCCGTGCCTGGTGCCTCAATCTAGACATTAAGAAGGAAAAGGGAGAGAACACCCAATGAAACGCAAGATTGATCTGAACATTCAAATAAAACATTTCTATATATAAATATATATCTGAACAGCTACAGGAATCCATCTACACCAGGTCTATGGGTTTGACTAGAAATCGTACTATGTAGCCTCAGGAGTCTACATTAAATGGTCCTTAGTGAACAGAGTATAGAGAGCGAGTCTCTATGATGGGACTGAATGGGATGGAAAGTAAGCAATAGAAAAAAAATACAAATTCTAGCATTTAGAGAGCTGCAACAAAACATCCTAAATGTAAAAATCCTACTAAAAGGTTCATTAGTAACTGAACTTTCCCATACACTATAATAAATAGTCCAGTTTTTGAATGTGGTTGAATTGTCCAATAAGGTTACAATATTCATTGTAGCTTGTAGAAGACACAATGTAAATCAAGCTGAAAATAAAGGGCAAGTTAATCCTTAAAACATACAACTGGTGACTTGCCACTTACCTGCCACTCAACCTCAATGGATACATTAAGCATTTTATTAGATGCATTACTAACCAGATATTTAGTGCCCCTCCCTCCAAGTCAATCAAGGCTGTGACTGCTGACATCATAGCCAATGACTGATTGCCATTTCTCCTGTTGCCCCTTTGCACATACTCAAATTTATAAAAAGCTCATCGAGCAGAGGGAGAAAGAAATAGAACTTATAATTAAGTATCTGGTCACGAATGCTTGTAATAAACTGGTAATAATAGCAGTCGGGGTTGCGGGCGCATAACTGATAAATCACCAGTTTTGTGTTTTTAGGGTCCTTTAAGGTGAAATTCTTTGGTACAGTTTAACAGTTCATCTAAAAATCATTGCCTTACTAGGTCTTTCCACAAAAGCAATTGCTCACTGCTGAGAACAAGAGCCACTGTCCGTCATCTAGCAAATGGCTGCTTTTTGATTTTATTCTTTATAGGAATGAGCCTGCTGTTGAATAAAGGCTTAAATAAGTATTTGCATTAGTCAGTCTAACAGTGGCCATACACTAATGAATATGAACGCAGACTGTTTTCTTACGAAGTTCCCACGACAGACCCATCTGTATTTACACTGGTCAGGTGGTTCCTCCAGAAACGCGTTGAATGTCGTGGAAACGTCGGAAGGGGAGTTCTATGGGCACATTACGGGTCTGAACATATTGATTCCTTTGCTAATGGTTTTCCAATCAAACTAGTTACCATGCCACATGGAATATTTAAAGAAATAATAACATTTCATACATTTACCTCCATTCTAAGTAACCTTAATGTCTTGGAGCTCAGAGACACAAATCTGTAGCAGCACAGTCTAGAAAAAAAAACCTCAGTAAAAGTCTCACATATTTTAGCAGCAGGTTTCACCGAGAAGGATGCAGTTATGTCTGATTACAAAGCAGGGCTGGATCAGTTTGGCAGACACATTAATAGCGGACAGGTCAGTCCCTTAATAGAAGCAGTTTATACAACCAAACTACCAGAAGGCTTTAAAGAACATAACATCATTTAAACAATCACAGTTCATGCAGAAAGAAAATATGTGAACCCTTGGACTTGGATTTGAATAAAAAGTCTATGCCATGTTATTCTTTCCTGTAGGCATAGTCTGCTAAGTTACACAAGTTCTCTTTTGAAACACTAATTGAAAATATGGACCATATGAATTCTTCTTGCCCCCCTGAGGTTCCTCTGCCCCTAGGCAGGTAGCCTAGTGGATAATCCAGCTCAGATTTAGGCGATGGTGAATTCAGCCATCCTCCAATCCCCCAAACCATGAAGCATCTCTAGACATTTTCCATAGAAGTTCTGGTGTAAACTGTGGAGTTTCTTCTTTTAGAGTTTGACCTTTGTTCCACTATTCCTCCATCCACATCACATGAGGCTTCTTCTACCTTGAGAATTGTATATTTTATCTTTTGATGGGAAGGGGATTTGTACTGATAACTAATGATAACCATGATAGATTGTGTACTGATCAACCCCACAACCTTTAGGAACTCTACTGAACCCTTTTCCCCATTCATGCAATACTACAAACCCTTTTGAAGATCAAATACACCATTTGACTGGGACATTCAACACCTACAGTTCTCAAAAGGAATAGCTGGTCAGTAAGGACGCATTGTAGTGACTCTTCCAATCTCAGTTCACTGCCTGCTAACATTACCCTTGAGGTTCACATATTCTTACAACAAAGACTGTGAATCCTTAAATGATTTGTTAATTGCATAGAATCATTTTGAAATTCCACGGGGGTCACAAAACTTTTTCCTAAAACGTTATCTCCGTTTTCCATTGCCCATTCCTGCTTTCTTCCTTTCCTACAGCCTTTTCTCTTGGCACCCCCTGCATTTGAACATTTTCCTTCCACCAGCCCCTTTTATCTCTTGTACCCAAGGGCAACTTGCATTACGGTTTAGGTTGAAGAATAAGATTTCTCTAAAGACTGTAAATATGCGACGCTCATTTTAGAAAAAGGTAAAAACAGTTTTTTCGAGAAATATTTTTTTCTTCTGATTGATTGTATCAATCCAGTAAGGCCCGGAATACATTGGTCAATTTTGAGGGGACTTTTAGGTAACAAATATCTTAAAGTTTCAGTGAACTCTCTAGCCCCACCAGCTGGGTGACCTGCCCATGGCCTCTGTATTCAAGACTGAGCAGTGAGAAAACCAATTGTTACTTACTAGGAAGGACAGAAATCAGAAAATGCCAGAAACCTGCACAATTATAGATTATTTTCCCACAATTCTTCCAATTCTAAAGGTGACAGTTACAGCTATAGATTCCATTCATGCTAATTTACATTTTATCTTCAGCTGTCCTTTAATAAATATTATGTGAAACACATATTACAACAGTCCCCTATTCATATTCTAATGTACAACATACATGCAAATGGTGAATATTCTTATGTAAAATGTATTAAACAAAAACCCAACACAGATTTGTTTATTAATCTTGGAGATACCATGCCATGGATCATTCCTGGCTGTACCAATGGTATTTACACTATTAATTTCACCAATCAAATCGATAACCTGTAAAGAAACAATGAGACAAAGAGGACTGCCAATCACATGCTGTATATACTGCAATCAGCCAGGAGGACTGCCAATCACACGCTGTATATAACGCAATCAGCCAGGAGGATTGCCAATTACACGTTGTATATACTGCAATCAGCCAGGAGGTCTGCCAATCACACGCTGTATATACCGCAATCAGCCAGGTGGATTGCCAATCACACGCTGTATATACCGCAATAAGCCAGGAGGACTGCCAATCACACGCTGTATATACCGCAATCAGCCAGGTGGACTGATAATCACACGCTGTATATACCGCAATCAGCCAGGTGGACTGCCAATCACACGCTGTATAAACTGCAATCAGCCAGGAGGACTGCCAATCACACGCTGTATAAACTGCAATCAGCCAGGAAGACTGCCAATCACACGCTGTATATACTGCAACCAGCACGTCTGAAAACAATATCTAACTTAAAAGGAAAAGGGAAACATTCCAGCTGCTTTTTGTAAAAAGAAAATTTAAACTGCATCCGTGCCACCTGCAAAAATAGGAGGAGACATTATTTTTCAGCTGGAACCCCTCCAGCTCTGAACTACAACTCCCAGAATC
The DNA here is from genome assembly GCA_019447015.1 of Hymenochirus boettgeri. Taxonomy (NCBI): domain Eukaryota; kingdom Metazoa; phylum Chordata; class Amphibia; order Anura; family Pipidae; genus Hymenochirus; species Hymenochirus boettgeri. The sequence goes on from CM033469.1 coordinate 28,694,961, forward strand.
CTCTAACACTAGATGCTGTAGTTAAACAGAGGAAGACTCCATTATAATACCTCAGGTTTATTTTTTTTTTAAATTTAAGTACTGCATGTTAAACAGATAAAAAAAAAAGTCTGATAATGTCACCATAAACCCGATGACCTCCCCTTTAAAGCAAAATTTACATTTATGGGAAACTGAGGCTGGGAGGATATTGTTGCAAAGGATGCAAGCGCTCCTTTAATTTAAGCAAAAAACAGAAGAATAATCTGATTTATTATTTAAAAAAGTACCTGCTAAATTAACCTTCACTTCTCATAATAAGGAATTTACTTAAGATCTCACTCTTTTTGTTATAGTTCTATGTAAACAATGAATATTTTCTAAACCAAGAAGAAGAATAATAAAAATCATATCAATGTTTATGGTACATTTAAACAGGAGGATGTTTTTGTTTACGCAGATAAAAAAATGTTTGAATATTGTTTTAATGCTCGGCCCTGCATTTTGGTTATGGAACTTTGAGCACTGAGGGTACAGTACCAAAATACACTATTCTGACTGGTGGAGCAGTTAACCAACCAGGAAGAAGTATGCCATACACACTGCTGACAGAGGCTTCTATATAGATGGTGTCAGCACCGTGGAAAAGCAGTGGATAATATGCATTGTTAAAATTAGATCTGTGTGTCCTGTAAAAATGTGTGTTGAAAGTTTTTAGTGACGTGGTGTGTAGGACGTACCGAATTAGGTAGCAACAGAAGAGGAGGCTGAGGATGAAGACGAAAATCGCCGTGCCAAACACCACAATGTAGATATTGAGTGGGAGGTTCTGAAACCCGATGTTAGGCATCTTGAAGCTGTAGTGCTGAAAATCCGGGCTCATGGGTGGGCTACACAGTAAGAACACACACACAGAGATTAAGGGAAATAGGGAAAAAAAAAACAACAACAAAAAAATCTATTGTGCAAATTTTCTAAGAAAGCACAAGATCCGTCTCTCCTCAAATTCCCCCTAAGGACTTTCCCATTGAACCCATTGGATTTGTATTATAAAAAGCTGTAACTCAACACCACGGGGATTTCTCAACTCTGTAAATACCCAACCTCATTGTTACATGCAACAGATCTTCTCTCAACTAGACTAAATACAACAAAGTCACACAAACACGTTAACTCCTCTCTGTCCCTTTTTACCCAATCTCTCCTTCTGACAATATTTACAAAAATAAAATGATGTAGAAAAACAAAACCAAACCTTCTAGATAAAAACTCCCCAATTTGGCACAAACGCTGCAATCATACACAATCAGACAAAAGGCCCGTACACACATAATTGTCGGCGGACTATCTAGCACCTGCAGAGGCTCCTCCTCAACATTTTTGGCTCGTTCACACTAGGAACGGATAAAAACGCAACTTAAAGCAACATTTGAACACGTTTTTGTATCCGTTGTTAACAGTTTGCGAGGGCGTTATCATCCTTTGTTTCAGGTTTTTTTGCCTTTCCGTCCATTGCAATACAACGCATTTTTCCGTTCATACCAAACCTGAAGAGCTTGCAATCTAAGCACATTTATTAGACAAATACAACCTATCAGTATGTCTTTATGATTGTGGGGGAAACCGGAGTGCACGGAGGAAACCCGAGCACGGGGGAGAAACTCCTTGCAGATGTGTCCACGGGTGGGATCGAACTCAGGACTTGCTGACCATGCTGCACCTTTCTTAGTGTTTTAGAAATAGGTTACACATCATAACTACAATCTCAATCCAAATACATTGCATTCCATGGGAATTATTATTAGACAATACACCCTTATACACAATTAAACCTAGAAATCTCTTGAGCTGCCAATAGGAAAAGTGAATCCTGCCACCATTCAGCTGTCTATTGCCTGAAGCTTCTATTTTTTCTTCACATGTCATTTAAGGTATCACTAGTTTAAAGGGTGCCAAATAGTAACCAAACCAGTATCCGTTTGCAATAGAGATCTCTATTGTGCTGCTCCATAGAAAAGACAGATAAAAATGTATAGCATGCCTTTCATACATGAAAACCGATTGGGTGAGCCGTCTCCTCCAATCAAAACACAAAGATGGGCTTTTCAATAGAAAAACTGTAGAACATAGAAAACCCCTCTCTGTTCGATTCTAAAATGGAGGGAAAATTATTTTTCAGCCCAGGTGGGATTGGTATATCCGTAGTCATTATCTCATTCAAATTCTTGGCTCTAGTTAAAGGTAGAAATCGCCCTTTCAATTCCAAACCCTTAGGCTACGTTCACACTAGAAATCCGTGAGAGAATCCGTGTTTTTTGTCATTTTTGGTCTGTTTTTAGCGCTCCATTTTGCCTATATTTTTAATCAAACGCGTCCGTTTCCGGACAGAAATGCATGCAGCAATACGGTTTTTTAACAGACCGGGTCAATCCGATCCGTTTAAAAAAATGGACCGCAACGCGCGTTTCTGTCCCGAAACAGACAGAAACTGATCTAGTGTGAACGAACCCTTAGGGATAGTTGGGTTATAGTAACAATGAGGAAGAATGCCTGGCTGAGAGATGGGAGTGAGCCAGCCTGTTATCCAGCCTGTTATGCTGGATTCTTCCCAAAGTTTCAAGGCTACGTTACACACTTTCAGTTATCTGGAAAATTCCAGTATAGATTGTAGATGGAGTGCCCCCCTTTATGTAACCTGACAGTGTTAGTACAAGATTTAGGACAATAGGAAATCCCCTATTGCAGAGATGATTCCAATCTGGGAGCCAGTAAGCAGGTTTTAAAACACACAGTGAATTTCTCAGAGCATCAAGTAGGGGGCGGTAAATCCCAGTAACAAAACAATGTTTAGCAGTTTCTGGACTGTTTTTTTTTTTGCTTAGCAGGGTATATCAGTATGGCAGTACACCTCATAATAAATTAATACCAAACCAGATCAGCCTGCTACCGCGTGCTGCACTGACCACCTAAAAAGCCAGTAAATTAGCGAGAGGTCCTGTTTAAGCAAAAATCTCCCATGTTATCTTTAAAACATCACAACCTAAAGTGGTGCGGACAAACCAGTGTGTTGAGTCTATCCCACCAACAACAAGAACAGTCACAAACATCCCCCATGTAGTTCACCTTGTAATCCCAGGGAATAGAGACAGGGATCTTGTTATCCACACGGAGCTCACATTATCTGCACCTTCATCGATCTCCCACTGCACCTACACAGCATGGGAAGTGAAAGTAAAACCAACATTCCGCTATGTCCCATACAAAACCTCACCTGTTAACCCTATAATGACCAGTTATCAAATGGTGAAAGCTGACTTTACATTCATTGCATACATGTTATGTACATATGTAACATTAAAGGGGAAGTAAATAAAAAAAAAAAAGAAAGAAGTCAGCTGAGGCAGAAAAAGCTTGGGGGTGCATCTGCATCCTTGGGTGTACAGGACAGTGGCTATCCAACCAGGAGGGTGTGTTGTGATACTGTCCATTTAAAGGTCATATTAACCCTAGTTATACTATAATGTTGGCTCTCCCTGGAATAGTCATTTACACCATTAATATTCATTTACCCAGAAACACTCACCAGGCTGCACGATTCTACCACCAGTGACCTCTCTGTCCAACCCCAATCTGAACACCACAGTAATAAAATAATCCTAATGTAAAACGGAGAGACAGGACACACCCCTTACCTTAGCTCCACCCAGTATGGGATGGGCCAGAAGGGAAATCCCATTAGCAATTTCTAAGCTGGAAACTATTTACGAACACACACACACACCAATGATTTCATTGCAATAACTGCTTATAGGAAAGATCAGCGCCTTACAAGAACCTCGCTGCTCTGAACCAGAAGAATAAGTAAATTAGTAAAGCCAAGCATGCATTAACATTTTGAATTGATTTAAAGGTATGGCAACACCAACAAATAATTTTGATAAAAAAAAAAAAATTAAAATTGGTGTCCAAGTGTTTAAACAATCAAGTAAAATAAGTCGCTCTAAGGCTGAGGCCACACAAGGGCGGACGGCAACGCCTGGGAAAAGCGTGCATTGCTGTTCGTTTGTGCTGCGATCCGAGTAAACTGCGCAAATACGATCCGATCACTGCATGCAATGTGACTGCCCCCCACATTGGTCTGCACTGCATTTCTTGAGCGCAAACGGATTGCAAAACACTATTGAAAGCTTGTGAGAAAGGCACTAGTGTGGCTTAACCCTAAGGCAGGCAACTGGTAGATCTACAGATGTTTGAAAACTACAACTCCCACCATTTCCCTGCACGCAGTCTAAGGGATAAAACAGCCCCTGGGGGTAAGAGGAGTTGGGAAGTTCCCAGGTGCTGCTCTGATGGCTGGTCATGTTACAGCAGATAATGAAATGAAATAACTAGGGGGATATACACGTCATGGAGAGACAATCTGCCTCCCTATAGACCTAGTACTGCTATATAACTACCTTAGATAAAGTGCTCTGGGAAATATTTGGTAATCTCTACACCGGTATAAAGAGACAATGAATAATATTATTATAACTTTACAACTTCCTTCACAAGTTTCTTCCTCTCCACCGGAAATACACAACATTCCAAAGACTATGATCTGCAATGCAAGGGAATTTCCAAGGGTCTCATCTCCCACTTTGCAGATTTCCGATCTTTAATAATAGAATATCCTGATTACACTGCAGGGGAATATTAAACTCACCCACTGCAGATCTTGTGTGTTTTTCTAGTTAAAAAGGGAAACAAACCATCTGTGACATTGAAAAGAGCTTTCTGTATCTTACAGGACATGGGGCGGACAGGCGCTTAACACTTAAAAGGAGATTGCGACAACAATGTATAGATGAGCCTGGGAAAATTCTATAATTACAACAGTTTATCTGGGCCCCTCCCTAAAATCTACAACATTGGGGAGAAATGTTTTTGGCAGAGGTGTAACTTCCATGGGTAGGCAGCAGGGACTGATGGGGCCCGACCTCTTCCAGATACAGCCCCCAGATATAGTTTAGTGGGTTTCCGGATGTCACTGAAACCTAAAAAAAAAAAAGTGCGTTTTGTAAAGCGTTTCTAAGGCCTTGGTCCGACTTGGATGTTGTTTTGTGATCTTGCCAATGGTTCTAAATGAAATTGCCCCCATTCTCTGTTCCTGGCTGGCCCACATATCAAATCACTTCTTGAACTGACTTTGCCTAGTTTCACACAGACCACACATGGCCAGTCTGTGAAAGTTTTCTGTTGGAAAAACGTTTTTTTTTTTGCTACGTTCCCATAGACTTGAATCACAAAATGGACAGGAATGGGCCCAATGGCAGCCAATAGAATAGTTTCCACTTTGTGTGTTACGGATTTGAATAATAATAAACAAAGCTGAAATGTATCTTTTTTTCTACCTTCTTTAATTTTAAAATTATACAAACACTAGCAGTTGTACCCGGCGTTGTCTGTGTACACATGTGGGTATAGTGTTTGTTATGTGCAGGTGTGTGTTTGGATTAGATGGAAGAGACAGGGGGGATAAAGAAGTGCCCAGTTGGTAATGTACGTCATGTATTTAATAGTTATGAGTTTAATAGTAATGAGTTATGAGAATTGATTAACGGACGTATAGCACATATGTTTGTAGCAAAACTTTATATACGTTATCAGTTTTTCCACTTGGAGTGTAAATATACAAATGTTGTGGTGAACCTACTAGTGAACATGCTACATGGAATTTGCCGTTGGGAAAACATGTTGATTGCAACTGAATATCTCAACACTAGAGTGACTGACAGGTGTCAGTGTCTCTGAAGCATGTGACGTGCGGCTCTTTGTCTTTGTTGTTAAAGTCGGGCTTCATTCTGTTGCACTGTCTGAGCGTTGTGTGTTTTTATTAAGCGTGCTCTGTTTTTTGCACATTAGTTAGCAGTATGTCACCTTGTTTGCACTTTATATTGACTATTAGATCCCAATCAATAAAGTTCTGGTCTGAATTGAAAGTGCCATGATGTCTTTGTTTTTTTAGTTGTAACTATCTGTGAAGTGTGTGACGCGGGCAGTGTGTGTCTGGTGCAGGTAATGCAGGTAATTCCCATGTAGTCCATACCCCCCTACCGTCCTGGTTTGAATAGGTGGATGGGGCATGTCTGCAATGTTGTGGTGGGTGAGGGCATGGTATTCTAGGGTGTGGACGGTCTGGGGCGTGTCTGTGATGTTGTGGTGTCCAGGAGGCTTGGACGTGACACTTGGTGGTCGCGATATTTGGGGGCATGGCCATGCTGTTTCAAAGCGTGGGCATGGGTGTGGTGTTTGGAGGTGTGCCTGTAATGTTTGGGGGCATGGACAGGATGTTTGTGTATGTGGGTATGATTCTGGAACAGACCTGGGATTTTGGGGTGTGTGGCCATGATGTAATGTTTGGGGGGGGGGGTGTGACCACAATATCTGGTAGCGTGGTCACAACATTTGGGGGAACGGTTGCGATGTTTGGGGGCATGGCATAGATGGTTGGGGTATGTGCATGACCGTGATGTTTGGGGGTGTGGCCGTGACAGCAATATCTGGGGGCGTGGCCACATTCCAGGAGGCTCTGCTTTAAATTTCTTAGTATGACAATAACCGCAAATGTGGTTCATATCACCAATAGTAACACAGTCTTTCCAGGGTTTATATTTGTATATAAATGTGATTCATATCACCAATAGTAACATAGTCTTTCCAGGGTTTATATTTGTATATAAATGTTTCTTGAAGACGTTTAGCTAGTCATCCGACTGGCTTTCTCAATTCAGAGAAATTTCTCTGAATTGAGAAAGCCAGTCGGATGACAGGCAGAAATAGTACAAAAAAGTTCCTGTCCTGTCCTGCTTTATCTTTCATAGCTCCCTACCAGCTTTCCAGGTAATAGAAGGGGTTAGGAGCACTCTCTGCTGCCACCCACCAAAAGGCACCTTTACCTAACTCCATCTGATAATTCAGCATTTTGGAGAGCTGCAGATAGTCAATCAGTGACCATTGAAAACAAAGGCTCAAAATATTTTAAATCTGTTTTTAAAGGGCATGTCCACCCCCAAAACTATAATCCCCCCCAGTAATGGCCCCACCATGTAGTGTAGTGTAATCCTTACCTCACATCCCAGCTCCATAGGGTTCTCCTGTAGACCCCCCCTAAAGTCCCAAAAACTGTCCACCAGGAGGCTAGCAGGGCTCTGCCTGTTACCTTGCCTCAGGTAGATATTTGTCATGCGTACTGCAGCCCTTCTCCCCCCTCCCGTTCCACTATCCCTCCCCCTAGCGTAAAACCCTTTTAATATGCTGCTCCCCCATGTATGGTAGCCCCAACCGCATGGTTAGTATTTTCAAAAAGCTCCCCAAACTCTTACTTACCTCTCTTCTTTCCTCCGCTGCACTGAATGACCGGCAGCCGCGTCCGTGATTGGCTGCCGCTCAGCCAATGACAGACGCGACTGCCGGTCCCGCCCCTCTGCTTGCATTCTCGCAAGCAGAGGGCCGGCAGTGCAGCGGAGGAACGAGGGGAGGTAAGTAAGAGTTTGGGGAGCTTTTGGAAAATACTAACCATGCGGTTGGGGCTACCAGACATGGGGGAGCAGCATATCAAAAATAATTTTTAAGGGTGGACATGCCCTTTAAATGAAACGAAACCCATTTCATTTCTACGGGCCGAACGATCGGTTGATTGAGCCAAAAATTCCATGGAGTCCACACACAGGCTTTTGCCGGTTTGGAGTTCCTAGTAAAACAGTTTTGGTGTGATAATGTCCCTTTATGGCACCATACCAGACATGACTGGGGCTTGAGAAATATATCTCCAAAAGTCAAAGTTACCTTCCACACGGTCTTGCTGTAAATGTTTACCGACTTTATCTGTAATATCCCATTTGATCCCTCTGCACGAAACCCTATCCTTCCCCTGCACTACGTCCATATAGATTTTTGCTGGATGACCTTGCTCAGGCCTAATGTGATCACAAACCGAATACTCATTTCAACAAGAGCTTTACAAGGACTGATCTCTAATATCAGGATGTAACGGAGACCTGAACTGCAAAGTTTCCTTCCAATTCAATGCTGGTGGAACCACAAACACAGGTACAACCAAGCAAGTTTCATTCACAAAGCCAGTGGTAGAACTAGAAACTGCCCCCCAACAAAACTATAATGGGGCCCCCCTCCCTGTGTACATGAACACCCCCTGTGTAGAGAACAAAGCATAGATACAGCATTTCGGGTCTGTCCTGAAGATTCTGGGCCAGTTGACAAGTATGTTCCATACCTCAAGTACGAGCATTTTCTTTAAAAGAATCCTAAAAAATAAAAGGTATGTCCCTGTATTTGAAGTGGTAAAGGGTTAAATGTTTAGAATAACAAAGAGAAAAGGGAAAGTGAAAGTTTGTTCCCATGTAATCCCTTTTATAGGTCACATGTTCTAGAGTCCGTTTTTGGTTTCATAACTGTAGCTAATAAAATGAAAGGGAAACTAAAAATGCCAGAAAATTGCAGAACTAGACAAGGTCGGTCTAAAGTAGAACAGCCACCGCTTACATTTTAAAACCAAACATATTAGCATGCCGATTGGCTGGTCAGTATATGACAAGTATGACGAAGGATTCCCTGGCTACATACTTACTATGGTTAAAAAAATAGACATGTGCTAATAATAAATGATAAGATAAAATAGAATCTTAATGCTAAAAAATCTTTCACTAAAGTTAACAGTCAAATCAACACCTCCCTCCCCCTTCTCTTAGCACAGAATCTGATTGGAGAACTGCCTTGGGTGAAGCCCAATGAGCATGCCCAAGTCATAAACCAGGAGAAAGGGCAGACACAAGACGCTTTGACTACTGGGATGAAATGTAAACATTATAATGGTTTATTTCTGTAAATATATCAATTGGATGCGACAGCTCCACTTAAATCCACAATATCCATGTTTCTGGATGATAAAGCAGGAATTAAAATATATTTTTGTCTTAAGATTTGCTTCTTTTAGTTTCTCTAAAAAAAAGATGGCAAGAAGGAAGAAAAACAAAAATATTCATGCAATGTCTGTGCTGCCCTGCAATACACGTTCCTCACATGCCAGGCAGGTCAGACAGGGGAAGGCTGCCAGATCCAGGACAGGGCCACAAACTTTTTAAAGTCTCTAAGACTTTTGAAAGTCTCAAGTGGGTTTCTAGAATTGGGACAGTCCCACAGAACCCAGTTGGGAGATATCTTTAGGTTACCAGCCCCGTACTAGTGTATTATCAATGCCATTCCATTCAATGTAAAGCCTGCAGCTTTTTACACCTCCAACTGTGCTGGTTCACACAGAGAATTTACCATTTGGTTATTTGGCTTACGGAACTTTCAGAACAGTCAATTTCACCATCTAGATTTAATATTCCAAAATCCAATCCAGACAATCCATTCGTCTGGTTACCAACCATTTCTAACTGCAACAGAAACAGAAACAACTGGCCCCAATCCAGGTAAAAAGTCCACAGATATCTGGCCAGAGAAAAAAACATTACCCAACAGACTGCCAGATAAAACACTGCTGGATTACAGCCAGGGAAAAAAGGACAATAGGACTTTTAATGTGATCATTACTAAAACATGCCGTTTTATTTTGGATTCTACGGAGGAAGCAGTCTGGCAGCTCCTGCACATATTACTGTCTGCACATTAACCATGCATGTACTGGATATTAAAGGAGAGGTTAAAGCTGAAACATTTCTCTCACTTCTGATTAAAACAATGCATCAGTTGCCCTTGTAAACAACTCCTAATCAGAGATGCCCCTCAATCACTTCTAAAAAAAAATAAAGTTCCATTTCCAGTTTTACTTCCCCTTTATGTCTATCTGTAGAGAACTTACCAGGCAGTGTTCTAGAACGTATAAAGGTATATGCAAATCTTCTCCACCAGCAGACTTAACCTTGCATTTGTTCCTCTGCCAACTGTGCGGATGATGCGGATTCAGGATGTACCCAATTTATATACAAATAATCCCCCTCCCTGCTACTTCCCATCAAACGAAAACATCCGGATTTCTAACTCAACCAATGAATTGGGGTACAGCAACAAGGCAATTACCACGAGCAAATCTAGAACATCCTGTAAGAAAAAGAGTGCAGGGTGACTCATTTAACTAAGTCACTTGTTACGGGCAGATTTCAAATGACAAGAATCTCGAGCGACAGGCGATCAAAGAAAAGAAGAAAAAGAACATTAAACTAGGTTTCAATATAATGAACAGCTAATAAACCAGCCTTTACTGGATCATTTAACAATGCACTTAATGGGCACTTAGAAACGTAACCACAGTAAGATCCTTAGCAGTAATTGTGCGATCGGCGCACAGGTGCGTGGGAGGATTCCGCTCTACACGAACCTAGAAGGAGCACAAGTGGTTTGGTCAGCCCGACAAGTGGTTTTTTTTGTTTTTTTATGAGTCAGAACAGGCATCATGAGTACGTACCGGGAATCTGGCAATTTCAGGGACAATGGCCCATCTCCACAAGTCCTAATACACCCAAGGCTTGACAAATAATTAGTCAAAATTATATTAATACTGAACACCCTTTAATAAAATCCTGATTAATGGCGAGTTTAACAGGGGAACTGTGGTCTCCGTACAAAGGCCCAAATACTATTGAAACAAGCTCTTTTACCCCTTTCAAACAAACCTAGGATGAGGTGTCTAGCTATTGTGAATCTATAGTAAGATTCACTTCCTCGTTTGCTCATCTGCCGTGACAGACACAGCTGCATCATAAGCCCCACAACCAAAAATCGATCTTTTATAAAGCTAGTTAAGCATGCTATACACCATAGAGCCCTGGACAAGCAGGGGGAGGGGATAGACCAGCAATAGCATATAAAGCTGGGTGCACACCATCCTAGATTTTCTGCCAACCGACATTTCCCTTTATCCGTCAGTCGGCTTGAAATTTTGGGAATTTTGAAGGGGGGTAACCATTGGCTGACCATTTGTTTTCTCCGAATCGGACAGGTCGGAAAACCACAACTGATCGTGCGTTCCTCTAAGGACTGCACACTCTGTCGTGGTGAACTGCCGGCCATGGCTAATTTTGACCAGCAGTCCTTCATCCTGGCCGTCGCAAGTTTCTAACGGTCAGTTGAGACGAAGTATCACATCGCGTGTAGTCAGCCTTAAGAGCATTACTGGAAATCGCGCATAGAATTCCATCGGGAACATGGCGGAGGAGTGAGCTACTGGGTAAGTACCTTACCTTCATTCCCGTCTCCTTTACCTCCCATTCTTCAACAAAACGGAATGGCAAAACATTTTTTTACCCGTGGAGATACCCTTAACCAATGTTAAACTGAACCATGTTTCATAAAAAGTGTTGATGGCATTACCCTCAAATTTATGGTTAATAAATTATCCATATTGGTGTTTGCACAGCTAATCCCAACATTACACTTACAGACATCTGGATCATTGGTTACCTGGTTAAACAGGCCATAGACCATTGCCAAGACAATATTTATTTAAAATTGTAGTTTATGGCTGCCTAAAAAAAACCCCAGTAATTCAGCACACACATATTCAGTAAATATTAATGGAAAGCATGTAGCCAGCTGTGAATAATGCCACATCCTAGCGAATGGTTGCTTTAAAGGAAAATGACAGCATCCTTTTATAACTAGAGTTTACCTCTTACATACCCTTTAACACAAAGTACAGAGTTACGGTACTCCTTATATTGTTCCCTAATGCTTTCTTATGGCTATCTAATATAGGGTTCCATTGTAATAGCGTAGACCGATACTTTATGTATAGCTGCCATCTTGTTTACCTTTAAAGGGCATGGCCACCCTTACTGGTGACTTGTCGATTATCTGCCTGCAACCCCAACTGCTATTTTTACCATTTTATAACTTCATTTGTAACCAGATAAAGTTCTGTTCCTTTCTGGCAAAGGTATCCGCCTCCTTCCTCTGCTCAAAGAGCTTTTTATACGCTTGAGCATGTGCAGAGGGGAAACAGCAGTCAATCATTGGTTGTGATGTCGGTTGTATCAGCCTTGATTGACTGCATGAAGGGAGGGGCCAGCTTACTCTGCCAGAATGGAGATAATAGTTATCCTTAAATATCTGGTTAGTAATGCAGGTGATAAAGTGCAAAATATATCAGTTGGGGTTCGGGGCAGGTAACTGACAAGTGACCCGTTTATTGTTTTAAGGTTGAACACTCCCTTTAAATATAAAAGTAATTAGCTTTAGATGTGTTGTCATCAAGGAGCTGCAGCTTTTACAGTTGTCACAATAAGTAAACCCAACTTGCAACAAAACATGAGGGTAGGATATTTTACTTAGGGTGCAGTTGCCCTTTAAGAAAGAATGACAATATTTAGTTTTTCTATATCCAGAAGCTTGAATAATGTAAACAATAACAGCCCCGAGTTATTCTGAACGAGAGCCACTTGTATTAGCCAACACCACCCATGACCCAACCCAGCATTTGACAGCTATGATACTGGATAGAAATAAACAAGCACGTGACTACCAGGAAATACCCAGAGGAGAAGCAGTTATCCAAATTATCTGAAACATTCCACCAACACTATCTGCAACCAAGGAAGGGACATTATCTGCAATCTGCAGGGCATTGATCTGAATCAAAGATTGGACAGAACTGATCTGCTCATGTGGGGAGGTGAAGTTCTGGGTCGAACTTCATGAAATGTCTTTTTCAACCCCAAATAACCATGTAACTGTAGGGGCAGGCTAAACAGACCCAAGAACCAGCTTCTTTCCCCCCACAAAGAAGTCATTTTTTTAATGTAGACAAATTATAAAGGATTAAAGGCAGAAATCATATTTTAAATCTGCACTGCCCATGTTTGTTAAAGGGCATGTCCACCCCCAAAACTATAATCCCCCAACTACTGGCCCCACCATGTAGTGTAGTTTAATCCTTACCTCACATCCCAGCTCCATAGGGTTCTCCTGTAGTCCCCCCCCCCGTTAAAGTCAAATGTGAGAAAAAATAAAAACATTGCAAATGTTCAGTTTTCTTATCTAAAGTGTCTCGTCGAGGTCCAATACTGCCATTAGGTTTCTTCTGCAATTACATTTCTCCTGCTCTTCGCCACATCAAAAGTGCTTGGTACTGTAGAGTCCACACATCTGTGCACCCAAGATTCACCTTGGGTCAATCCCCTTGGCTTAGTGTTGGAGATGGACGGGAGATCTGTGGCTTGGGTGTAGGGTTTGTCGAGAGTATACAATGTTCTCTGCCCAGGGAGGGGGCCTTGAGGGGTTCGGTTTGTCCTGATTGCTGTGCAGCTGGGCCAGTTGTAGTACGGGCATGTTGCCAGAGTGGACAGACTTTTCGCACTTCCAGCCATTTAATGAGGCACTACAGGAAACAAAAGAGGTTTTAAAGGTATAGCCACAGAGACAAAGACATGGCACCGGACCATGGTAAATGGGGTCTGTTATACAATACTGGGGAAACCTTTAACTTACACCCACGGGATGTGGAGGGTTTAGCAACAGAGAAGGGGAAGAGAAGAAGAAATGCAGCCATGGATGAGAGGGAAGGTGGGGATGGAGAGGGAAGGGGGGGATGGAGAGGGAAAGGTGGGGATGGAGAGGGAAGGTGGGGATGGAGAGGAAGTGGGATGGGAAAGAAGATTAAATAGAAAATAGGTGTAGGGGTAAGTGATGTCCAGCCTGGTGGGGTTTTAAAGAGGAAGGGGGGAGAATGGCAGTCTGATGTGGGACAGAAGGAAGAAGCAGAGAAGTTGAAGAGGATGAGAAGACAGAGTGGTAGTAAGAAGAGTAAAGGTAGGTGGGGGGGGGGCTGGAAATGGCATTGGAACAAGGAGAATCCTGGTAAAGTTTCTCAGAAGAAGAAGCTGAACCGTTGACACTCACTTTCTATGAAAGGCGTGTTTGCAGGGGCAGATCCCAAGCTCATCTTTGGGCTTAAATTCCTCAAACAAAACAGCACAAATCTACAAAATAAAAAAAGAAAACTTCATTGAACAACACCGTAACAGTCAAGAAATGATCCAACATAAGAACCCTGTGCATTTTGGCCATGTTGAGAGTTTGGTGAAGGCCAGTGCTGATAAAATATTGTACCTGCAAGTAATTCTAAATAAGACACACTAGCGTGATGAAGAGAGGGGGGAGAGAGAGAGAGAGGATGAGAAAGAGGAGAGAGAGAAGAAGGAGAGGGAGAGAGAGGAGAGAGAAGAGAGGAGGTGAGAGAAGAGAGAGAGCACGAGAGTGAAAGGGAAGAGAGTAGGGAGAGAGGAGAAGTGAGGAGAGAGAGAGAGAGGGAGAGAGGGCGGAGAGATAGAGGAGAGAGAGGAGAGAGGGGAGAGAGGAGAGAGAGGAGAGAGAGGGGAGAGAGGAGAGAGAGAGAGAGTGAGGAGAGAGCGAGAGGAGGGAGAGAGAGAGAGAGGAGAGAGGAGGCGAGAGGGGAGAGGAGAGAGAGGAGAGAGAGAAGAGGAGAAGAGGGGAAGAGAGAGAGGAGGAGAAGGAGAGAGGAGAGGAGAGAGATGAAAAGAGAGAAAAGAGAGAGAGAGACGGAGAGGAGAGAGAGAGAGAGAGATGTAGAGAGACAAAAAGAAACAGCGAACTATTTCCACTCTAGCTCGGGACGCTGGCGGATCGAACAATGACACAATATGTATGCCACCTGTGAACGATCATATATCCCAGGACTTGTCGCTCCATAAGGTTACAACAGACCTTGTTTCCTTTCGTCGGGACCTGCGGTTACATAAAGACACAGAGAGGAGAAAGCTTGGAACACCAGCGACCATCTGATTTTAGCAGCCTGTTATGCTCCCTATGGGATGTTATAGACCAGGACGGACATTGATAAAAAAAACATTTTACAAATAAAGTCCAGAAGTCCGTTTTTTTGCACAATAAGACATACAATAAAAATGATTGCCAGAATGCTGCTTGTTGTATTTAATAGGCAAGGTTTATATACACTTCCTGTCTTAAGGTTAGTAAAAAGCTCACAGAGATAAAAAAGGAAGAAAAAAGTTTCCTGTGCAAGAAAAACAAACAACAAGTATGGTCTATGGTAAGGTATCAATTTCTTAACAATTAAGCAATATTAATCGTTTCAATTTCAAAGCAGCCGATGTGGACAGCCCCTCACTTACCCTGGCTGAAGCTCACCAAGCATGTGCGTACCGCCGGTGACAGAAGGAAGGGAGCTAAATGGATACGCACCATCCAATAATTCGACCTCCCGACCGACTTTCAGTGTGTCGGGCTGAAACATGGATGTTTTTGCGAAGTGGATTAAATGATCCAACATGTCGGGGAAACATGGCCGATTGTGTGGTCCTTATAGAGGCGCACGTTAGGGTGCGGCAATGTCGGACGCGGCACTTTTGTCACGACTGTCATTCTTCCTCCTGGCCGACCAGACGGAAGTGGCGAAGAGTCGGTCAGGAGGAACAATGGAAAGGAAATAAGATTTTCCTTATTTCACAAGTCATTTCTGGTTGGGAGTTTTAGGGTTCCATACACATGTAACAAGCTATGCAAATTTCAGGCAGGTTCTATTAGAAATGTTATTTTTTAGATTAGCAAATACAGTGTCGGGCCACACACATAGCAATGTTATTGCTTCCACTCCAGAGGAAAGAACAATACAGCGATGGAAGTTTTCTGGATAGACCAATCGAACCCAATGTTAACCATGGTAGTTTGACAGCATGGCACTATGGGCACTTTACTGCCCAAATGGCCGCTCATTGGACACCTGGGGATGGGGCAACGTCCCCAAACGACCATTTCAGCCTATAAAGTGCAGATACTGGGCCGATTATCGACCCGAAATACTGTTCGTACACATCGTGCGTCGCGGGTTGGCACCCGCGATCGAATGGGTGTACGAACCTCCTTTAAAGATATAAATCAAAGATCCAAAAACCAGTAATTAAATAACTGCATACTAACCTCATACAGATTAAGTTCTTTAACCTTTCTTTTAGTATAACCTACAGAGCAAGAAAACAAAGGCCACATTAAACAAATAAAATGTATAAAACATGTTACAGATCAACAGAATACTAAACTCATGTGTTATTGTGCAGGGACTTATCTGTGACAGGGATAGGGTGAGATCATCACATATTTACACTACATGCAGCTGGTTGATATTGGAAACATAGCCTTACCACAAGGGCTCATGTATAAGAATAAGGTGAAATTGCCTCTGCCGTTGTCTGCAGTAACCAATCAAATGTAACTGTAGTAGACAAACAAAAAGGATCATCTGATTGGCGGTTGCAAATGACAGTACGGACACATTCTGCCAACTCTTACTCTGTCAGTACATACACAGATGGAGAAATGTGAAATATTAGGAGAGAACCACACAGAACACATTAACATTTAACATTCTACTCTCTACACATATTGCCATCACATCACTGACTGCTTGTAAGCATAAAGCTCTTTCCGTGCCTGGTGCCTCAATCTAGACATTAAGAAGGAAAAGGGAGAGAACACCCAATGAAACGCAAGATTGATCTGAACATTCAAATAAAACATTCTATATATAAATATATATCTGAACAGTACAGGAATCCATCTACACAGGTCTATGGGTTGACTGAAATCACTATGTAGCCTCAGGAGTCTACATTAAATGGTCCTTAGTGAACAGAGTATAGAGAGCGAGTCTCTATGATGGGACTGAATGGGATGAAAGTAAGCAATAGAAAAAATACAATTCTAGCATTTAGAGAGCTGCAACAAAACATCCTAAATGTAAAAATCCTACTAAAAGGTTTCATTAGTAACGAACTTTCCAACACTTAATAAATAGTCCAGTTTTGAATGTGGTTGAATTGTCCAATAAGGTTACAATATTCATTGTAGCTTGTGAAGACACAATGTAAATCAGCTGAAAATAAAGGGCAAGTTAATCCTTAAAACACAACTGGTGACTTGCCACATTACCTGCCACTCAACCTCAATGGATACATTAAGCATTTTATTAGATGCATACTAACCAGATATTAGTGCCCCTCCCTCCAGTCAATCAAGGCTGTGACTGCGACATCATAGCCAATGACTGATTGCCATTTCTTCTGTTGCCCCTTTGGGACTACTCAAATTTATAAAACGTCATCGAGCAGAGGGAGAAAGAAATAGAACTTATAATTAAGTATCTGGTCCGAATGCTTGTAATAAACTGGTAATAAATGCAGTCGGGGTGCGGGCGCATAACTGATAAATCACCAGTTTTGTGTTTAGGGTCCTTAAGGTGAAATTCTTGGTACAGTTTAACAGTTATCTAAAAATCATTGCCCTATACGGTTCCACAAAAGCAATTGCTCAATGCTGAGAACAAGAGCCACTGTCCGTCATCTAGCAAATGCTGCTTTTTGATTTTATTCTTTATAGGAATGAGCCTGCTGTTGAATAAAGCTTAAATAAGTATTTGCATTAGTCAGTCTAACAGTGGGCCATACACTAATGAATATGAACGCAGAAGTTTTCTACGAAGTTCCCACGACAGACCCATCTGTATTTACACTGGTCAGGTGGTTCCTCCAGAGAAACGCGTTGAATGTCGTGGAAACGTCGGAAGAAGGGAGTTCTATGGGCACATTAGGGTCTGAACATATTGATTCCTTGCTAATGGTTTTCCAATCAAACTAGTTACCATGCCACATGGAATATTTAAAGAAATAATAACATTTCATACATTTACCTCCATTCTAAGTAACCTTAATGTCTGGAGCTCAGAGACACAAATCTGTAGCAGCACAGTCAAAAAAAAAACTCAGTAAAAGTCTCACATATGTGCAGCAGGTTTCACCGAGAAGGTGCAGTTATGTCTGAACAAAGCAGGGCTGGATCAGTTTGGCAGAACCATACATAGCGACAGGTCAGTCCCTTAATAGAAGCAGTTTATACAACCAAACTACCAGAAGGCTTTAAAGAACATAACATTATTTAAACAATCACAGTTCATGCAGAAAGAAAATATGTGAACCCTGGACTTGGATTTGAATAAAAAATATGCCATGTTATTCTTTCCTGTAGGCATCAGTCTGCTAAGTTACACAATTCTCTTTTGAAACAAAATTGAAAAATGGACATAGAATTTTTCTGCCCCCCTGAGTTCCTCTCTGCCCCTAGGCAGGTAGCCTAGTGGATAATCCAGCTCAGATTAGGCGAGGTGAATTCAGCCATCCTCCAATACCCCAAACCATGAAGATCTCTAGACATTTTCATAGAAGTTCTGGTGTAAACTGTGGAGTTTCTTCTTTTAGAGTTGACCTTTGTTCCACTATCTCCATTCCACATCACATGTAGGCTTTTCTACCTTGAGAATTGTATATTTTATCTTTTGATGGGAAGGGGATTTGTACTGATAACTAATGATAACCATGAGATTGTGTACTGATCAACCCCAAACCTTTTTAGGAACTCTACTGAACCTTTTCCCCATTCATGCAATATACAAACCCTTTGAAGATCAAATACACCATTTGAATGGGACATTCAACACCTACAGTTCAAAAGGAAAGCTGGTCAGTAAGGAAGCATTGTAGTGACTTTCCAATATCCGTCACTGCGGTAACTTACCCTTGAGGTTCACATATTCTTACAACAAAGACTGTGAATCCTTAAATGATTTGTTAATTGCATAGAATCATTTTGAAATTCACGGGGGTCACAAAACTTTTTCTAAAACGTTATCTCCGTTTTCCATGCCATTCCTCTTTCTTCCTTTCCTACAGCCTTTTCTCTTGGCACCCCGCATTGAACTTTTCCTTCCACAGCCCCTTTTTATCTTCTTGACCCAAGGGCAACTGATTACGGTTTAGGTTGAAGAATAAGATTCTCTAAAGATGTAAATATGCGACGCTCATTTTAGAAAAAGGTAAAACAGTTTTTTCGAGAAATATTTTTTTTCTGATTGAGTGTATCAATCCAGTAAGGCCCGGAATACATTGGTCAATTTTGAGGGGACTTTTAGGTAACAATATCTTAAAGTTTCAGTGAACTCTCTAGCCCCCAGCTGGGTGACCTGCCCATGGCTCTGTATTCAAGACTGAGCAGTGAGAAAAAAACAATTGTTACTTACTAGGAAGGACAAATCAGAAAATGCCAGAAACCGCACAATATAGATTATTTTCCCACATTCTTCCAATTCTAAAGGTGACAGTTACAGCTATAAGTTCCATTCATGATATTACATTTTATCTTCAGCTGTCCTTTAATAAATATTATGTGAAACACATATTACAAACAGTCCCCTATCATATTCTAATGTCAAATACATGCAATGGTGAATTTCTTATGTAAATGTATTAAACAAAAACCCAACACAGATTGTTTATAATCTTGGAGATACCATGCCATGGATCATTCTGGGTACCAATGGTATTTACACTTTAATTCACCAATCAATCGATAACTGTAAAGAAACAATGAGACAAACGAGGACTGCCATCACATGCTGTATATTACTGCAATCAAGCCAGGAGGACTGCCATCACACGCTGTTATATAACGCAATCAGCCAGGAGGATTGCCAATTACACGTTGTATATACTGCAATCAGCCAGGAGGTCGCCAATCACACGCTGTATATCCGCATCAGCCAGGTGGATTGCCAATCACACGCTTGTAATACCGCAATAGCCAGGAGGACTGCCAATCACACGCTGTATATACCGCAATCAGCCAGGTGGAATGATAATCACACGCTGTATTACCGCAATCAGCCAGGTGGACTGCCAATCACACGCGTATAAACTGCAATCAGCCAGGAGGACTGCCAATCACACGCTGTATAAACTGCAATCAGCCAGGAGACTGCCAATCACACGCTGTATATACTGCAACCAGCACGTCTGAAAACAATATCTAACTTAAAGGAAAAGGGGGACATTCCAGCTGCTTTTTGTAAAAAGAAAATTAAACTGCATCCGTGCCACCTGCAAAAATAGGAGGGAGACATTATTTTTCAGCTGGAACCCTCCAGCTCTGAACTACAACTCCCAGAATCCTCTACACTACTGCTGTAGTAAACAGAGGAAGACTCCATTATAATACTCAGGTTTATTTTTTTTTAAATTAAGTACTGCATGGTTAAACAGATAAAAAAAAAAAGTCTGATAATGTCACCATACCCGATGACCTCCCCTTTAAAGCAAAATTTACATTTATGGGAAACTGAGGCTGGGAGGATATTGTTGCAAAGGATGCAAGCGCTCCTTAATTAAGCAAAAAACAGAAGATAAATGATTTTATTTAAAAAGTACCTGCTAAATTAACCTTCACTTCTCATAATAAGGAATTTACTTAAGATCTCACTCTTTTTGATAGTTCTATGTAAACAATGAATATTTCTAAACCAAGAAGAAGAATAATAAAAATCATATCAATGTTTATGGTACATTTAAACAGGAGGATGTTTTTGTTTACGCAGATAAAAAAATGTTTGAATATTGTTTTAATGCTCGGGCCCCTGCATTGGTTATGGAACTTGAGCACTGAGGGTACAGCTACCAAAATACACTATTCTGACTGGGGAGCGAGTTAACCAACCAGGAAGAAGTATGCCATACACACACTGCCGACAGAGGCTTCTATATAGATGGTGCTCGCACCGTGGAAAAGCAGTGGATAATATGCATTGTTAAAATTAGATCTGTGTGTCCTGTAAAAAGTGTGTGGAAAGTTTTTAGTGACGTGGTGTGTAGGACGTACCGAATTAGGTAGCACAGGAGAGGAGGCTGAGGATGAAGACGAAAATCGCCGTGCCAAACACCACACTGTAGATATTGAGTGGGAGGTTCTGAAACCGATGTTAGGCATCTTGAAGCTGTAGTGTGAAAATCCGGGTCATGGGTGGGCTACACAGTAAGAACACACACACAGAGATTAAGGGAAATAGGAAAAAAAAACAACAACAAAAAAATCTATTGTTGCAAAATTTCTAAGAAAGCACAAGATCCGTCTCTCCTCAAATTCCCCTAAGGACTTTCCCATTGAACCCATTGGATTTGTATTATAAAAAGTGTAACTCAACCACACGGGGATTTCTCAACTCTGTAAATACCCAACCTCATTGTTACATGCAACAGATCTTCTCTCAACTGACTAAATACAACAAAGTCCACAAACACGTTAACTCTCTCTGTCCCTTTTTACCCAATCTCTCCTTCTGACAATATTTACAAAAATAAATGATGTAGAAAAAACAAAACCAAAACCTTCTAGATAAAAACTCCAATTGGCACAAACGCTGCAATCATACACAATCAGACAAAAGGCCCGTACACACAATTGTCGGCGGACTATCTAGCAATGCAGAGGCTCCTCATCACATTTTTGGCTCGTTCCACTAGGAACGGATAAAACGCAACTTAAAGCAACATTGAACAGTTTTGTATCCGTTGTAACAGTTTGCGAGGGCGTATCATCCTTTGTTTCAGGTTTTTTTGCCTTTCCGTCTCCATTGCAATACAACGCATTTTTCCGTTCATACCAAACCTGAAGAGCTTGCATATAAGCACAGTTATTAGACAAATACAACCACAGTATGTCTTATGATTGTGGGGAAACCGGAGTGCACGGAGGAAACCCGAGCACGGGGGAGAAACTCCTTGAGATGTGTCAAGGGTGGGATCGAACTCAGGACTTGCTGACCATGTTGCACCTTTCTTAGTGTTTTAGAAATAGGTACACATCATAACTACCAATCTCAATCCAAAACATTGCATTCATGGGAATTATTATAGACAATACACCTTATACACAATTAAACCTAGAAATCTCTTGAGCTGCCAATAGGAAAAGTGAATCCTGCCACCATTAGCTGTCTATTGCCATGAAGCTTCTATTTTTCTTCACATGTCATTTAAGGTATCACTAGTTTAAAGGGTGCCAAATAGTAACCAACCAGTATCCGTGTTGCCATAAGAGATCTCTATTGTGCTGCTCCATAGAAAAGACAGATAAAAATGTATAGCATGCTTCATACATGAAAACCGATTGGGTGAAGCCGTCTCCTCCAATCAAAACACAAAGATGGGCTTTTCAATAGAAAAACTGTAGAACATAGAAAACCCCTCTCTGTTCGATTCTAAAATGGAGGGAAAATTATTTTTCAGCCAGGTGGGGATTGGTATTCCGTAGTCATTATCTCATTCAATCTTGGGCTCTAGTTAAAGGTAGAAATCGCCCTTTCAATTCCAAACCCTTAGGCTACGTTCAACTAGAAATCCGTGAGAGAATCCGTGTTTTTTGTCATTTTTGGTCTGTTTTTAGCGCTCCATTTGCCTATATTTTTAATCAAACGCGTCCGTTTCCGGACAGAAATGCATGCAGCAATACGGTTTTTAACAGACCGGGTCAATTCCGATCCGTTTAAAAAAATGGACCGCAACGCGCGTTTCTGTCCCGAAACAGACAGAAACTGATTAGTGTGAACGAACCCTGGGATGTTGGGTTATAGAACAATGAGGAAGAATGCCTGCTGAGAGATGGGAGTGAGCCAGCCTGTTATCCAGCTGATGCTGGATTCTTCCCAAAGTTTCAGGCTACGTTACACACTTTCAGTTATCTGGAAAATTCCAGTTATAGATTGTAGATGGAGTGGCCCCCCTTTATGTAACCTGACAGTGTTAGTACAAGATTTAGGACAATAGGAAATCCCCAGCAGAGATGATTCCAATCGGGAGCCAGTAAGCAGGTTTTAAAAACACACAGTGAATTTTAAGAGCATCAATAGGGGGCGGTAAATCCCAGTAACAAAACAATGTTTAGCAGTTTTGGACTGTTTTTTTTTTGCTTAGCAGGGTATATCATATGGCGAGTACACCTCATAATAAATTAATACCAAACAGATCAGCCTGCTACCGCGTGCTGCACGACCACCTAAAAAGCCAGTAATTAGCGAGAGGTCCTGTTTAAGCAAAAATCTCCCATGTTATCTTTAAAAATCACAACCTAAAGTGGTGCGGACAAACCAGTGTGTTGGAGTCTATCCCACCAACAACAAGAACAGTCACAAACATCCCCCATGTAGTTCACCTTGTAATCCCAGGGAATAGAGACAGGGATCTTGTTATCCACACGGAGCTCACATTTGCACCTCATCGATCTCCATGCACCTCCACAGATGGGAAGTGAAAGTAAAACCAACATTCCGATGTCCCATACAAAACCTCACCTGGTAACCCTATAATGACCAGTTATCAAACTGGTGAAAGCTGACTTTACATTCATTGCATAACGTTATGTACATATGTAACATTAAAGGGGAAGTAAATAAAAAAAAAAAAGAAGAAGTCAGCTGGCAGAGAAAAAGCTTGGGGGTGCATCTGCATCCTTGGGTGTACAGGACAGTGGCTATCCAACCAGGAGGTGTGTGTTGTGATACTGTCCATTTAAAGGTCATATTAACCCTAGTTATACATAATGTTGGCTCTCCCTGGAATAGTCATTTACACCATTAATATCATTACCCAGAAACACTACACAGGCTGCACGATTCTACCACCAGTGACCTCTGTCCAACCCCCAACTGAACACCACAGTAATAAAATAATCCTAATGTAAAACGGAGAGACAGGACACACCCCTTACCTTAGCTCCACCCAGTATGGGATGGGCCAGAAGGAAATCCCATTAGCAATTTCTAAGCTGGAAACATTACGAACCACACCACACACCAATGATTCATTGCAATAACTGCTTATAGGAAAGATCAGCGCCTTACAAGAACCTCGTGCTCTGAACCAGAAGAATAAGTAAATTAGTAAAGCCAAGCATGCATATACATTTTGAATTGATTTAAAGGTATGGCACACCAACAAATAATTTGATAAAAAAAAAAATTAAAAATTGGTGTCCAAGTGTTTAAACAATCAAGTAAAATAAGTCGCTCTAAGGCTGAGGCACACAAGGGCGGACGGGCAACGCCTGGGAAAAGCGTGCATTGCTGTTCGTTTGTGCTGCGATCCGAGTAAACTGCGCAAAACGATCCGATCACTGCATGCAATGTGACTGCCCCCCACATTGGTCTGCACTGCATTTCTTGAGCGCAAACGGATTGCAAAACACTATTGAAGTTGTGAGAAAGGCACTAGTGTGGCTAACCCTAAGGCAGGCAAGGGTAGATCTACAGATGTTTGAAAACTACAACTCCACCATTTCCCTGACGCAGTCAGGGATAAAACAGCCCTGGGGGTAAGAGGAGTTGGAAGTTCCCAGGTGCTGCTCTGATGGCTGGTCAT
The DNA here is from genome assembly GCA_019447015.1 of Hymenochirus boettgeri. Classification (NCBI taxonomy): domain Eukaryota; kingdom Metazoa; phylum Chordata; class Amphibia; order Anura; family Pipidae; genus Hymenochirus; species Hymenochirus boettgeri. Next base: position 28,719,209 of record CM033469.1, read on the forward strand.
GTTACAGCAGATAATGAAATGAAATAACTAGGGGGATATACACGTCATGGAGGACAATCGGCCTCCCTATAGACCTAGTACTGCTATATACTACCTTAGATAAAGTGCTTGGGAAATATTGGTAATCTCTACAACCGGTATAAAGAGACATGAATAATATTATTATAACTTTACAACTTCCTTCACAAGTTTTTCCTCTCCACCGGAAATACACAAACATTCCAAAGACTATGATCTGCAATGCAAGGAATTTCAAGGGTCTACATCTCCCACTTTGCAGATTCCGATCTTTAATAATAGAATATCCTGATTAACTGCAGGGGAATATAACTACCCACTGCAGATCTGTGTGTGTTTTTCTAGTAAAAAGGGAAAACAAACCATCTGTGACATTGAAAAGAGCTTTCTGTATCTTACAGGACATGGGGCGGACAGGCGCTTAACACTTAAAAGGAGATTGCGACAACAATGTATAGATGAGCTGGGAAAATTCTATAATTACAACAGTTTATCTTGGGCCCTCCCTAAAATCTACAACATTGGGGAGAAATGTTTTTGGCAGAGGTGTAACTTCCATGGGTAGGCAGCAGGGACTGATGGGGCCCACCTCTCCAGATACAGCCCCCAATATAGTTTAGTGGGTTTCGATGTCACTGAAACCTAAAAAAAAAAAGTGCGTTTGTAAGCCTTTCTAAGGCCTTGGTCGCCTTGGATGTTGTTTTGTGATCTTGCAATGGTTCTAAATGAAATGCCCCCATTCTCTGTCCTGGCTGGCCCACATATCAATCACTTCTTGAACTGACTTTGCCTAGTTTCACACCAGACCACACATGGCAGTCTGTGAAAGTTTTCTGTTGGAAAAAACGTTTTTTTTTTGCTACGTTCCCATAGACTTGAATCAACAAAATGGACAGGAATGGGCCCAATGGCAGCCAATAGAATAGTTTCATTTGTGTGTACGGATTTGAATAATAATAAACCAAGCTGAAATGTATCTTTTTTCTACCTTCTTAATTTAAAATTATACAAACACTAGCAGTTGTACCCGGCGTTGTCTGTGTACACATGTGGGTATAGTGTTTGTTATGTGCAGGTGGTGTTGGATTAGATGGAAGAAGAGACAGGGGGGATAAAGAAGTGCCCAGTTGGTAATGTACGTATGTATTTATGTTAGAGTTAATAGTAATGAGTTATGAGATGATTAACGGACGTTTAGCAAATATGTTTGTAGCACAAACTTTATATACGTTATCAGGTTTTTCCACTTGGAGTGTAAATATACAAATGTTGTGGTGACCTACTAGTGAACATGCTACATGGAATTTGCGTTGGGAAAACATGTTGATTGCAACTGAATACTCAACATAGAGTGACTGACAGGTGGTCAGTGTCTCTGAAGAATGTGAGTGGCGGCTCTTGTGCTTTGTTGTTAAGTCGGGCTTCATTTGTTGCACTGTCTGAGCGTTGTGTGTTTTTATAAGCGCTCTGTTTTTGCACATAGTTAGCAGTATGTCACCTTGTTTGCACTTTATATTGACTATTAGATCCCCCAATCAATAAAGTCTTGGTCTGAATTGAAAGTGCCATGAGGTCTTTGTTTTTTGTTGTAACTATCTGTGGAGTGTGTGACCGCGGGCAGTGTGTGTGTCTGGTGCAGGTAATGCAGGTAATTCCCATGTAGTCCATACCCCCCTACCGTCCTGGTTTGAATAGGTGGATGGGGCATGTCTGCATGTGGTGGTGGGTGAGGGCATGGTATTCTAGGGGTGTGGACGGTCTGGGGCGTGTCTGTGATGTTGTGGTGGTCAGGAGCTTGGACGTGACACTTGGTGTCGCGATATTTGGGGCATGGCCATGCTGTTTCAAGCGTGGGCATGGGTGTGGTGTTTGGAGGTGTGCCTGTAATGTTTGGGGGCATGGACAGGATGTTTGTGTATGTGGGTATGATTCTGGAACAGACCTGGATTTTGGGGGTGTGGCATGATTGTAATGTGGGGGGGGGGTGTGACACAATATCTGGTAGCGTGGGCACACATTTGGGGGGAACGGTTGCGATGTTTGGGGCATGGCATAGATGGTTGGGGTATGTGCATGACCGTGATGTTGGGGGGTGTGCGTCGTGACAGCAATATCTGGGGCGTGGCACATTCCAGGAGGCTCTGCTTTAAATTTCTTAGTATGACAATAACGCAAATGTGGTTCATATCACCAATAGTAACACAGTCTTTCCAGGGTTTATATTTGTATATAAATGTGATTCATATCACCAATAGTAACATAGTCTTTCCAGGGTTTTTTTGTATATAAATGTCATTCATATCACCAATGTAATAGTCTTTCCAGGGTTATATTTGTATATAAATGTCATTCATATCACCAATAACATAGTCTTTCAAGGGTTTATATTGTAATAATGTGATTCATATCACTAATAGTAACACAGTCTTTCAGGTTTTAATTTGTATATAAATGTGATTCATATCACTAATAGTAACATAGTCTTTCCAGGGTTTAATTTGTATATAAAGGTCATTCATATCACCAATAGTAACACAGTCTTTCCAGGGTTTATATTTGTATATAAATGTGATTCATATCACTAATAGTAACACAGTCTTTCAAGGGTATATTTGTATATAAATGTGATTATATCACTAATAGTAACACGTTTTCAAGGGTTTATATTTGTATATAAATGTGATCATATCACCAATAGTAACATAGTCTTTCTAGGGTTTATATTGTTATAAATGTCATTCATATCACCATGATAAACATAGTCTTTCCAGGGTTTATATTTGTATATAAATGTCATTCAATCACCAATAGTAACACAGTCTTTCAAGGGTTTAATGTGATATAAATGTGATACAATCACTAATAGTAACATAGTCTTCCAGGGTTTATATTGTATATAATGTCATTCATATCACCATAGTAACATGGTCTTTGCAGGGTTTATATTTGTATATAAATGTCATTCATATCACCAATAGTAAACAGTCTTTCCAGGGTTTATATTTGTATATAAATGTGATTATATCACCAATAGTAACATAGTCTATCCAGGGTTTATATTGTATAAAATGTCATTCATATCACCATATTAACATAGTCTTTCCAGGGTTATATTTGTATATAATGTGATTCATATCACCAATAGTAACATAGTCTTTTCCAGGGTTTATATTTGTATAAAATGTCATTCATATCACCAATAGTAACACAGTCTTTCCAGGGTTATATTTGTAATAAAAGTGATTCATATCACCAATAGTAACATGTCTTTCCCGGGTTATATTTGTATATAAATGTCATTCAATCACCAATAGTAACATAGTGTTTGAAGGTTCTCATTCATCCAGGCCATGGTATATACTGTTGTATTCAATTAGATCAACTGGACTTGAAGTTTAGTTCTTGAAGACGTTAGCTAGTCATCCGACTGGCTTTCTCAATTCAGAGAAATTTCTCTGAATTGAGAAAGCCAGTCGGATGACAGGCAGAAATAGTACAAAAAAGTTCCTGTCCTGTCCCTGCTGTATCTTTCATAGCTCCCTACCAGCTTTCCAGGTAATAGAAGGGGTTAGGAGCACTCTTGCTGCACCCACCAAAAGGCACCTTACCTAACTCCATCTGATAATTCAGCATTTTGGAGAGCTCAGATAGTCAATCAGTGACCATTGAAAACAAAGGCTCAAAATATTTAAATCTGTTTTTATAAGGGCATGTCACCCCCAAAACTATAATCCCCCCAGTAATGGCCCCACCATTAGTGTAGTTGTAATCCTTACCTCACATCCCAGCTCCCATAGGGTCTCCTGTAGACCCCCCCTAAAGTCCCAAAAACTGTCCACCAGGAGGCTAGCAGGCTCTGCCTGTTACCTTGGCCTCAGGTAGATATTTTCAGCGTACTGCAGCCCTTCTCCCCCCTCCGTTCCACTATCCCTCCCCCTAGCGAAAACCCTTTAATATGCTGCTCCCCCATGTATGGTAGCCCCAACCGCATGGTTAGTATTTTCAAAAAAGCTCCCAAACTCTTACTTACCTCTCTTCTTCCTCCGCTGCAACTGAATGACCGGCAGCCGCGTCGTGATGGCTGCCGCTCACCAATGACAGACGCGACTGCCGGCCCGCCCCTCTGCTTGCATTCTCGCAAGCAGAGGGCCGGCAGTGAGCAGGAAGAACGGGGGAGGTAAGTAAGAGTTTGGGGAGCTTTGGAAAATACTAACCATGCGGTTGGGGCTACCAGACATGGGGGAGCAGCATATCAAAATAATTTTTAAGGGTGGACATGCCCTTTAAATGAACGAACCCATTTCATTTCTAGGGCCGAACGAGGTTGATTGAGCCAAAAATTCCATGGAGTCCACACACAGGCTTTGCCGGTTTGGAGTTCCTAGTAAAACAGTTTGGTGTGATAATGTCCTTTATGGCACCATACCAGACATGACTGGGGCTTGAGAAATAATCTCCAAAAGTCAAAGTTACCTTCCACACGGTCTTGCTGTAAATGTTTACCGACTTATCTGTAATATCCCATTGATCCCTCTGCACGAAACCCTATCCTTCCCCGCACCGTCCATATAGATTTTTGCTGGATGACCTTGCTCAGGCCTAATGTGATCACAAACCGAATACTCATTTCAACAAGAGCTTTACAAGGACTGATCTTAATATCAGGATGTAACGGAGACCTGAACTGCAAAGTTTTCCTTCCAATTCAATGCGGTGGAACCCAAACACAGGTACAACCAAGCAAGTTTCATTCACAAGCCAGTGGTAGAACTAGAAACTGCCCCCAACAAAACTATAATGGGGCCCCCCTCCCTGTGTACTGAACCCCCTGTGTAAGAACAAAGCATAGATACAGCATTTCGGGTCTGTCCTGAAGATTCTGGGCAGTTGACAAGTATGTTCCATACCTCAAGTACGAGCATTTTCTTAAAAGAATCCTAAAAATAAAAGGTATGTCCCTGTATTTGAAGTGGTAAAGGGTTAAATGTTTAGAATAAAAAGAAGAAAAGGGAAAGTGAAAGTTTGTTCCCATGTAATCCCTTTTATAGGTCACATGTTCTAGAGTCCGTTTTTGGTTTCATAACTGTAGCTAATAAATGAAAGGGAAACTAAAATGCCAGAAAATTGCAGAACTAGACAAGGTCGGTCTAAAGTAGAACAGCCACCGCTTACATTTAAAACCAAACATATTAGCATGCCGATTGGCTGGTCAGTTTATGACAAGTATGACGAAGGATTCCCTGGCTACATACTACTATGGTTAAAAAAATAGACATGGCTAATAATAAATTAAGATATAAATAGAATCTTAATGCTAAAAAATCTTTCACTAAAGTTAACATCAAATCAACACCTCCCTCCCCCTTCTCTTAGCACAGAATCTGATGGAGAACTGCCTTGGGTGAAGCCCAATGAGCATGCCCAAGTCAATAAACCAGGAGAAAGGGCAGACACAAGACGCTTTGACTACTGGGATGAAATGTAAACATTATAATGGTTTTTTTGTAAATATATCAATGGATGCGACAGCTCCACTTAATCACAATATCCATGTTTCTGATGATAAAGCAGGAATTAAAATATATTTTTGTCTTAAGATTTGCTTCTTTTAGTTTCTCTAAAAAAAAGATGGCAAGAAGGAAGAAAAACAAAAATATTCATGCAATTCTGTGCTGCCCGCAATACACGTTCCTCACATGCCAGGCAGGTCAGACAGGGGAAGGCTGCCAGATCCAGGAAGGGCCACAAACTTTAAAGTCTCTAAGACTTTGAAAGTCTCAAGTGGGTTTCTAGAATTGGGACAGTCCCACAGAACCCAGTTGGGAGATATCTTTAGGTTACCAGCCCCGTACTAGTGTATTATCAATGCCATTCCATTCAATGTAAAGCCTGCAGCTTTTTACACCTCCAACTGTGCTGGTTCACCACAGAGAATTTACCATTTGGTTATTTGGCTTACGGAACTTTCAGAACAGTCAATTTCACCATCTAGATAATATTCCAAATTCCAATCCAGACAATCCATTCGTCTGGTTACCAACCTTTCTAACTGCAACAAACAAACAGAAACAACTGGCCCCAATCCAGGTAAAAAGTCCACAGATATCTGGCCAGAGAAAAAAAACATTACCAACAGACTGCCAGATAAAACACTGCTGATTACAGCCAGGAAAAAGGACAATAGGACTTTTAATGTGATCATTACTAAAAACATGCCGTTTTATTTTGGATTCTACGGAGGAGCGTCTGGCAGCTCCTGCACATATACTGTTGCACATTAACCTGCATGTACTGGATATTAAAGGAGAGGTTAAGCTGAAACATTTCTCTCACTTCTGATTAAAACAATGATCAGTTGCCCTTGTAAACAACTCCTAATCAGAGATGCCCCTCACATCACTTCTAAAAAAAATAAAGTTCCATTTCCAGTTTACTTCCCCTTTATGTCTATCTGTGAGAACTTACCAGGCAGTGTTCTAGAACGTATAAAGGTATATGCAAATCTTCTCCACCAGCAGACTAACCTTGCATTTGTTCCTCTGCCAACTGTGCGGATGATGCGGATTCAGGAATGTTCACCCAATTTATATACAAATAATCCCCCTCCCTGCTACTCCCATCAACGAAAAACATCCGGTTTCTAACTCAACAATGAATTGGGGTACAGCAACAAGGCAATTACCACGAGCAAATCTAGAACATCCTGTTAGAAAAAAGAGTGCAGGGTGACTCATTTAACTAAGTCACTTGTTACGGGCAGATTTCAAATGACAAGAATCTCGAGCGACAGGCGATCAAAGAAAAGAAGAAAAAGAACATTAAACTAGGTTTCAATATAATGAACAGCTAATAAACCCCCTTTACTGGATCATTTAACAATGCACTTAATGGGCACTTAGAAACGTAACACAGTAAGATCCTTAGCAGTAATTGTGCGATCGGCGCACAGGTGCGTGGGAGGATTCCGCTCTACACGAACCTAGAAGGAGCACAAGTGGTTTGGTCAGCCCGACAAGTGGTTTTTTTGTTTTTTTTATGAGTCAGAACAGGCATCATGAGTACGTACCGGGAATTGGCAATTTCAGGGACAATGGCCATCTCCAACAAGTCCTAATACACCAAGGCTTGCACAAATAATTAGTCAAAATTATTTAATACTGAACACCCTTTAATAAAATCCTGATATATGGCGAGTTTAACAGGGGAACTGTGGTCTCCGTACAAAGGCCCAAATAACTATTGAAACAAGCTCTTTTACCCCTTTTCAACAAACCTAGGATGAGGTGTCTAGCTATTGTGAATCTATAGTAAGATTCACTTCCTCGTTTGCTCATCGCCGTGACAGACACAGCTGCATCATAAGCCCCACAACCAAAATCGATCTTTTATAAGCTAGTTAAGCATGCTATACACCATAGAGCCCTGGACAAGCAGGGGAGGGATAGACCAGCAATAGCAATAAAGCTGGGTGCACACCATCCTAGATTTTCTGCCAACCGACATTTCCCTTTAATCCGTCAGTCGGCTTGAAATTTTGGGAATTTTGAAGGGGGGTAACCATTGGCTGACCATTTGTTCTCCGAATCGACAGGTCGGAAAACCACAACTGATCGTGCGTTCCTCTAAGGACTGCACACTCTGTCGTGGTGAACTGCCGGCCATGGCTAATTTTGACCAGCAGTCCTTCATCCTGGCCGTCGCAAGTTTCTAACGGTCAGTTGAGACGAAGTATCACCTCGCGTGTAGTCAGCCTTAAGAGCATTACTGGAAATCGCGCATAGAATCCATCGGGAACTGGCGGAGGAGTGAGCTACGGGTGTACAGCTTACCTTCATTCCCGTCTCCTTTACCTCCCATTCTTCAACAAAAAAGGTGGCAAAACATTTTTTTACCCGTGGAGATACCTTAACCAATGTTAAACTGAACCATGTTATAAAAAGTGTTGATGGCATTACCCTCAAATTTATGGTTAATAAATTATCCATATTGGTGTTTGCACAGCTAATCAAATTACACTTACAGACATCTGGATCATTGGTTACCTGGTTTAAACAGGCCATAGACCATTGCCAAGACAATATTTATTTAAATTGTAGTTTATGGCTGCCTAAAAAAAACCCCAGTAATTCAGCACACACATATTCAGTAAATATTAATGGAAAGCATGTAGCCAGCTGTGAATAATGCCACATCCTAGCGAATGGTTGTTTTAAAGAAATGACAGCATCCTTTTATAACTAGAGTTTACTCTTACATACCCTTTAACACAAAGTACAGAGTTACGGTACTCCTTATATTGTTCCCTAATGCTTTCTTATGGCTATCAAATAGGGTCATTGTAATAGCGTAGACCGATACTTTATGTATAGCTGCCATCTTGTTTACCTTTAAAGGGCATGGCCACCCTTACTGGTGACTTGTCGATTATCTGCCTGCAACCCCAACTGCTATTTTTACCATTTTATATAACTTCATTTGTAACCAGATAAAGTTCTGTTCCTTCTGGGCAAAGGTATCGCCTCCTTCTGCCTAAAGAGCTTTTTATACGCTGAGCATGTGCAGAGGGGAAACAGCAGTCAATCATTGGTTGTGATGTCGGTTGTATCAGCCTTGATTACTGCATGAAGGGAGGGCCAGCTTACTCTGCCAGAATGGAGATAATAGTTATCCTTAAAATCGGTTAGTAATGCGGTGATAAAGTGCAAAATATATCAGTTGGGGTTCGGGGCAGGTAACTGACAAGTGACCGTTATTGTTTTAAGGTTGAACACTCCCTTTAAATATAAAAGTAATTAGCTTTAGAGTGTTTGTCATCAAGGAGCTGCAGTTTTACAGTTGCACATAAGTAAACCAACTGCAACAAAACATGAGGGTAGGATATTTTACTTGGGTGCGTTGCCCTTTAAGAAAGAATGACAATATTTAGTTTTTCTATATCCAGAAGCTTGAATAATGTAACACATAACAGCCCCGAGTTATTCTGAACGAGAGCCACTTGTATTAGCCAACACCACCCATGACCCAACCCAATTTGACAGCTATGATACTGGATAGAATAAACAAGCACGTGACTACCAGGAAATACCCAGAGGAGAGCAGTTATCCAATTATCTGAAACATTCCACCAACACTATCTGCAACCAAGGAAGGGACATTATCTGCAATCTGCGGGATTGATCTGAATCAAAGATTGGACAAACTGATCTGCTCATGTGGGGAGGTGAAGTTCTGGGTCGAACTTCATGAAATGTCTTTTTCAACCCCAAATAACCATGTAACTGTAGGGGCAGGCTAAAACGACCCAAGAACCAGCTTCTTTCCCCCCACAAAGAAGTCCTTTTTTTAATGTAGACAAATTATAAAGATTAAAGGCAGAAATCATATTTTAAATCTGCACTGCCCATGTTTGTTAAAGGGCATGTCCACCCCCAAAACTATAATCCCCCAACTACTGGCCCCACCATGTAGTAGTGTTTATACCTTACCTCACATCCAGATCCATAGGGTTCTCCTGTAGTCCCCCCCCCCCCCCCCAAAGTCCCAAAAACTGCCCCAAGGAGGCTAGCAGGGCTCTGCTGCTACCTTGCCTCAGGTAGATTTTTGCCATGGTACTGCAGCTCTCTCCCCCCTCCCTCCCCCTACCGTTCTACTATCCCTCCCCCTAGCATAAAACCCTGTAATATAGTATCCCCTGGTCCCCCAGCCCCAACCGCATGGTTTTTAATTTTAGAAAGTGCCCCAAAGTCTACTTACCTCTTCTTTTCCTCCGCTGCACTGAATGACCGGCAGCCGCGTCCGTGATTGGCGCCGCTCAGCCAATCACAGACGCGATGCGGTCCCCCCTCTTGTTGCATTCTCGCAAGCAGAGGGTCGGCACGCGGCGAAGGAAAGAGGGGAGGTAAGTAAAAGTTTGGGGGGCTTTCTAAAATAAAACCATGCGGTTGGGGCTGGGGGACCAGGGGGAAGGCAATATTAAAAAATAGAAATAAGGGTGGACATACCCTTAATTAAATAGCCTGCCTTAATATCATCTGATTGCCAAGATTCAACCGTTAACTGTAATGGAAATAAACTGGATATATATATATCCTGCAGGGTAAGGAATTTTAAAGAAACTGCAGTGAAGTCAGGTGATCCTTCTACTAGGACATTGATGACATAATAAAGAACAGATTCTAACTGATATCATAGCTAAGATGGATTCTAACTGATGACATAGCTAAGCATGGATTCAATGAGACACAGCTAAGCATGGATTCTAACTGATGACACAGCTAAGCATGGATTCTAACTGATGACACAGCTAAGCATGGATTCTAACTGATGACATAACTAAGCATGGATTCTAACTGAGACATAGCTAAGCATGGATTCAACTGATGACATAGCTAAGCATGGATTCTAACTGATGACATAGCTAAGCATGGATTCTAACTGATGACATAGCTAAGCATGGATTCTAACTGATGACATAGCTAAGCAGGATTCTAACTGATGACATAGCTAAGCATGGGATTCTACGGAGACATAAGCTCGCATGGTTACTAACGGAATGACATGCTAGCACGGATTCTAACTGATGACATGGCTAAGCACTGATTATAACTGATGACATAGCTAAACACGAACATAACGGATGGCATAGCTAAGCATGGATTCTAACGGATGACATAGCTAAGCATGGATTCTAACAGATAACATAGCTAAACACAGATTCCAACTGATGACATAGCTAAACACTGATTCTAACTGATGACATAGCTAAGCGCTGATTATAACTGATGACATAGCTAAGCGTGATTATAACTGAGGCATAGCTAAGCACTGATTATAACTGGATGACATAGCTAAGATGGATTCTAAATGATGACAAGCAGCTAAGCATGGATTCAACTGATGACATAGCTAAGCATGGATTCTAACTGATGACATAGCTAAGCATGGATACTAACGGATTGACATAGCTAAGCACGGATCTAATGATGACATGGCTAAGCACTGATTAATAACGATGACATAGCTAAACACGGATCATAACGGATGGCATAGCTAAGCATGGATTCAACGATGACATAGCTAAGCATGGATTCTAACAGATAACATAGCTAAACACAGATTCCAACTGATGAATGCTAAAAAACTGATTCTAACTGATGACATAGCTAAACACTGATTTAACTGATTGACATAGCTAAGCGCTGATCTATAATGATGACATAGTAAGCACTGATTATAACTGATGACATAGCTAAGCACTGATTATAACTGATGACATAGCTAAACACGGATCATAACGGAGCATAGCTAAGCATGGATTCTAACGGATGACATAGCTAAGCATGGATTCTAACGGATGACATAGCTAAAACACTGATTATAACCAATGACATAGCTAACATGGATTCTAACAGATGACTAGCTAAACACTGATTATAACCGATGACATAGCTAATGCAAGGATTAACTGATGACTCAGCTAACACAGATGCAATAGATGACATAGCTAAACACTGATTATAACCGATGACATAGCTAAGCATGGATTCTAACTGATGACATAGCTAAACACCAAAGTCCCAAAAACTGCCCACCAGGAGGCTAGCAGGCTCTGCCTGCTACCTTGCCTCAGGTAGATTTTTGCCATGCGTACTGCAGCTCTTCTCCCCCCTCCCTCCCTACCGTTCTACTATCCCTCCCCTAGCATAAAACCTTGTAATATAGTATCCCCCTGGTCCCCCAGCCCCAACCGCATGGTTTTAATTTTAGAAAGTGCCCCAAAGTCTACTTACCTCTCCTCTTTCCTCCGCTGCACTGAATGACCGGCAGCCGCGTCCGTGATTGGCTGCCGCTCAGCCCAATCACAGACGCGACTGCCGGTCCCGCCCCTCTGCTTGCATTCTCGCAAGCAGAGGGTCGCGCGCGGCGAAGGAAAGAGGGGGAAGTAAAAGTTTGGGGGGCTCTTCTAAAATAAAAACCATGCGGTTGGGGCTGGGGGACCAGGGGAAGGCAATATTAAAAAAAGAAATAGGGTGGACATACCCTTTAATTAAATAGCCTGCCTTAATATATCATCTGATTGCAAGATTCAACGGTTAACTGTAATGGAAATAATACTGGAATATATATATCCTGCAGGGTAAGGAATTTAAAGAAACTGCAGTGAAGTCAGGTGATCCTTCTACTAGGACATTGATGACATAATAAAGAACAGATTCTAACTGATATCATAGCTAAGTATGGATTCTAACTGATGACATAGCTAAGCATGGATTCTAACTGATGACACAGCTAAGCATGGATTCTAACTGATGACACAGCTAAGCATGGATTCTAACTGATGACACAGCTAAGCATGGATTCTAACTGATGACATAGCTAAGCATGGATTCTAACTGATGACATAGCTAAGCATGGATTCTAACTGATGACATAGCTAAGCATGGATTCTAACTGATGACATAGCTAAGCATGGATCTAACTGATGACATAGCTAGCATGGATTCTAACTGATGACATAGCTAAGCATGGATTCTAGGTGACATAGCTAGCAGGATTATACGGATGAACATAGCTAAGCATGATACTAACGGATGAAATAGCTAAGCACGGATTCTAACTGATGACATGCTAAGCACTGATATAACTGATGACATAGCTAAACACGAATCATAACGGATGGCATAGCTAAGCATGGATTCTAACGGATGACATAGCTAAGCATGGATTCTAACAGATAACATAGCTAAACACAGATTCCAACTGATGACATAGCTAAACACTGATTCTAACTGATGACATAGCTAAGCGCTGATTATAACTGATGACATAGCTAAGCGCTGATTATAACTGATGACATAGCTAAGCACTGATTATAACTGATGACATAGCTAAGCATGGATTCTAACTGATGACATAGCTAAGCATGGATTCTAACTGATGACATAGCTAAGCATGGATTCTAACTGATGACATAGCTAAGCATGGATACTAACGGATGACATAGCTAAGCACGGATTCTAACTGATGACATGGCTAAGCACTGATTATAACTGATGACATAGCTAAACACGGATCATAACGGATGGCATAGCTAAGCATGGATTCTAACGGATGACATAGCTAAGCATGGATTCTAACAGATAACATAGCTAAACACAGATTCCAACTGATGAATAGCTAAACACTGATTCTAACTGATGACATAGACTAAACAATGTCTAACTGATGACATAGCTAGCGCTGATTATACTGATGACATAGCTAAGCACTGATATAACTGATGAATAGCTAAGCACTGATTATAACTGATGACATAGCTAAACACGGATCATAACGGATGGCATAGCTAAGCATGGATTCTAACGGATGACATAGCTAAGCATGGATTCTAACGGATGACATAGCTAAACACTGATTATAACAATGACATAGCTAAGCATGGATTCTAACAGATGACATAGCTAAACACTGATTATAACCGATGACATAGCTAAGCAAGGATTCTAACTGATGACATAGTAAACACAGATTTAACTGTGACATAGCTAAGCACCGAATAACTATGACATAGTAAACACGGATCATAACGGATGACATAGCTAAGCATGAATTCTAATGGATGACATAGCTAAGCATGGATTCTAACTGATGACATAGCTACTAAACACTGATTATAACCAATGACATAGCTAAGCATGGATTCTAACGGATGACATAGACTAAACACTGATTATAACCAATGACTAGCAAGCATGGATTCTAACAGATGACATAGCTTAAACACTGATTATAACCGATGACATAGCTAAGCATGGATTCAACTGATGAAATAGCTAACACGGATTCTAACTGATGACATAGACTAAGCACTGTATTAAACGATGACATAGCAAAGCATGGATTCTAACTGATGACATAACTAAACACTGATTATAACGGACTAGCTTAGCAAGGATTCTAACTGATGACATAGCTAAACACGGATTATAACACACATTGAATCAGTTAGAATCCATGCTAACAGAAATTCATGCTTAGCTACATCATCAGTTAGAATGCTGAGGCCTGGGCCCCACTGATCACATGCATCTTTATTATACGGCAATTGGCAGTTAACACCAGACGATATCTGTAACTTTCGCTGAGATCACTGGCCCTATTAGCAGCCCAGCTGTTGCCAGAGACAATTGTACTCTCACGACTATTGACAAGTAAACAATCCATTGTTCATTTAGCGAGGTATTTACACCCAGAGAGCAATGTGCATTGATTTAATGTTGATTAAATATCAGATAGGAATGTTCAAATCAACATTGTTACCTTATCTGGGAAACAAAAGAAAATGAGATAAAGGAAATATGTGGTATATAAAAATCCCTTTTATGGAGGACTAGAAATTCCAGTATAAGTAACAATGTACTTATCTAAATACAAAACGGTTCTATTGATATAGTAAATGATGTATTGTAAAACCAGTTATCTTCAGCCGTAGCTACCAAATGCTGTTAGCGGGACACTTTTTCAGTAACTGACAGCTTTCAGGCTGCTCCCACCCGTCTTCCCCTTTATTGACATACACTTCCTTTTGTAAGAGACAGAAGGCATGTCAGTGACACAGACTGTGGAGGAGCCAGAAGAAAAACCAGTTATAAGCACGAGTATATGTTCCTTTAAGTAAAAACCAAGTAACACAATAATTAAGCTTGCTTTCTCCCTCTATCTAATTATTATTGGATTTATATAGCGCCAATACCTTCCGTTCCGCTATAATGTATACAATTCAGATCAGGCCCTGCTCTGAAGAGCTTACAATCTAAGCACTTTATTTGACATACACAACCTATCAGTGTGTTTATGATTGTGGGTGAAAACCCACGCAAGCATGAGGAGAATATACAAACGCCTTGCAGATGTGTCCATGGGTGGACTCAATCTCAGGACCTCGTGCTACCACGGAGCCACCCAAAGAACACTTACCTACAAGACATGGGATTCCCTAACATCCTAGCAAACATTAGTCCCCACGAGAAATGGACATACAAAAACACATCATAATAAACTCCTAATGAGCATGTGTCCCCCATAAGGTAGACAATGCACACACAAAGCTATCCCAGCAGAACCTGTTACGCTGGTATATCAGCAGAGCTGTGTCCTTTAGGTCACATGCTTACGCTACTTATGAGATTATTCTCTACAGACATAAGCCTTATACGTGTAATCTCATATCTAATAAATCTATCCATGCCCCAGATAACCTCTCATGCATGAGTTCATAAAGCCACCAGGAGAACCTATGGGTGTGCCACCTCCCGTTGGAAATAATGTGCTTCATGGAAAAATATAAATTATTTTTATAACAGTGTTTTATTCTGTTTCTTTGACATATCCTGCTTTTCTACAGGCCACCCCTTTAATTTATATTACCTGACTTTCTACGGCCATCATTTATATTTACTACCTGCTTTTCTACCGGCCATCCCTTTATATTTGTATTACCTGCCTCTCTGCAGGCCATCCCTTTAATTTGTATTACCTGCCTCTCTGCAGGCCATCCCTTTATATTTGTATTACCTGCCTCTCTACAGGCCATCCCTTTATATTTGTATAGCTGCCTTCTGCAGGCCATCCCTTTATATTGTATTAGTGCCTCTCTACAGGCCATCCTTTATATTGTATTAGCTGCTCTCTACAGGCCATCCCTTTATATTTGTATAGCTGCCTCTTTACAGGCCATCCCTTTATATTTGTATTAGCTGCCTCTCTACAGGCCACCCTTTATATTTGTATTAGCTGCCTCTTAGCCATCCCTTTATATTTGTATACCTGCTCTCCACGGGCCATCCCTTATATTTGTATAGTGCTCTCTACAGGCCATCCCTTTATATTTGTATTAGCTGCCTCTCTACAGGCCATCCTATTATTGTATTACCTGCCTCTCTACAGGCCATCCCTTTATATGTGTATACCTGCTCCTACAGGCCATCCCTTTATATTTGTATTACCTGCCTCTCTACAGGCCATCCCTTTATATTTGTATTAGCTGCCTCTCTACAGGCCATCCCTTTATATTTGTATTAGCTGCCTCTCTAAGCATCCTTTATATTTGTATACCTCCTCTCTACAGGCCATCCCTTTATATTTGTATACCCGCCTCTCACGGGCATCCTTTATATTTGTATTAGCTGCCTCTCTACAGGCCATCCCTTTATATTTGTATTAGCTGCCTCTCTACAGGCCATCCCTTTATATTGTAGTAACTGCCTCTCTACAGGCCATCCCTTTATATTTGTATTACGGTAACCTGCCTCTCTACAGGCCATCCCTTTATATTGTATTAGCTGCTCTCTGCAGGCATCCCTTTATATTTGTATTACCTGCCTCTCTACAGGCCATCCTTTATATTTGTATTACCTGCTCTCTACAGGCCGTCCTTATATTTGTATAGCTGCCCTCCTGCCGGCCGGCCCTTATATTTGTATTACTGGCCTCTCTGCAGGCCGTCCCTTTATTTTATACTGCTCTCTGCGGCATCCTTTAATTTGTATTACTGCCTCTACAGGCCGTCCCTCCTTTATATTTGTATTAGCTGCCTCTCTGAGGCCGTCCCTTTATATTTTATTAGCTGCCTCTGCAGGCCGTCCCTTTATATTTGTATTACCTGCCTCTCTGCAGCCATCCCTTTATATTTGTATAGTGCCTCTCTGCAGGCCATCCCTTTATATTTGTATTAGCTGCCTCTCTACAGGCCATCCCTTTATATTGTATTAGCGCCTCTCTACAGCCATCCCTTAATTTGTATACCTGCCTCTCTAAAGGCCATCCCTTTATACTTTGTATTACCTGCCTCTCTACAGGCCCATCCCTTATATTTGTATTACCTGCCTCTCTACAGGCCATCCCTTTATATTGTATTACTGCCTCTCTACAGGCCATCCCTTTATTTGTATTACCTGCCTCTACAGGCCATCCCTTTATATTTGTATTACCTGCCTCTCTATAGGCCATCCGTTTAATTAGTTAGCTGCTCTCGCAGGCATCCTTATATTTGTATTAGCGCCTCTCTGCAGGCCATCCCTTTATATTTGTATTAGCTGCCTCTCTACAGGCCATCCCTTATATTTGTATTAGCGCCTCTCTACAGGCCATCCTTTATATTTGTATTAGCTGGCTCTTCACAGGCCATCCCTTTATATTTGTATTAGCTGCCTCTCTACAGGCCATCCCTTTATATTTGTATTAGCTGCCTCTCTACAGGCCATCCCTTTATATTTGTATTAGCTGCCTCTCTACAGGCCATCCCTTTATATTTGTATTACCTGCCTCTCTACAGGCCATCCCTTTATATTTGTATTACCTGCCTCTCTACAGGCCATCCCTTTATATTTGTATTACCTGCCTCTCCACAGGCCATCCCTTTATATTTGTATTACCTGCCTCTCTACAGGCCATCCCTTTATATTTGTATTAGCTGCCTCTCTACAGACCATCCCTTTATATTTGTATTAGCTGCCTCTCTACAGACCATCCCTTTATATTTGTATTAGCTGCCGTCTCTACAGGCCATCCCTTTATATTTGTATTACCTGCCTCTCTGCAGGCCATCCCTTTATATTTGTATTACCTGCCTCTCTGCAGGCCATCCCTTTATATTTGTATTACCTGCCTCTCTGCAGGCCGTCCCTTTATATTTGTATTAGCTGCCTCTCTGCAGGCCGTCCCTTTATATTTGTATTACCTGCCTCTCTGCAGGCCATCCCTTTATATTTGTATTACCTGCCTCTACAGGCCATCCCTTTATATTTGTATTAGCTGCCTCTCTGCAGGCCGTCCCTTTATATTTGTATTACCTGCCTCTGCGGCCATCCCTTTTTATATGTGTAATAGCTGCCTCTCTGCAGGCCATCCCTTTATATTTGTATTACCTGCCTCTCTACAGCCACCCTTATATTTGTATACCTGCTCTCTACAGCATCCCTTATATTTGTATTAGCTGCCTCTCTACAGGCCATCCCTTTATATTGTTATTAGTGCCTCTCTGCAGGCCATCCCTTTATATTTGTATTACCTGACTATCTATAGCCATGCCTTATATATTCCTGCCTCTCTGCAGGCCATCCCTTATATTTGTATTACCTGCCTCTCTACAGGCCATCCCTTTATATTTGTATTACCTGCCTCTCTACAGGCCATCCCTTTATATTTGTATTACCTGCCTCTCTGCAGGCCATCCCTTTATATTTGTATTACCGTGCCTCTCTGCAGGCCATCCCTTTATATTTGTATTACCTGCCTCTCTGCAGCCAATCCCTTTATATTTTATTACCTGCCTCTCTACAGGCCATCCTTTTATATTTGTATACCTGCTCTCTACAGGCCATCCCTTATATTTGTATTACCTGCCTCTCTAAGGCCATCCCTTTAATTTGTATTACCTGCCTCTCTGCAGGCATCCCTTTATATTGTATTAGCGCCTCTCTGCAGGCCATCCCTTTATATTGTATTACTGACCTTCAGGCCATCCCTTATATTTGTATTACTCTGCGCCTCCTTACAGGCCATCTTTTATATTGTATTACCTGCCCTCTACAGGCACCCTTTAATTTGTATTACCTGCCTCTCTACAGGCCATCCTTTTATATTTGTATTACCTGCCTCTCTACAGGCCATCCCTTTATATTTGTATTACCTGCCTCCTCTCTACAGGCCCATCCCTTTATATTGTATTACCTGCCTTCTACCAGGCCATCCCTTTATATTTGTATACCTGCCTCTCTAAGGCATCCCTTTAATTTGTATTACCTGCCTCTCTGCAGGCCATCCCTTTATATTGTATATTACCTGCCTCTACAGCCCCCTTTATTTGTATTAACTGCATCCTGCAGGCCTCCATATTTGTATACCTGCCTCTACAGGCCATCCCTTTATTGTATTACCGCTCTCTACAGGCCGCCCTTTATATTTGTATGCTGCCCTCTGCAGGCATCCCTTTATATTGTATTACCTGCCTCTCTACAGGCCATCCCTTTATATTTGTATTAGCTGCCTCTCTGCAGGCCATCCCTTTATATTTGTATTACCTGCCTCTACAGCCATCCCTTATATTTGTATACCTGCCTCTCTGCAGGCCATCCTTTAATTGTATTACCTGCCTCTACAGGCCATCCCTTTATATTTGTATTACCGCCTCTCACAGGCCGTCCCTTTAATTTGTATTAGCTGCCTCTCTGCAGGCCATCCCTTTATATTTGTATTACCTGCCTCTCTACAGCCATCCCTTTATATTTGTATTAGCTGCGCTCTTGAGGCCATCCCTTTATATTTGTATTACGCCTCTACAGGCCATCCCTTTATTTGATTACCTGCCTCTCTGCAGGCCATCCCTTTATATTTGTATTACCTGCCTCTCTACAGGCCATCCCTTCATATTTGTATACCTGCCTCTCTGAGGCCATCCCTTATATTTGTAGTACCTGCCTCTCTACAGGCCATCCCTTTATATTGTATTAGCTGCCTCTCTGCAGGCCATCCCTTAATTTGTATTACCTGCCTCTCTACAGGCCATCTTTATATTTGTATACCTGCACTCTCTACAAGGCCATCCCTTATATTTGTATTACCTGCCTCTCTACAGGCCATCCCTTTTATTTATCCTGCCTTCTACGGCATCTTTATATGTATTCCTGCCTTCTACAGGCCATCCCTTTATATTTGTATTACCTGCCTCTCTACGGCCGTCATGCTTTTTGCCAACATCATGTCACCTTCCCACTAGACTGTTACGTAGCCTTTAAACCCTATGTTATCTTGCTAATACCTGATTTCTGTCATTTACAAAATTATTCAAGGAGAATTTTCTCATGATCTTTAGTATGCCAAATGGAGCAGGAAATGACATTAGCCAATAGATGTAGCCATGTTCTTACACAACAACGCCCCACGCTCCCACTATACGATTAAACATTAATACCCTGCCTAACGTCAATTAAACATAATTCATTAAACCCTTTCCATGACCTCTTGTATCCCATAATAGAAAGGGGGAAAGCCAAGTAGCGTCATGGATCTGATCATGTGATGGGAGGTAGAAATACACGACTATGCTCGGCCTGGCCACGTCCAACCCAGAAACCAAAAGGGAGTCCTTGGGTTAATGTGCTATAAACTGTCAGAGCACTTAAAGGAAAACACCCTATATTACAACTAGGAAGCTTTTGCCCATTTTGTTTTCTTAAGGTTTAAAATACGCACTTTCCGTGTGCGATGATATTAATTCTCTGACATGGGGATTTGCTGCTCATCTGAGGCGAGTCCTCCAGCTACTGATATGAAAAATAACAGGAACATGCATATCAGACACCCCCAATATTTATGCAAACATCTTACTGTTAAAGACAAAGACAGAACAACCAGAACTATAGTTAGTTCTTCTTTCCCTGCCCCTCTTCCAAGGCGCAGGTGGATGATTTCCAGCACAAAAAAGCTCAATATTTCGATGTTTTAACGTTAATCAAACCAGTGTATAGCCAGCAATAGTCAGTAGAAAGAAAGACGTCTTTCTTTATTTACAAGCCTATAATTGGGTTACAACAGCTATACATAGAATTCTAGGCTTGTTTGTAAGGTAAAGAGATCTTTTCAACATAGTTCCCCTTTAAGCCCAAGAAGAGATCAGGCCTGGTTCATTTATTCGACAGGAAATGAGAGTTTGTTCGGGGCTTATTGACTGTCATGTGTGGTCGCATGTCATTAGAATATGTATGATGGTTCCATTCATCTAGCCACATCCTTTAACAGGACGGGAATAATCCCTGGAATTTGGTAGCCACATGCCAAGAAATTAATTTGGCAACTAACGCTTCAATCAATGTCTATGGAAGATCATTATGCCTTCTAAATAGAGCTATAGCCATAACAGTGTGTGACTAGCTCCCTGGTAATCCCCGGATACCTCCCAATGTCGCCACGCACCTTACACATACGATCATACACTTTTCTCACAGTTGTGTAACTGACCGACTAAGCAATATATTGGAACGTGTTGCCTAGACATGTCCTTAATTACCACAATTGCGGGTGTACATAGGTTGCTGTACAATCATTTCCACACAAATGCAATTTTGGTTTGCAGTCTGTCTGTTTGTCTTTCTATTGCCAAGCCCGAAGCCAGTGGAAATTGTCCGGGCTTCAGTAACAATTCCCATAGCCAGCGGCGGCGGGGTGAACAAAACGCAGGACTGCACAGACCCATTCATTGTAATTGTAGGGTTCTTTCATAGCTTGCCCACCCACCCTGTGCCAGATGGGGGGGGGGGGAGAATGTTGGCGGTTCCGCTGCATTTATAAACAAGGCAGTTCCTGCGCAGAGCTATCCTGAATTGTTGAATACACTAAGAAAATAAACGGTGGGGGGGGGGGGGGGGGTCATGATGTATTATGATTTACAACTGTAATATTGTTTCTGCATCCTGTTGGACCTTTCCTCATGTCTCTATGATCTTTTCTTAAGCGGGTTTATCAGAAACCAAGCAAATACAGCAGATTCAGTGCATCTCTGACAGTCATTTTCTTAATTACAGGTTGGGCAGAAATGAAAGGACATGTTGCTGTCGTCTCCGACTCCAATAATGGTGGTGAGTACACGGATTGATCTGTGATTGATGCACACGATCTCTTTAACTGAGCATTCCATCAGCTGACAAACAAAGCAATGTACAGGGGGTAAAGGGATAACCAGGCTACAACAACATGTCTATTAAACAGAATGACAATCCATTACCCTACACTCTTTACTAGATATAAACTAGTTGGTACTCACAAAAAATTCAATCAAATTCAAGCAAAATATTGAAATTAAATCTCTAGGGCTTCAATACTTTGATGATTTTAACGTAGTGTTTAAAATGCAACATCTGGGTATATTTTCTAATGGAAAAAAGACATTATTATAAAGGTTGTTATCTTCTTCCCAGTAGACAACGATCCTGAATCTGCCCTCCCCCCCCTGTTTTTTTAGCCCCGGGACATGCTCTATGTGCTTGGCCAGGAAGAGAAAGAAACATTTTTCATCAGTAAAGCTAGGTACACACTGTACAATTTTTCCTCCTGACGCGGCAAAAGCAGCTGCGTCTGACAGTTAGACGTGACCGTCCCATAGAGGAGCCCACGATCGGTTTGTGATTTTCTCCGACCTGTCTGATTGTTCGTTCATCCGATTTGGACCAAAAGACTGAAATTTGGTTCGGTCTCGCCGAATTATACATCATGTGTACCTAGCTTAAGACGAGCAGCTACAAGATCCCTGCACAACCACTGTTGCGATTGCTCTTAGTGCATGCTCTTAAACGCGCAATCAGATGACAATCGCAATTAGATTGATGTTAAAAAGTCTGCAGTTTGGCCTAGCCCTTACTGTGTATGCCCCTCCGTGGAGGGAAGATGGAGTAAAAAACAACTTGGTCTCCAAACAAGTTAGGGCTCATTCACTAGAAAGGACAAAACACAAAACGTTTTGTTGGTCTGTTTGCTATCGTTTGCTGGAGCGTTATCATCAGATGTGTCCATTTTTTCTGCATTTCTGTCTGTTGTGTTGAATGCATTTTTTTCAGATTTAAGGGGCAGGACCAAAGAACACTGAAATGACGTCAAGGACACTCCAGACATCCTTTTAAAAAAAAGGACAGAAAACGCAAAAACGCCGCTCCTCCCCCCCCCTGTCCCCCGTTGGGATACATGTACTGATTTTATTTATTTAGACGAAAATGAGCCCCCTAACTGATGACATAGCTAAATACTAATTATAACTGATGACATAGCTAAGCGCTGATTATAACTGATGACATAGCTAAGCGCTGATTATAACTGATGACATACTACAGGCCATCCCTTTATATTTGTATTACCTGCCTCTCTACAGGCCATCCCTTTATATTTGTATTACCTGCCTCTCTCTTAGATTTGTATTACCTGCCTCTCTGGCATAGGCCAGCCCTTTTATTTGTATATTAGCTGCCTCTCTGCAGGCCATCCCTTTTATATTGGTATTAGCCTGCCTTTCTAAAGCATCCTTTATATTTGTATAGCTGCCTCTCTACAGGCCATCCCTTTATATTTGTATTACTGCCTCTCTACAGGCCATCCCTTTTTATTGTATTACTGCCTCTCTACAGGCCATCCCTTATATTTGTATTACTGCCCTCTCACAGGCCATCCCTTTATATTTGTATTACCTGCCTCTCTACAGGCCATCCCTTTATATTGTATTTACTGCCTCTCTACAGGCCATCCCTTTATTTGTATTACTGCCTCTCTAAGGCCATGTTATATTGGTATTAGATGCCTCTCTGACAGGCCATCCCTTTATATTTGTATTAGCTGCCTCTTCAGGCATCTTTATATTTGTATTAGCTGCCTCTCTAAGGATCCCTTTAATTTGTATTAGCTGCCTCTCTACAGGCCACCTTTATATTGTATTAATGCTCTCTACAGGCCATCCCTTATATTTGTATAGACTGCCTCTTACAGGCCATCCCTTTATATTTGTATTAGCTGCCTCTTACAGGCCATCCCTTTATATTTGTATTAGCTGCCTCTCTACAGGCCATCCTTTATATTTGTATTACTGCCTCTTATCAGGCCACCCTTTATATGTAGTAGCTGCCTTCTACAGGCCATCCCTTTTATTTGTATTACCTGCCTCTCACAGGCCATCCCTTTATATTTGTATTACCTGCCTCTCGACAGGCCATCCCTTTATATTTGTATTACTGCCTCTCTACAGCCATCCCTTATATTTGTATTAGCTGCTCTTCAGCATACCTTATATTTGTATTAGCTGCCTCTCTTCAGGCCATCCCTTTATATTTGTATTCATCCGCCCTCTGCAGGCCACCCTTTATAGTTATTACCTGCCTCTCTTGCAGGCCATTTTATATTGTATTACTGCTCTCGCAGGCCGTCCCTTTATATTTGTATTAGCTGACCTCCGGCAGGCCTCCCTTTATATTTGTATTACTGCCTCTCGCAGGCCATCCTTTATTTGTTTACCTGCCTCTACAGGCCATCCCTTATATTTGTATTAGCTGCCTCTCTGCAGGCGTCCCTTATATTTGTATTACCTGCCTCTCTGCAGGCCATCCCTTTATATTGTATTAGCTGCCTCTTCTGCAGGCCATCCCTTATATTTGTATTACCTGCCTCTCTACAGGCCATCTCCTTTAATTGTATTACCTGCCTCTCAAGGCCATCCTTTAATTGTATTAGCTGCCTCTCTGACAGGCCATCCCTTTATATTTGTATTAGCTGCCTCCTGCAGGCATCCCTTTATTTGTATTACCTGCCTCTCTACAGGCCATCCTTTATATTTGTATTCCTGCCTCCTCAGGCCATCCCTTTATATTTGTATTACTGCCTCTTTACAGGCCATCCCTTTATTTGTATTACTGCCTCTCTACAGGCATCCCTTTATTTGTATTACCTGCCTCTCTGCAGGCCATCCCTTTATATTTGTATTACCTGCCTCCTGCAGGCCACCCTTATATTTGTATTAGCTGCCTCTCTGAGGCATCCCTTTATATTGTATTACATGCCTCTCTACAGGCCACCTTTATATTTGTATTACCTGCCTTCTACAGGCCATCCCTTTATATTTGTATTACCTGCCTCTCTACAGGCCATCCCTTTATATTGTATTACCTGCCTCTCTCAGGCCATCCCTTTATATTTGTATTAGCTGCCTCTTCAGGCCATCCCTTTATATTTGTATTACCGCCTCTACAGGCCATCCATTTATTTGTATTACCTGCCTCTATGCAGGCCATCCCTTATATATGTATTACCTGCTCTAGCCACCTTTTATTTGTATACCTGCCTCTTACCGGCCATCTTTATATTTGTATTACCTGCCTCTCTACAGGCCATCCCTTTATATTTGTATACCTGCCTCTTAGGCCATCCCTTTATATTTGTATACTGCCTCTCTAAGGCCACCCTTATATTTGATACCTGCCTCTCTACAGGCCATCCCTTTATATTTGTATTACCTGTCTCTACAGGCCATCCCTTTATATTGTATTACCTGCCTTCTCAGGCCATCCCTTATATTTGTATACCTGCCTACTAGGCCATCCCTTATATTTGATTACCTGCCTCTCTGCAGGCCATCCCTTTATATTTGTATTACCTGCCTCAGGCCATCCCTTTATATTTGTATTACCTGCCTCTCTACAGGCCGCCCTTTATATTGTGATTAGCGGCTCTCTGCAGGCCATCCTTTATATTGTATTACCTGCCTCTCTACAGGCCATCCCTTTATATTTGTATTAGCTGCCTTCTGCAGGCCATCCCTTTATATTTGTATTACCTGCTACAGGCCATCCTTTATATTTGTATTACCTGCCTCTCTGCAGGCCATCCCTTTATATTGTATACCTGCCTCTACAGGCCATCCCTTATATTTTGTTTACCTGCCTCTCTACAGGCCATCCCTTATATTTGTATTAGCTGCCTCTCTGCAGGCCATCCCTTTATATTTGTATTACCTGCCTCTCTTACAGGCCATCCCTTTATATTTGTATTAGCTGCTTCTGCAGGCCATCCCTTTATATTGTATTACCTGCTCTACAGGCATCCCTTTATATTGTATTACCTGCCTCTCTGCAGGCCATCCCTTTATATTGTATACCTGCCTCTTACAGGCATCCCTATATTTGTATACCTGCCTCTGAGGCCATCCTTTATATTTGTATTACTGCCTCTCTACAGGCCATCCCTTTATATTGTATTAGCTGCTCTTCAGGCCATCCCTTTTATATTTGTATACCTGCCTCTCTACAGGCCATCCCTTTATATTGTATTACCTGCCTCTCTACAGGCCCACCTTATATTTGTATTACCTGCCTCTCTACAGGCCATCCCTTTATATTTGTATTACCTGCCTCTCTACAGGCCATCCCTTTATATTTGTATTACCTGCCTCTCTACAGGCCATCCCTTTATATTTGTATTACCTGCCTCTCTACAGGCCGTCATGCTTTTTGCCAACATCATGTCACCTTCCCAACTAGACTGTTACTGTAGGCCTTTAAACCCTATGTTATCTTGCTATATACCTGATTTCTGTCATTTACAAATTATTCAAGGAGAATTTTTCTCATGATCTTTAGTATGCCAAATGGAGCAGAAATGACATTAGCCAATATAGATGTAGCCATGTTCTCTACACAACAAGCCCCACGCTCCCACTATACGATATAACATTAAATACCCTGCCTAACGTCAATTAAACATAATTCATTAAACCCTTTCCATGACCTCTTGTATCCAATAATAGAAAGGGGGGAAAGCCAAGTAGCGTCATGGATCTGATCATGTGATGGGAGGTAGAAATACGACTATGCTCGGCCTGGCCAACGTCCAAACCCAGAAACCAAAAGGGAGTCCTTGGGTTTAATGTGCTATAAACTGTCAGAGCACTTAAAGGAAAACACACTTAATTACAACTAGGAAGCTTTTGCCCATTTTGTTTTCATTAAGGTTTAAAATACGCACTTTCCCGTGTGCGATGAATATTAATTCTCTGCACATGGGGATTTTGCTGCTCATCTGAGGCGAGTCTCCAGCTACTGATAATGAAAAAATAAAGGAACATGCATATAAGACACCCCCAATATTTATGCAAACATCTTACTGTTAAAGACAAAGACAGAACAACCAGAACTATAGTTACGTTCTTCTTTCCCTGCCCCTCTTCCAATGGCGCAGGTGGATGATTTACCAGCACAAAAAAGCTCAATATTTCGATGTTTTAACGTTATATCAAACCAGTGTATAGCCAGCAATAGTCAGTAAAAGAAAGACGTCTTCTCTTTATTTACAAGCCTATAACTTTGGGTTCACAACAGCTATACATAGAATTCTAGGCTTGTTTGTAAGGTATAAGAGATCTTTTCAACATAGTTCCCCTTTAAGCCCAAGAAGAGATCATGGCCTGGTTCATTTATTCGACAGGAAATGAAGAGTTTGTTCGGGGCTTATTGACTTGTCATGTGTGGTCGCATGTCATTAGAATATGTATGAATGTTCCATTCATCTAGCCACATCCTTTAACAGGACGGGAATAATCCCTGGAATTTGGTAGCCAACATGCCAAGAAATTTAATTTGGCAACTAACGCTTCAATCAATGTCTATGGAAGATCATTATGCCTTCTAAAATAGCTATAGCCATAACAGTGTGTGACTAGCTCCCTGGTAATCCCCGGATTACCTCCCAATGTCCGCACTGCACCTTACAATACGATCATACACTTTTCCTACAGTTGTGTAACTGACCGACTAAAGCAATATATTGGAACGTGTTGCCTAGACATGTCCTTATATTACACAATTGCGGAGTGTACAATCAGGTTGCTGTACAATCATTTCCACACAAATGGCAATTTTGGTTTGCAGCTCTGTCTGTTTTGTCTTTCTATTGCAAGCTCCGAAGCCAGTGGAAATTTCCGGGCTCAGTAACAATTCCCATAGCAGCGGCGCTGGGGTGAGACAAAACGCAGGACTGGCACAGACCCATTCATCTGTAATTGTAGGGTTCTTTAATAGCTTGCCCACCCCACCCTGTGCCAGATGGGGGGGGGGGAGAATGTTGGCGGTTCCGCTGCATTTCTATAAACAAGGCAGCCTGCCAGAGCTATTCCTGAATTGTTTGAATACACTAAGAAAATAAACGGATGGGGGGGGGGGGTCATGATGTATTATGATTTACAACTGTAATATTGTTTCTGCATCCTGTTTGACCTTTCCTCCATGTCTCTATGATCTTCTTAAAGCGGGTTTATCAGAAACCAAGCAAATACAGCAGATTCAGTGCATCTCTGACAGTCATTTTCTTAATTACAGGTTGGGCAGAAATGAAAGAGACATTTGCTGTCGTCTCCGACTCCAATACTGGTGGTGAGTACACGGATTTGATCTGTGATTGATGCACACGGAGTCTCTTTAACTGAGCATTCCATCAGCTGACAAACAAAGCAATGTACAGGGGGTAAAGGGATAACCAGGCTACCAACATGTCTATTAAACAGAATGACAATCCATTACCCTACACTCTTTACTAGATATAAAACTATGTTGGTACTCACAAAAAATTCAATCAAATTCCAAGCAAAATATTGAAATTAAATCTCTAGGGCTTCAATACTTTGATGATTTTAACGTAGTGTTTAAAATAGCAACATCTGGGTTATATTTCTAATGGAAAAAAGACATTATTATAAAGGTTATCTTTCTTCCCAGTAGACAACGATCCTGAAATCTGCCCCCTCCCCTGTTTTATGGCCCAGGCATGCTCTATGTGCTTTGGCCAGGAAGAGAAAGAGAACAGTTCTTCAATCAGTAAAGCTAGGTACACACTGTACAATCTTTCCTCCTGACGCGGCAAAAGCAGCTGCGTCTGACAGTTAGACGTGACCGTCCATAGAGGAGCCCACGATCGGTTGTGATTTTCCGACCTGTCTGATTGTTCGTTCATCCGATTTGGACCAAAAGACTGAAATGTCGGTCTCGCCGAATTATTACATCATGTGTACCTAGCTTAAGACCGAGGCTGCACTACAATGCACCCTAGCACACCACTGTTGCGATTGCTCTTAGTGCATGCTCTTTAACGCGCAATCAGATGACAATCGCAATTAGATTGCATGTTAAAAAGCTGCAGTTTGGCCTAGCCCTTACTGTGTATCCCTCCGTGGAGGGAAGCATGGAGTAAAAAACAACTGTGGTCTCCAAACAAGTTAGGGCTCATTCACACTAGAAAGGACAAAAACAAAACGTTTTTGTGTCTGTTTGCTAATCGTTTGCGTGAGCGTTATCATCAGATTGTGTCCATTTTTTTCTGCATTTCTGTCTGTTGTGTTGAATGCATTTTTTTCAGATTTAAGGGGGCAGGACCAAAGAACACTGAAATGACGTCAAAGGAACTCCCAGACATCCTTTTAAAAAAAATGGACAGAAACGCAAAACGCGTGTGTTGTTATCCATTGTACTGCATTTTATTTTAGACGACAAATGCGTGTAGCAGTGCGTTTCTTTAAAACGAACTGGAACGGAATACAGCGCAGCAAGTATGAACCATATTATAAAATCTTATG
Source organism: Hymenochirus boettgeri (assembly GCA_019447015.1). Taxonomy (NCBI): domain Eukaryota; kingdom Metazoa; phylum Chordata; class Amphibia; order Anura; family Pipidae; genus Hymenochirus; species Hymenochirus boettgeri. The sequence continues at coordinate 28,748,373 of CM033469.1, forward strand.
GGGTTTTGCGGTGTGTCCGTTTTTTTAAAACACACCTTGTTTGAAAAAACTTTGAAAAACTGATACAAACTGATATAGTGTGAAAGAGCCCTAAGGGTGGATCACATGTCTAGTCTTGTGAGAAGTTATATTAATGGAAACGTACAGCAACACAACTTCATGGACACATCCTGCTTTCAGCAGCTTGTAGCCATGTGACCAATCTCTGCCAACATTAATAGCCCCCTCAATTGTCAATTTTGAGAGGAGGAAGGGGGCAGGTTTCCAGCATTAAGACTTAAGTGAGCATGCTTAAACCCCTGGGAAGACAAGGTGATGTCACTCAAGCTATTAGAAGCAGGAATTTCTCACAGGCTGCAGCCAGAGATGTGATCCAGGGCTTGTTTTAAAGGAAAGACTGCAGGCTTTAAGAGAACGTTTTTAATGTCTTTATTAATGAATGCTGTGAAAAGAATTCTTATGAGCTATAAGGCTACATACCCCTGCCAGCAGGCTGTGCATACAAAAATACAGGGCAAACAAGCAGAGATTATTCTTTTTTTTTACCAAAACAAAAATCATTAAAATCAGGAAAGGATCATTCATTTTGTAATTCTTACTGAAACTTCACTTTCTAAAAACAAGGCTGAGCGTGTACTTTGGAGGCCATGAAAGGGCCCATTTATCCTGTGTGTGTCTGTGGGATTGCACTTCTAAGAATGTATCAGAGTGGGAAGTGCGCAGGATACACAGGGATTGCCAATAGGGATGCGGTCAGCCCAGAAACCACAGATTCCTTAGATGTATCCTGACAATTCATTGGCTTCCAGACTGCAATGTTCTATGTATATAGATCACATGTGCTATTACAATGGAATCAATAAACGGCATTGGTTCCATCTGACTAGCTATGCATCAGTTTGAATACATACAGTAAATGCATGCAGAGGTAGCTTCCCTCCCTGTCATTGGAGCTGACTGTTCAGTAACGAATCCTATTTGGGTGGTGATGTCATCAGCTAGCTGGGTTTTTCATGCATACACATGGTCACATCTGACTGCAAGCAAGAACCCCTTTAATGTTGTATCTTTATACTACGTAGCATAACTAGGAACGCCACAGCATTACTTACACAGGAAAGGGATTTATGTACATACAATAGAACAGGTATTCACCAGCAAATACAAGGAGAGCTGCCATACCGAATCAACAGAATTCCAAATGGGAGGAAGGTGGATTTCTTATTAGGTCATAGCACACGCTCTCCTAAGCTGGCTTGGAATAAAACATTAGGGTTTGGGTAGAATTTATTCGCCTGTTGCAATAATAATCTCAACAGAGCAAGTTCCAGCGTTTGAGAACTACAACTCTCAGCATTCCTGGGCAGAATATTCAGGGAGTTTTGACAATGGTGCTATATTGCAATGGAGCTAGCTTCATTACAGAGATAAACTCTAACAACGTATCCTACAAGCGCACTGGTGTTGAGTGGCAGTGGGAAGCACTAGGGTGTCAATAATAAGCAATACACAAACCCCAAGGTCAGAAGTGTTTGGCTGGATCTCAGTGACAAGGTCTGTGCCGTTTCCCTACAAGCCCAGATACAGTCAGCTGCGTTCAAGGCTCCTATTTAGCAGACAAGAGGGAGAAAACCAGACCTTGGATTCCAGGCAAGGGAAAATTCGTCAAATAACTTACTTTTAATTAGAGAACACTAAGAAGGAAACAATACAGCGGGCTTAAAAAACTGGAAAAAAGTTTTTTGAGTTGCCTGGAAACAATTATTCTTCCCAACTTTCACGACTATTTTTTGGTTGATTTGTCCCCTATTTATTTAGCTATCTTTAGAAGCATCTTACATTTCACCTTTCAATCAAGTGTCTCATTATCATATACGCTTCTGTTGTGTGCAGCATTGCTGTAACTGAAATAAGGACAGTTGGTATGTGTGAATTGCATAGTTTGAAATTCCCCCTCCCAGTGCTGACTCATAGTGATTACTGAGCATGCTTGACTTCTCAAAAGGTCATGTCAGATTGAAGGAGGCGTCGGTTATTAGTGGGAGGGGAATACAAACAAGTACCATACTGGATTGAAGGCATGTAGCAACACACACATTTACAGTATAGTTGGCCTTTAATGTCAAACAGCAGTTACCGATAAAATGCAGCGCTGCATGAACCAATGGTTAATCGGCACAGACGAGATTTTTTTTCCCTGTGTTACTTGAAAAACATGCAAGAGCTAATGACTCACAGCTGCTCTATTTAACGCAGAGTTCCCAGCATCCCCCAGGAGGAAGAGAAGACAGAAAATTGGACTCATTATAGGCTAGTAGTCTGCACAGAGAGAATAGAGAGCTTCATTTGCATAAAAATAACCAACAAAACACACACAAAAAAGAAACCGAATATATGATGGACGCCAATTATACGGTTCCGCCAACACCCCCCTGCGAACAGCGCAGAGAAAACACTTCTTAATTAGGGTAGGGACAAACTCAGTCTGTCTCATAGATTAACATCCTTCTGCTTTCTACTTCTGTACAGCTGCAGTATGTGGCTGGCTGAGAACCAATACATCCAACCAATAGATATTCTTAAAATCCCCCTCTGCAAAAATAGATATTTCAATGGCTGCTTAGTTCAGTGCTCTCTCTCCTGCATCACCATACTTATTACAGTATAATATTACAGCAACAGCAGGCATAGATCTTTCATTACAAAGAGTTTTAGTTACTTTTTATTGACTTTTAGTTTTAGCTCTCTTTACTCTTTAACCAGAGTAATTCACATTGAGCACGCCTGGTGCCACTGAGCTAGGACAGGGGGTGGGAACTGCAGACGTTTCTGTAGCAAAAGATTTGTTGTGTATCTAGAGACTCTGCTTTAATCTGCAGTTTCTGAGCTGGTTTCTGAGATGGCGGTATCCTTTATTGGGGAAGTTTAACAATCATCCAGAAATACAGGCAGGTACAAATGTAAATGAATCGTATTGGAAACCGTATGGCTGGTCTGTCTGGCTTGTGGTAATCTACACAAAGAGTAATTTATGGTGTGTACAGAAACATGCATTTACCAGCCTATTGTGCCCCTCCCATAACCACAAAATAGTGAACCAGTCCCATTAAATTATTTAATGCTGGTTTAATATGATCAACAGCAAATGCAGAAGATCGAACCTACCCAGTCATTTTTATTTTATTGCTGCCTTTTGACAGTCTGCAACAATGTAATTAAAGGGTGTCGTTAAACAATCACTTAAAATGTAATAACACAACTTTCGCTTCCAGAATTAAAGGAGAAGGTTGAAAAACTGCTTTTTTCTGTTTCTTGTTCATGCATAGCGGAATATGACGGTGTTCCACTTTAATCCTGAGATACAGCCGGTCAATGTAAAAAAACAAATCTTTCATATAAGGAGGGGTTATGCCTCATACACACGTGCGGTCTCGGGGATAGATTGGAAACGCACAATATCCCCCTGGCTGATTATCAACAAGGCCTGACCGAACTGGATTTTTTGTCTGACGAAGCGCCCATACACGGCATGATCGTCAGGCGAAACAGATGTTCTTATTCATTGAGCTCGCTGATCGGCCCACACTATCAAATTTCTGTCCGGAAATGGCGCGTTTCATTTAAAAAAAAAAGGAAAACAAACTGCAAAAAACGGTCCGTGTCTAGTGTGAACGAGGCCTTAGGACTGGTAAAACCAGATTAATATTTTTGCTTGAATAATCTCCCGGACCGCCATTTTCTTTTCTTACCCCTTTTCCAAAGAGAATCAATTGGCCTGGATAGGGTTCCCAACCTGTCCCAGGATGAAGACTGCACTAGAGGCATCCCAGTCCTTTATCAGGTCGCTCACTAAGCTCTGCCTTTAAACCGCTCAAAAACTAGCCCCACAGACCAAAATTATACACCAAATGGCTGCATGCGTGCTGTGGGCTGGGCACCATTGGCCTGAATGATCTAACATATCAGTTAACTATGGCCAATCGTCTTCAATTGGCTGAAATCCAACTGTGTATCAGGTCTTTTGGTACCAAATTGAATCCACCGATTTGTCTCCATAACAAATCCATATTTTGCTATACAAATGACCCACAAATATCTTAAAGGCAAACTTTACCTAAAAATGAAATTTTTAAATATTATGTAAAGCATAATGTCTAAACTTCTGTCTGCGTCAGCTAAAAATTAAACACTGAACGTTGTGTATTAACAACGACCAGGGCCTGTGAGCTGGTAAACAGCAAAGAAACAACACAACGCATTGCCAAAAATAATCATTTGCATTTTCTTCCAGTAATCTTTTGCTTGCAGCAGGGTATCTGGATAAATTCCACCGGTGCCCAACCACAAAATCCAATCCGGCGGCTTGAGAAAAAGAAAAGCCAAAATGTTCGAAAAGGGTCACGTTAATGCAAGGATGCCCGACCTGGGGCCCGGTTTAAAATCAACTACCAGCATTTGCTGGGTGCCCCTGTGCAAATGCATGGGTGTATTTTTTCAAACATCTGGAGGGCTCAATGGTTGGGCATTTTTTGCACCTATTGCTAATCAGTGATCATTTCAGCTCACCGAATTCATGGCTCTTTCTGCTGTGGCACACCCAATATTCATAATCAATATGACTGGCACCTGTAAGAACATTATCAAATAATCTATACCTGAGAAAACGGTGCCTTTAAGTAGGCAAATAATTAGAAACAAGAAGGCAGAATGCATAATAAATTCCCTAAAGTCGGGTTCTCATAGGCACAGAGCGATTATAATATCAGTACTTGCTTTATGTATAGATCCATTTCTTATGTGTATTATAATAAACATGAATGGTGCTACAGATAAATAAAATTCCATAAGAGCAAACTACAAAACACCCACCCCCTTATATATTATAATTATATATTCCCAGGGTTGACCTACATTATCTACAAAACAGTTGGCAGAAGAAAAACCCAGACCACAGGAGCATTTGCCAAATAGAACAAATGCACAAGAAGTTGCCATTCGTCTTCTAAAACACAAGATTAATTTAGCAGGTACAAAAATATTCGCACAGCCCTAGGCCATTTGGCTTTAGGTTGGGTTGCTTATGCAAGACAGATGTCAACCCTCTGGGGAAACTTTGGTCTCAGAAGAAGCAAAAAAGGTCACAAAGTTAAAACATGAAGGTTAATGGTAACTTAGAATCCTTTCAACTTCTGTTTGAGGGAAGACTCTATAAATAGAACTTCCTGCTTGGCTATATGAGGATATATGAGAAGGTCCTAGTGCTGCCTTTCTGATGAGCCTCCCACTACAGTTCATTGATATTTTAGAAGGTAAATGGATAGTTATTTTGAACCTTAGAACACTGGTTAAACAAAGTTGGAAAACAGAGCTCTGGGAATAAAGCCCGGAATGTATTAACGGTAGCCCCGCTGAGATGGCATTAAGGATTAAAGTGGAAACGTACAAATCCTGCTTTGTACAGAAATGTCCGTTTTAGACGCAAAATTATACACTCAAAATATGGGCAACTAGATATTTGATTTCGATTGGCTAATTCTGAAACAGTTCAAATGTGGACATCATTTCAGTAAATGGAAACAGGGGAATTGTAGCATTCCCCCCCAAACAGTAAGAATATACTAGTTTGGTTGGGTGGTTGCAGACAGAGAAGATCGATTTGATGGCCATAAACTGGGACCCAGCCAATGTCTACAAATGCCACCTAAAGAGAAATAATTATATAAAGATGCTCTTAAAGTAATGGTCCGGAGACTGACCAAATGTTCATTTAGGAAAACTCACTACATAGGGCACTGTATACAAACAGGTCACTTCATAGGGCACTGTATACAAACACGCCACTTCATAGGGCACTGTATACAAACACGTCACTCCATAGGGCACTGTATACAAACACGCCACTTCATAGGGCACTGTATACAAACAGGTCACTTCATAGGGCACTGTATACAAACACGTCACTTCATAGGGCACTGTATACAAATACATCACTCCATAGGGCACTGTATACAAACAGGTCACTCCATAGGGCACTGTATACAAACAGGTCACTTCATAGGGCACTGTACACAAACAGGTCACTTCATAGGGCACTGTATACAAACACGTCACTTCATAGGGCACTGTATACAAACACATCACTTCATAGGGCACTGTATACAAACACGTCACTTCATAGGGCACTGTATACAAATACATCACTCCATAGGGCACTGTATCAACAGGTCACTCCATAGGCACTGTATACAAACAGGTCACTTCATAGGGCACTGTACACAAACAGGTCACTTCATAGGGCACTGTACACAAACAGGTCACTTCATAGGGCACGGTATACAAATACGGCACGGTATACAAACACATCACTTCATACGGCACGGTATACAAACACGTCACTTCATACGGCACGTATACAAACACGTCACTTCATACGGCACGGTATACAAACACGTCACTTCATAGGGCACTGTATACAAACACGTCACTCCATAGGGCACTGTATACAAACAGGTCACCCATAGGGCACGGTATCAAAACCCCTTCATAGGGACTGTATACAAACAGGTCACTTCATAGGGCACTGATACAACAGGTCACTTCATAGGGCATGTACACAAACACGTCACTTCATACGGCATGGTATACAAACACGTCACTTCATACGGCACGGTATACAACACGTCACTTCATAGGGCACTGTATACAAACACGTCACTTCACTGGGCACTGTATAGAAACACGTCACTTCACTGGGTACTGTATACAAACACGTCACTTCATAGGGCACTGTATACAAACACGTCACTTCATAGGGCACTGTATACAAACCACCCACTTCATAGGGCACTTATACAAACACGCCACTTCATAGGGCACTGTATACCAACACGTCACTCATAGGGCACTGTATACAACACTCACTCACTTCATAGGGCACTGTATACAAACACGTCACTTTATAGGGCACTGTACACAAACACTCACTTTATAGGGCACTGTATACAAACACGTCACTTTATAGGGCACTGTATACAAACACGTCACTTCATAGGGCACTGTACACAAACATGTCACTTCATAGGGCACTGTATACAAACACGTCTGTACAAATTCATATACCGGTATTATTATACCGATTCCTTCTGCAGCTGGATATCCTACGGTTATCAGTAAACTATAAAACCTCTTGCTGTTGTTATTTCTATCCTGCCCCTTTGTGGACTTATTTTTGGGTTACCTGCTCATTTGGGGGGGGGGGGGGCGCCAATTAACCTTGGTGAAATGATGAGCTACTATTTACTGATCTGATTGTATGAGATTAGATTTATCCATCTGTTCCCATCTGTTGACCTTGGAGGGGTTTAAATCAAATTTACAGAACTGCTCAAATATTAGACAATCTGCTTTTCTGACAACAATTCAAAGGGATGGGAATTTCGGCATCTTTACAACGCAGTCTACTGCTGTTGTTCAACTCTCAGCATTATATACTGTACATATATATATATATATATATATATATTCTTTCACCCAGCAAGTAAAATGCTCATTTTATCTTCCAGAGACATGGACAGTGAATATCCCCTACTCCCCTGTACAATTTCACATACTGATTATTACACATTAGGCTCCTTTACTACGCAGCAGGAAATTCCACGTATTTGTCAATGTTAGTAAAGCATCTCACAGGGGATCAACACAGAATTTCTATTTTTGCCCACTGCTGTGTACTGTGTAATTCCACCAGTTTAACTGGATTGTATATTCAGGGGCTGCAATCAAATGCGCCATCTTGATATCACGATTGCGTCTCTAGGTAAATCACGTTTTGTTACGTTTGGCGTGACTAACGCTAGTTATGTGGCCAACATTGAAATTATGATATAGAAAAAAAGGCTTCATTTACAAGCAGCACAATGGAGGGACATAGGACAGGATCAGTGCTAATGAAGTTAACAAAATTGTTCAGAGCTTCTCCTGATATGAAAGACATTTCCTGGCCCGAGACAGCCAGGACGAGCCTCCCTGGCCGAACAGCCGGACAGAGCTCCTGCCCGAACAGCCAGACAGAGCTCCCTGGCCCGACAGCCAGGACAGAGCTCCCTGGCCCAGACAGCCAGACAGAGCTCCCTGGCCCGAGACAGCCAGACAGAGCTCCCTGGCCCAAGACAGCCAGGACAGAGCTCCCTGGCCCAGACAGCCAGGACAGAGCTCCCTGGCCCGAGACAGCCAGGACAGAGCTCCCTGGCCCAGACAGCCAGGACAGAGCTCCCTGGCCCAAGACAGCCAGGACAGAGCTCCCTGGCCCAAGACAGCCAGGACAGAGCTCCCTGCCCAACAGCCAGGACAGAGCTCCCTGGCCCAAGACAGTCCAGGACAGAGCTCCCTGGCCCAAGACAGCCAGGACAGAGCTCCCTGGCCCAGACAGCCAGGACAGAGCTCCCTGGCCCAAGACAGCCGAGACAGAGCTCCCTGGCCCAAGACAGCCAGGACAGAGCTCCCTGCCCAAGACAGCCAGGACGAGCTCCCTGGCCCAAGACAGCCAGGACAGAGCTCCCCTGGCCCAAGACAGCCAGGACAGAGCTCCCTAGCCCAAGACAGCCAGGACAGAGCTCCCTGGCCCAAGGGGACACTGGACCTTTTTTCCTGTGATAATTCTGTATATGAAGGTTTTCTGGACTATATGACAACCAGCAAAATAGAACCGTTTTCTGCATGTCTCCATATTTACAGCACTAAATTTATAATGGGTACAGACGAGAAATCCTGCTCTCCGCTCTCCATGTGGTTATAAATAATGTTATTTAATATCCGGAGAAAATCCGGACCATTATCTGCCAGGGATGGTTGTAGGATTTCTTGTTAATAGGATCCGAGTGCCTAGGGGAACCTAGATTTACATTCAATTATAGAAGCTTAATAAATGGTTGTATTAATATAAATGGGATTTTATCTGCTGAAACTTTTATAAAGGTTTTATATATAGTGACATCCTGGCAGGTTTTATCTACCATAATCGCCTGGGAGTCCAAAAGCCTGTCAACACCATCATCTTCCCAGGCTGGGAACAGGCGTTCTCTTGCCTGCATATGGTAATCTGCTAAGCACCAAATGGCAACATAATTAATGCAAAATAAGAACTAATTGATTGGCAATATACAGCACTAAAAATGTTTTTTGCCTTGGTCCCTAGTCACATGGTCTGATATAGTCCTCACTGATAGGCTATTTCTGCAATTCCTCACCTGGCTGAATTATAAGGCAGTCTAATGTGGGCATTGCAATGGAGAAAGTGTCATTCCTATGAATTGTAGTTGGCTATTTTATGAAAGAGGAACTTGCATGTCTAATTAAAGCACGTTACTGGAAATAAAGAAAAACATGTTCTTGCAAACGGTCATGTTGCTTCGACAAATGCACTCTCCATAGATTTCAACAGATCAGGAATATCTGTACATGTTCCAGGCAGGCAATATTGCAGCACATCACAATGCAAACCTGTAAAGAAAAAAAACTTTCTACGGTCTGTAGTTTAAAGGGTAACTAAGGCAGAAGCAGAGAGTTTTACCTTTAATACCCCGACATCTGTCTGTTTAGAGAGACAGTGACTTGCTAATCTGTTAAATTACCTGTAGAAAGTCTATACAAAACCGACAATGCAGACTTGTGATCATTTGTACGGAAATAGCCAATAACTAGAAACTTCGCCATAGACAGAAAGTGCAGGACAAGCTAACTGGGTTGGCTGTGATGCAGTGTGTGTCCACTCCCCATAAAAGCACAGTTAACCCACGTGTCTAACTAGTGTTTTCCAAACAGAATGACACGTGCAGTCTGTAATCTGTGGCATTGAGATGCAGCAACACAGCCAATGGGAACAGATTTATAAATAAAAACATGAAGTCATCCAGATAAGGGTTAAAAGAAAAAAACAACAACAAAAGGGAATTTCCCGACAAATCGCAAGGTCCGTGCACAATGCCTGTATCTGACACGGTCTCTGCTTTATACAGATACAGTTTTTCACTTACATATTTTAGAGAAAAAATTCATAGGGAGCAACGTTTCCCCTTTAATCTCTTAACCTTCTAAAGTCCAATATCAAAGGGACAGGCTGCAGAATAACCTCCAGCTACTGGCTCTAGGGATCGGAAGGGTCCATCCCGATAGCAGGAGGGGGGGGTCTGCACAAATTGATTACCTATTTGGGACAGTCCAAACTCTCTCCATTTGTCAGCATCAGCATCTTGCCAGCAGAAGGCAATTAATCACAAGGTTTCAGGCACCTGGGTGCATATGTCAAACTTGGCTTGCTGTTGTTTAAAGGTACAGTATACAGCACAATTTAATGTTCAGCACCACAAAGCTGTGAATTGCTAAGCAAACAAAGGTATCCAGCGGGGGGTGGTATTACTGCCGTGACACACACCTGACAATAAAATAAATGGTATATTTCTGGGTGGAGCATCCACTAGTCAGGCTGAAATATCGGACCTTGTGCACTGCTCACGTTTGGCTGAATAAACATTGAATAAACGTTGTATAAACATTGGCTTTATGTTTTATCAGGTTTCCGAGATTCCGACAGTCAAAGTTAGAAACATTTTCCAGTATAACTCCTAACGTCACTGCAGCTCCACTGCAGACAAAAAATTGGAATTGAATTGAGGCTCGATGCATATTTTAACCCACTGGGTTAAAGACAGAAAAGCAGCTGCAGTAATTTCAGCTGCTTCTTTTATTATAAGATGTTTCAAACTTTGACAGGCTGTATAACGAGATTCAGAGAAAAATAAAGTGAAACACCATCCGATCCAGCTATATATACATGGGCAAAGCCCCCTGGATAATAAACAGGTTTCAACCATCACCTGCGTTGACATCCACAGTTCCCGTATATTCAGCCCAGAGTCTTACTGAGGCCTAGCCAGGCAACACGGCTTATAGGTGTTCAGTAGGTTAACCCCGATGTAATCTAATGGCAGTAACCTTTCATTTAGGGCTAGGCCACACTAGCTCGTTTTTCGCCTGTTTGCGCACGCATTTTCACTCGAGATATCGCCCGCGATTTTCACTAACATGGAAACTGCGGGAATGCGAACATTCCTGTGATTTCCTATGCGCATGCGCGTCTGTTCGCGTTTAAGCATTTGCGCAATCGCATGCGTTTTCTCTTTAAAACAGCGAAACAACGCGCGAGAACACAAAGAAATAACGCACGGAATCACGTGCAATAACGCTTGGGATTTGGTGCGTTGTAGGGTGTCTTTTGCCTAAGATCCTGTTAGTCCCTCTGCATGTTGCTAGTAGATATTCCCACAGCTACAGCTGGTACAGTGTTAGGGCTAGGCCACACTAGGGCGTTTGCGCACGCGTTTCGCGCTCGCGATTTTCGCTAAAATGGAAATCGGGGGAACGCAAAAATTTCCCGCGGTTTCCGATGCACATGCGATTGCGCGTCCGTTCGCGTTATGGTAACGCATGCGTTCACCATTTTTGGTGCGTTAACGCATGCGTGTCCATAACGTGAAAAGGCGAAAACGCATGCGCAAAACGCGCAAGAATCGCGCACACAATAGCGTGCGATAACGCTCGCGATTTTGTGCGCGATTCCTGTGCGTTGCAGTGTGGCCTCACCCTTAAGGCTTTTGTCACCTTGGCCTTGTGCCATCTTCTGACCTCTGAAATTATTACCCATGACTCTGCACGCCCATTTCCTCTTAGACCTCATTCCTAATCGCTATCAATGAGAAAAGGGCCTGACCTGAACCCATCAATCACCCATAGAAACTTCTTGCTCTCTATCCAATAGATTCCAAAAAAAAATCAGTAATGTCAAACCTTGGCATTCCAGATGTGTAGAAACTACAACTCCCAGCATGCATTCTACAACCAAGGCATGCTAGGAGTTGCAGTTTGCAAAGATCTGCAGGGCCAAGTTTCAATATCACAGGCTTATATCTTGTAGTTCACACTCTTCCTTCAGTTATTTCCACTTTTCACTTGCTGTACAGTTATTACAACAGCACGGCGTGAACTTCCATTATTGCACCGAGCCCCACTGGTTACCACTCCACATACATCTGTTTGGCAAGCGATCGCTACTTCCGTTTGTGAATCTAACAGGATGTCTGTATTAGCCGTGCATTGCTCCTGTAAATAATAGGTTTTACCATCAGACCCAATAGACTGTAATAATAATAATAACACACGTTACTCCTTTATGTCCGTCTCGGCTATGGGCTGCCAGAAGCATCATTTTGTGCAGCTCAAAAAAATAAAATGAATAGATCCAGCATGTACTGTACACACACACCAATGAACATTGTTCTGCTCTTATGTAATAAGGTAGAATTAAGAATTTCCCAAAGGATCAGGCTATTGAATTATGATTATTCAGGCAGGGATAGCCAGTCCTGGCCATAGGAGCTTTCAATCAGCAGATTCCTGGGGAAACAGTGCATTAAAGGAGAGGTTCAGTGGGGCAAAAAACGATTTAAATTCTATATCTATATTACACAAACCTATCGCATGCGATTTTGTGTGCAATTTTGATGCATTTGCGCATGCGTTTTTTTCTTTACAGATATAAAAAAGCTTGTGATTGCACAAAAAAATGCAGAATGCAAATCGCAAATGCTTCCGAAAACACGCGTCTTTGGTGCGTTGCCGCAATTGTAATGTTTGGGAAAAATGCATGCGCAATCGCATCAAAATCGTGCTAGTGTGGCCTAGCCCTAATAGTGCAAGTACTAATATTTCAACCCGATTGACTGGTCACAGAGCGTATCCAAACACCTGGGACAAAATATCCTCCGTCGTGGTCAAAATCGCTGATATTTCGGCAAACCCTCGCGCGATTCAGTCGAAGATTCCACCGATATCGGTTGGTCTTGGTGAAAAACGCACAGCCCATATTTCGACCCAATTGAATGAAATATCAGTCGGTAGGTCAGGTTGAACTATCGGCCTGTGTGTACCTAGCTTTAGCGGTCATTACATATATTTACATACAGAAAAATCACTGGATGAGCAGATTATGGTCATTTTCTCCCTTTTTTATTGAAAGCATATATTTTTACATTTGTAACTTCCCCTTTAATTTACACATCACAATTCCACTGGTGTTGGCTACGAGCAAACCCAATAGGGGGAGACCAGCCCTGGAATACGTCATTTAAATTGCAGCATTTGTGCCAAACAGGCAGTATTTGTGAAGGGCCTGTCTGCCAATCCTATTAATTTACAGAGTCAACCCCCTGTTGTACCAATGCAAATTGAGCCAGTGCCACATGGTTGGTCTGATAAACATTAACACTGAAAGGGGAGAGCTTCAAGGCCAGAGCAATTTACTGAATAGCCAGAATCATCCAGAAGCAGGGAGAGAAGCTATCCTAGCCCGACCTCTTTCACTGTCAAGCTTCTATTTAGCCTAGGGATGTCTGTGCTGCTGCTTTACAATTGCAGATGGACTACAAATCCCAGCATCATTTGCAGTTCTTCTACCCTACACCATTGAATAATATGCACATGAACAAATAATCTGAATTGTATCCACTGCCCGATATGGAAAATGTATATTCTATAATTAATGATGAATATGGGTAACAAATCGGAGTCAACAGTTTTCTTGACTTTGACTTTAAGGCTAGGTACACATCTAACCGTTCATTGCTATTAACCAGGCCGCATTATCGGTCACGGCAAAAAATCGCCACAGCCAACATTTCAAAGCAGCAGATTGTGCGTTCCATAGGAGATCGAACACAATGAGCCGACATTTACCGTCATGTCTGATCGTCCTTTCGTCTGATTGGTCCAAAGAATGGCCATCACTAGTTTGGGGACAGGCGAAAAGGTACCACCAGCTGACCGAAATAACGGCCTGTGTGTACCTAGCCTAATATGACCGCAAATTATTATTCCTGCTGGAACCGCCTTTTCCCGATTGCAAAATGAATGGGATTTACGATCGCATGTCGCATGTCGCAAAGAACAACAGGAAAGGTGGTTCCTGCAAGGACGCTCTAATGTCTTGGGATCGCTCGTTCGGGTAAGTAAAATCTAGTGTATGGCCACTTTAATTTCCTCTGCAGAAACATGTCTTTAACCATATACCAGGCACAGAGCTCACTCCATACATGTTCTAAGTGTCATTTACTACATACCAGGCACAGAGCTTGCTCCATACATGTTCTAAATGCCATTTACTACATACCAGGCACAGAGCTTGCTCCATACATGTTCTAAGTGTCATTTACTACATACCAGGCACAGAGCTTGCTCCATACATGTTCTAAATGTCATTTACTACACATCAGGCCCAGAGCTTGCTCCATACATGTTCTAAATGTCATTTACTACACACCAGGCACAGAGCTTGCTCCATACATGTTCTAAATGTCATTTACTACACATCAGGCCCAGAGCTCGCTCCATGCATGTTCTAAATGTCATTTACTACATACCAGGCACAGAGCTCACTCCATACTTGTTCTAAACGTCATTTACTACATACCAGCTGAGCTTGCTCAGTGGTTTAACGCCGTACAAATTTAAAAAGACATTTAATACAGATCGGACACAGAGATTGCTCCATGGATGTTCCAACCGCCATTTACTACATACCGGATACAGTGCTTCCTCCATTCATTTTCCAACCACCATTTAATACATACCGGATACAGGGTCTGCTCCATGCATGTTCCAACAACCATTTACTACATACCGGATACAGGGTCTGCTCCATGCATGTTCCAACAACCATTTACTACATACCGGATACAGGGCTTGCTCCATGCATGTTCTAACTGCCATTTACTACATACCGGACACAGGGTTTGCTTTATGCATGTTCCAACTGCCATGTAATACATACCGAACACAGGGCTTGCTCCATGCATGTTCCAAACGCCATTTACTACATATTGGACACAGGGCTTGCTCTATGCATGTTCCAATTGGCATTCACTACATTCTGGACACAGGGCTTGCTCCATGCACGTTCAAATAGCCATTTACAATTTACAGCCTAGTAGACACAAAGCTTGCTCCATACATGTTGTAAACAGCATTTACTATTTCCCCAGAGGTAAATTTCATTCTGTTCTTAACCCCCCCACCCCATGTAATGGTGTAACTTTAATGAGAGCTATAAGATAACGTTCAAAAGGGAAATTAAATGGTTTGCAGTGACTGCGTCCGTGACATTACTGAAATGTGCGGCTAGTTCCACACATGTTCTAAACGCAACTTACTACATACTGTTTATAGATCTAGTTCCACACATGTTCTAAAAGCAACTTACTACATACTGTTTATAGATCTATCTCCACACATGTTCTATATGCAACTTACTACATACTGTTTATAGATCTAGTTCCACACATGTTCTAAATACAACTTACTACATACTGTTTATAGATCTAGTTCCACACATGTTCTAAATACAACTTACTACATACTGTTTATAGATCTATCTCCACACATGTTCTAAATACAACTTACTACATACTGTTTATAGATCTATCTCCACACATGTTCTAAACGCAACTTACTACATACTGTTTATAGATCTATCTCCACACATGTTCTATATGCAACTTACTACATACTGTTTATAGATCTAGCTCCACACATGTTCTATATGCAACTTACTGCATACGGTTTATAGATCTAGCTCCACACATGTTCTAAACGCAACTTACTACATACTGTTTATAGATCTATCTCCACACATGTTCTATATGCAACTTACTACATACTGTTTATAGATCTAGTTCCACACATGTTCTAAATACAACTTACTACATACTGTTTATAGATCTATCTCCACACATGTTCTATATGCAAATTACTACATACTGTTTATAGATCTAGCTCCACACATGTTCTAAATACAACTTACTGCATACGGTTTATAGATCTAGCTCCACACATGTTCTAAACGCAACTTACTACATACTGTTAATATATCTTTCTCCATACATGTACACCAATTATTACATACCAGACAGAACTTTATACATACTTTTCTAAAGACCATTTACTTCATAAAGGCCACAGAACTTGCTACTACATCAATGTTCAAAATTCTATTTACTACGCAAGGAGCACCGAGCTTGCACCATACATGTCCTTAATGCCATAACATACACATCTCTGTGCTTGTTCATACATGTTTTAAACACCACTTGTTTCATATCCGACGAAGAGCTTGAGTTTTCTCCATACATGTTTCAAATGGCCTTTTAATACATATTGGGGGCACAGCATGCTTTATACATTACCACTTACTACATACCCGAAACAGAGCTTGCCCCATACATGTTCTAAATGCCATTTACTACATACTAGGTGCTCAGCTTGCTCCATATACTTTATAAATATCATACACACCGCTTGCTCCTTATATGTTATAGATCTATATGTATAAATCATACACACCGCTTGCTCCTTATATGTTATAGACCTATATGTATAAATCATACACACGGCTTGCTCCTTATATGTTATAGACCTATATATATATATATATATATATATAAATCAATACACACGGCTTGCTCCTTATATGTTATAGACCTATATATATATAAATATATATATATATAAATCAATACACACGGCTTGCTCCATAGGTTTAAAGTATAAATCAAACACACAACTTGCTCCATATACCGTAGGTTATAAACTATATAAATTACACACGTCTTTTCAGTTGCATTTTTTTCCCTACATACAGGGCACACAGTTTGTTTTATACATTGCCCTGTAGATGGACACCAGCCATATGTTATACCAGGGCACCCTACTGTCATGTCTTTGTACAAGTATGGACACGTTTCTTGCTACTGAGCCAAGGTTTATGGTCTCCCCTATGCTCTACGGGGAAGCAGCATTGACCTAATGTCTTGGGATACCCACAACTCCCATCATCCTCAGCAACCCAAATAGTTATATGTGTATGAGCAGAGAGAGTTGCCCACCCTTGTTCTTCTCCCTCCAAACCCTAAAGCCCCTCCCCCACCCTTGCATTGCCCAGAGGGGCTACAGCATGCCAATCACTAGACCCCCCATATCCCCCTCTACCCCCATACACCTTACCTACCTACAGAGGGTGAGTGACTTACCCAGGGGGGTCCAGATGCTGCAGATCTGTATGGTGCAGCCCCCTGAGTCAGGGCTGGTGGTATATGGTGGTGGTGCCAGGGATCCACATATACTGAGATATCCAGGCAATCCAGACATGGGATGTGCAGAGGTAGCTCTCTGCCTGGAGCTGCTCTGTGCCCAGCTCAACACAATCCCCTGAAACACTTGGGGAAGGACAGAGATGATCCACTTTGGCTCGTTTTGTGGCACGTAGCTGGGGAGAAGGTTCCCTCCTACCCCAGGGGAGGGGCCGAGGGAAGGGAGGAGGAGGAACCGAGCACATGAAGGGGATAGGGGAGGAATCCTGAGAGCTGCACATGTTTGGAACGTTGGGAATGGATACATTGTGTTCAATAGAACTGATCTGTGTTCCCTATTATTAGATCATCTGATGATTGGTGGGACTATTAATTAATATTAATTATTGTAATTAGGGTAACACCAATTATTACCCAACACACTGCATTGTACATCATTGGGAACACACTTTATCAATCATTAACACATTACACACAGATTGCATTCTCTATGTGATCTGATAAAGTTTGCCACTTGCCAGCTGTACCCGGGTTGCCAGATCAATGAAAAGTCTTGGGACAAATATTAAAAAACACACATGGCATGGCGGAGATGCACGACATCGATATTCTGATCGATTCGGCGCATTCAATTGGATGAAAATCAATCACGGTTTCCCAGTTTTACCATTGACCAATCACAGACATCTATACTAATAAAAGGCAAAGCCCTCACTCACTCACTCACTCATTAACTCACTCACTCACTCATCACTAATTCTCCAACTTGCCGTGGAGGCAGGCGGCTTAAATTTGGCAGGCTCATTCATTGCACCTTACTTACAAAAGTTAAGCAGGTTTCGTTTCGAAAAGGCAAAGCCCTCACTCACTCACTCACTCACTCTTCACTAACTCATCACTAATTCTCCAACTTGCCGTGGAGGCAGACGGCTGAGTGAGTTAGTGATGAGGGAGTGAGTGAAGTTGTGAGTGAGGCTTTGCCTTTTCGAAACGAAACCTGCTAACTTTGTAGTACGGTGCAGATGAATGAGCCTGCAAAATTTAAGCCGTCTGCCTCCACGGCAAGTTGGAGAATGAGTGATGAGTGAGTGATGAGTGAGTGAGGCGGCGGCAAGTTGGAGAATTAGTGATGAGTGAGTGAGTGAGTGAGGGCTTTGCCTTTTCGAACGAAACATGCTACTTTGTGAAGTAAGGTGGCAATGAATGAGCCTGCCAAATTTAAGCCGTCGCCTCCACGGCAAGTTGGAGAATTGTATGAGGGTGAGTGAGTGATGAGTGAGGGCTTTGCCTTTTCGAAACGAAACCTGCTTAACTTTTGTACGTAAGGTGCAATGATGAGCTGCCAAATTTAAGCCGTCTGCCTCCACGGCAAGTGGAGAATTAGTGATGAGTGAGGCCAGTTGGAGAATTAGTAGTGGTGAGGAGTGAGTGATGGAGTGAGTGAGGGCTTTGCTTTTCGAAATGAAACCTACTTATTTGTAAGTAAGTGCAATGAATGAGCCCTGCCAATTTAAAGCCGTCTGCCTCCACGGAAAGTTGGAGAATTAGTGATGAGTTAGTGATGTGAGTGAGTGAGTGGTGAGTGGAGGCTTTGCTTTCGAAAAGAAAACCGCCTTACTTTGTAAGTAAGGTGCAATGAATGAGCCTGCCAAATTTAAGCAGTCTGCTCCACGGCAAGTTGGAGAATTAGTGATGGTTGAGTGAGTGGAGTGAGGTGTTTGCCTTTTCGAAACGAAAACCTGCTTAACTTTGTAAGTAAGGTGCAATGAATGAGCCTGCCAAATTTAAGCCGTTGCCTCCATGGCAAGTTGGAGAATTAGTGATGAGTTAGTGATGATGAGTGAGTGAGTGAGGTGAGTGAGGGCTTTGCCTTTTCAAAAGAAACCTACTAACTTTGTAAGTAAGGGGCATGAATGAGCCTGCCAAATTTAAGCCGTCTGCCTCCACGGCAAAGTTGAAGAATTAGTGATGAGTTAGTGATGAGTGAGGGTGGTGAGTGAGGGCTTTGCTTTTCGAAACGAAACCTGCTTAACTTTTGTAAGTAAGGTGCAATGAATGAGCCTGCCAAATTTAAGCCGTCTGCCTCCATGGCAAGTTGGAGAATTAGTGATGAGTTAGTGATGGTGAGTGAGTGATGAGGGCTTTGCTTTTCAAAACGAAACCGCTTAACTTTTGTAAGTAAGGTGCAATAAGAGCCTGCCAAAATTTAGCCGTCTGCCTCCACGGCAGTTGGAGAATTAGTGATGAGTAGTGATGAGTGGAGTGAGTGAGTGAGTGAGGGCTTTGCCTTTCGTAGAAAAACCTTACTACTTTGTAAGTAAGGTGCAATGAATGAGCCTGCCAAATTTAAGCGTTAAATATATATATAGATCCCAGGGTGACCTATTACATATCTACAAAACAGTTGGCAGAAGAAAACCCAGACCACAGAGCATTGCCAAATAGAACAAATGCCACAAGAAGTTGCATTCGTCTTCTAAACACAAGATTAATTTAGACAGGTACACAAAAATATCGCCCAGCCCTAGGCCATTTGGTCTTTAGGTTGGGTTGCTTATGCAGACAGATGTCAACCCTCTGGGGAAACTTTGGTCTCAGAAGAAGCAAAAAAGGTCACAAGTTAAAACATGAAGGTTAATGGTAATTGAGAATCCTTTTAACTTCTGTTTAGGGAAGACTCTATAATAGAACTCCTGCTTGGCTATATGAGGATATATGGAAGGTCCTTAGTGCTGCCTTTCGATGAGCCTCCCACTACAGTCATTGATATTTAGAAGGTAAATGGATTAGTATTTTGAACCTTAGAAACACTGGTTTAACAAAGTTGGAAAACAGAGCTCTGGGAAATAAGCCGGAATGTATTAACGGTTAGCCCCGCTGAGATGGCATTAAGGATATTAAAGTGGAAACGTACAAATCCTGTTTGTACAGAAATGTCGTTTTAGACGCAAAATTATACACTCAAAATATGGGCACTAGATATTTGATTCGATTGGCTAATTCTGAAACAGTTTCAATGTGGGACATCATTCAGTAAATGGAAACAGGGGAATTGTAGCATTCCCCCCAAACGTAAGAATATACTAGTTTGGGTGGGTGGTTGCAGACAGAAGATTCGTTGATGGCCATAAACTGGGACCAGCCAATGTCTACAAAATGCCACCTAAAGATGAAATAATTATATAAAGATGCTCTTAAAGTATGGTCGGAGACTGACCAATGTTCATTTAGGAAAACTCACTACATAGGGCACGTATACAAACAGGTCACTTCATAGGGCACTGTATACAAACACGCCACTTCATAGGGCATGTATACAAAACACGTCACTCCATAGGGCACTGTATACAAACACGCCACTTCAAGGGCACTGTATCAAACAGTCACTTCATAGGGCACTGTATACAAACAGTCACTCATAGGGCACTGTATACAAATACATCACTCCATAGGGCACTGTATACAAACAGGTCACTCCAAGGGCACTGTATACAAACAGGGTCACTTCATAGGGCACTGTACACAAACAGGTCACTTCATAGGGCCACGGTATACAAACACGTCATTCATAGGGCACTGTATACAAACACATCACTTCATAGGGCACGTATAACAACACGTCACTTCATAGGGCACTGTATACAAATACATCACTCATTAGGGCACTGTATAAAACAGGTCACTCCATAGGGCACTGTATACAAAACAGGTCACTCATAGGGCACTGTACACAAACAGGTCACTTCATAGGGCACTGTACACAAACAGGTCACTTCATAGGGCACGTATACAACATACGGCACGGTATACAAACACATCATTCATACGGCACGTATACAAACACGTCACTTCATACGGCACGTATACAAACACGTCACTTCATACGGCACGTTTAAAAAACGTCACTTCATAGTGGCACTGTATACAAAAGTCACTCCATAGGCACTGTATACAAACAGGTCACTCCATAGGGCACTGTATACAAACAGGTCCTTCATAGGGCACTGTATACAAACAGGTCATTCTAGGGCACTGTTGCAACACAGGTCACTTCATAGGGCACTGTACACAAACACGGCACTCATACGGCATGGTATACAAACACGTCACTTCATAGGGCACTGGTATACAAACACGTCAACTTCATAGGGCACTGTATACAAAAGTCACTCACTGGGCATGTATAGAAACACGTCACTTCACTGGGTACTGTATACAAACACGTCACTTCATAGGGCACTGTATACAAACACGTCACTTCATAGGGCACTGTATACAAACACGCCACTTCATAGGGCACTGTATACAAACACGCCACTCATAGGGCACTGTATACCAAACGTCACTCATAGGCACTGTATCAACACGTCACTTCATAGGGCAATGTATACAAACACGTCACTTTATAGGGCACTTACACAAACACGTCACTTTATAGGGCAACTGTATAAAAACACGTCACTTTAGGGCACTGTATACAAACATCGTCTTCAAGGGCAATGTAACAAACATGTCACTTCATAGGGCACTGTATACAAAAAAGTCTTAAAATCATTATACCGGTATTATTATACCGATTTCCTCGCAGCTGGATATATCTACGGTTATCAGTAAACTATAAAACCTCTTGCGTGGTTTATTTCTATCCTGCCCCTTTGTGGACTTATTTTGGTTACCTGGCTCATTGGGGGGGGGGGGGGGCGCCAATTAACCTTGGTGAAATGATGAGCTACTTTACTGATCTGATTGTATGAGATTAGATTTATCCATCTGTTCCCATCTGTTGACCTTGGAGGGTTTAAATCAAATTATTCAGAACTGCTCAAAATATTAGACAATCTGCTTTTCTGACAACAATTCAAAGGGATGGGAATTTCGGCATCTTTACAACAGCAGTCTACTGCTGTTGTTAAACTCTCGCATTATAATACTGTACATATATATATATATATATATATATATTCTTTCACCCAGCAAGTAAAATGCTCATTTTATCTTCCAGAGACATGGACAGTGAATATCCCCTACTCCCCTGTACATTTCACATACTGATTATTACACATTAGGCTCCTTTACTACGCAGCAGGAATTCCACGTATTTGTCAATGTTAGTAAAGCATCTACAGGGGATCAACACAGAATTTCTATTTTTGCCCACTGCTGTGTACTGTGTAATTCCACCAGTTTAACTGGATTGTATATTCAGGGGCTGCAATAAATGCGCATCTTGATATCACGATTGCGTCTCTAGGTAAATCACGTTTTGTTACGTTTGGCGTGACTAACGCTAGTTATGTGGCCAACATTGAAATATGATTTGAATAGAAAAAAGGCTTCATTACAAGCAGCACAATGGAGGGACATAGGACAGGATCAGTGTAATGAAGTTAACAAAATTGTTCAGAAGCTTATTGAACTATGAAAGGACATTCCTGGCCGAACAGCCAGAGAACTCGCGCCACGACCTGCGACAGCCAGACAGAGCTCCCTGGCCCGAGACAGCCAGGACAGAGCTCCCTGGCCCGAGACAGCCAGGGACAGAGCTCCCTGGCCCGAGACCAGCCAGGACAAGAAGCTCCTGGCCCAAGACAGCCAGGACAGAGCTCCCTGGCCCAAGACAGCCAGGACAGAGCTCCCTGGCCTAGACAGCCAGGACAGAGTCCCTGGCCTAGACAGCCAGGACAGAGCTCCTGGCCCAAGACAGCCAGGACAGAGCTCCCTGGCCCAGACAGCCAGGACAGAGCTCCCTGGCCCCAAGGGACAGCCAGGACAGAGCTCCCTGGCCCTAGACAGCCAGGACAGAGCTCCCTGGCCCAAGACAGCCAGGACAGAGCTCCCTGGCCCAAGACAGCCAGGACAGAGCTCCCGGGCCCAAGACAGCAGGACAGAGCTCCCGGCCAAGACAAGCCAGGACAGAGCTCCCTGGCCCAAGACAGCCAGGACAGAGCTCCCTGGCCCAAGACAGCCAGGACAGAGCTCCCCTGGCCCAAGACAGCCAGGACAGAGCTCACTAGCCAAGACAGCCAGGACAGAGCTCCTGGCCCAAGGGACACTGGACCCTTTTTCTGTGATAATTCTTATATGAAGGTTCTGGACTATATGACAACCAGCAAAATAGAACCGTTTTCTGCATGTCTCCATATTACAGCACTAAATTTATAATGGGTACAGACGGAGAAATCCGCTCTCCGTCTCCATGTGGTATAAATAATGTTATTAATATCCGGAGAAAATCGCGACCATTATCTGCCAGGGATGGTTGTAGGATTTCTTGTTAATAGGATCCGGTGCTAGGGGAACCTAGATTTACATTCAATTATAGAAGCTAATAATGGTTTGTATTAAATAAATGGGATTTTATCTGCTGAAACTTTTAAAGGTTTTATATATAGTGACTCCTGGCAGGTTTTATCTACCATAATCGCTGGGAGTCCAAAAGCCTGTCAACACCATCATCTTCCCAGGCTGGAACAGGCGTTCTCTGCCTGCAATGGTAATTGCTAAGCACCAAATGGAACATAATTAATGCAAAATAAGAACTAATTGATGGCAAATACAGCACTAAAAAATGTTTTTTTGCCTTGGTCCCTAGTCACATGGTCTGATATAGTCCTCACTGATAGGCTATTCTGCAATTCCTCACCTGGCTGAATTATAAGGCCGTCAATGTGGGCATTGCAATGGAGAAAGTGTCATTCCTATGAATTGTAGTTGGCTATTTTATGAAAGAGAACTTGGCATGTCTAATTAAAGCACGTTACTGGAAATTAAGAAAAACATGTTCTTGCAAACGGTCATGTTGCTTCGACAAATGCACTCCCATAGATTTCAACAGATCAGGAATATCTGTACATGTTCCAGGCAGGCAATATTGCAGCACATCACAATGCAAACCTGTAAAGAAAAAAACTTTCTACGGTCTGTAGTTTAAAGGGTAACTAAGGCAGAAGCAGAGAGTTTTACCTTAATACCCCGACATCTGTCTGTTTAGAGAGACAGTGACTTGCTAATCTGTTAAATTACCTGTAGAAAAGTCTATACAAAACGCCAATGCAGACTTGTGATCATTTGTACGGAAATAGCCAATAACTAGAAACTTCGCCAAGACAGAAAGTGCAGGAAGCTAACGGGTTGGCTGTGATTTCAGTGTGTGTCCACTCCCATAAAGCACAGTTAACCCACGTGTCTAACTAGTGTTTTCCAAACAGAATGACACGTGCAGTCTGTAATCGTGGCATTGAGATGCAGCAACACAGCCAATGGGAACAAGATTTATAAATAAAAAAATGAAGTCATCCAAAGGGTTAAAAAGAAAAAAACAACAACAAAGGGAATTTCCCGACAAATCGCAAGGTCCGTGCACAATGCCTGTATCTGACACGGTCTCTGCTTTATACAGATACAGTTTTTCACTTACATATTTTAGAGAAAAAATTCCATAGAGCAACGTTTCCCCTTTAATCTCTTAACCTTCTAAAGTCCAATTCAAAGGGACAGGCTGCAGAATAACCTCCAGCTACTGGCTCTAGGGATCGGAAGGGTCCATCCCGATAGAGGAGGGGGGGGTCTGCACAAATTGATACCTATTTGGGACAGTCCAAACTCTCTCCATTTGTCAGCATCAGCATCTTGCCAGAGAGAGGCAATTAATCACAAGGTTTCAGGCACCTGGGGCATATGTCAAACTTGGCTTGCTGTTTTAAAGGTACAGTATACGACAAAATTAATGTCAGCACCACAAAGCTGTGAATTGCTAAGCAAACAAAGGTATCCAGCGGGGGGTGGTATTACTGCCGGACACAACCTGACAATAAAATAATGGTATATTTCTGGGTGGAGCATCCACTAGTCAGGCTGAAATATCGGACCTTGTGCACTGTCACGTTTGGCTGAAAACATTGAATAAACGTTTGTATAAACATTGGCTTATGTTTTATCAGGTTTCGAGATTCCGACAGTCAAAGTAGAAACATTTTCCAGTATAACTCCTAACGTCACTGCAGCTCACTGCAGACAAAAAATTGGAATTGAATTGAGGCTGCGTGCATATTTAACCCACTGGGTTAAAGACAGAAAAGCAGCTGCAGTAATTTCAGCTGCTTCTTTTATTATAAGATGTTTCAAACTTTGACAGGCTGTATAACGAGATTCAGAGAAAAATAAAGTTGAAACACCATCCGATCCAGCTATATATACATGGGCAAAGCCCCCTGGATAATAAACAGGTTTCAACCATCACCTGCGTTGACATCCACAGTTCCCGTATATTCAGCCCAGAGTCTTACTGAGGCCTAGCCAGGCAACACGGCTTATAGGTGTTCAGTAGGTTAACCCCGAGTGTAATCTAATGGCAGTAAACCTTTCATTTAGGGCTAGGCCACACTAGCTGTTTTTGCCGTTTTGCGCACGCATTTTCACTCGAGATATCGCCCCCGATTTTCACTAACATGGAAACTGCGGGAATGCGAACATTCCTGTGATTTCCTATGCGCATGCGCGTCTGTTCGCGTTTAAGCATTTGCGCAATCGCATTGCGTTTTCTCTTTAAAACAGCGAAACAACGCGCGAGGAACAAAGAAATAACGCACGGAATCACGTGCAATAACGCTTGGGATTTGGTGCGTTGTAGGGTGTCTTTTGCCTAAGATCCTGTTAGTCCCTCTGCAGGTTGCTAGTAGATATTCCCCAGCTACAGCTGGTACAGTGTTAGGGCTAGGCCACACAGGGCGTTTGCGCACGGTTTCCGCGCTCGCGATTTTCGCTAAATGGAAATCGGGGAGGGAACGCAAAAATTTCCCGGGTTTCCGATGCACATGCGATTGCGCGTCCGTTCGCGTTATGGTAACGCATGCGGTTCACCATTTTTGGTGCGTTAACGCATGCGTGTCCATAACGTGAAAAGGCGAAAACGCATGCGCAAAACGCGCAAGAATCGCGCACACAATAGCGTGCGATAACGCTCGCGATTTTGTGCGCGATTCCTGTGGTTGCAGTGTGGCCTCACCCTTAAGGCTTTTGTCACCTTGGCCTTGTGCCATCTTCTGACCTCTGAAATTATTACCCATGACTCTGCAAGCCCATTTCCTTTAGACCTCATTCCTAATCGCTATCAATGAGAAAAGGGCCTGAACCTGAACCCATCAATCACCCATAGAAACTTCTTGTCTCTATCCAATAGATTCCAAAAAAATCAGTAGTAATGTCAAACCTTGCATTCCATAGTGTAGAAACTACAACTCCCGAATGCATTCTACAAACAAGGCATGCTAGGGAGTGCAGTTTGCAAAGATCTGCAGGGCCAAGTTTCAATACACAGGCTTATATTTGTAGTTCACACTCTTCCTTCAGTTATTTCACTTTTCACTTGCTGTACAGTTATTACAACACGACGGCGTGAACTTCCATTATTGCACCGAGCCCCCATGGTTCACCATCCACAACATCTGGTTGGCAAGCGATCGCTACTTCCGTTTGTGAATCTAACAGGATTTGTCTGTATAGCCGTGCAATGCTCCTGTAAATAATAGGTTTACCAGAACCCATAGACTGTAATAATAATAATAACACAGTTACTCCTTTATGTCCGTCTCGGCTATGGGCTGCCACAGAGCATCATTGTGCAGCTCAAAAAAATAAAATGAATAGATCCAGCATGTACTGTACACACACACCAATGAACATGTTTCTGCTCTTAGTAATAAGGTAGATTAAGAATTCCCAAAGGATCAGGCTATGAATTATGATTATTCAGGCAGGGATAGCCAGTCTGGCATAGGAGCTTTCAATCAGCAGATTCCTGGGAAACAGTGCATAAAGGAGAGGTTCAGTGGGGCAAAAAAAACGATTTAAATTCTATATCTATATTACACAAACCTATCGCATGCGAAGTTTGTGTGCAATTTTGATGCATTTGCGCATGCGTTTGTTTTCTTTACAGATATAAAAAAGCTTGTGATTGCACAAAAAAATGCAGAATGCAAATCGCAAATGCTTCCGAAAACAGCGTCTTTGTGGTGCGTTGCCGCAATTGTAATGTTTGGAAAAATGCATGCGCAATCGCATCAAAATCGTGCTAGTGTGGCTAGCCTAATAGTGCAAGTACTAATATTTCACACCGATTGACTGGTCACAGAGCGTATCCAAACACCTGGGACAAAATATCCTCCGTCGTGGTCAAAATCGCTGATATTTCGGCAAACCCTCGCGCGATTCAGTCGAAGATTCCACGGATCGGTTGGTCTTGGTGAAAAACGCACAGCCCATATTTCGACCCAATTGAATGAAATATCAGTCGGTAGGTCAGGTTGACCTATCGGCCTGTGTGTTTACCTAGCTTTAGCGGTCATTACATATATTTACATACAGAAAAATCACTGGATGAGCAGATTATGGTCATTTTCTCCCTTTTTTATTGAAGCATATATTTTTACATTTGTAACTTCCCCTTTAATTTACACATCACAATTCCACTGGTGTTGGCTACGAGCAAAACCCAAAATGGGGAGACCAGACTGGATACGTCATTTAAATTGCAGCATTTGTGCCAAACAGGCAGTATTGTGTGAAGGGCCTGTCTGCCAATCCTATTAATTACAGAGTCAACCCCCTGTTGTACCAATGCAAATTGAGCCAGTGCCACATGGTTGGTCTGATAACATAACACTGAAAGGGGAGAGCTTCAAGGCCAGAGCAATTTACTGAATAGCCAGAACATCCAGAAGCAGGGAGAGAAGCTATCCTAGCCCGACCTCTTTCACTGTCAAGCTTCTATTAGCCTAGGGATGTCTGTGCTGCTGCTTTACAATTGAGATGGACTACAAATCCCAGCATCATTTGCAGTTCTTCTACCCTACACCATTGAATAAATGCACTGAACAATAATCTGAATTGTATCCACTGCCGATATGGAAAATGTATATTCTATAATTAATGATGAATATGGGTAACAAATCGGAGTCAACAGTTTTCTTGACTTTGACTTTAAGGCTAGGTACACATCTAACCGTTCATTGCATTAACCAGGCCGCATTATCGGTCACGGCAAAAAATCGCCACAGCCAACATTTCAAAGCAGCAGATTGTGCGTTCCATAGGAGATCGAACCACAATGAGCCGACATTTACCGTCATGTCTGATCGTCCTTTCGTCTGATTGGTCCAAAGAATGGCCATCACTAGTTTGGGGACAGGCGAAAAGGTACCACCAGCTGACCGAAAAAACGGCCTGTGTGTACCTAGCCTAATATGACCGCAATTATTTTCCTGCTGGAACCGCCTTTTCCCGAGTTGCAAAATGAATGGGATTTACGATGCATGTCGCATGTCGCAAAGAACAACAGGAAAGGTGGTTCCTGCAAGGACGTCTAATGTCTTGGGATCGCTCGTGGGTAAGTAAAATCTAGTGTATGGCCACTTTAATTTCTCTGCAGAAACATGTCTTTAACCATATACCAGGCACAGAGCTCACTCCATACATGTTCTAAGTGTCATTTACTAAACCAGGCACAGAGCTTGCTCCATACATGTTTCTAAATGCCATTTACACATACCAGGCACAGAGCTTGCTCCATACATGTTCTAAGTGTCATTTACTACATACCAGCACAGAGCTTGCTCCATACATGTTCTAAATGTACTTTACTACACATCAGGCCAGAGCTTGCTCCATACATGTTCTAAATGTCATTACTACACACCAGGCACAGAGCTTGCTCCATACATGTTCTAATGTCATTTACTACACATCAGGCCCAGAGCTCGCTCCATGCATGTTCTAAATGTCATTACTACATACCAGGACAGAGCTCACTCCATACTTGTTCTAAACGTCATTTACTACATACCAGCTGAGCTTGCTCAGTGGTTTAACGCCGTACAAATTAAAAAGACATTTAATACAGATGGACACAGAGATTGCTCCATGGATGTCCAAACGCCATTTACTACATACCGGATACAGTGCTTCCTCATTCATTTTCCAACCACCATTTAATACATACCGATACAGGGTCTGCTCCATGCATGTTCCAACAACCATTTACTACATACCGGATACAGGGTCTGCTCCATGCATGTTCCAACAACCATTTACTACAACCGGATACCGGGTCTGTCAAGCATGTTCCAACAACCATTTACTACATACCGGATACAGGTTGCTCCATGCATGTTCTAACTGCCATTTACTAATACCGGAAACAGGGTTTGCTTTATGCAGTTCCAACTGCCATGTAATACATTACCGAACACAGGGCTTGCTCATGCATGTTCCAAAGCCATTTACTACAATTGGACACAGGCTTGCTCATGATGTTCCAATTGGCATTCACTACATTCTGGACACAGGCTTGCTCCATGCACGTTCAAATAGCCATTTACAATTTACCGCTAGTAGAACAAAGCTTGCTCCATACATGTGTAAACAGCATTTACTATTTCCCCAGAGGTAAATTTCATTCTGTCTTAACCCCCCCACCCCATGTAATGGGTAACTTTAATGAGAGCTATAAGATAACGTTCAAAAGGGAAATTAAATGGTTTGCAGTGACTGCGTCCGTGACATTACTGAAATGTGGGCTAGTCCACACATGTTCTAAACGCAACTTACTACATACTGTTTATAGATCTGTTCCACACATGTTCTAAAAGCAACTTACTACATACTGTTATAGATCTATCTCCACACATGTTTATATGCAACTTACTACATACTGTTATAGATCTAGTTCCACACATGTTCTAAATACAACTTACTACATACTGTTATAGATCTAGTTCCACACATGTAATACAACTTA
Organism: Hymenochirus boettgeri; assembly: GCA_019447015.1. NCBI lineage: Eukaryota > Metazoa > Chordata > Amphibia > Anura > Pipidae > Hymenochirus > Hymenochirus boettgeri. Next base: position 28,778,361 of record CM033469.1, read on the forward strand.
CTACATTGTTTATAGATCTATCTCCACACATGTTCTAAATACACTACTACATACTGTTATAGATCTATCTCCACACATGTTCTAAATACAACTTACTACAACTGTTTATAGATCTATCTCCACACAGTTCTAAACGCAACTTACTACATACTGTTTATAGATCTATCTCCACACATTTCTATATGCAACTTACTACATACTGTTTATAGATCTAGCCACAACATGTTCTATATGCAACTTCTGATACGGTTTATAGATCTAGCTCCACATGTTCTAAACGCAACTTACTACATACTGTTTATAGATCTATCTCCACAAATGTTCTATATGCAACTTACTACATACTGTTTATAGATCTAGTTCCACACATGTTCTAAATACAACTTACTACATACTGTTATAGATCTATCTCCACACATGTTCTATATGCAAATTAACATAATGTTTATAGATCTAGTCCCAACATGTTCTAAATACAACTTACGCATACGGTTTATAGATCTAGCTCCACACAATGTTCTAAACGCAAACTTACTACATACTGTTAATAATCTTTCTCCATACATGTACACCAATATTACATACCAGACAGAACTTTTATACATACTTTCTAAAGACCATTTACTTCATAAAGGCCACAGAACTTGCTACTACATCAATGTTCAAAATTCTATTTACTACGCAAGGAGCACCGAGCTTGCACCATACATGTCCTTAATGCCATAACATACACATTCTGGGCTTGTCATACATGTTTTAAACAACCACTTGTTTCATATCCGACGAAGAGCTTGAGTTTTCTCCATACATGTTTCAAATGGCCTTTATACATATTGGGGGCACAGCATGCTTTATACATTACCACTTACTACATACCCGAAACAGAGCTTGCCCCATACATGTTCTAATGCCATTTACTACATACAGGTGCTCAGCTTGCTCCATATACTTATATAATATCATACACACCGCTTGCTCCTTATATGTTATAGACTATATGTATAAATCATACACACCGCTTGCTCCTTATATGTTATAGACCTATATGTTAAATCATACACACGGCTTGTCCTTATATGTTATAGACCTATATATATATATATATATATATAAATCAAATACACACGGCTTGCTCCTTATATGTTATAGACCTATATATATATAATATATATATATAAAATCAATACACCACGGCTTGTCCATAGGTTTAAAGTATAAATCAAACACACAACTTGCTCCATATACCCTAGGTGTATAAACTATATAAATTACACACGTTTTTCAGTTGCATTTTTTCCCTACATACAGGGCACACAGTTTGTTTTATACATTGCCCTGTAGATGGACACCAGCCATATGTTATACCAGGGCACCCTACTGTCATGTCTTTGTACAAGTATGGACACGTTTCTTGCTACTGAGCCAAGGTTTATGGTCTCCCTATGCTTACGGGGAAGCAGCATTGACCTAATGTCTTGGATACCCACAACTCCCATCATCCTCAGCAACCCAAAGTATTATATGTGTTGAGCAGAGAGAGTTGCCCACCCTTGTTTCTTCTCCCTCCAAACCCTAAAGCCCCTCCCCCACCCTTGCATTGCAGAGGGGCTACAGCATGCCAATCACTAGACCCCCCAATCCCCCTCTACCCCCATACACCTTACCACCTACAGAGGGTGAGTGACTTACCCAGGGGGGTCCAGATGCTGCAGATCTGTATGGTGCAGCCCCCTGAGTCAGGGCTGGTGGTATATGTGGTGGTGCCAGGATCACACATATACTGAGATATCCAGGCCATCCAGACATGGGATGTGCAGAGGTAGCTCTCTGCCTGGAGCTGCTCTGTGCCCAGCTCAACACAATCCCCTGAAACACTTGGGGAAGGACAGAGATGATCACACTTTGGCTCGTTTTGTGGCACGTATGGGGAGAAGGTTCCCTCTACCCCAGGGGAGGGGCCGAGGGAAGGGAGGAGGAGGAACCGAGCACATGAAGGGGATAGGGGAGGAATCCTGAGAGCTGCACATGTTTGGAACGTTGGGAATGGATACTTGTGTTCAATAGAACTGATTGTGTTCCCTATTATTAGATCATCTGATGATGGTGGGGACTATTAATTAATATTAATATGTAATTAGGGTAACACCAATTATTACCCAACACACTGCATTGTACATCATTGGAACACACTTTATCAATCATTAACACATTACACCAGATTGCATTCTCTATGTGATCTGATAAGTTGCCACTTGCCAGCTGTACCCGGGTTGCCAGATCAATGAAAAGTCTTGGGACAAAATTAAAAACACACTGGCATGGCGGAGATGCACGACATCGATATTCTGATCGATTCGGCGCATTCAATTGGATGAAAACAATCACGGTTTCCCAGTTTTACCATTACCATCACAGACATCTATACTAATAAAAGGCAAAGCCCTCACTCACTCACTCACTCATATTAACTCTACTCACTCATCACTAATTCTCCAACTTGCGTGGAGGCAGGCGGCTTAAATTTGGCAGGCTCATTCATTGCACCTTACTTACAAAAGTTAAGCAGGTTTCGTTTCGAAAAGGCAAAGCCCTCACTCACTCACTCATCACTCTTCACTAACTCATCACTAATTCTCCAACTTGCCGTGGAGGCAGACGGCTTAAATTTGGCAGGCTCATTCATTGACCTTACTTACAAAAGTTAAGTAGGTTTTCTATCAAAAGGCAAAGCCCTCACTCACTCACTCACTCACTCATCACTAACTATCACTAATTCTCCAACTTGCCGTGGAGGCAGACGGCTTTAAATTTGGCAGGCATTAATTGCACCTTACTTACAAAAGTTAAGCAGGTTTCGTTTTGAAAAGGCAAAGCCCTCACTCACTCACTCACTCATCACTAACTCATCACTAATTCTCCACTTGCCAGGAGGCATGGAGGAGACGGCTTAAATTTGGCAGGCTCATTCATTGCACCTTACTTACAAAAGTTAAGCAGGTTTCGTTTCGAAAAGGCAAAGCCCTCACTCACTCACTCACTCATCACTAACTCATCACTAATCTTCAACTTGCCGTGGAGGCACGGCTTAAATTTGGGCAGGCTCATTCATTGCACCTTTTACAAAGTTAAGTAGGTTTCATTTTGAAAAGGCAAAGCCCTCACTCACTCCTCACTCACTCACTCATCACTAACTCATCACTAATTCTCCAACTTGCCATGGAGGCAGACAGGCTTAAATTTGGCAGGCTCATTCATTGACACCTACTTACAAAAGTTAGCAGTTTCGTTTCGAAAAGGCAAAGCCCTCACTCACTCACTCACTCATCACTAATTCTCCAACTTGCCGTGGAGGCAGAACGGCTTAAATTTGCAGGCTCATTCATTGCACCTTACTTACAAAGTTAAGCAGGTTTCGTTTCGAAAGGCAAAGCCCTCACTCACTCACTCACTCAATCATCACTAACTCATCAACTAATTTCTCAACTTTCCGTGAGGCAGACGGCTTAAATTTGGCGGCTCATTCATTGCACCTTACTACAAAAGTTAAGTAGGTTTCATTTCGAAAAGGCAAAGCCCTCACTCATCATCACTCACTCACTCACTCACTACTAATTCTCCAAACTGGCCTCACTCATACTAATTCTCCAACTTGCCGTGGAGGCAGACGGCTAAATTTGGCAGGCTCAGTCATTGCACCTTACTTACAAAAGTTAAGCAGGTTGGTTTGTTTCGAAAAGCAAGCCCTCACTCACTCACTCACTCATCACTAATTCTCCAACTTGCCGTGGAGGCAGACGGCTTAAATTTGGAGGCTCATTCATTGCACCTTACTTACAAAAGTTAAGCATGTTTCGTTCGAAAAGGCAAAGCCCCACTCACCACTCACTCATCACTAATTCTCCAACTGCCGCCCTCACTCACTCATCACTCACTCATCACTCATTCTCCAACTTGCCGTGGAGGCAGACGCTTAAATTTTGCAGGCCATTCATTGCCACCGTCTTACAAAAGTTAAGCAGGTTTCGTTTCGAAAAGGCAAAGCCCTCACTCACTCACTCACTCACTCACTATCACTAACTCATCACTAATTCTCCAACTTGCCGTGGAGGCAGACGGCTTAAATTTGGCAGGCTCATCATGCACCTTACTTACAAAAGTTAAGCAGGTTTCGTTTCGAAAAGGCAAAGCCCTCACTCACTCACTCACTCACTCACTCATCCACTAACTCATCACTAATTCTCCAACTTGCCGTGGAGGCAGACGGCTTAAATTTGGCAGGCTCATTCATTGGCACCTACTTACAAAAGTTAAGCAGGTTTCATTTCGAAAGGCAAAGCCCCCTCACTCACTCACTCATCAATAACTATCACTAATTCTCCAACTTGCCGTGGAGGCAGACGGCTTAAATTTGGCAGGCTCATTCATTGCACCTACTACAAAAGTTAAGTAGGTTTTTCTATCGAAAAGGCAAAGCCCTCACTCACTCACTCACTCACTCACTACTAATTCTGCAAACTGGCTCACTCATCACTAATTCTCCAACTTGGTGGAGGCAGACAGCTTAAATTTGGCAGGTTCATTCATTGCACCTACTTACAAAAGTTAAGCAGGTTTTGTTTCGAAAAGGCAAAGCCCTCACTCACTCATCACTAATAGTATAGTATAGTACATAGTAAACATAGTAACATAGTAATTAAGGTGAATAAAGACATTCGTCCATCAAGTCCAACCTATTCCCTTTTTTTTTTTTTTTTTTAACCCTACCTAACAGTTGATCCAGAGGAAGGCAAAAAAAACCCAGCTAAAAAAGGGGGGAAAAAATTCCTTCCTGACTCCAAACGGCAATCAGGAAAGTATCCCTGGATCAACCAGATCATATGCATTAGTACCAGTAATTCTCAATATTTTTTAGTTTTAGAAACTTATCCAGGCCTTTTTTAAAGTTATTCAATGAACTGTGCATACCAACCTCTGCTGGAAGACAGTTCCACAGTTTCACCGTTCTCACTGGAAGAAACCTCTCCTAACTTGAAGATGAAACTTCTTTTCTTCAACTTAAAGGATGTCCACGAGTCCTCTGATATGACCTATTAGTGAACAATGCACCAGAGAGTTCACTGTATGGGCCATTAATATATTGTATAAGGTTATCATGTCCCCACGCAACCGCCGCTTCTCCAATGTAAACAGCCCTAACTGTCAATCTGCCTGCATATTCAAGCCCCTCCATTCCCCTTATTAATTTAGTTGCCCTTCTCTGGACTGCTTCCATTTCCAAGATGTCCCTTTTGTATATGGGATTCCAAAACTGCACCGCATATCCAAATGAGGCCTTACCAGTGCCTTGTAAGAGGGAGAATAATATTTCTTTTTCCTCTTGAATCTATTCCCCTCTTATTACAAGACAATATCTTGCTAGCTCTAGCTGTTGCTACCTGGCATTGTTTGCTACAGCTAAGTCTGTTATCTACCAGAACCCCCAAATCTTTTCCATTTCAGATGCACCTAACACAGAGTTATTTATGGTGTAGGTGGCACAGGGATTATTAAATCCCAAATGCATCACCTTACATTTATCAACATTGAATCTCATCTGCCATTCTGCTGCCCATTTTGATCTAGGTCTGCTTGCAGCACTTGCACATCATTGGAAGTTTCCAAAGCTCTGCATAATTTAGTGTCATCAGCAAACACAGAGACCTTGCTCTCAATGCCCCCTTCTAAGTCATTTAAACAGATTTTAAACAGAAGCGGCCCCAGTACAGAACCCTGAGGAAACTCCGCTTAGAACTTTAGCCCACATAGATGTAGCTCCATAACCACCATCTCTGTTTGCGGTCCAATAACCAGTTCTCTATCCATGAACAAATGTTTTCTTAAGGCCAAAGTCCTCAGTTTATACATAGTCACCTATGTGGCACAGTATCAAGGCTTTTGCAAAATCCATATACCACATCCACAGCTGTGGAATCTAACTTTTACTCCACCTTCATAAAAACCAATTAAATTGTTGGCATGATCTATTTCTCATAAATCCATGCTGACTACTACTAATAAGATGATCTCTGGAAACAAAGTCAAGGATATGATCCTTAAACAAAGTTTCCATCACCTTCCCTACCATGATGTAGGCTTACAGGTCTATAGTTACCAGGCTGTGAACGACTACCTTTTTGAATATTGGTATTACATTGGCTTTTTTCCAATCCAGCGGCACATCCCCAGACAAAAGCGAATCTGAAAAGATGAGACACAGTGGTCTCAGTGGTCTCAGTAGTATAGTATTTGAGGTTGAATAAAGACATACGTCCATCCAGTCCAACCCATCTAGCAATATCTCATTTCCTGCCTAACTGTTGATCCAGAGGAAGCCAAAAAAAAAACCCACCAAATTTATGAAGGGGGAAAAAATTCCTTCCTGACTCCAAGTGGCAATCGGAAATTCCCTGGAATCAACTCTACTTTATGTATCAATACCATTCCTTGTTTGCAGAAACTCATCCAGCTTTTTTTTGAAAATGACCAATGAACCTGCCATAACAACGTCCACTGGAAGACAGTTCATAGCTTTACCGTTCTCACAGTGAAAAACCCTTTCCGAGCTTGAAGTCTAAACCTTTTTTCTCAAGTCTTAAGGGATGTCCTCGTGTCCTTTGACATGTTCATTGGTGAACAATGCCCTAGTAGTTTATTGTATGGCCCGTTAATGTTTATTATCACAGTAATCATATCCCCACGCAAGCGCCTTTTCTCCAGCGTACATAATTGTAACTTTTCCAGATCTCTCTTCATATTCAAGCTCCCCCAATCCCTTATTAATTTAGTTGCCCTTCTCTGAACCGTTTCCATTTCAAAGATGTCCTTTTGTGTGCACAGGATTCCAAAATTGCACTGCATATTCCAAATGAGGTCTTACCAATGCTTTGTAAAGAGGGAGAATTACATTTTCCTCCCTTGAATCCATACCTCGCTTTATACAAGACAATACCATGCTGGCTCTGGCTGTTGCCGCCTGGCAACTGCTTGCTACCTTAAGTTTGTTATCCTCAAAACTCCAAGATCTTCCAACAGGGATTCACTTAACACAGAGCCATTTATAGGATAAGTAGCACAAGTATTTTAAGTCCAAAATGCATCACCTTACATTTCAACATTGAATTTCATCTGCCACTTAGCAGCCCAATGTGATAATCTATCTAATCCCTTTGCAACGATTGCACATCCTCTGAAGTTTTTAATGGTCGACAAAGTTTTGTGTCGTCAGCAACACAGAAACCTTGCTGACAATACCCACTTCCAAATCATTATAAATAGATTAAATAGAAGCGGCCCCAACACAGAACCCGTGTGGCACCCCACTTAGCACTTTAGTCCATAATGATGAAGCCCCATTAACAACTCTCTGCATCTATTCATAACCAATTTTCTATCCATGTACAAATGTGATCTCCCAGACCAACAGACCTTAGCTATTTCATTAGTCGCCTATGGGGGACTGTATCAAAAGCCTTTGCAAAATCAAGTAAACTACATCTACTGCTATACCAGAGTCTAAATTTCTACTTACTTCCTCATAAAAGCCAAGCAAGTTTGTTGACCAGATCTATTCCTCCTAAATCCATGCTGGTTAATACTTATAATGTCAGTCCTTGAAACATACTCTAGAACATTGTTCCCTTATTAAACTTTCCAGGATCTTCCCCACCACTGAAGTTAAACTACAGGCCTGTAATTACCCGGCTGTGAACGACTACCCTTTTTGAATATTGGAAAACATCAGCCTTTTTCCAATCCAGAGGCACACCACCGGACATGAGGGAATCAGCAAAAATAAGAAACAATGGCCTAGATTAAAACTGAACTTAGCTCCTTAGTCCCCGGGATGATTTTATCCGGTCCAGGAGATTATTAAGATTAACTTATTGAACCTTATTTAGTTCTTTCTGTACCATATCCTCGGTTAACCAAAGTGAACTTGAATCTTGTATACCTTTATTGCTACTATACTCTATGATTTCTGTACTTGGATCTTCTATAGTGTATACAGAGGAAAAAAAAATATTCAAGACATTTGCTTTATCGCCATCCTCCGTAACTAACTTATCCCCATTAATTAATGGTGCCACATTCTCAGTCCTCATCTTCTTACTATTAATATACTTAAAAAAATGTTTAGGCTTAGTGATGCTTTCTTCAGCTATCCTAACTTCATTATTAATTTTAGCTAGTTTGATTGCTTTCTTACACTCCTTGTTACAGTTTTTATACTCCCTAAAGGCCCTTTCCGTTCCCTCTGCCTTAAAGGTTTTAAATGCCTTTTTCTTCCTTACCATTTGCCTCTTTACATCAGAATTCAGCCACATGGGCGCGGATTTATTTTTTTACATTTATTTAGTATATAAATAAATTTAGATGTGAACTGGCTTAAAATCCCCTTGAACACAGTCCACTTCTGTTCAGTACCTTTACCTGATAATACATTATCCCAGTTGACATTCTGAAGAGCTGCTTTTAACCTGGGAAAATTTGCTTTCCTGAAATTAATGTCTTTGTTAACCCAGCGCACTTTTCCTTTCGATAACAAAGTCCAAATGCCACTATTTCATGGTCACTATTCCCTAAGCCTCCAGTTACCTTTATATCTATAATGCGCTCCACAATGTTAGATATTACCAGAACCAACAGAGCTCCTTTTCTAGTAGGAACCTCAACCACCTGTAAGAGAAAATTATCCTTATACTATAATTCTCCAACTTGCCTCACTCATCACTAATTCTCCAACTTGCCGTGCAGGCAGACGGCTTAAATTTGGCAGGCTCATTCATTGCACCTTACTTACAAAAGTTAAGCAGGTTTCGTTTCGAAAAGGCAAAGCCCTCACTCACTCATTCACTCACTTATCACTAATTCTCCAACTTGCCGTGGAGGCAGACGGCTTAAATTTGGCAGGCTCATTCATTGTACCTTACTTTCAAAAGTTAAGCAGGTTTCGTTTCGAAAAGGCAAAGCCCTCACTCACTCACTCACTCACTCATCACTAATTCTCCAACTTGCCGTGGAGGCACACGGCTTAAATTTGACAGGCTCATTCATTGCACCTTACTTACAAAAGTTAAGCAGGTTTCGTTTCGAAATTCCACCTGTAACGGTGAGTATCTGACATTGCACCTGTAACGGTGAGTATCTGACATTGCACCTGTAACGGTGAGTATCTGACATTGCACAGACTGGTTGGTCCAATTTCAACCAAATTTGGTATGCATATACTCCTTTACCAGTAAAAGGTTAACGAAATTTTTTTTTAGGGTGGAGGGTGATGAGGGGGGGGGGGGGAAGGGAATAGAATTTGAACTCCTGCACACTAACGGCTGGACCGATTTTTACCAAAAATTCAGGGTGTGTGCGGGGACGGGGGACGGCGAGGTGTAAGGAGAAGTGTTTGGAGGGTGGACAGAGAGGAATAGTGGGGGGTAATAGGGGCAGACGGGGAGGGGTGATGGGGGTTATTTTCACCAAAATTTCATAGTTGAATAAAAAAAAATATTAAATTAAAGTTAATGAGTGTTGCATTATCGTAAAGCTTATTGAATTGTATTTCTTTAATATATAAAGTACCGAGTGATTACAGCAATCTTGATACATTATTGCTTTCTTACTAAAAACGTTATTTCAATACATCTCCGCTGCGAAGCGCTGGGTATTTTGCTAGTTGTTGAATAAAATTAAGATCACAGAACATGGAAAATATTCGAAAAATCTAATCCGAAAACCATTGGCCAGTGTATGGACACCTTAATGTTGATTAATTGTAAACTCTGGAACCTGGCATTTTCGCCAACATGGAAATCACGGGAATGCAAAACGCATGCGCTTTTATAATATTAAATGACAAAAATGCGTTCGCGCAAACGAGGCACACCACGTGGCAATGCACAGAAATCACGCCCGCGATAACGCTCGCAATTTAGTGTGTTATTTCCACAACTTTAAAATTCATGGAACAGTAAAATATACTTTTTGCAGGATTTACCCAGAGCAGCAAAGCCCATACTGAATACAGGGAGGTAGATCTAGAGAGATTGCGACAAGGTAAATATCCTTGTATGTGTACTCGCCTACATTTGCCCCTAGGTGGAGCTGTCTTTACGTGAACATCTGGCTTAATACCTTGTACTCACAAGTGCTACCCACAGAAGCCGGTATTTTGTATCTTGCACTAATGAGATTAAAACATGTCATGTCCGTAAGTGTGAAAATGGGTCAGTACCTATAGGCTGTAGTGAATATTAGAAAGCCACAGGGACAGGGAGTACATTTTACAGCAAAAAAAAGCTTACGGTTAATAATTCGCACATCCTCTCACCCAATCAGTCCCTCTGATCATATTATCATCTTCTCCTAGACACCGCAGTCTTATTAAAAAGATTAAATCTCCCATTTAACACTAATGCAGAAATCTGCACATTATATACTGGATTTCATTCATTCAACACTGGGTGCTTACCAAATCCTTTATCTGCATTCATTGTTTCTAGGAAACGATACACAAGTAATGTGGTGACCTACTTACAAGGAGATTCATTAAAAGTTCTTATTGTTAAAAATGGTGCTAATTTTGCCCCAACCAATCAGATGTTAGCTTTCAAATGTTAAATAAGATCTGATTGGTTGGGGAAAAATTAGCACCTTTTTTAACAATAAGAACTTTTAATGAATCTCCCTGATAGTATATTAAGGGGTATGTCCATCCTTAAAGCAAAAAGCTAGTAACTTTACCGTTATCTGTCCGCAACCCCAACTGCTATTTTTTACCAGTTTATTACACGCATTTGTAACCAGATATTTAATGAGAAGTTTTATTCTTTTATTATTTCTGGTATCGATCTCCTCTCTCAATCTGCAATGCTTTTTATAAGCTTGATCATGAGCAGAGGAGGCAGCAGTGGAAACAGACTTTAATGTCACAGCCTTGATTGACTGCATGGAGGGAGGGGCTTACTCTGCCAGAATGAGGACAATAATTATCCTTAAAGGGCATGTACACTGTAAGTTTTGCTTATTGGATAGTGGTGGTGGCGTGGTATTCTCTGACTAACTAAATGACTGTTGGAGATTTGCAAATCTCAAAGGGTTAGAGTTAAAAAAAAGGGGAAGACGGTGGAGGAGGGAGGCCAGAAGATAGCAGCAAAAAGGTAGGGTCTGTAAAGCTAGGTACACATGATACAATAATTCGGCCCAACTGACCGACATTTCAGTGTTTCGGTCGGTCGGGCCGAATGAATGTATGGCCGCTCTGACTAATCGCTGACCGTTCCTTCGTCCGAATTGGACAAAAAGCACGATTGGGCAGGGCAAAAACAATAAACGATCAGTCGCGGTAACTGTCGGACGCGGCTGCTTTTGCCGCGACCGACAGTCCTTCCTCCTGGCCGACCGGTCGAAAGTCTCGAACGGTCGGTCGGGAGAAAAAATTGAAACAAGTGTACCTAGCTTAAGGGTACAATTAAAACAAAAACACAGCCACTTTATATTTAAAGGCACAACTATCCAATCAGCAAAACTTGTTATTACTGTGTACGTGCCCTTTAAATATCTGGTTAGTAATGCAGGTAATATAGTGCACAAAATATCCATTGGGGTTGGGGGCAGGTAACTACATTTGACCAGTTTTTGTTTTAAGGGTGGACATGCCCTTTAAATATTGTAACTGTATTGGCCACATTCTTGTGTTCTGTACCAATAAACTGTCGGCTGCACTAGAGCGAAAATTGCAATTACCAACATCCCTGTCAGTCTGACTTCATTCAGTAGCTCCAATAAACTCCTCAGTATTGTGTACCATTGGGCTGGCGGCCCATTTTTTAAAACCGCGCTATAAAAGTTACTTATCCACAACTTGGTTACTTATCCACAACTTGTGTGATAGTGGGACTGGTGCAAAAACCAATCAGATGTTTTCTAACTGCAGCAACCGAAAAAAAAGCTACAATCTGGTTGGCTGCTGCAATTTAATAATACAAGCAAGCTTTGCACCTCTTGCATCAGCTCCATATGTCTAAAGCTCTATATGAAGTTTGTCCTGTAAGGCACAAGACCTCCATTCGTCCGATCTAGGCTTTAAATATTTTGGCCAGACCAACCAATACACGGTTGGGCCTAAAAATCTGCTTGTGTGTACCCAGCCTAAAGGTGGCCATACATATATACAATTTTACATACCCTACCGAGCGCTCCCGCGACCTTCGACCCGATCCTGCCAGAACCGCCTCTCCCGTTCTTCTATGTGACTGACATGCAATGGCAAAATGAATTGGATTTGCGATTGCATGTCAGTCACATAGAAGAACGGGAGAGGTGGTTCCGGCTGGATCAATCGCATGTCGCTAGAGCGCTCGGTCGGGTAAGTAAAATTGTATATATGTATGGCCGCCTTTACTCCCTGAAAAACTAGAAGTAATGTGTAGTGTCTGGCCACACCTCCAGATCTGAGTTGCATGCTCCTTGGTCTTATCTGTCCTGTAAAACGATTGGCTAGAGATTACTAGTGGGTGTACCCATTTGTAACACGTTTCTGCAGTAGCTTAGGAGCGAACATAAAGAACGTAAATGTCAGTGACCATACTGTGTGACACTGGAATGCTGGGAAATAAAAAACAAACTCGATATTAGTACGGTCATATCAAAATGATAGGTAAGGCACAGATTACTGATTCTATGTTAAGGTGCTCTGCATTCTGATTCAGTGTTGTTCTGAGGCTTTAGTTGTCCTTTAATTCATTTTCTGTTTTTACATGTTTGAAATATGGCAGCTGAGCAAATAATGAATATGAATGGATAGTGCTGGTCCTTAATGTCCGTCATTGTATGTCACATAGCACAAAAACGAACAAAAGAAACCAGCGGAATTATCTTTTAAAGGGGAACTGTGGTCTCCAAACAAGTTGATTTTAAATTAAAGGTCAGGTTCTTACCTTTAAAATGAGCCATCAACCTTCTCTCTACGTGCTGCACAGCGCAAGATATGAAGAAATCACTGATCAGAAAGTTAGGGGGTGGGAGGTTCTGAATCTGTGTTTAGAAATATTAGTTCCTCCTCTAATCTGTGGTTGGCACATGCTCAGAGCATGACTGAAGGGTAGGAGGGGGTGGGGATGAACAGCACAGCCCACAGCACTGCTTTTGCCTCCCACTTGCTGGCCCTTCCCACTCATGGGCCTTGTGTCCTCTCCCCTTGCAGCCCCCTGTGGCCCCTCCCACTCATGGACTCTGTGGCCCCTCCCCCACTTGCACCTCAGACCAATACCCTCCTATGCCCTACAGAAGACTGTGTAAATGCAGCCTTTTCAGCAGAGAAAGAATCAGACAAAGTTTAAAACTGCTGATTCTTTCTCTGCTAAAAAGGCTGCTTTTAAAGTTTTCTGGGGGTGGTGGTGGTGTTTGTCTGAGGTAAAAGTGGGGGAGGGGGTCATTGGGGCCCATGAGTAGGAGGGGCCACAGGAGGCTGCAAGGGAAATGCACAAGGAGGCTGCAAGGGAAAGGCACAAGGGAGCTGCAAGGGGAGGGTGTGGGAGGGGCCATGGGGGCCATGAGTGGGAGGGACCACATGACCTGTGAGTGGGAGGGGCCACAGAGCACATGATTGGGAGGGGCCACAGGAGGCTGCAAGGGAAGGGGCCAGAGTGGGTCTGCAAGGGGAGGGGCCATGGGGGCCCATGAGGAAGAGGAGACACAGGAAAGAGGGACTGTCACATGGTTTCAGAGCAGGAAGTGCAGGGGATCTGCATCAGGTGATGCTGCTCCCATATCACACATATAAATGTAAATATCTTCAAAACAAAATAAATGATGAAAGCAATTCCTGTCAATTTACGTAAAGTCATTTTTGGACCACAGTTACCCTTTAACTAGAATTCCTGGATGGGAATGGGATAGTTTATTAGAAATGGTGACCAAGAAACGGTATAAAATATTTAAGTGCCCTTTGGTTAACCGAGGATATGGTAGAGAAAGAACTAAATAAGGTTAATATTAATAAATCTCCTGGACCAGATAAAATACATCCTCAGGTACTTAGGGAGCTAAATTCAGTTTTATCTAGGCCATTGTTTCATATTTTTGCTGATTCCCTCATGTCCGGTGGTGTGCCTCTGGATTGGAAAAAGGCTGATGTAATCCCAATATTCAAAAAGGGTAGTCGTTCACAGCCAGGTAATTACAGGCCTGTAAGTTTAACTTCAGCGGTGGGGAAGATCCTGGAAAGTTTAATAAGGGAACATGTTCTAGAGTATGTTTCAAGGACTGACATTATAAGTAGTAACCAGCATGGATTTAGGAGGAATAGATCTTGTCAAACTAACCTGCTTGGCTTTTATGAGGAATCGTTGCAGGGGGATCTAGATAGATTGTCACATTGGGCTGCTAAGTGGCAGATGAGATTCAATACTGAGAAATGTAAGGTGATGCATTTTGGACTTAAAAATCCTTGCGCTACTTATACTATAAATGGCTCTGTGTTAAGTGAATCCCTGTTGGAAAGGGATCTTGGAGTTTTGGTGGATAACAAACTTAAAGGGGAAGTTCAGTGCAAATACATATGCTTTTCAGAATAAAGAGCAGCATTTTTTCATCCCAATGACCTTAAAGGGCAAGTCCAGCCCCAAAATGAAAACTTACATACAGGTAAATCACCCCCCAAAACCCTAAACGGTAATAGTTTGAAATGTGAAATATATAAATCTAACCTGAAATCCTGCACAATGTCCTGTTTCCCCTGTTTCTGCTTCCTGGTTCTCCCAGTTAGCAACTGTCAGTTATGGATTTGACAGTTGACATCACAAGCAATGACTGAATGTTAATCCCCTGTCTGCCTCTTCTGAGCATGCCCAGGCTCAGTACAGGCTCAGTACAGGCTCAGTACAGGTTTCTGAATTGCTCAGTTTCCATGAGGCCTCCAGTAGCATAGCAGGCATACAGTAATGAATTCATAGGACAAACTATGATATATTAACATATTGTAAAGAGGCCATTCTTTCTAAAAAATGGTTTTGCCCTTGATCCAGTGCCTGGGTTGATTCAGTTGCTCTGAGCATGTTTGACCCATCCAACAGCCAAGAAGTAGAAATTACTGTTAGGAACATTCCAAGGATGTGGTGCATCCTGGGAAGGAGAAGGAACGTTGGAACCTGAAATGTCAGCTCACTAATGTCAACAGGGAACAGCAAAGTGTATGAAATCAACAGTTTTTTTTTTTTAAAATGGGAGAGAATATGTAGAATAACTAAGAAGGTATTACACAAACTAACAATTTAACAAATATTGATTCCCACTGAACTGTCCCTTTAAAGGTAGCAAGCAGTGCCAGGTGGCAACAGCCAGAGCCAGCATGGTATTGTCTTGTATAAGGAGAGGTATGGATTCAAGGGAGGAAAATGTTCTTCTCCCTCTTTACAAAGCATTGGTAAGGCCTCATTTGGAATATGCAGTGCAATTTTGGAATCCTGTGTACAAAAAGGACATCTTTGAAATGGAAAGGGTTCAGAGAAGGGCAACTAAATTAATAAGAGGATTGGGGGAGCTTGAGTATGAAGAGGGGCTGGAAAAGTTACAATTATGTACGCTGGAGAAAAGGCGCTTGCGTGGGGATATGATTGCTGTGTATAAATACATTAACGGGCCATACAATAACGTTGCAATAACGTAAAACAGCAAAATCACATGCGCAAATGAAAAATACACAAGAATTGTGCACGCAATCGTGTGTTATTACGTGTGCGATTTAGTGCGTTGTAGTGGGGCCATAGCCTTAGGCAGGAAATGAGGATATAGTTAGATGGGTTGGACTGGATGGCCGTATGTCTTTATTCAACCTGTAATGCTATATACTATACTATACTTTACTATACTATACTATACTATACTATACTATACAATACTATACTATACTTTACTATACTATACTATACTATACAATACTATACTATGCAATACTATACTATGCAATACTATACTATACTATACAATACTATACTTTACTATACTCTACTATACAATACAATACTATACAATACTATACTTTACTATACTATACAATACTATACTATACTATACTATACAATACTATACTGTACTATACTATACTATACAATACTATACAATATATACTATACTGACTATCCGATACTATCCTATACTATACAATACTGTACTATACTATACTATACTATACTACTATACATAATATACATACTGTACTATACTATACTATACTATACTATACTATACTATACTATACCTATACAATACTATAACAATATCTATACTATACTACTATACTATACTATACAATACTATACTATACACTATACTATACAACTATACATATAATTACTATACTGTACTACTATACAATACTATACAATACTATACTATACTTACTATACTATAACATACTATACAATACTATAACTGTACTATACTATACTATACAATACTATACTATTACTATACTATACTATACTATACTACAATACTATACTATACTATAACTATACTAATACTGTACTAATACTATACTTACTATACATACTATCCTATATACATACTATACATACTATAACTATACTTACTATACTATACTATACAATACTATACAATAACTAATACTATATATATACTAGACTATACTATACTATACTTACTATACTATATACATACAATACTATACAAGAATATACTATACTGTACTCTACTATACTATACTATACTATACTGTACTATACTATACTATACTATACAATAATATACTATACTGTACTATACTATACTATACTATACAATACTATACAATACTATACTATACTATACTATACAATAATATACTATACTGTACTCTACTATACTATACTATACTATACTATACAATACTATACTATACTATACTATACAATAATATACTATACTGTACTCTACTATACTATACTATACTATACTGTACTATACTATACTATACTATACAATAATATACTATACTGTACTATACTATACTATACTATACAATACTATACAATACTATACTTTACTATACTATACAATAATATACTATACTGTACTCTACTATACTATACTATACTATACAATAATATACTATACTGTACTATACTATACTATACAATATATAACTATAACTATAACTATACATACAATATATACTATACTACTTTCTCAAAAACTACTATCTATACTATCTAATACTATTACTATACTATACTGTACTATACTTACTATACATCTAATACTATACTAATACTATACTATACTATACTAATACTTATACATACTAACAATACTAAACTATACTATACTATAACACTATATACTATACTTACTCTACATACTACATACTATACTATACTATACACATACTGATACTATAACTATACTATACAATACTATACTATACATACTATCTACTTACTAACTATACTAACTTACTATACTATACTATACTATACAATAATATACTATACTGTACTATACTATACTATACAATACTATACTATACAATACTATACTATACTATACAATAATATACAATACTATACAATACTATACTATACTATACTATACTGTACTCTACTATACTATACTATACAATACTATACTATACTATACCATTATATACTATACTGTACTCTACTATACTATACTATACAATACTATACTAATACCAATGTCCCTGCAGAAATAAGAGATATAGAACAGAACAAGTTAAAAGAAAACTTCTAGGTGCACGGTATCCCTTTGATGACATCAGGTCACAGGCCATCAGTACTTTCCCATCTCAAACAAGCAGTGGTAAATGCCAAGACCATCAGGAGAGTGGCGTAGCGCACTAAGGAGTGGCATTAACTTCTCATTACCAATCACATATTTCTTATTGCTGCAGGGAGAGTTATCAACAATGGACTAAAGACAAATTAATACTACAATGTAAATTTGCCTGAATGGACCCTGTAATCTCTAAACAGTAGATAGCTGTAATCAGCCTCAGATTTGGAGGCCAGGCCCCAGAACCACCCCCCTCCCCAAAGGTCCATGACCAGCTGTTTATAAACACGCGTATGAAGGAAACATGATCAGCTGTTTAAAAGACTCGACCTGAACTGTTTTCTTCATACGCATGATCAGCTGAGAGCGGAGGTTTTGGTGGGCCCAGCAGGGGTGGCGGGGGCAGTTGTTACGCCATTGGCTGTAACTCCTGTAGCACGCTATGTTCCTGTGAATGGCTTTTAAGCTGGCTACACGCATGGGATTTGTGAACGTGGCAGCTGACAAATGACTGTGCCAGACGATAACGGTACATGTGTGAAGCTTGGTCAATGTGGTTTGTTGATCCGCCGAAAATGATCACCAACAATTCGCGGCCAAGCAATGGCACACGTACAATTATCATGCAGAACTGACGTTTGTAGGCTGCTCGTTTGTTGGCCATTGCGTGTGGAATGACACGTGTGAACCCAGTTTAAGGCTCCTTTAAACCCACCTCATCCTAAGTTTTATAGCTACTTGGTCCCTAAAATAGGATGGAGAACATACCTGTTATATCATCTGTAATTCTGCAGGTTCTACAGCTCAGCCTGTCCGTAGAGGAACAGCAGATAAATATTGTTGGATCAATCGTCTAATGGGGACCAAACACTCACCAATCCCAATCTTAAGATATCGGGCTTTCCTGATATCGTATGATTGTCAGTTCGTGTATTGACAATCGTACGATATTTTCGGGTCAAAAGGAACATTATTGACGTATGATCGGAATTTGTTCGTGTATGGGCCCATAAGGATTGGTTCTAACAATATTAATTCTATATCTTTGGAATAAAAGCGGATTATGTAATTTCATTAATTTGATGTTTAGAAAGTATAAGGCACCGATTAAGGGTGTTGAATCACAGCCTTGCCTTGTCAAATGTTTATGTCCAATTTAATTCTCTATTAACACCAATCATCCAGCAAAAGTGAATGTATGAAAACTCCATCTCCTTGATAAAACCCCCTGTAACAATAGACTTCATGTCTAGAAAGACTAATAAAGGAATACAGAAAGGAAATGATAGGAAGGGCCCAGGCAACCACATCCAATAATATAAATAAATGGAATAAAAAATAAAGGCACGCTTATCATTTCCAGCCTCTTTTCTAGTTACTTTCCTTCGAAACCACATGCAATAAACACCTTTCTAGTGGTTATAACACAGCAGAACTGTAAATTGCCTGAATTGCAGAGAGGCTGAAATGAAAGGAATAACTTACTCCAGGTTTCCTTTTCAGACCAATCACGTCATCTCTCTGTACAACATCTCATTCCGGTAACTGGGCACAGCTGGCGGAATCGACTCTTCTGTCTAGTACTAAAGACCTGTAATGTTAGGAGGCAACATCCAAATGGAGACGCACAAAGGCAGAATGTTCGCCAGCTGCAGCTAACGGTAAGAACACGCAGGTTTACGTGGAGCTTCGTTAATTTCTTTTTACAAAGTTCCTTGCAGGTTTTTTTCATTAGCAAATTTCTTAACAGAAATAAAGCAGAAATAAAATCAAACTTTTGAAGGCTATAAAGATACGTGGAGCACCCAAGAGAAACTAAAGCCCCCCAATACACGACACTGAAGACATTTTACCACGTTTTAGATAGACTGATTGGTGACACCAAAAAAATGAAGATTGGCCAAGGCAGAACCTTTTCTGGGTTACCCCAACTTCCAGAACCTGAAATAAAAAAGTCCCAGAAACTAACTATATACCAAGAACTGGGCAGAGAATACAAACTTTCCCTCTCTATCTGTCTGTCTGTCTATCTATCTATCTCTATATTAAATCTATCTCTCTATCTTTATATGTATCTTCTATTTATACATTTGTCTGCTCATCTATCTATATATCTTCTATCTATCATCTATCTATCTATCTATCTATCTATCTATCTATCTATCTATCTATCTATCTATCTCTCTATCTATCTATCTCTCTATCTATCTATCTTCTATGTATCATTTGTCTACTCATCTATTTATCTATCTATATCTATCTTATATGTATCCATTTGTCTGCTCATCTATCTATATATCTTCTATCTATCTATCTATCTATCTATCTATCTATCTATCTATCTATCTTCTATGTATCATTTGTCTACTCATCTATTTATCTATCTATATCTATCTTATATGTCTCCATTTGTCTGCTCATCTATCTATTTATCTATCTATCTATCTATCTATCTATCTATCTATCTATCTTCTATGTATCCATTTGTCTGCTCGTCTATCTATCTATCTATCTATCTATCTATCTATCTATCTATCTATCATCTATCTATCTATCTATCTATCTATCTATCTATCATCTATCTATCTATCTATCTATCTATCTATCTATCTATCTATCTATCTATCTATCTATCTATCTATCTCCTATGTATCCATTTGTCTGCTTGTCTATCTATCTATCTATCTATCTATCTATTTATCTATCTATCTATCTATCTATCTATCTATCTATCTATCTATCTATCTATCATCTATCTATCTATCTATCTATCTCTCTCTCTATCTATCTATCTATCTATCCATTTTTCTGCTCGTCTATCTATCTATCTGTCTATCTCCTATGTATCCATTTGTCTGCTTGTCTATCTATCTATTATCTATCTATCTATCTATCTATCTATCTATCTATCTATCTATCTATCTATCCATCTATCCATTTTTCTGCTCGTCTATCTATCTATCTATCTATCTATCTATCTATCTATCTATCTATCTATCTCCTCTATCTATCTATCTATCTATCTATCTGTCTGTCTGTCTGTCTGTCTGTCTGTCTGTCTGTCTGTCTGTCTGTCTATCTATCTTTTCTGCATTTGCCACCAACCAGTGACTGTGTCCAGCCTATGATTCATTGTAATCTTAATGTTCTGATTGCCAGGTGCTGTGGCTAAAATGTTCTTTTTATGTCGGTGGCACTATTATAAGTATTAAGAGCCCTTGTTGTGTGATTGCTTTAGTCACTCCAGTGAAGGTTTGAAGACCATTTACGTAAAGGAGGATGGCGTGCTGGGCTGAACATTACGTCTAAAAATAAAATCTCAATACGCAATTTTAATAAAATGGATTGAGGTCATTGAACAATCTATGTAGTGAAGTTAAGTTTTCGCCTTAACCCTTTTAATCCTGTGTGTCTCTGCTCACTGCAACATAAACTCCTATTGCTCTGTCATAGACGCTTCTTTTATCACCAAACTTTTCGCTAGAACAACATACAATTCCCCAGTTATTTATACACAATTCATTTACAATACACAGGAGCCAGGAATATTGTGTAAATAATAAAGCCAATAATGCACCCCCTACAGTAAAATATAAGGATATTAAGTCATCAAGGAGTTCCATGAACTTATATTACTTTTAGACGAACAGGGCTATGTACGGAGAGCTGGTATCAAGGGTTAATATGGCTTTAAGACACAACTTGCGGTGGTACTCAAAAACTGCGTTGCACACCCGCCGCAAGCTATGTACCGAGCCGATAACGGCCCTTTAAGGCAGAATCCTTAACAGAAGATAACTGGCATTAAAGATTTGGAATGAGTAAACCCCATTTCGCTATGCTGAGAGCTGATATCGGCTCAGTGCATTGCCTAGCGGAGGCAATAGAGAGCCTTTTATGGGGGTCATGGAACATTGAGGTGACTAATCTACTATATAAAGCAGAAATCTTGTATGTATGTATGTATGCATGTGCTCACCTCACAGCTACACCCCTGAATCACCCACATAATGGTGACGCCCTCTGAAAGGGCCGATACCCATGAAGTCCAGTTTGACCAATAAAAAGCCTGCACAACACTTGCAGAGTGGGATTCCCCAATTCAGTAACTCAGATGAAGGGCCTGGGCTCTGTGTGCTGCCCGACTTCAACAACACAGACAGAGTCCAATTCAGTGACACAACAACAGTGTAATGTACAGCTACACAACTCAGAGAGCTGCACACACAGAACAACAGCTTACATTTCCCTTATGGCTAGGCCACACTAGCGCAATTTCTTTGCGTTTTTGCATGCGATTTTTGCTAACATTGCAATAGCCGACACCACATGCGATTTCATATCTTAAAAAGAGAAAGCGCATGCACGAATGCACGGGAAACGCACACGGAATTGCGTGCGATTGTGTGTGCGGTGCAGTGTGGCCGTACCCTTATGGTCTGTAAGACATCACAATTTCCTCCTGGAGGGTTTTACTATTGGTGTTATGAATGACATTTATATACAAATATAAACCCTGGAAAGACTATGTTACTATTGGTGATATGAATGACATTTATATACAAATATAAACCCTGGAAAGACTATGTTACTATTGGTGATATGAAGGACATTTATATACAAATATAAACCCTGGAAAGACTGTGTTACTATTGGTGATATGAATGACATTTATATACAAATATAAACCCTGGAAAGACTGTGTTACTATTGGTGATATGAATGACATTTATATACAAATATAAACCCTGGTAAGACTATGTTACTATTGGTGATATGAATGACATTTATATACAAATATAAACCCTGGAAAGACTACGTTACTACTGGTGATATGAATCACATTTATATACAAATATAAACCCTGGAAAGACTATGTTACTATTGGTGATATGAATGACATTTATATACAAATATAAACCCTGGAAAGACTATTTTACTAATGGTGATATGAATCACATTTATATACAAATATAAACCCTGGAAAGACTACGTTACTAATGGTGATATGAATCACATTTATATACAAATATAAACCCTGGAAAGACTACGTTACTATTGGTGATATGAAAGATATTTATATACAAATATAAACCCTGGAAAGAGTACATTACTATTGGTGATATGAATGACATTTATATACAAATATAAACCCTGGAAAGACTATGTTACTATTGGTGATATGAATGACATTTATATACAAATATAAAGCCTGGAAAGACTATGTTACTAATGGTGATATGAATCACATTTATATACAAATATAAACCCTGGAAAGACTATGTTACTAATGGTGATATGAATCACATTTATATACAAATATAAACCCTGGAAAGACTATGTTACTATTGGTGATATGAATCACATTTATATACAAATATAAAGCCTGGAAAGACTATGTTACTAATGGTGATATGAATCACATTTATATACAAATATTAACCCTGGAAAGACTGTGTTACTATTGGTGATATGAATGACATTTATATACAAATATAAACCCTGGAAAGACTATGTTACTAATGGTGATATGAATCACATTTATATACAAATATAAACCCTGGAAAGACTATGTTATTATTGGTGATATGAATGACATTTATATACAAATATAAACCCTGGAAAGACTATGTTACTATTGGTGATATGAATCACATTTATATACAAATATAAACCCTGGAAAGACTATGTAATTATTGGTGATATGAACCACATTTGCAGTTATTGTCATGCTAAGAAATTTAAAGCAGATCCTCCTGGAATGTGACCACGCCCCCAGATATTGCTGTCACGGCCACACCACCAAAAATCATGGACATGCTCATACCCCAACCATCAAGGCCACGCCCCCAAATATAACTGCCATGCATTGCAACCATGCTCCCAAATGTTGTGACCACACTACCAGAGATTGTGGTTACACCCCCCCCCCCAAAAAAAACCCCAAAACATTATGGTCCACCCCCATACATCATGGCCACACACCCAAACATCCCAGGTCTGTTCCCGAATCATACCCACATACACAAACATCCTGTCCATGCCCCCAAACATCACAGGCACACCCCCAAATGCCACACCCTTAAATGGCATGGCCATGCCCATGCTTTGAAACAATGTGGCCAAGGCCTCAAATATCGCGACCACCAAGTGTCACGTCCAAGCCTCCATGACACCACAACATCACAGACACGACCTAGACTGTCCACACCCTAGAATGCCATGCCCCCACCCACTGCAACATCGCAGACATGGCCCATCCACCTATTCAAACCAGGACGGTAGGGGGGTATGGACTACGTGGGAATTACCTGATTTACCTGGACTTAAAGGGCAATTATAGTGAGAAAATTGTTTTTTTTTAAATTTCTTCTAATGTATCCTATAAGTCATCCCATCCACCAGGGTACCTTTAGTTTCTT
This sequence comes from Hymenochirus boettgeri, assembly GCA_019447015.1. Lineage (NCBI taxonomy): Eukaryota > Metazoa > Chordata > Amphibia > Anura > Pipidae > Hymenochirus > Hymenochirus boettgeri. The sequence goes on from CM033469.1 coordinate 28,802,609, forward strand.
TAAATTCTACATAGTCCCCGAGATATAAGCCTTTGAATATGCTGTGATTTGTAGGAGCTGCTACACCTCATCTGTCACTCAAAGGCACACACCCACACAATCCAAAGCTCCCCTGCAGTACTGTCACACACTCTCTCCCCACACTATATGTACCATGTGCAACATATAGTCAAATGCTGTAGTGCTAAACACAATCAATAAACCATTAACCCAGCAATATGAGCATAACACACTATAAAACAGCCCCTCCCCCCCAATATCTTATATACATACAAAACCAGTGACTCAAATGGAACACTAATACAGTATATATAATACAGTAATACAGACTATATACCAAACAAGACACACAGTGCAATCTATGAAATATATAGACTAAAGCAACTGAAATGTAACAGGACAACAAGCAGTGTCACTGTGTTTGTGAAGGTCTCACTACAAGCTGCTGTTACACTGACTCTCTCTTCAGTGATTATGATCTCAGCTAAGCAGGGGGAGAGATATGCACTTTAGGTAAAAGGTAAATAACAATTAGCAAAGTTAGAGAACAGGGAGAGTTCAGTAACTTACTTGTAAAGAATCTCAGCACCACTTGTCCTCCTCTCTCCCCCTCTGCCCCTCCCTTCAGCATATTGCTACTTTATTCCACACTTTGATTGCTTGCAGTCTAGCTCTGGAAGGGAGGGGTCAACAGGATGTCAGCACTTCATTTAAAGTCCTTTCAACTGACAATGCTCGGACTCTGTATACAGCCCGTCACTGCTTGAGGGGGAGTAGACAGAGAGGGGAGGGGGACTACACAGCTTGGTACAAACTTCTGCCAGTGCGAAGAAATGAAGCCACACAGCAACATGAAAGTAAGGCAGCTTATACTAAGTGATCTATACATTGTATACAGACAAAGTTTTTTTTTCACTATAGTTGCCCTTTAAGCACCAGACACACACTGCCCTCATGTCACACACTTCACAGATAGTTACAACTAAAAGAACAAAGACATCATGGCACTTTCAATTCAGACCAGAAAGTAACTTTATTGATTGGGATCTAATAGTCAATATAAAGTGATCCTTGTGCAAGGATAAAGTGTTAAAGTGCAAACAAAGTGACATACTGCTAACTAATGTGCAAAAAATTGAGCACGCTTAATAAAAACACACAGAGCTCAGACAGAGCAACAGAATGAAGCCCGACTTTAACAACACAGACAAAGAGCCGCACATCACATGACCAGAGACACTGACGCCTGTCAGTCACTCAAGTGCTGTGATATTCAGTTGAAATTAACATGTTTTCCCAACAGCAAATTCTGTGTTGCATGTTCACTAGTAGGTTCACACAACATTTGTATATTTACACTCCAAGTGGAAAAACTGATAACATTGTATATAAGGTTTAGCAATAAACATATGTGCTATACGTCCGTTAATCAATGTCACCTCCTCAACTCATAACTATTAAATACATGACGTACATTACCAACTGTGCACTTCATTTCCCCCCTGTCTCTTCCATCTAATCCAAACACACACCTGCATGTAAAAAATACTTTACCCACAAGTGTACACGGGCAACGGTGTTTTTCTTGCTAGTACTGTGAGCTGTGATATCACCCGCACCACTGCTCTGACCCCAAGTTTCAGTCTTCAGCATGCTCACTGCTGGGACAGAGCATCGTCAGCTGCATCATAAGCTCCAACTTCTAAATTATTTTTAATGCAAGCCTGAAGATTTTAAGGTGTCCATAGGGAGAGGAAAGAACAGGTGGCAGGTCTGTAAAGCCCCCGATACATGGGATTGATATTTTGAGCGATTCGGTAAATTTGATTGAATCTCTCAAAAAAAGATAACTATTTTCCATTTTTCCAATCAACAACTCTGCAATATCCAGCTGTTTATCTGAGAAAAGAAAATTGGGCCAGGGGAGGAAATTTTTCAAAGCTTAAGGTTGGGAAATTCGATCATCGGAAGAACCAGTAGCGTAATTATGAATCACGGAGCCCCCCCCCCCAGCAAAACAATGGTTAGGGGCCCTATCCATGCTTCATCCACAGTGGTTTTCTGGGAGGAGGCTATATCTGTCATAGAAAAAATGTGACTCCCAGCGCATCTGCTTGTGTTCCTTAACTAGGTTCAGACTCAGGACAGACAAAGAACTATTACAAGCCTATAACTTAAGATCCAGTGAAGCTATAGACATCATCATCCAGTTACCCTTAAAGTTGAGCTACAGAAAACAATCCCTCTCTGGTGGTAAAGAGTCATGTTCCCCCTAGTTGCTGATTTGTTTAATTCTCATTTTATTCCCCACCTTTTTATTTTGATTGTGCATAAAGTACTTTCACATTTTAGAGCAAGTAACTGTAATATTTCACATCAGTGTGTTGTATTAAGTAGGGTTGACCTCTATCTTGATGTCACTGTCCTGTTGATGTCTCACAGCTGTCTATATTAGCACATGATTCAACATGTGTTTCAAAACGGAAAGCTGACAATATCACACCATTGTTGTTCTGAGTCATGCTGCCTGCCTTCCGCTATCATTCATTTCCTGAGTGCTAAAAAACGTGATTCGGCTGCATCACTGGAGGTTTAAAAGAAAATGTAGCCATCCTTTTTTTAACCGAAAATGCATTTAAAAAAGGTAAAAAAAAATTGATACCCCTTTTCTTGACCTTAAAGGACAATTATACTCACCTCCCCCTCGCTCCTTTCCCCCCACTCCTGCAAAGTAGCCAGGGTGAGGACCTAAAAGTCCTCAACTCTGGGTACTTTACAAAAGTCCTGCACTACTTACTTGTAATCTCCCTCGGCGCTGCGGTCCGATCCTCCCTATTGGCACTTTGAGTGACAAGGTTGAGGCAGCCAATGGGAAGACACGCTCTGCAAGGAGGTGTGTCTTCCCATTGGCTGCCTCCCGGACTGTCACTGACAGTGCCATTGGGGAGGATCCGACCAGAGCGACGAGGGAGATTACAAGTAAGTAGTGCAGGACTTTTGTAAAGCACCCAGAGGTGAGGAGTTAGCGTTTTAGGTCCTCACCCTAGGTACTTTGCAGGAATGGATCGGGGAAAATGGTTAGTATAATTGTCCTTTAACTGGTACTGCCCATTTATGCTATAGGAGATATAACATTGGGCACCTTTGTCCAAGGTTTTGGAAACAGGTTGACAGTCCTGATCCATTTTCAGTTAAGTTTTTATTATTATTATTTATAACATAACATTATGAGACATTACAAATTAGTCAACTGAAAAGTCACATTTATTTTGTAATTTGATTTACAAAATAATATTTATTTATTTATGTAGAATATACTGTAGGGACATTTTTCTCTTGATCCTTTGTTAACAGATTAGATGCACACAACTGCAACTATGGCTGCTCATGTGTTTTATTTCCCTTTTTAGGGCACGGCCACACTTCGCCGCAAATGCAATCGCATGCGATTTCATTGCATTTGTGCATGCTTTTTCTTCATTAGGTATAGGAAAACGCATGCGATTGTGATTAAAAATCCAGAACGCAAATCGCAAAGCACCGAAAATGTGCGTTTTTGTCGCGTTGCCGCATTTTCAATGATCTTAAAAAAAAAACGCAAGCGCAAACGCACAAAAAAAGCAGCAGTGTGGCCTAGCCCTTTAAGGGCAGAAATTTTAAACCCAAACATTTTAATTCCAGATCATCCACTAATCACATTAAGTGCATGATTTTATCCCTGTACCGGACAGCTATAGAACAGGAGTGTTGCTCAAAATTTCTAAAGTTTTCCATTTTTCCGATTGGTCGCTCGAAAAACGAAGTTCTGGCAAGACGGAAAATTTTCTTCTGTCCCAATCGTTCTGCAGGTTTCAAACTGAAATCTATGATCGAGACCCCAAGGTGGAGGACTTTGAGCGGTTCTTCCAATCGTTGCCCTTGATCAGAAATCCGATTGGAAGAATGTCTGTCCTAAGTCGAGTCGAGTCCTAAAATGAAAACTTACATACAGGTAAATCACCCCCCAAAACCCTAAACGGTAATAGTTTGACACCTGAAATATATAAATCTAACCTGAAATCCTGCACAATGTCCTGTTTCTCCTGTTTCTGCTTCCTGGTTCTTCCAGTTAGTAACTGTCAGTTATGGATTTGACATCACAGCCAATGACTGAATGTTAATCCCCTGTCTCCCTCTTCTGAGCATGCCCAGGCTCAGTACCTGCTCAGTACAGGTTTCTAAATTGCTCAGTTTCCATGAGGCATCCAGAAGCATAGCAGGCATACAGTAATGAATTCATAGGACAAACTATGATATATCAACATATTTTAATGAGGCCATTCTTTCTAAAAGATGTTCTTATGAGGGTGGAGTTGTGAATAGCAATAATTTTCCTATCTTGTTCACTGTAGCCTTGCTGTGTACATACAGTATTATCATGTTGGCTAAAGGTTCGTACACACATGCGTTCGTGGGTGCCGACCCGCGATGCATGATGTGTACGAACAAGCATTTCGGCCGATAATCGGCCCGTGTATGGGCAATTTATCAGCCAAAACGGCCGCTCATTTGGAGATCTGCCCGGGGGATTGGGCAATGATCTCCAAACGAATGGCCGTTTTAGACGATAAACTGCACATATATGGGCCGATAATCGGCTGGACGCGGTCGCGACCCAAAATGACTCTTACGGTGACCATACATTAGGCCGATTTTATGTACAATACAACATTTCCATTGATTGGTACAGTATAAACCATCCAGAGTATAAACGAAGGTACCTATTTTTACCTGAAAAATCTAGTAAAACTGATTGGGTAGAAAACATGACCACTACTGCCTTCTGATTCTGTATTGTTCAGAGGCCTTAGTTGCCCTTTAAATGGACAGCAGAATTCCCATACTGTAGTCCCATATAGTAATAACCATACTGGATTTGGCTATTACGGTATGAGAATTCTGCTGTACATTTAAAAGACAACTAAAGCCACTCCAGATGTTTGGAAACTACAACTCCCAGCATGCTTTAGTAACTGGGAGTTGTAGTTTTCAAACATTTGCAACCTTCTGTGGGCATCCTTCTGTAAAGTTAATTCACCATCTTTGCAATTCAGTCACTTCCTTTGGAAATCCGGCTGCCGCTTGTTTGCTCTGATGTCAGTCGATGTGACGCGAGTATAAACTGAGGTTGGGTTTTCAGGATGATTTTTCAGCCCCAAAACCTCAGTTTATACTGGAGTATATACGGTACATTTCCCTGATCTTATTGTGTGACATTAGATTGTAATATCAAATTTAATTACAATCAGGAAAGTCATTGGTTAAATGAACGTAGTATTTTCTAAAGTTCGGATTAAATGTAATGTAAACACACATTAGATGACATTAGACATTAATCACAAAGTGAATTGAATGTGGCACAATATGTATGGTACATCTACGAACAATTACCATTGTACATCTGTCTATCAAAGTATTGGTCGGTTTACGATAGCAATAACCACCTACTGGAAAGACACGGTAATTCACAAGAAAATACAAGAGCAGTTAGGGTCTGAAAAGGAGTTTTTATTAAATTTCAACAACAGGTGTTTCCAGTGTTTAATGGTCCATTAAACTGATAAATTGCTTTGTAGGGTATCTCCACTGCTAACATTTTTGGTGTTTAGTTTTATTGAAGAAATAGACAATTAAGCCCGTTAAATTAACGGGCGCTAGACATTAAGAGACGCATACATGCATGCACACGCAGACAGATGCACATATACATACAGACACACACATGCATCCATATACATACCTTTATAGAAAAGACACACATGCATGCTGACTGGCATACACACATGCAGACATACACACATTGATGCAGACATACATACATGCTTGCAGACAGGCACACATACACACATGCATGCAGAGACATACACATGCATCCAGACATACACACACACATACATGCAGAGACGTGTGCAGACAGACATTCGGGCAGACATACATACCTGCAGGTAGGCAGATGTACACACATGCATGCAGACATTCACACAGACATATACACACGCATGCAGACATACATACACACATGCATGCAGACAGACACACATGGATGCAGACTGACAAAACTAAACATGCACGCAGGCAGACATACATACTTGCAGGTAGGCAGACATACACACATGCATGCAGACATACACATACATGCAGTAATATCAATAAAGCGCCAGGACCAGATGGATTGCATCCTAGGATTTTAAAAGAGCTTAGTTCAGTTCTAGCAAGACCACTGTGTCTCATCTTTTCAGATTCGCTTTTGTCTGGGGATGTGCCGCTGGATTGGAAAAAAGCCAATGTAATACCAATATTCAAAAAAGGTAGTCGTTCACAGCCTGGTAACTATAGACCTGTAAGCCTAACATCAGTGGTAGGGAAGGTGATGGAAACTTTGTTAAGGGATCATATCCTTGACTTTGTCTCCAGAGATCATCTTATTAGTAGTAGTCAGCATGGATTTATGAGAAATAGATCATGCCAGACAAATTTAATTGGTTTTTATGAAGAAGTGAGTAAGAAGTTAGATTCAGGCACAGCTGTGGATGTGGTATATTTGGATTTTGCAAAAGCCTTTGATACTGTGCCACATAGGCGACTAATGTATAAACTGAGGACTGTTGGCCTTGAAGAAAACATTTGTTCATGGATAGAGAACTGGTTATTGGACCGCAAACAGAGAGTGGTGGTTAATGGAGCTACATCTATGTGGGCTAAAGTTCTAAGCGGAGTTCCTCAGGGTTCTGTACTGGGGCCGCTTCTGTTTAATCTGTTTATAAATGACTTAGAAGGGGGCATTGAGAGCAAGGTCTCTGTGTTTGCTGATGACACTAAATTATGCAGAGCTTTGGAAACTTCCAATGATGTGCAAGTGCTGCAAGCAGACCTAGATCAAAATGGGCAGCAGAATGGCAGATGAGATTCAATGTTGATAAATGTAAGGTGATGCATTTGGGATTTAATAATCCCTGTGCCACCTACACCATAAATAACTCTGTGTTAAGTGCATCTGAAATGGAAAAAGATTTGGGGGTTCTGGTAGATAACAGACTTAGCTGTAGCAAACAATACCAGGTAGCAACGGCTAGAGCTAGCAAGATATTGTCTTGTATAAAGAGGGGAATGGAATCAAGAGAGAAAAATATTATTCTCCCTCTTTACAAGGCACTGGTAAGGCCACATTTGGAATATGCGGTGCAGTTTTGGAATCCCATATACAAAAGGGACATCTTGGAAATTGAGGCAGTTCAGAGAAGGGCAACTAAATTAATAAGGGGAATGGAGGGGCTTGAATATGCAGGCAGATTAGACAAGTTAGGGCTGTTTACATTGGAGAAGCGACGTTTGTGTGGGGATATGATAACCTTATACAAATATATTAATGGGCCATACAGTGAACTCTCTGGTGCATTGTTCACTAATTGGTCATATCAGAGGACACGTGGACATCCTTTAAGGTTGGAAGAAAAGAAGTTTCATCTTCAGGTTAGGAGAGGTTTCTTTACAGTGAGAACGGTGAAACTGTGGAACTGTCTTCCAGCAGATGTGGTAATGGCAAGTTCATTGAATAACTTTAAAAAAGGCCTGGATAAGTTTCTAAAACTAAAAAATATTGAGAATTACTGGTATTAATGCATATAGATCTGGTTGATCCAGGGATACTTTCCGATTGCCGTTTGGAGTCAGGAAGGAATTTTTTCCCCCCTTTTTTGAATAGGTTGGACTTGATGGACGAATGTCTTTATTCAACCTTAATTACTATGACAAAAACACTCATATACACAAGCATGCACACAAACATGCACACACGCATGCTGACAAACATGAACACACGCACACAGACAAACATGCACACATACACACGTGCACGCACACAGACATACACACATGAATGCACACAGACATACACACATGGGTGCAGACAGACATACACACACACACGCAGACTGACAGAAATACACACATGCATGCAAACTCTTCTAAACCACAGGCAACTAAGCAACTACCCCAGTAATCAAAATGACGGCAGATTATTAATGAACCAATAAAGAACTAAAACCCTGACAGCCAATCTCTACCATTTCACCATCAACATACATGTATATACACAAACAAACAAAAATGGAACATGTTAGTGTTTTTAGTAAAATGTACAAACGTGCTCCCCAGATTAATTGACCAGGCCTCTGCTTAATAAAATAAAAAAATTATTTATTGAATGCACCATTGAATGACAATGTGTATACATTCTAAAAATACAGCTCCATTTGATGCATTCAAAGAAATGTAATAAGAGGGTGTAAATGACCTAATGTTTCATTAGTGTTTACCTTTCCAATAGACAGTAATTAATGAGCACACATTACAGAACATTCTACACAATGCCAGGCTTTATCCCAAATAGGCACACTCGTGGCTTCCGAAGCCAGAGACATCAGTGCAGCGACAACCAAATCAATGTAAAAAAAGAAAACTGCACACAGCAACTGGTGTTTATATAGTGAATAATGCACCCCAACTGTAAATTATAAGGATATTAGAAGTCACCGAGGAGTTCCGTGACCATATAAAAGCACGAGGCCGCAGGCCGAGTACATTTTATACAGGGCACGGAACTCCAAGGTGACTTCTAATATCCCTTTAATTTACAGTTGGGGGTGCATTATTTATTATAACCTACCCCTTTGTGGTTTCTATTTTCCTTCTCCTCCTGGAACTGTAAGATTATAAGGCTATAATCTTACAGTTCCTCCCATAGAAATCCACTACAGGGGTAGGTTATAAATGAATACATAATATGTAACGTTTCAGTGCAGCACACCGTTTTAGACACATACAGGGAGATTCAATAAAAGTTCTTAATTCTTTAAAAATGGTGCTAATTTTGCCCCCAGATATTATTTAACATTTGAAAGCCAACATCTGATTGGTTGGGGCAAAATTAGCAACTTTTTTAACGATAAGAACTTTTACTGAATAACCCTGATAATGAGTCTTTCTACAAGCAATAAAGTAGGTCCAGTCTCCAGTGAGCAAAGTGTAATGACCGAGAATTTGAGCAAGGAAAGTAGAGGAAGCATTATCTTAAAATCCAGTTCAATCCATTGTGTGTTCTATAATACAATGATAGCACTTAGAAGTATACGGTCGCTTTATACAAACATAGAAGGGTTTGTCTAAATTATCAAAATAAATTACTTTAAAGAGTATGTCCACCCTTAAAACAAAAAACTGGTGACTTGTCAGTTATCTGCCTGTAACCCCAACTGCTGTGTTTACCAGTTTATTACATGCATTTGTAACCAGATATTTAATGATAAGTTCTATTCATATCTGGAAAAGGTATCTGCCTCCTCCCTTTGCTCAATGAGTTTTTATAAGCATGTGCAGAGGCAGGTGAAACAGTAGTCAATCATTGGCCTCCATTGACTGCATTGAGGGATCGGCCAGCTTATTGTACCAGAATGGAGACAATTGTTATGCTTAAAGGGACACTATACTGAAAAAAAGTACTTTGCCTCATCTTAATCTATAATTAAATACATGTAAGTAGTACTTACTCTGATTTGCGTGTGTTGCTGCATGCCTTCAATCCAACACACATTTTGTTTAGGAGCAGTATCCCTCCTCCCTCTTTTAACCACTTCCACTTCCATCTAACCTGACTTTTTCCCACAAAAGCAAGAAACTTGATTGACAGCTGAAATATAAGAAGTTTTAGATTGGATATCTAAAGAAATACGGGGGCAGATAAACAAAATAATGATACTGTGGTGGTTGGGAAGAATTATAGTTTCCAGTTATGGTCAATTTAAAATAACCTTTTTTCCGGTAAAGATGCCCTTTAAATATATGGTTAGTAATGCAGGTAATAAAGTGCAAGATATATCAGTTGGGGTTGGGGCAGGTAACCGACATTTGACCAGTTTTTCGATTTAAGAGGGGATATTCTGTTTAAGGAACACATCCATTGGGACAATCTATGGTTAGTACAGTGGAATACAGGGTAGGTCATAAGAGAACTCCTCCCTCCCCCTGGGTGAAGCGCACTGAGCATGTCCAATTCGATAAAAATTGGGGTGGGATGAACACCAAAGACTTTAAAGGCCAAGTTCACCCCACCAATGAAAATTTGTATATAGGTAAATCACCCCCAAATCCCAAAACTGCACTAGTTTGAAATCTGAAATGGTAACTGGTGTGCTCTTGGATGGGACAGTTGACATCACAGCCAATGACTGAACATTATTCCCCTAGCTGCCTCCTCTGAGCTTGTAAAAGCTTGGAGAGCTTAAAGAGGCGGAATGTTCCTTTTTGTACTATAAAAATATTGGGTAAAAACTGTAAAGATTTTACATATTATCATGGTTTCTCATTTATATGTAACGTCATATTTTTTAAATTCATGGAATCCACATGACACCCAACTTCGCTTATTTTCCAAGCATTCCAAGCCTTTTACATTATGACAGTGATGGTGAACCTTATAGAGGCCGGGTGCCCAAACTGCAACCCAAAACCCCACTTTTTATTGCATAGTGCCAACATGATCATTTAACCTGAATACAGAGATTTTACTTTTGAAAAAACAACTCAAATAGACACAGACCAATACAGTAGATAGATATAAAGATAAAAAACAGTGACCATTACCCCTACATTAGACAGGAGTTTGAGATCCAAAACAGACACTCAGAGCTGAATCTTATAGCATGTGACCTCTCTCTGCTACAGACAGCCAATACACTTTCTCTTTGGCTTTCTGGTAACAAACTCTGGTGAATTTGTGCATGAGTGCCCACCACACAGGGTTCGAGTGCCATAGCTTCGCCACCAATGCCTTATGATAATACTTTCTATTTCTGTTCTAGTATCTTACCATGTGACCAGGCCTAAATCACGTCAGAGTGAAAGTAAAATTTGTCAAGCAATAAAAATGGTTCTTGTCCCTTTCATATCTACAGGACAGTGTATACCGTTTCTCTGTAAGGTTCTTGTCCCTTTCATATCTACAGGACAGTGTATACCGTTTCTCTGTAAGGTTCCTGTCCCTTTCATATCTACAGGACAGTGATACCGTTTCTCTGTAAGGTTCTTGTCCCTCTCATCACAGGACAGTGATACCGTTTCTCTGTAAGGTTCCTGTCCCTTTCATATCTACAGGACAGTGTATACCGTTTCTCTGTAAGGTTCCTGTCCCTTTCATATCTACAGGACGTGTTATACGTTTCTTTGTAAGGTTCTTGTCCCTTTCATATCTACAGGACAGTGTATACCGTTTCTCTGTAAGGTTCCTGTCCCTTTCATATCTACAGGACAGTGTATACCGTTTCTCTGTAAGGTTCCTGTCCCTTTCATATCTACAGGACAGTGTATACCGTTTTTTCTTGTAGGTTCCTGTCCCTTTCATATCTACAGGACAGTGTATACCGTTTTGTAAGGTTCTGTCCCTTTCATATCTACAGGACAGTGTATACCGTTTCTCTGTAAGGTTCCTGTCCCTTTCATATCTACAGGACAGTGTATACCGTTCTCTGTAAGGTTTCCTGTCCCTTTCATATCTACAGGACAGTGTATACCGTTTCTCTGTAAGAGTTCCTGTCCCTTTCATATCTACAGGACAGTGTATACCGTTTCTCTGTAAGGTTCCGTTCCCTTTCATATCTACAGGACAGTGTATACCGTTTCTTGTAAGTTCCTGTCCTTTCATATCTACAGGACAGTGTATACCGTTTCTCTGTAAGGTTCCTGTCCCTTTCATATCTACAGGACAGTGTATACCGTTTCTCTGTAAGGTTCTTGTCCCTTTCATATCTACAGGACAGTGTATACCGTTTCTCTGTAAGGTTCCTGTCCCTTTCATATCTACAGGACAGTGTATACCGTTTCTCTGTAAGGTTCCTGTCCCTTTCATATCTACAGGACAGTGTATACCGTTCTCTGTAAGGTTCTTGTCCTTTCATATCTACAGACAGTGTATACCGTTTCTCTGTAGGTTCCTGTCCCTTTCATATCTACAGACAGTGTATAACCGTTTCTCTGTAAGGTTCCTGTCCCTTTCATATCTACAGGACAGTGTATACCGTTTCTCTGTAAGGTTCCTGTCCCTTTCATATCTACAGGACAGTGTATACCGTTTCTCTGTAAGGTTCTTGTCCCTTTCATATCTACAGGACAGTGTATACCGTTTCTCTGTAAGGTTCCTGTCCCTTTCATATCTACAGGACTTGTATACCGTTTCTCTGTAAGGTTCCTGCCCTTTCAATCTACAGGACAGTGTATACCGTTTCTCTGTAGATTCCTGTCCCTTTCATATCTACAGGACAGTGTATACCGTTTCTCTGTAAGGTTTCCTGTCCCTTTCATATACAGGACAGTGTTACCGTTTCTCTGTAAGGTTCCTGTCCCTTTCATATCTACAGGACAGTGTATACCGTTTCTCTGTAAGGTTCCTGTCCCTTTCATATCTACAGGACAGTGTATACCGTTTCTCTGTAAGGTTCTTGTCCCTTTCATATCTACAGGCAGTGTATACCTTCTCTTCTCTGTAAGGTTCTTGTCCCTTTCATATCTACAGGACAGTGTATACCGTTTCTCTGTAAGGTTCTTGTCCCTTTCATATCTACAGGACAGTGTATACCGTCTCTCTGCAAAGAGAAGTTTAATTGGTGCCCATAAAAAATCAAACCACAATTCTACTATGTGCCGAGAAGGCAAACTAACTAAGGGAGAATGTTATCCTTGAATGAACAGAAATAGATGTTTTCTCCCAAACAATATTTACCATGATCTTTCTATACATTCCTTTGGAATGTTACTGCTTTTATTATTACAGCCAAACATGTCAAAAGGCTGACTATGTACATATATTTACATAACACACATTACTTATTGTAAAAACAGTTATTGCTATTCCCAGCATGTAGTGCACACAGAACCCAGGACACGCATGTTTTGTGATAGCGACGAGGAGAATCATGTTGTTAGCAGCTCAAGAAGTGCACCAACAGCACCAAAATAGCCCTAAAAAAAAAAAACATCTTGAATTTCAAGACCATGTACAGTGTCATTATACATTAACAGGGTTATTCAATAAAAGTTCTTATCGTTAAAAATGGAGCTAATTTTGCCCCAACCAATCAGATGTTAGCTTTCAAATGTTAAATAAGATCCGATTGGTTTTATAGAATCTCCCTGTTGGCCTATTGCCAAGCTGGACCTCGCGATATTTCAGAAGTGTATTGCCAACCACTTCTAAAGAGTGGATGTAGATTAGCCAGTTCCTATATAAGAGGCACACACTATATACCCAAGGATAAAAAAAGGCAAAAGTATATCTCTTTCAAACTACCTTTATTAGCTGTGGACACTCTTGAATATGGTTTTACATCACAAAACACATTTGTTTCTTACTTCCCCTATACACACATGAATCTTAATACATTAGCACAATGCTACAAATATATATATATATATATATATACATAGAACAATTGAGGCTGAGGGGCCATGAACATAAGATGGTATATACGGTATCCTTACCACTCCCTTAGACTTTTACATACATGGTGCATATACAATATGGGTCATATATGGGATTAATGCTGCATCTTGTACGTTTCCAAAGTCCACATGGATTGAATGAGGATATTCAGTTTTCCTGCTTCTTGTAAGAAATAATATATAATTGGTAAGAGAAAGCCATTGGAAATCACAAACATTATAATGTATCACCATTATGGCATCAAAAAGTTTTTTTTAAAAACATGTGCCTTTAAGAATTTGAAATAAAAGGAGGCGCTAGAGTGATGACGCATCACCCCGACGAAGCACTCTGTTAGGGTGCGAAACGCGTGTCGGTGTTTGGTGAGGCTGAGGGGCTAATGGCGGAGGAGCCCGACCTTGGACTTGAACTTGTCGATTGAACTATAGCGGCGTCCATTCAGGAGTTCGTGAGGACGGCCACTCATATGGTGTAAACTGTGTGTACGTGAAGTTGGGGAGAAAGATTAGTGCGGAGGTGGGACGATAGTGCCGTGTTAACTAGAGCGTCTGCTGGGAGTTGTAGTAAGACCTGATACCGGTCTCTTAAAATTGACTCGGGACAGGCGAAGAGACCCAGATGTTATTGGCAGAATGAGAGTTTGGAAAGGTACAGGGTGAGGTGCTACTCCGTGATAACATAATTAAGTCCCGATACCCCTCCTGAATAATGTTTAAGAAGACATTGGTTTGATACGATGATATGTCTCTAAAATGGTACACCCATAATATTACACTTATGGCCTACTCCACCTGATCTTCACCGCTTAGGTGACTTTAAAGTGCACTGGAGAATTAAGAAGGTGTTATGATTGTAGTATCGGACTTTGGAAATGTACAAGATGCAGCATTAATTGGGACTCTGATTATGACCTAAATTGTATATGCACCATGTATGTAAAAGTCTAAGGGAGTGGTAAGGATACCGTATATACCCTCTTATGTTCATGGCCCCTCAGCCTCAATTGTTCTATGTATATATATATATATATATATATATATTTGTAGCATTATGCTAATGTATTAAGATTCATGTGTGTATAGGGGAAGTAAGAAACAAATGTGTTTTGTGATGTAAAACCGTATTCAAGAGTGTCCACAGCTAATAAAGGTAGTTTGAAAGAGATATACTTTTGCCTTTTTTTATCCTTGGGTATATAGTGTGTGCCTCTTATATAGGAACTGGCTAATCTACATCCACTCTTTAGAAGTGGTTGGCAATACACTTCTGTTATATTTAATTTCCTAGAGGCACCCTCGTATTTGGAGTAATTTCTAGCCTTATGGGTGGTATTAGGGAGGAGCACTACACCACATAGTATTATTACCTCGCGATATTTGCAGGTGAGGAGGTGCGCACGGGACTGCTCTGGTGGCTAGAATTTACTCTGAAACTAAAACACGGACCGGATTTCTACACAGCAATGTTAAATAAGGACTGTTTATTAAACGAAAAACATTGCTTTCTAGAAATCCAATCCGTGTTTTACTTTCAGTGTAAAGACCAGCCATCAAAGCATCTTGTGTGCGCCTTCTCTCCTCCAAATACCACGAGAGGAAGGTGCGAGAACAAGCTTGCTTGTACTGGGGACGCACGGTGAAGTCACCCTGGCGCCCAATGCCATGACTGCCTGCGATTTGTGTCCTGTTTGGACAGGAATATTCCAAACTTAAAATTACACTGTACATATACTTTAAGCAATTAAAGTGTTAGAACCACATAATGTGATGAAAGGTTTCCACTGTAAAACCCAGGAATTAAAGATGTAATTTTACTGGGCAAATACAGCACTGAAAATGCTAATGTTTGTAAAATTCACAAAACCAGAGATCACATTCCAGCTCTCCACATTATCTAAACACAGGAAATAATAATGCATTTTATTTACTATGCTCCTTTGAACAATCTCAGACTGCTGGGGAGATACAGAAACAATTGATCAGTGAGTCAGACTCAGATCAAGGCTACTTCACTCAAACTGTGTTTTCGATCATGTAACAGTTCCCCATTGGTCTCTATTGGCAAAACGATACATGTGGGTTTTTCTGCCACTACACATCTGAAAACGCTGTGGAATTGCTGTATGTGAAAGTAGCAAACGTGACAATATTTAGTTCTATAGATTACCAATAACAGTCTTTAAGGTGCTACGTAACAGATTCCAAGGCATAAATACATGTTTGTGCCAGCCCTTTTATTAAAATGATTCCGGTATCTCATGGAACAAGGAGCTTCAGTCTACACAGGCCAGTTTGCTCCAGGGTAGGTTTTCTGGCTGTTGGTGAGGATTGTGGGATATCAGACAAGATTCTATAATGTCAGATTAAGCACTATATAGTGAGAATGAATTAGTTACTCCAAACAACATACATCGATAAACCTGAAAGAGATTCCAATCAACTACAGCAGTTATTTTCCCTGATGCAAGAGTCTGGGCACAAGAGTCTGCCTGCTCTATTAATCTGCAGCAACCAATCAGATGCTATCTAACTGCAGTAAAAAGTTAACACATGATTGGCTGCTGCAAACGAATACCACCTATTATTGCATTAGACTTAAACTAGGTACAGATGTGAAAATTCCTCTACACATCAGGTTTATCTATGGACGATTGGCCAGGTGTTATTGATGATCTGAAAGGTTGGATAATAAATGATGCCCAACTGATCACCCATACACAAACATTACGGACGTTTGGCAGGCAGCTTAGAGAAATCTTCCTTTCAGTAATTAACTTTACTATCTCTTTAAAACAAGAGCGATTATAGATTCCCTTCTCCCATAATATCCTTTGCTCTGTCTGGAAGTAACCATACCTCGTGTTCCAGGAAGTACGCCTTTAGCTGTCCATTGGACCAATATTCCAAGGCGTAAGCCAAAAGCTTCATGGAAATGGTATTGATTCGAAGGAAATTGCCCACAAACACCACTCTGTTGATATTCTGGTTAAGACACATAAGCAGATTACATTAAAGGAAAAGAAAGGGCTGATATCTAAGAAAGGAAACATAACAAAAGTGTTGAAAAGGTAATACTCCTATATAGGCTGATATGATTACATAGCAAGCTTATAAAAACATAAAACAGTTGGAACTATGGGGCTAATTTAATAAAATCTGCGGCAACCAATCAAATTTTATTGAATTTTTTTTAGTAGATCAGTAAAATGTATCATCTGATTGGTCTATGCTAATTAAAGGATAGGTTCACTCAAAAACTGCTCCTAGCCCGTTTCTCATTAATTGGAGAACAGGAGGTAAAGGAGCTATGTTTTACCTCCCATTCTTCAATTAATGTAATAGAAGACGGGTACGAAGCATGAAACTTACAGGAGGTAAGACAAAGCATAACACATTTGTTACCCTGCAGAAAACTTCTTTAAACCTTGTACATTTGCAGGATAATCACATACTGAAAAAAGATTGAAACCAATTGATCTGCAGGAAAAGCTACACTGTCAGTTACCAGATGTCCAGCTCTCTGCTCTTTCATAGCCCTGTACAATGCTGCTTGACATAGATGCTACAAGGCAGCACCGTAAAGAAGCTGAAAGCACAGAGTTTATGATTCTGCAGTCTAGAGAAGCAGTAGATCCTTTCAAAACAATTTGTTCAATGATGCCGTTCTCCTTCCTGTTTCCATAGAGCACTTGTTGGTCCTATGAACATCTATGGATCTTGTCCTCCTGCAAACTGTACTAGAGTTATTGGACACCCCATAAAAGATATAACATGTTTACAGTTCCATGTTTATAAGCTACTTTGTTGTAAAGATAAAATTGACTTTGACCCTATCTGTAGTCAATTAGTTGCAATGAAAGGAATACCAAATTGGAATCTCAATGGTCAGCAAGTTGACTATAACCAACGAAAAGTGATAAGTCCCAGATTGTATCTTACACACACTATATTCATTAGGGTTTCATGAATCCCAGATGGACGTTGCTGTTGACACTCCTGTAAACAGGTAAAATGATTTACACTTCCTCTAGACGCCTACCTCATTGACAGCACACATCCGCGCAATGGAGCCAATGTTATTCGTAATGGTAATCAGAGTTGCTCTGGCCAAATCTTCTTTAGAAACAGACTCTCTTTTCTCTTTGCTCATCATGTTCCCAAAACTTAAAGAAATAACCCCAAAAATAGTTACAACCAAAACAGTAAGAAATTAGGTTATATGGTTGTTTTTATGGTTAATAAATACATTGAACAATAAAACAGAAGAAGAAAGCTAAAAAGACAGATAGAGATGTAAAATTTACATAGATATATTGAGTACTAACTGCAAAAGGTGTTGACTTCAGATTAATCAGAGATTTTGGGGAGCAAGAGAACATTCTCACAGTTAAGAATGAGGCAATGTTCCCTTTAACCTCTCTAACTGTGTAGGCCTGCCCACACAACTCGGCAGACTCTCAGCTTGCTCTGCCCATTTCTCTGATGTTTCCTGGTTATGTACAGTTATGTCTCATAACAGAAAAGGGGCAATTTAGATAACATCCACCTAATGCTTCACACCTAGTGACTTGAGCAGTGTCAGACTGGCCTGCAGGGTTAAGGTGCCCATACATCTATAAGATTTTACTTACCCGACTGAGCGCTCACACAATGTTTTTTCGATCCCGGAACCGCTTCTCCCGATCTTACACTCGACCGCCATGCGATCGCAAAATGAATGGAATTTTGCGATCGCATGTCAGTCGAATGTAAGATCGGGAGAAGCGGTTCAGGCAGCATCGATGAACATCGCGTGAGCGCTCGGTCGGGTAAGTAAAATCTTATAGATGTATGGGCACCTTTACAGGGGAATCCCCCAGTGGGCCCACAACCCATTAAACCAAGAGAATAGGAAAACATGTTCATATTTATGCTTATGTTTAAATACAGAGCCAAAGGGACAGTAAGAAATGCATTTTAATAAAGATCAGTTAGTAGGAGTAAACTAGATATGTAAATGAGCAATAATACAGATATGAAATGTTAGATGGGTCCCTAAACTCCTCCTGGTGGGCCCCAACAACCCAGTCTGACAACGGACTCAAGAGCATTCCAGCTCTGCCCTCCTCTTTATTAACATATTCACCCTACCGTATATCAGACATGGCAGGAGTGTCAGTGACGATGATTGGGGGAGAAGCCTGAGAGCACATGTACACCCTGTTTTTCACATCTGTAAATAGTAAATATCACTTTTTCAAGTCTAACTTCTTATTTAGACTGGATTTCAGTCAGATCTCATTCTACCTCTCATTCAGTGTGTCAGTGATTGATTAATTGGGGTATTAACAAAAAATGAGCAGCCAGATTGATTTGCTCTGTAGGTTTCCATGCAGTAACTGGACCACAGATGTCGCCCCACCCCTGCCCCGGAACACCCAAGTCACGCCTCTTGTTGGGTTCACAAGGGCTGGAAAAAAAAAAAAAAACACGGGCCGGCCATCACTGATATAGGTACACTATTGAGAAATGCAATTAATTTAATAGGTACAGAACTGCAGTAGTATAACGAAATGAATCTTCATTATGCACAGCTTTCTGCAATGCATTTCTTAAGACTGTACCAATCCGAAGAATTACCCACTTAATTCAACTCCTTATTTTAAAAGTTTATTCAACCAACCTAAAAAAACTACACAGACAATTCTAACCCTATGTACACAAGTGAGATAAACATTGTTAAAGTTGATTATAAGACAATCATTTTAAATAGGCTGCTCGGCAATAGCTGAACATCCTGTTCTATTTGATGGAGAAGGAAGGGGGATGGGAAGGTAGACACCCTTCTTGCTATGCCCCAGAATCGTTAAGATCTCTGAAAGGACAGATTACAAAAAATGTTAAAGGGAGAATCTACACACACATCTTTATCATCTGCAGCAGCCTTTCGGGCCTCATTGGGCTGAATCTTTCAACAGGCACTTCAAACACATTGCCCAATAAGTTACAGAATATGTGGGGGGCCTTACCTACAATTTAACATTAAACAGACACCAATGTAAAAGTATTTAGATGTTCACAAGGACGAATCTTTCAATATTTGCTCCTTAGGTAGTAATCCCCAAATGTAGTCCTGACTTGCCTTTGGTATCACAGGGGAAACAAAGAAACTGGATAATTTCTGTCTTTCTTCCAGTTTGAATCGTACTAAGCATGCCTGAAGGTAAACAAGCTAGGGGAGCTGCCAGTTACTTCAGGGCTTTCTGTACTATAAGATTATAGCGGATATCTAAAAAATACACAGCATTATTAACACGTTTCCAGACAGTAAATGAGGGTAAACTGTATAAAGGTGAACTTCTCCTTCAGCAGAAAGTGAACTAGTACTAAATACTTTGCATTACTAGTTCCCGGTTTACCTTGAAGCTACTGCATATCCAGGCAAACCAAACCGCTCGTAATCTCCTCCATAGATGTCTCGCACAAGTTTATCCACGTTTGTGCTGTCCCCTAATGACGCCATCTCCAAAGCCTCTTCAAACGTAGAGCAGCCGGTAAGCAGGCAGCACAGACCGAAAAATGTCCCCCCTCCGATACTAGCAGCGCAGACAAATGGTAAAATGGGATTGATAATTAATATATATGCAGTTTAAATAAAGGTCAACATTGCTGCCCTCAGTTAGAGAATTACAGAGAACTGGTTCTATGGAAACCGAAATACACAACATTCTGTCTTTACCAGTTCCGTTATCTCGGTAATCAGCCAGGTAGTTTTAAGCATAGTTATATTAATTGTATGGACGCTTTTCTACCCCATATAGACTATTAAATACCTGTAGCAGGTAAAGAAATCCTAACCAGTTATTGTGATTAATGTGGCATTAAATAGTAAAGCACCATCCAAAGTAATATAAAAGGCATAAGATGGGGGGGCATTTTAACCCCCGATGATGTGGAAATGAAAGGGTGAATTACATAGCAAGAAACAAAATAATAAAATGCAACAAGGCTTTCAAGCAAAACAGATACGACTATGACATCTTAAGCCTCAAATAAATGTACCGTATGCGTTACCTTAACAGGGAAAATCACTAGTTCTGAGAATGTTTTGCTGGTCAGTCACATACCTTGTCCCAGTAACCCGTTTATAGTCCTCTTTGGAATACACAGCCAGGATGCTGACCCCTGAGCCAATGTTCACAAGAAGAAGGGGGTAGGGATTCTCCAAATTGTATGGAATTTTCTGGCATCTTTCGGGATCTTTGGGATTTTCCAGGTAAAAGCATTGTGACTGCCCATTAAAACCAACAGAGTCTATAAACAGAACCCCTTTAATTAGACAATCTAATTCATCCAGTTTCCATAGCTCAAGCCCACCAACCTGAAAAGAAACCAGTAGCTGTTAGAAGTTGCCTTTCTTGCCAGAATCCCAATTTACAAAGACCCTTGTCTGTACCTGCTCTAACCTCCAAGAACCAGTAGTTCTCCACCCACAATCGGCAATTTTAGTTGTAAAAGTTTCAAAGCTCCCTCCCTCCTTTATTAACATATGTTCTCCAGTGTTAGATATGGGAGAATTGTCAGTGACAATGACTGTGGGAGGAGCCATTAAGAAGTTAGTTACTGCATGAGTATACTTCTACTTTAAATTTATTGATGTAGGAAACCTGCATTAGGGAAACTCTAACCTCATTCCTTAAATCTCTCAGTTTTTGAAAAACAAATCTTGAAATTAACCTTTTAGATTTCCCAACAGCCTTTATTATTATACTTCTTACGGAAAATCGCAGAACTATCAATCTCACCCCAACATTATATCTGTACTGGAAACTCTATTGTTATGCCAAAGAAACATCAGTTCCATGTGTGGTTCCATGAGTTTTGATTGGCTGCCAACAGTTTTATTGGACAGGTTGATTGAAATATAAAGTGATCAAACAAAGGTTGACTAGTGTATGGCTATCCTTCATCTACATCTAATAACCTAGCCTGTGAACTTCTTCTTCTACTTTGAATAGGTATATACAACTTAGCCTGCCCTCTTCCCTCACTGCACTTCATATCTCTACCAACTCTTATCTATACCTCTAATAAAATGAATAGGTTGTTGTTGTTGTTGTATTAAAGTCTAAATATGGAAAATGTAGTAAAAAAAAAAAACCCAAAAAAAAACAAGGAAATGGGTGTAGTTATGAGGATGTTATATGGCTATAGAATATATACAATGTATTAGATTTACTTACAGTTAGGAAGTCTTCTTCGAATTTGTACGCTCCTCCACCAGTAGCACAAAGTGAGGTGTGAAGGCTGGAAAACTGCTTGTCTCGAGCCATCTGAATGAACACGGGCAAGTCCTGAGTGGGAAAGCGGATGAAATGCAGGTTGCCTTTCCGTCCGCACATCGTGAGGTCCTTCAGCTCTAAGTGGACATCGCGAATACCAGTCTGTCCATAGGCCACGTTGGATGTCAGGTATTTACGAATACTCTTAAGGTTTTCCACCTCTTCTTGTTCCTCCTCGGCAGTGATATCTCTGGGTTCAAAATAGACAAGTTTGACCAACGTCCCACCAATATCCAAGCCAAACCAAGGAAAGGCTAGGTAGAAAGAAACAAACATGAATGGACTTGGCTTTGTGTAAAAAAACTAATAAAAAGTTACAAGGGAAGCAAATCGTACCAGTAGAAAATGCAATTAGTTACTTAGCACAGCAATCTACAATCACTTTATTCAATCATATCAGGCCCTGCCCCAAAGGCCTTACAATCTACGTACCCTGTAACATAGCCACAAAGTAGGAGGACTATGACAATCTGAAAATATACTGATGAATTCCAATGCATTTCACCAAAGAGAGGACATGACTGTAATAGCTTAAAAATTATTCTGTGACCCTTTGGTGTCCTGCTTTGAGACTTAATTCAATGCGGACATCTTGATGCCAAAGAAATGGGGGGTAGGGCATGTCAAACCCCAGAATAATATTTAAAAATCACCTTCCTCACAACCCCAAGATCGTTACATTTACAGTATACTGTACAGTATAGTTCTGGATAATACAGGGATACTATATAACATTGAGAATTACTTGTATTAATACATATACTGTAGTTCTGGTTGGTACAGGGATACTATATAATATTGAGAATTACTGGTATTAATACATATACTGTAGTTCTGGTTTCCTGATCTTCTTTTCTTTTGTATCCAGTTACTGTAGCTCTTGTTTCAGGTTTGCAGGACCAGTGCCTTGATACAGATGACGCATCCAATATAATTCTCTAAGCTCTGGAGAATGACAATGATATTAAGAAAACAATATTTCTGCTCACAGACTATCTTGCTTTGCTATTAACTCCACTTCACCGTGCAAGAAGAACCCACAATTAAATAGTGACTGTCAAAGCGTAGCATAGCTATGCAACCCCTCGGCCTGATTGAACCGTAAATGTGTTTGAGAAACTGGCCAATGGAAGGGGAAAATTACTCCTAATGTCTGTGCCATTATACTTGGCAGGGACACTGCACACTAAGAGTATCCCAGAGATTGAAGCATGATCTGAAAAAGCAATAGGTTAGCACTCTACAGTATAAAAAAAGAAGACTGAGAAAGGTGGGAATTAAATCATTTCACTAAGGTTCACATTGTCCCCAAAAAATATAGCCCCAAACAATTAATTAAAGATGATCCATAGAGATTAAGGGTATGTCCACCCCTTAAAATTGTAGCAGGATCCCCCAAAAAGTTCTGTTTTGGTTAAATTTGTTAATATGCTCCCAGCAAAGAAATTCTACTTACAACATCCACAATCCACCACCATGGCTCTCTCGCCACTAAGTAGGCAGTCAGTCACTGCCATGACAGTGACATCACAGCCTGGTTAAGGGGCCTTCTCTGAGTCTCCCACTGTTGCTGTTCATGAACAGAAAGGCACATACAGCAGCAGAGGAGAGGGAGAAAAGCGGCAAATTTTCAAAACCGAGCAAGCAATGTCCTAAATTAATCAGAGAGCAGCTATTTTTAGCAGTGTAACTAACCACCTGGGTATAAAAGCAGCTCGACTGGTGATACTGATACTGTATTTTGTCAGTGTGTTGGAGTGAGTTTAGTGGATACCTGACTGTAGGTGTTGGAAAGTGGTTTTTTTTGTTATTTTTCATTTAATGATTGATCAAATGTCCTTTTTTTAACTTTTTGCCTTTAATATGGGCTGCATGTAAATAAAGGGTGGGTCGTGGTGTGTTTATCTGTGTCTGTGGTGTGTATCAGTTTGCATGTTTTATTTTAGTTACCCTTTAAATAGGGCTGATTGACTAATAGAATATAATAATAATAATGTAATAACCAGTGAAAGAGAATAGAAATAACTGGGTATCTGTCTTTTTCAAGCCAATTAATTAATTTGAAGGATTATAAATTATATAAATGAATGAAGTTATATTACTCCTTATTTCAATACAGTAATAATATAAGAATACCTGCCTCTTAAGGTTAGACGACTGTCTCTCATTGGCCAAGATAGGCTCTGTATGCCAAAATGACCACCCAGCCGGTGCTGTAGCCCCTCCATTATAGTGCACTCTGGCGCTGTACATGCCTGATGCCCATTGACAGTGCATCATACCAGGGCAATGCAGGACTTTTAATTGGGGGATTTCTGAACAAGCACACAGCACGAAGTTCATGACTAGACATGGACTTAAACCGAACTCGAACCTGAGTTTGAGTCGACTTTAACAGTTCGAATGGACCTGAACTATTCCAGATTTCGAAATGTTCGTAATAATTGACATTGAAATTATGTCCCTCGACTTTATCACTCCATAACCTATACAGAAATAGACGAACGTTCACCTACCCCACCCCACATCAGCAGATCTTCACTTCAGCGTCCTTTCAGCATGGTGCCACGTCCTTGAACACCATTCACTGCAAACAATGCTTTCATGCTGGAGGGTATTAAAACTTCACCTTTATTTGTAAATGGGTAAAATCAATACACACATAACGGCATTTCAGGATAGCATCACGCTGCACAGTAGAAATGGAGGGAAGGTAGGGGGTGAGGGAGAGGCACATTTCCAAGTTTAGTGACAGTGACACGCCCTTATATACACAAAGAGGTATTATATACATAATTGTATATTAAACATATTAACAATGCCCTATATACACAAAGAGGTATATATACATAATTAATAATATTAACAATGCCCTTATATACACAAAGAGGTGGTATATACATATTAGTAATATTAACCTACACCCTTATATACCACAAAGGGTGGTATATACATAATTAGTAATATGTAACACGCCCTTGTATACACAAAGAGTGGTATATACATACATTGGTAATTATTAACAACGCCCTTGTATAACACCAAGAGTGGTATATACATAATTGGTAATTTAACAACCGCCCTTGATACATACACAAGAGGTGGTTATACATAATTTGGTAATATTAACAACGCCCTTGTATACACAAAGAGGTGGTATATACAAATATTGATAATATTAACAACGCCCTTGTATTACCAAAGAGGTGGTATATTACTAATTGGTAAATATAACAACGCCCCTTGTATACACAAGAGGTGGTAAACATAATTGGTAATATTAAACACAGCCCTTGTATACACAAAGAGGTGGTTATACATAATTGGTTATATTAACAACGCCCTTGTATACACAAAGGGGGTGAGTATAAACATAATTGGTAATATTAACAACGCCTTGTATACACAAAGAGTGGTTATAAATTGGATATTTAACACCGGCCCTTGTATACACAACAGAGGTGGTATATACATATTGGTAATATTACAAACACGCCCTTGTATCACACAGAGGTGGTATAATACATAATTGGTAATATTAAACAAGCCCTTGTAATACACAAGAGGTGGTATATACATAATTGGTATATTAACAACACCCTTGTATACACAAAGAGGTTGGTATATACATAATTTGTAATATTACAACACCCTTATTACACAAAGAGGTGGATATATACATAATTGGTAATATTCAACACACCCTTATGTATATCACACAAGAGTGGTATATAACATAATTGTAATATTAACAACCCCTTGTATACACAAAGGTGGTATAAACATAATTGTAATATTACAACAACGCCCTTGTATACACAAAGAGGTGGTATTATAATTGGTAATATACAAACCCTTATACACAAAGGGTGTTATACTAATATGGTATATTACAACCCCTTATATAAACAAGAGGGTTATATACGGAATTGTAATATTAAACAACGCCCTATATACACAAAGAGGTGTTATATACGTAATTAGTAATATTAACAACCGCCTTATATACACAAAGAGGTGGTATATAATAATTAGTTATATTAACAACGCCCTTATATACACAAAGAGGTGTTACATACATAATTGGTAGTAATATTAACAACGCCTATATATACACCAACGAGGTGGTATAGTACATAATTGGATATAAACAACGCCCTTGTATACCAAAGAGGTGGTATATATAAATTGGTAATATTAACAACGCCCTTGTATACACAAGAGGTGGTATATATATTGGTAATATAACACACCCTGTATACAACAAGAGGTGGTATATACATAAAAACGTGATTCGGCTGCCATCACTGGAGGTTTAAAAGAAATGTAGCCATCCTTTTTAACGCGAAAATGCATTTAAAAAGGGAAAAAAAATTGATACCCCTTTTCTTGACCTTAAAGGACAATTATACTCACACTCCCCCCGCTCCTTTCCCCCCACTCCTGCAAAGTAGCCAGGGTGAGGACTAAAATCCTCAACTCTGGGTACTTTACAAAAGTCCTGCACTACTACTTGTAATCTCCCTCGGCGCTGCGGTCCGATCCTCCCTATTGCACTTTGAGTGACAGGTTGAGGCAGCCAATGGGAAGACACGCCTGCAAGGAGGTGTGTCTTCCCATTGGCTGCCTCCCGAACTGTCACTGACAGTGCCATTGGGGAGGATCCGACCAGAGCGCGAGCGAGGGAGATTACAAGTAAGTAGTGCAGGACTTTTGTAAAGCACCCAGAGGTGAGAGGTTAGCGTTTTAGGTCCTCACCCTAGGTACTTGCAGGACTGGATCGGGGAAAATGGTAGATAATTGTCCTTTAACTGGTTACTGCCATTTATGCTATAGGAGATATAACATTGGGCACCTTGTCACGGTTTTGGAAACAGGTTGACAGTCTGATCCATTTCAGTTAGTTTTTATTATTATTATTTATACATAACATTATGAGACATTACAAATTAGTCAACTGAAAAGTCACATTTATTTTGTAATTTGATTTACAAATAATATTTATTTATTTATGTAGAATATCTGTAGGACATTTTTCTCTTGCATCCTTTGTTAACAGATTAGATGCACACAACTGCAACTAGGCTGCTCATGTGTTTTATTTCCCTTTTTAGGGCACGCCCACACTTCGCCGCAAATGCAATCGCATGCGATTTCATTGCATTTGTGCATGCTTTTTTTCTTCATTAGGTATAGGAAAAAGCATGCGATTGTGATTAAAAATCCAGAACGCAAATCGCAAAGCACCGAAAATGTGCGTTTTGTCGCGTTGCCCGCATTTTCAATGATCTTAAAAAAAAACGCAAGCGCAAACGCACAAAAAAAGCAGCAGTGTGGCCTAGCCCTTTAAGGGCAGAAATTTTAAACCAAACATTTTAATTCAGATCATCCACAATCACATTAGTGCATGTTTTTATCCTGTACCGGACAGCTATAGAAAGGAGTGTTGCTCAAAATTTCTAAAGTTTTTCCATTTTTCGATTGGTCGCTCGAAAACGAAGTTCTGGCAGACGGGAAAATTTTATTTCTGTCCCAATCGTCTTCTGCAGGTTTCAAACTGAAATCTATGATCGAGACCCCAAGGTGAGGACTTTGAGCGGTTCTTCAATCGTTGCCCTTGATCAGAAATCCGATTGGAAGAGATGTCTGTCCTAGTCGATCGAGTCCTAAATGAAAACTACATACAGGTAATCACCCCCCAAACCCTAAACGGTAATAGTTGACACCTGAAATAATATAATCAACCTGAAATCCTGCACAATGTCCTGTTTCTTGTTTTGCCCTGGTTCCTCTTCCAGTTAGTAACTGTCAGTTATGGATTTGACATCACAGCCAATGACTGAATGTTAATCCCCTGTCTCCCTCTTCTGAGCATGCCCAGGCCTCAGTACCTGCTCAGTACAGGTTTCTAAATTGACTCAGTTTCCATGAGGCATCCAGAAGCATAGCAGGCATACAGTAATGAATCTAGGACAAACTAGATATATCAACATATTTTAATGAGGCCATTCTTTCTTAAAGATGTTCTTTATGAGGGTGGAGTTGTGAATAGACAATAATTTTCCTATCTTGTTCACTGTAGCCTTGCGTGTACATACAGTATTATCAGTTGGTCTAAAGGTTCGTACACACATGAGTTCGTGGGTGCCGACCCGGATGCATGATGTGTACGAACAGCATTTCGGCCCATAATCGGCCCGTGTATAGGGCAATTATCAGCCAAACGGCCCTCATTTGGAGATCTGCCCGGGGGATTGGCAATGATCTCCAAACGAATGGCCGTTTTAGACGAATAAATGCACATATATGGCCGATAATCGGCTGGGACGCGGTCGCGACCCAAAAATGACTCTTACGGTGACCATACATTAGGCCGATTTTATGTACAATACAACATTCATTGATTGGTACAGTATAAACCTACAGAGTATAAACGAGGTACCTATTTTTACCTGAAAATCTAGTAAAACTGATTGGTAGAAAACATGACCACTATGCCTTCATTCTGTATTGTTCAGAGGCCTTAGTTGCCCTGTAAATGGACAGCAGAATTCCCATACTGTAGTCCATATATTAATAACCATACTGGATTTGGCTATACTGGTATGAGAATTCTGCTGTACATTTAAAAGACAACTAAAGCCACTCCAGATGTTGGAACTACAACTCCCAGCATGCCTTTAGTAACTGGGAGTTGTAGTTTCAACATTTGCAACCTTCTGTGGGATCCTTCTGTAAAGTTAATTCACCATCTTTGCAATTCAGTCACTTCCTTTGGAAATCCGGCTGCCGCTTGTTTGACTTCGTCAGTCGATGTGACGCGAGTATAAACTGAGGTTGGTTTTCAGGATGATTTTTCAGCCCCAAAAACCTCAGTTTATACTGAGTATATACGGTCATTTCCCGATCTTATTGTGTGACATTGATTGTAATATCAAATTTAATACAATCAGGAAAGTCATTGGTTAATGAACGTAGTATTTTTCTAAAGTTCGGATAAATGTAATGTAAACACACATTAGATGAAATGAGACATTAACACAAAGTGAATTGAATGTGGCACCAATATGTATGGTACATCTACAACAATTACATTGACATCTGTCTATCAAAGTATTGGTCGGTTTACGATAGCAATACACCTACTGGAAGACACGGCGTAATTACACAAGAAAATACAAGAGCAGTTAGGGTCTGAAAGGAGTTTTTATTAAATTTCAACACAGGTGTTTCCAGTGTTTAATGGTCCATTAAACTGATAAATTGCTTTGTAGGGTATCTCCAATGCTAACATTTTGGTGTTGTTTTATTGAAGAAATAGACAATTAAGCCCGTTAATTAACGGGCGCTAGACATTAAGAGAGAATACATGCATGCACACGCAGACAGATGCAACATATACATACAGACACACACATGACATCATATACATATTATAGAAAAGACCACACATGCATGCTGACTGGCATACACACATGCAGCATACACACATTGATGCAGACATACTACATGCTTGCAGACAGGCACACATACACACATGCATGCAGAGACATAACACATGCATCCAGACATACACACACATAAGCAGAGACGTGTGCAGACAGACATTCGGGCAGACAACATGACCTGCAGGTAGGCAGATGTACACACATGCATGCAGACATTCACACAGACATATACACACGCATGCAGACATACATACACACATGCATGCAGACAGACACACATGGATGCAGACTGACAAACTAAACATGCACGCAGGCAGACATACATACTTGCAGGTAGGCAGACATACACACATGCATGCACAAACATACACATACAGCAGTAATATAAATAAAGCGCCAGGACCAGATGGATTGGCATCCTAGGATTTAAAAGAGCTTAGGTCAGTTTAGAAGACCACTGTGTCTCATCTTTTCAGATTCGCTTTTGTTGGGGATGTGCCCGCTGGATTGGAAAAAAGCAATGTAATACCAATATTCAAAAAAGGTAGTCGTTCACAGCTGTAACTATAGACCTGTAGCCTAACATCAGTGGTAGTGGAAGGTGATGGCAACTTTGTAAGGGATCATATCCTTGACTTGTCTCCAGAGATCATCTTAGTAGTAGTAGTCAGCATGGATTTATGAGAAATAGATCATGCCAGACAAATTTAATTGGTTTTATTGAAGACGTGAGTAAGAAGTTAGATTCAGGCACAGCTGTGGATGTGGTATATTTGGATTTTGCAAAAGCTTTGATACTGTGCACAATAGGCGACTAATGATAAACTGAGGACTGTTGGCCTTGAAGAAAACATGTTTCAGGATAGAGAACTGGTTATGGACCGCAACAGAGAGTGGTGGTTATGGAGCTACATCTATGTGGGCTAAAGTTCTAAGCGGAGTTCCTCGGGTTCTGTACTGGGGCCGCTTCTGTTTATATGTTATAAATGACTTAGAAGGGGGCATTGAAAGCAAGGTTCTGTGTTGCTGATGAAACTAATTATGCAGAGCTTTGGAAACTTCCAATGATGGGCAAGTGCTGCAAGCAGACCTAGATAGATTATCAAAATGGGCAGCAGAATGGCAGATGAGATCAAATGTTGATAAATGTAAGTGATGCTTTGGGATTTAATATACCTGTGCCACCTACACCATAAATAACTTTGTAAGTGCATCTGAATGGAAAAGATTTGGGGGTTCTGGTAGATAACAGACTTAGCTGTAGCAAACAATACCAGGTAGCAACGGCTAGAGCTAGCAAGATATTGTCTTGTATAAGAGGCGGAATGGAATCAAGAGAGAAAAATATTATTCTCCCTCTTTACAAGGCACTGGTAAGGCCACATTTGGAATATGGGGTGCAGTTTGGAATCCCAATACAAAAGGGACATCTTTGAAATTGAGCAGCTTCAGAGAAGGGCAACTAAATTATAAGGGGAATGGAGGGCTTGAATATGCAGGCAGATTGACAAGTTAGGGCTGTTACATTGGAGAAGCGACGTTTGTGTGGGGATATGATACCTTATACAAATATATTAATGGCCTCACAGTGAACTCTCTGGTGCATTTTCACTATTGGTCATATCAGAGGACGGGACTCCTTTAGGTTGGAAGAAAAGAAGTTTCATCTTCAGGTTAGGAGAGGTTTCTTTACATGTGAGAACAGGTGAAACTGTGGAACTGTCTTCCAGCAGATGTGGTAATGGCAAGTTCATTGAAAACTTAAAAAAGGCCTGGATAAGTTTCTAAAACTAAAAAATATTGAGAATTAACTGGTATTAATGCATATAATCTGGTTGATCCAGAGGGATACTTTCGCCTTGCGTTTGGAGTCAGGAAGATTTTTCCCCCCTTTTTTAGCTGGGGTGTTTTTGCCTCCTCTGGAATCAACTGTTAGGTAGGGTTAAAAAAAAAAAAAAAAAAAAAAAAAAAAAGGAATAGGTTGGACTTGATGCAGACAAGTCTTTATTCACCTAATTACTATGGACAAAACACTCATATACACAAGCATGACACACAAACATGCACCCACACACGACATGCTGACAAACAGCACACACGCACCAGACAAACATGCAACATACAGTGCACGCACACAGACATACACACATGATGCACACAGACATACACACATGGGTGCAGACAGACATACACACCACAACACGCAGACTGACGAAATACACACATGCATGCCAAACTCTTCTAAACACAGGCACAACTAAGCCAACTACCCCAGTAATCAAAATGACGGCAGATATAATGAACCAATAAAGAACTAAAACCTGACAGCCATCTCTACCATTTCACCATCAACATAAAGTATATACACAAACAAACAAAAATGGAACATGTTAGTGTTTTAGTAAAATGTACAAACGTGCTCCCCAATTAATTGACCAGGCCTCTGCTTAATAAATAAAAAAATTATTTATTGAAGCACCATTGAATGACAATGTGTATACATTCTAAAAAACAGCTCCATTGATGCATTCAAAGAAAGTATAAGAGGGTTAAAGACCTAATGTTTCATTAGTGTTTACCTTTCCATAGACAGTAATTAATGAGACACACATTACAGAAATTCTACACATGCCAGGCTTTATCCCAAATAGGCACCCTCGTGGCCTCCGAGCCAGAGACATAGTGCAGCGACAACCAAATCAATGTAAAAAAGAAAACTGACACACAGCAACTGGTGTTATATAGTGAATAATGCACCCCAACTGTAAATATAAGGATATTAGAAGTCACCGAGGAGTTCCGTGACCATATAAAAGCACGAGCCGCAGGCCGAGTACATTTTATACAGGGCACGGAACTCCAAGGTGACTTCTAATATCCCTTTAATTTTACAGTTGGGGGTGCATTATTTATTATAACCTACCCCTTTGTGGTTTCTATTTCCTTCTCCTCCTGGAACTGTAAGATTATAAGGCTAATCTTACAGTTCCTCCCATGAAATCCACTACAGGGGTAGGTTATAAATGAATACATAATATGTAACGTTTCAGTTGCCAGCACAACCGTTTTAGACACATACAGGGAGATTCAATAAAGTTCTTAATTCTTTAAAAAATGGGATGCTAATTTTGCCCCCAGATATTATTTAACATTTGAAAGCCAACATCTGATTGGTTGTGGGCCAAAATTAGCAATTTTTTAACGATAAGAACTTTTAATGAATAACCCTGATAATGCGTCTTTCTACAAGCAAAAGTAGGTCCAGTCTCCAGTGAGCAAGTGTAATGACCGAAATTTGAGCAAGGAAAGTAGAGGAAGCATTATATTAAAATCCAGTCAATCCATTGTGTGTTCTATAATACATGATAGCATTAGAAGTATACGGTCGCTTTACAAACATAGAAGGGTTGTCTAAATTATCAAATAAATTACTTTAAAGAGTATGTCCACCCTTAAAACAAAAAAACTGGTGACTTGTCTTATCTCCTGTAACCCCAACTGCTGTGTTTACCAGTTTATTACATGCATTTGTAACCAGATATTTAATGATAAGTTCTATTCATATCTGGAAAAGGTATATGCCTCCTCCCTTTGCTCAATGAGGTTTTATAAGCATGTGCAGAGGCAGTTGATGAAACAGTAGTCAATCATTGGCCTCCATTATGCTTGAGGGCGATGCGCCAGCTTATTGTACCAGAATGGAGACAATTGTATGCTTAAAGGGACACTATACTGAAAAAAGTACTTTGCCTCATCTAATCTATAATTAAATACATGGAAGTAGTACTTACTCTGATGCGTGTGTTGCTGCATGCCTTCAATCCAACACACATTTTGTTTAGGAGCAGTATCCCTCCTCCTTCTTTTAACCACTTCACTTCATCTAACCTGAACTTTTTCACCACAAAAGCAAGAAACTTGAGTGACAGCTGAAATATAGAAGTTTTAGATTGGATATATAAGAAATACGGGGCGCAGAATAAACAAAAATGATACTGTGGTGGTTGGGAAGAATTATAGTTTTCCAGTTATGGTCAATTTAAAATAACCTTTTTTCCGGTAAAGATGCCCTTTAAATATATGGTTAGTAATGCAGGTAATAAAGTGCAAGATATATCAGTTGGGGTTGGGGCAGGTAACCGAATTTGACCAGTTTTTTCGATTTAAGAGGGGATATTCTGTTTAAGGAACACATCCATTGGACAATCTATGGTTGTACAGGGAATACAGGGTAGGTCATAGAGAACTCCTCCCTCCCCCTGGGGTGAAGCGCACTGAGCATGTCCAATTCGATAAAATGGGGGGGATGAACACCAAAGACTTAAAGGCCAAGTTCACCCCCCACCAATGAAAATTTGTATATAGGTAAATCACACCCCAAATCCCAAAACTGCACTAGTTTGAAATCTGAAATGGTAACTGTGTGCTCTTGATGGGACAGTTGACATCACAGGCCAATGACTGAACATATTCCCTAGCTGCTCCTCTGAGCTTGTAAAAGCTTGGAGAGCTTAAAGAGGCGGAATGTTCCTTTTGTACTATAAAATATTGGGTAAAAACTGTAAAGATTTTACATATTATCATGGTTTCTCATTTATATGTAACGTCATATTTTTAAATTCATGGAATCCACATGACACCCAACTTCGCTTATTTTCCAAGCATTCCAAGCCTTTTACTTATGACAGTGATGGTGAACCTTATAGAGGCCGGGTGCCCAAACTGCAACCCAAAACCCCACTTTTTATTGCATAGTGCCAACATGATCATTTAACCTGAATACAGAGATTTTACTTTTGAAAAAACAACTCAAATAGACACAGACCATACAGTAGATGATATAAAGATAAAAACAGTGACCATTACCCCTACATTAGACAGGAGTTTGAGATCCAAAACGACACTCAGAGCTGATCTTATAGCATGTGACCTCTCTCTGCTACAGACAGCCAATACACTTTCTCTTTGGCTTTCTGGTAACAACTCTGGTGAATTTGTGCATGAGTGCCCACACAGGGTTCGAGTGCCATAGCTTCGCCACCAATGCCTTATGATAATACTTTCTATTTCTGTTCTAGTATACTTACCATGTGACCAGGCCTAAATCACGTCAGAGTGAAAGTAAAATTTGTCAAGCAATAAAAATGGTTCTTGTCCCTTCATATCTACAGGACAGTGTATACCGTTTCTCTGTAAGGTTCTTGTCCCTTTCATATCTACAGGACAGTGTATACCGTTTCTCTGTAAGGTTCCTGTCCCTTTCATATCTACAGGACAGTGTATACCGTTTCTTGTTAAGGTTCTTGTCCCTTTCATATCTACAGGACAGTGGAAACCGTTTCTCTGTAAGGTTCCTGTCCCTTTCATATCTACAGGACAGTGTATACCGTTTCTCTGTAAGGTTCCTGTCCCTTTATATCTACAGGAGTGTATACCGTTTCTCTGTAAGGTTCTTGTCCCTTTCATATATACAGGACAGTGTATACACGTTTCTCTGTAAGGTTCCTGTCCCTTTCATATCTACAGGACAGTGTATACCGTTTCTCTGTAAGGTTCCTGTCCCTTCATATCTACAGGACAGTGTTAACCGTTTCTCTGTAAGGTTCCTGTCCCTTTCATATCTACAGGACAGTGTATACCGTTTCTCTGTAAGTTCTGTCCCTTTCATATCTACAGGACAGTGTTACCGTTTCTCTGTAAGGTTCCTGTCCCTTTCATATCTACAGGACAGTTGTATACCGTTTCTCTGTAAGGTTCCTGCCCTTTCAATCTACAGGACAGTGTTATACCGTTTCTCTGTAAGATTCCTGTCCCTTTCATATTACAGGACAGTGTATACGTTTCTCTGTAAGGTTCCTGTCCCTTTCATATCTACAGGACAGTGTATACCGTTTCTCTGTAAGGTCTTGTCCTTTCATATCTACAGGACAGTGTATACCGTTTCTCTGTAAGGTTCCTGTCCCTTTCATATCTACAGGACAGTGTATACCGTTTCTCTGTAAGGTTCTTGTCCCTTCATATCTACAGGACAGTTATACCGTTTCTCTGTAAGGTTCTTGTCCCTTTCATATCTACAGGACAGTGTATACCGGTTCTCTGTAAGGTTCTTGTCCCTTTCATTCTACAGGACAGTGTATACCGTCTCTCTGCAAAGAGAAGTTTAATGGTGCCCATAAAAAATCAAACCACAATTCTACTATGTGCCGAGAAGGCAAAACTAACTAAGGGAGAATGTTATCCTTGAATGAACAGAAATAGATGTTTTCTCTCCAAACAATATTTACCATGATCTTTCTATACATTCCTTTGGAATGTACTGCTTTTATTATTAAAGCCAAACATGTCAAAAGGCTGACTATGTACATATATTTACATAACACACATTATTTTGAAAAACAGTTATTGTATTCCCAGCATGTAGTGCACACAGAACCCAGGACACGCATGTTTTGTGATAGCGACGAGGAGAATCATTGTGTTAGCAGCTCAAGAAGTGCACCAACAGCACCAAATAGCCCTAAAAAAAAAAACATCTTGAATTTCAAGACCATGTACAGTGTCATTATACATTAACAGGGTTATTCAATAAAGTTCTTATCGTTAAAAATGGAGCTATTTTGCCCCAACCAATCAGATGTTAGCTTTCCAATGTTAAATAAGATCCGATTGGTTTTATAGAATCTCCCTGTTGGCCTATTGCCAAGCTGGACCTCGCGAATTTCAGAAGTGTATTGCCAACCACTTCTAAAGAGTGGATGTAGATTAGCCAGTTCCTATATAAGAGGCAACACACTATATACCCAAGGATAAAAAAAGGCAAAGTATATCTCTTTCAAATACCTTTATTAGCTGTGGACACTCTGAATATGGTTTTACATCACAAAACACATTTGTTTCTTAATTCCCTATACACACATGAATCTTAATACATTAGCACCGCTACAATATATATATATATATATATATACATAGAACAATTGAGGCTGAGGGGCCATGAACATAAGATGGTATATACGGTATCCTTACCACTCCCTTAGACTTTTACATACAGGTGCATATACAAAATGGGTTATATATGGGATTAATGCTGATCTTGTACGTTCCAAAGTCCACATGGATTGAATGAGGTATTCAGTTTTCCTGTTCTTGTAAGAAATAATATATAATTGGTAAGAGAAAGCCATGGAAACACAAAACATTATAATGTATCACATTATGGCATCAAAAAGTTTTTTTAAAACATGTGCCTTTAAGAATTTGAAATAAAAGGAGGCGCTAGAGTGATGACGCATCACCCGACGAAGACTCTGTTAGGGTGCGAAACGCGTGTCGGTGTTTGGTGAGGCTGAGGGGCTAATGGGAGGAGCCCGACCTTGGACTTGAACTTGTCGATTGAACTATAGCGGCGTCCATTCAGGAGTTCGTGAGGACGGCACTCATATGGTGTAAACTGTGTGTACGTGAAGTTGGGGAGAAAGATTAGTGCGGAGGTGAGGTGGGACGATAGTGCCGTGTTAACTAGAGCGTCTGCTGGGAGTTGTAGTAAGACCTGATACCGGTCTCTTAAAATTGACTCGGGACAGGCGAAGAGACCCAGATGTATTGGGACAGAATGAGAGTTTGAAAGGTACAGGGTGAGGTGCTACTCCGTGATAACATATTAAGTCCCGATACCCCTCCTGATAATGTTTAAGAAGACATTGGTTTGATACGATGATATGTCTCTAAAATGGTACACCCATAATATTACACTTATGGCCTACTCCACCTGATCTTCACCGCTTAGGTGACTTTAAAGTGCATGGAGAATAAGAAAGGTGTTATGATTGTAGTATCGGACTTTGGAAATGTACAAGATGCAGCATTAATTGGGACTCGATTATGACCTAAATGTATATGCACCATGTATGTAAAAGTTAAGGGAGTGGTAAGGATACCGTATATACCCTCTTATGTTCATGGCCCCTCAGCCTCAATTGTTTATGTATATATATTATATATATATATATTTTTAGCATTATGTAATGTATTAAGATTCATGTGTGTATAGGGGAAGTAAGAAACAAATGTGTTTTGTGAGGTAAAACCGTATTCAAGAGGTCCACAGCTAATAAAGGTAGTTTGAAAGAGATATACTTTTGCCTTTTTTATCCTTGGGTATATAGTGTGTGCCTCTTATTAGGAACTGGCTAATCTACATCCACTCTTTAGAAGTGGTTGGCAATACACTTCTGTTATATTTAATTTCCTAGAGGCACCCTCGTATTTGGAGTAATTTCTAGCCTTATGGGTGGTATTAGGGAGGAGCACTACACCACATAGTATTATTACCTCGCGATATTTGCAGGTGAGGAGGGTGCGCACGGACTGCTCTGGTGGCTAGAATTTACTCTGAAACTAAACACGGACCGGATTTCACACAGCAATGTTAAATAAGGACTGTTTATTAAACGAAAAACATTGCTTTCTAGAAATCCAATCCGTGTTTTACTTTCAGTGTAAAGACCAGCCATCAAAGCATCTTGTGTGCGCCTTCTCTCCTCCAAATACCACGAGAGGAAGTGCGAGAACAAGCTTGCTTGTACTGGGGACGCACGGTGAAGTCACCCTGGCGCCCAATGCCATGACTGCCTGCGATTGTGTGTCCTGTTTGGACAGGAATATTCAAACTTAAAATTACACTGTACATATACTTTAAGCAATAAAGTGTTAGAACCACATAATGTGATGAAAAGTTTCCACTGTAAAACCCAGGAATTAAAGATGTAATTTTACTGGGCAAATACAGCACTGAAAATGCTAATGTTTGTAAAATTCACAAAACCAGAGATCACATTCCAGCTCTCCACATTATCTAAAAACAGGAAATAATAATGCATTTTATTTACTATGCTCCTTTGAACAATCTCAGACTGCTGGGGAGATACAGAAACAATTGATCAGTGAGTCAGACTCAGATCAAGGCTACTTCACTCAAACGTGTTTTCGATCATGTAACAGTTCCCCATTGGTCTCTATTGGCAAAACGATAATGTGGGTTTTTCTGCACTACACATTGAAAACGCTGTGAGTGCTGTATGTGAAAGTAGCAAACGTGACAATATTTAGTTCTATAGATTACCAATAACAGTCTAAGGTGCTACGTAACAGATTCCAAGGCAAAATACATGTTTGTGCCAGCCCTTTTATTAAAATGATTCCGGTATCTCATGGAACAAGGAGCTTCAGTCTACACAGGCAGTTTGCTCCAGGGTAGGTTTTCTGGCTGTTGGTGAGGATTGTGGGATATCAGACAAGATTCTATAATGTCAGATTAAGCACTATATGAGAATGAATTAGTTACTCCAAACAACATACATCGATAAACCTGAAAGAGATTCCAATCAACTACCGCAGTTATTTTCCCTGATGCAAGAGTCTGGGCACAAGAGTCTGCCTGCTTATTAATCTGCAGCAACCAATCAGATGCTATCAACTGCAGTAAAAAGTTAACCATGATTGGCTGCTGCAAACGAATACCACCTATTATTGCATTAGACTTAAACTAGGTACAGAGTGAAAATTCCTCTACACATCAGGTTATCTATGGACGATTGGCCAGGTGTTATTGATGATCTGAAAGGTTGGTAATAATGATGCCACAACGATCACCCATACACAAACATTACGGACGTTTGGCAGGCAGCTTAGAGAAATCTTCCTTTCAGTAATTAACTTTACTATCTCTTTAAACAAGAGCGATTATAGATTCCCTTCTCCCATAATATCCTTTGCTCTGTCTGGAAGTAACCATACCTCGTGTTCCAGGAAGTACGCCTTTAGCTGTCCATTGGACCAATATTCCAAGGCGTAAGCCAAAAGCTTCATGGAAATGGTATTGATTCGAAGGAAATTGCCCACAAACACCACTCTGTTGATATTTTGGTTAAGACACATAAGCAGATTACATTAAGGAAAAGAAAGGGCTGATACTAAGAAAGGAAACATAACAAAAGTGTTGAAAAGGTAATACTCCTATATAGGCTGATATGATTACATAGCAAGCTTATAAAAACATAAAACAGTTGGAACTATGGGGCTAATTTAATAAAATCTGCGGCAACCAATCAAATTTTATTGAATTTTTTTAGTAGATCAGTAAAATGTATCATCTGATTGGTCTATGCTAATTAAAGGATAGGTTCACTCAAAAACTGCTCCTAGCCCGTTTCTCATTAATTGGAGAACAGGAGGTAAAGGAGCTATGTTTTACCTCCCATTCATTCATTAATGTAATAGAAGACGGGTACGAAGCATGAAACTTACAGGAGGTAAGACAAAGCAAACACTTGTTACCCTGCAGAAAACTTCTTTAAACTTGTACATTTGCAGGATAATCACATACTGAAAAAAGATTGAAACCAATGATCTGCAGGAAAAGCTACAATGTCAGTTACCAGATGTCCAGCTCTCTGCTCTTTCATAGCCCTGTACAATGCTGCTTGACATAGATGCTACAAGGCAGCACCGTAAAGAAGCTGAAAGCACAGAGTTTATGATTCGCAGTTAGAGAAGCAGTAGATCCTTCAAAACAATTTGTTCAATGATGCCGTTCTCCTTCCTGTTTCCATAGAGCACTTGTTGGTCCTATGAACATCTAGGATCTTGTCCTCCTGCAAACTGTACTAGAGTTATTGGACACCCCATAAAAGATATAACATGTTTACAGTTCCATGTTTATAAGCTACTTTGTTGTAAAGATAAAATTGACTTTGACCCTATCTGTAGTCAATTAGTTGCAATGAAGGAATACCAAATTGGAATCTCAATGGTCAGCAAGTTGACTATAACCAACGAAGTGATAAGTCCCAGATTGTATCTTACACACACTAATTCATTAGGGTTTCATGAATCCCAGATGGACGTTGCTGTTGACACTCCTGTAAACAGGTAAAATGATTTACACTTCCTCTAGACGCCTACCTCATTGACAGCAACATCCGCGCAATGGAGCCAATGTTATTCGTAATGGTAATCAGAGTTGCTCTGGCCAAATCTTCTTTAGAAACAGACTCTCTTTTCTCTTTGCTATCATGTTCCCAAAACTTAAAGAAATAACCCCAAAAATAGTTACAACCAAAACAGTAAGAAATTAGGTTATATGGTTTGTTTTTATGGGTAATAAATACATTGAACAATAAAACAGAAGAAGAAAGCTAAAAAGACAGATAGAGATGTAAAATTTACATAGATATATTGAGTACTAACTGCAAAAGGTGTTGACTCAGATTAATCAGAGATTTTGGGGAGCAAGAGAACATTCTCACAGTTAAGAATGAGGCAATGTTCCCTTTAACCTCTCAACTGTGTAGGCCTGCCCACACAAATCGGAGACTCTCAGCTTGCTCTGCCCATTTCTCTGATGTTTCCTGGTTATGTACAGTAGTCTCATAACAGAAAAGGGGCAATTTAGATAACATCCACCTAATGCTTCACACTAGTGACTTGAGCAGTGTCAGACTGGCCTGCAGGGTTAAGGTGCCCATACATCTATAAGATTTTACTTACCGACTGAGCGCTCACACAATTTTTTTCGATCCCGGAACCGCTTCTCCCGATCTTACACTCGACCGCCATGCGATCGCAAAATGAATGGAATTTTGCGATCGCATGTCAGTCGAATGTAAGATCGGGAGAAGCGGTTCAGGCAGCATCGATGAACATCGCGTGAGCGCTCGGTCGGGTAAGTAAATCTTATAGATGTATGGGCACCTTTACAGGGGAATCCCCCAGTGGGCCACAACCCATTAAACCAAGAGAATAGGAAACATGTTCATATTTATGCTTAGTTTTAATACAGAGCCAAAGGGACAGTAAGAAATGCATTTTAATAAAGATCAGTTAGTAGGAGTAAACTAGAATGTAAATGAGCAATATACAGATATGAAATGTTAGATGGGTCCCTAAACTCCTCCTGGTGGGCCCACAACCCAGTCTGACAACGGACTCGAGATTCCAGCTCTGCCCTCCTCTTTATTAACATATTCACCCTACCGTATATCAGACATGGCAGGAGTGTCAGTGACGATGATTGGGGGAGAAGCCTGAGAGCACATGTAACACCCTGTTTTTCACACTTAAATAGTAAATATCACTTTTTCAAGTCTAACTTCTTATTTAGACTGGATTTCAGTCAGATCTCATTCTACCTCTCATTCAGTGTGTCAGTGATTGATTAATTGGGGTTTAACAAAAATGAGCAGCCAGATTGATTTGTCTGTAGGTTTCCATGCAGTAACTGGACCACAGATGTCGCCCCACCCCTGCCCCGGAACACCCAAGTCACGCTCTTGTGGGTTCACAAGGGCTGGAAAAAAAAAAAAAAAAAGGGCCGGCCATCACTGATATAGGTACACATTTGAGAAATGCAATTAATTTAATAGGTACAGAACTGCAGAGTATAACGAAATGAATCTTCATTATGCACAGCTTCTGCAATGCATTTCTAAGACTGTACCAATCCGAGAATTACCCACTTAATTCAACTCCTTATTTAAAGTGTTATTCAACCAACCTAAAAAAACTACACAGACAATTCTAACCTATGTACACAAGTGAGATAAACATTGTTAAAGTTGATTATAAGACAATCATTTTAAATGGCTGCTGGCAATAGCTGAACATCCTGTTTTATTTGATGGAGAAGGAAGGGGGATGGGAAGGTAGACACCCTTTGCTATGCCCCAGAATCGTTAAGATCTCTGAAAGGACAAGATTACAAAAAATGTTAAAGGGAGAATCTACACACACATCTTTATCATCTGCAGCAGCCTTTCGGGCCTCATTGGGCTGAATCTTTAACAGGCACTTCAAAACATTGCCCAATAAGTTACAGAATATGTGGGGGGCCTTACCTACAATTTAACATTAAACAGACACCAATGTAAAGTATTTAGATGTTCACAAGGACGAATCTTTCAATATTTGCTCCTTAGGTAGTAATCCCCAAATGTAGTCCTGACTTGCCTTTGGTATCACAGGGGAAACAAAGAAACTGGATAATTTCTGTCTTTCTTCCAGTTTGAACGTACAAGCATGCCTGAAGGTAAACAAGCTAGGGGAGCTGCCAGTTATATCGGGCTTTCTGTACTATAAGATTATAGCGGATATCTAAAAAATACACAGCATTATTAACACGTTTCCAGACAGTAAATGAGGGTAAACTGTATAAAGGTGAACTTCTCCTTCAGCAGAAAGTGAACTAGTACTAAATACTTTGCATTACTAGTTCCCGGTTTACCTTGAAGCTACTGCATATCCAGGCAAACCAAACCGCTCGTAATCTCCTCCATAGATGTCTCGCACAAGTTTATCCACGTTGTGCTGTCCCTAATGACGCCATCTCCAAAGCCTCCTTCAAACGTAGAGCAGCCGGTAAGCAGGCAGCACAGAAGAAAAATGTCCCCCCTCCGATATACGCAGCGCAGACAAATGGTAAAATGGGATTGAAATATTATATATATGCAGTTTAAATAAAGGTCAACATTGTGCCCCTAGTTAGAGAATTACAGAGAACTGGTTCTATGGAAACCGAAATACACAACATTCTGTCTTTACAGTTCCGTTATCTCGGTAATCAGCCAGGTAGTTTTAAGCATAGTTATATTAATTGTAGGACGCTTTTCTACCCCATATAGACTATTAAATACCTGTAGCAGGTAAAGAAATCCTAACCAGTTATTGTGATTAATGTGGCATTAATAGTAAAGCACCATCCAAAGTAATATAAAAGGCATAAGATGGGGGGGCATTTTAACCCCGATGATGTGGAAATGAAAGGGTGAATTACATAGCAAGAAACAAAATAATAAAATGCAACAAGGCTTTCAAGCAAAAACGATGACTATGACATCTTAAGCCTCAAATAAATGTACCGTAGCGTTACCTTAACAGGGAAAATCACTAGTTCTGAGAATGTTTTGCTGGTCAGTCACATACCTTGTCCCAGTAACCCGTTATAGTCCTCTTTGGAATACACAGCAGGATGCTGACCCCTGAGCCAATGTTACAAGAAGAAGGGGGTAGGGATTCTCCAAATTGTATGGAATTTTCTGGCATCTTTCGGGATCTTTGGGATTTTCCAGGTAAAAGCATTGTGACTGCCATTAAAACCAACAGAGTCTATAAACAGAACCCCTTAATTAGACAATCTATTCATCCAGTTCCATAGCTCAAGCCCACCAACCTGAAAAGAAACCAGTAGCTGTTAGAAGTTGCTTTCTTGCCAGAATCCCACTTTACAAAGACCCTTGTCTGTACCTGCTCTAACCTCCAAGAACCAGTAGTTCTCCACCCACAATCGGCAATTTTAGTTGTAAAGTTTCAAAGCTCCCTCCCTCCTTATTAACATATGTTCTCCAGTGTTAGATATGGGAGAATTGTCAGTGACAATGACTGTGGGAGGAGCCATTAAGAAGTTAGTTACTGCATGAGTTACTCTTACTTTAAATTTATTGATGTAGGAAACCTGCATTAGGGAAACTCTAACCTCATTCCTTAAATCTCTCAGTTTTTGAAAAACAAATCTTGAAATTAACCTTTTAGATTTCCACCAGCCTTTATTATTATACTTCTTACGGAAAATCGCAGAAACTCAATCTCACCCCAACATTATATCTGTACTGGAAACTCTATTGTTATGCCAAAGAAACATCAGTTCCATGTGTGGTTCCATGAGTTTTGATTGGCTGCCAACAGTTTTAGGACAGGTTGATTGAAATATAAAGTGATCAAACAAAGGTTGACTAGTGTATGGCTATCCTTCATCTACATCTAAAAACCTAGCCTGTGAACTTCTTCTTCTACTTTGAATAGGTATATACAACTTAGCCTGCCCTCTTCCCTCACTGCACTTCATATCTCTACCAACTCTTATCTATACTCTAATAAAATGAATAGGTTGTGTGTTGTTGTGATTAAAGTCTAAATATGGAAAATGTAGTAAAAAAAAAAAACCCAAAAAAAAACAAGGAAATGGGTGTAGTTATGAGGATGTTATATGGTATAGAATATATACAATGTATTAGATTTACTTACGTTAGGAGTTTCTTCGATTTGTACGCTCCTCCACCAGTAGCACAAAGTGAGGTGTGAAGGCTGGAAAACTGCTTGTTCCGAGCCATCTGAATGAACACGGGCAAGTCCTGAGTGGGAAAGCGGATGAAATGCAGGTTGCCTTTCCGTCCGCACATCGTGAGGTCCTTCAGCTCTAAGTGGACATCGCGAATACCAGTCTGTCCATAGGCCACGTTGGATGTCAGGTATTTACGAATACTCTTAAGGTTTCCACCTCTTCTTGTTCCTCCTCGGCAGTGATATCTCGGGTTCAAATAGACAAGTGACCAACGTCCCACCAATATCCAAGCCAAACCAAGGAAAGGTAGGTAGAAAGAAACAAACATGAATGGACTGGCTTTGTGTAAAAAAACTAATAAAAAGTTACAAGGGAAGCAAAT
Source organism: Hymenochirus boettgeri (assembly GCA_019447015.1). Classification (NCBI taxonomy): domain Eukaryota; kingdom Metazoa; phylum Chordata; class Amphibia; order Anura; family Pipidae; genus Hymenochirus; species Hymenochirus boettgeri. The sequence continues at coordinate 28,847,399 of CM033469.1, forward strand.
CGTACCAGTAGAAAATGCAATTAGTTACTTAGCACAGCAAATCTACAATCACTTTATTCAATCATATCAGGCCCTGCCCCAAAGGCCTTACAATCTACGTACCCTGTAACATAGCCCAAAGTAGGAGGACTATGACAATCTGAAAATATACTGATGATTCCAATGCATTTCACCAAAGAGAGGACATGACTGTAATAGCTTAAAAATTATTCTGTGACCCTTTGGTGTCCTGCTTTGAGACTTAATTCAATGCGGACATCTTGATGCCAAAGAAATGGGGGGTAGGGCATGTCAAACCCCAGAATAATATTTAAAAATCACCTTCCTCACAACCCCAAGATCGTTACATTTACAGTATACTGTAACAGTATAGTTCTGGATAATACAGGGATACTTATAACATTGAGAATTACTTGTATTAATACTATACTGTAGTTCTGGTTGGTACAGGGATACTATATAATTGAGAATTACTGGTATTAATACATATATACTGTAGTTCTGGTTAGTACAGGGATACTATATAATATTGAGAATTACTGGTATTAATAGATATACTGTAGTTCTGGTTGGTACAGGGATACTATATAATATTGAGAATATGTATTATAAATATACTGTAGTTCTGGTTGGTACAGGGTTACTATATAATATTGAGAATTACTGGTATTAATACATAACGTAGTTTGGTTGGTACAGGTTACTATTAATATTGAGAATTACTTGTATTAATACATATACTGTAGTTCTGGTTGGTACAGGGATACTATATAATATTGAGAATTACTGGTATTAATACATATACTGTAGTTCTGGTGGTACAGGGATACTATATAATATGAGATTACTGGTAATAATACATATACTGTAGTTCTGGTTGGTACAGGGATACTATGGCTATTATTGTATGGGACTACTGTATGGGAATGCTGCTGTCAGTGGATGTGGCAGCCGGATTCCTCCTTTCAAGTTAGTGACTGACCCGAGTATAATTAGAGGTTCAGGATTCAGGCTGTTTTTACAGCCTGAAAACCTCGACTTATACTCGAGTATATACGGTACTGCAGTTCTGGTTGGTACAGGGATACTGTAAAACATTGAGAATGACTGGTATTAAAGGGTATCTCCACTCGTTTTTAGAAGTTTTGGGAATCCAGTTCTATTGAAGAACGGGAAGTAAAGGAGCTGTGCCTTACCTTCCGTTCTTCAATAGAACACACAGGAGCCAGGAGAGAAGGTAAGAAACTTACCCGCTCGCTCGCTCCCCCGGCGCGTAGTCTGACAGGTCCCAACGGACCTTGTCTTCTATGCGCATGTGCGATCTATGCGCATAGAAGAAAAGGTCCGTCGGGACCTGTCAGACCCAGCGCCGGGGGGAGCGAGCGAGCGGGTAAGTTTCTTACCTTCTCTCCTGGCTCCTGTGTGTTCTATTGAAGAACGGAAGGTAAGGCACAGCTCCTTTACCTCCCGTTCTTCAATAGAACTGGATTCCAAAAACTTCTAAAAACGAGTGGAGATACCCTTTAATACATATACTATAGTTCTGGTTGGTACAGGGATACTATATAATATTAAGAATGCCTGTTATTAATACATATATTGTAGTTCTGGTTGGTACAGGGATACTATATAATATAGAGAATTACTGGTATTAATACATATACTGTAGTTCTGGTTGGTACATGGATACTATATAATATTGAGAATAACTGGTATTAATACATATACTGTAGTTCTGGTTGATCCAGGGATACTTTCTGATTGCCAATTGGAGTCAGGAAGGAATTCCCTCTGTCCCTTTTTAGCAGGGCTTTTTTGCCTTCCTCTGGATCAACTGTTCGGTAGGGCTAAATAGGAGGGTGAAAAGTTTGGACTTAATGGACGTATGTCTTTATTCAACTTAAATACCTATGGTATGTTACTATGTGAATACGTGCTTCTTAATTTCTGTTTTCATTTTAGATAATTTTTTTTAAATCAATGTGACAGAGAAGAGCATTACAGATCATGTCCAGTGGTGTGCCTCTGGATTGGAAAAAAGCTGGTTATTCCAATATTCAAAAAGGGTAGTCGTTCACTGACTGTCGTCGTAGACTTGCATAGCAGTAGATGTAGTTTACTTGGATTTTGATACAGTCCCCCATAGGCGACTAATGTATAAGCTGAGGTCTGTTGGTCTGGGGAGTCACATTTGTACATGGATAGAAAATTGGTTAATGAATAGGATGCAGAGAGTAGTTGTAAATGGGGCTTCATCATTATAGACTAAAGTGCTAAGTGGGGTGCCACAGGGTTTTGTGTTGGGGCTGTTTCTATTTAATCTATTTATTAATGATTTGGAAGTGGGTATTGTTAGCAAGGTTTCTGTGTTTGCTGACAACACAAAACTTTGTCTACCATTAAAAACATCAGAGGATGTGCAATCTTTGCAGGGGGATCTAGATAGATTGTCACATTGGGCTGCTAAGTGGCAGATGAGATTTACTGTTGATAAATGTAAGGTGATGCATTTTTGACTTAAAAATCCTTGTGCTATTTATACTATAAATGGCTCTGTGTTAAGTGAATCCCTGTTGGAGCTTTGGTGGATAACAAACTTAAAGGTAGCAAGCAGTGCCAGGCGGCAACAGCCAGAGCCAGCAGGGTATTGTCTTGTATAAAGAGAGGCAGGGATTCACAGGAGGGAAATGTTATTCTCCATTTTTACAAAGCATTGGTAAGGCCTCATTTGGAATATGCAGTGCAATTTTGGAATCCTGTGTACAAAAAGGACATCTTTGAAATGGAAAGGGTTGAGAGAAGGGCAAATAAATTAATAAGGGGATTGGGGGAGCTTGAATATGAAGAGAGACTGGAAAAGTTACAATTATGGACGCTGGAGAAAAGGCGCATGCGTGGGGATATGATTACTGTGTATAAATACATTAACGGGCCATTCAATAAACTATCTGGGGCATTGTTCACTAATAGAGCATGTCAGAGGACACATGGACATCCCTTAAGACTTGAAGAAAAAAGGTTTAGGCTTCAAGCTCGGAAAGGGTTTTTCACTGTGAGAACGGTAAAGCTATGGAACTGTTTTCCAGTGGACGTTGTTATGGCAGGTTCATTGGTCAGTTTAAAAAAAAAGCTGGATGAGTTTCTGCAAACAAGGAATGTTGCAAGTTACTGGTATTGATACATAAAGTAGAGTTGGGAAAGGGTTTTTCACTGTGAGAACGGTAAAGCTATGGAACTGTCTTCCAGTGGACGTTGTTATGGCAGGTTCATTGGTCAGTTTAATAAAAAGCTGGATGAGTTTCTGCAAACAAGGAATGTTACAAGTTACTGGTATTGATACATAAAGTAGAGTTGATCCAGGGAAATTTCCAATTGCTACTTGGAGTTAGGAAGGAATTTTTTCCCCCTTCATAAAATTGGTGGTATTTTTTGCCTTCCTTTGGATCAACAGTTAGGCAGAAAATGAGGATATTGCTGGATGGATGTATGTCTTTATTCAACCTCAAATACTATACTATACTAGACGGCTCACTACTGTCAACAATAAAAGTGCCCAAAGAACAGTTAACAAATGCTGCTCTTTTATACTCTGAAGTCAGTTCTTCCTATTGTTTACAATCTCTATCCTAAACTTTACCTTCCTCGCAGTGAAATACAGAAGAGGTGAAACAAAACAATGTCCTTATCTCCCGAAGTTACTGAGAGTTCTGAGCCTGTAAAATTCCATTTTCCTTCCTGTACCAGAAAGTAAACAATGCTCAACTGATCCCTTTGCATAGTTATATATACAATTGCCCATTATTTACCAACATGGCCAATCTGAATAAATTATCATATTGGAGATTGATTAGGCTTAAAAGAATCTGCACATGTGTACCAGTCCTTAGTAAAGCTGGGTACATACCAAGAAACTTTTCAGACCGTTCGGACAAAATTGCATGCATTTGCAGTGGTCCTAGAGAGACGTCCAACAGTTTGTTTGTCTGAATCAGCCAAATGGATAATCAGACTTGTCTGAAACCACTGCTGAACCTGCTGCACTCTATGGCCCGCACGGTCCTGGCGCACTGTCGGCCGCAGCTATTTTTGCCATGACCTACAGTTCTGGCCGACTGGTCACTAGTGGCTCCCAAATGACGAATTACTTATGGTAGGTCAACCCCCACCCCCAGATATAACCAAGCACATAATTCAAAGGGAGTAGGGACTTTATAATATAAAGCAGCTAACTGAAGAGCACCTTCTCCCTCTGCAGGTAGCCTGAATAGGGGTAGAGGAGATTGGGTCAGAAAATGACCATAGAACTTGCTGTAGGGATAGATTTAACTGACCTTACGCAAGTTATCTTTGGTTAGAATGAATTAGAAAGGAAAGTAATACATTGGGTTTAATCAATAGTTTATGGTCTACAGGTCAAAAAAATTTCTCCTATAACTCTACACAATCCCTTATATTCTGCTGGAACACATGGACAGATGAATTTTGCCTCATTAACACACAATATATAAAAAAATTGGGCTGTTGTACATCCATATTAAAGGTTAACTGTGGTCTTGAATTCTTGCAAACTAGTAAGAATTATATGAAAAGCCTTCCATCATACCTTCAAAATAAAACCTAAATCACATCTCTAAATAAAATTTGTGAGTTTTATTGCTGGAAAGATTCAGCAATATTACTTCCTGCTTGAACACTTCCTGTTTTCAGCCATGTGATTAGCTTGTAGTCATGTGACCAGCCTCTGCCTGCATTAATAGACTCCCCTTCTCAACTGTCATTTTTTCCCCAGGTACTTCCTGATTTCCCCAGCATTAAGGGCTAGGCCACACTGCTGTGTTTTTTTTTGCGCTTGCGTTTGCGCTTTTTCAAAATTATTGAAAACGCGGCAACGCAAAAAAACGCGCGTTTTTCGATGCGATTGCGTTTTGCGTTCTGCATTTTTAATCACAATCGCATGCGTTTTCCTATACTTAAGAAATCGCAATCGCAAACGCAACGAAAATCGCACATGAAATCGCATGCTATTGCGTTTGCGTTTCAGTGTGGCCTAGCCCTAAGTCTTAACTGAGCATGCTTCTCCCCGGGGCGGATGGGCAGAGCAGAGGTCAGGTGATGTCACTCAACCTACTGGAAGCAGGAAGTTTGAACATTCAGCCCAATGTAATGTCTCACAGGCTCCAGTCTGAGATGTGATAGTCGTCTCATTCTTAAAGAAATACTGCAGGCTTTCATTTAACCCTAACTTTTTTTGAGACCACAGTTGCCCTTTAAAGTGCAACTAGAGACCAAAAATAAAATAAATGCAAAAAATAGAATTCTAGCGCACAAACAATTCTAATTGCATATTGGCTATATCTCCATAAGGTTGCTGCTACAAGCATCCTGCTAAACCGTGGATAAATAAAAGCAATTAATTCAATAAGTTAGTCAAATTATTTTAAGCCCAGTCACCACGTCAAGGTTATTTAACTGGGATGATTTTTGCCTTATTAATCCCATCTGATCTTTTGATCAGACAAGATTAAAAAACTGGCCGCAGAGCTTTTCTCAAGATTGTGAGACAATCTGATATGTTAGTTGAAGGGAAATACTTGCAAAAGAGTAACTGTGGTGCCCAAAAAAAAAAAAAAATTGTCTTAGCTTTAAAATGAGCCCTGAATTAAATTTCTTAATGCAGTCAGAAGTTATGGTGCTACAAAGGTTATCTATCCTTGCTTCCAGTATCTTTAGGGACCTAGCACTAATGGCATTACTTGACAGTTGTCAGTGCAGGGACTTCTCCAATAATAATCTTCAATAAGCATGCTCAGACTCCAGCAACAGTAAAGAAATGCAGGAAATGATAGCATTTCCAGCACCATAAGTTCTAATAGGTTACATTTAGAAATGCGATCCAGTGATTCTAACTTGTTTTAAGAACCCATTTCCCTTACCAACTTTTTAAACTTTTGACTGTAAATAGAAAAAATGCCTCAAAAACCCATTAGATACTTATACAAACTGACATGTTCTAACGTGATACATTTTAAATGAATACCAATTGCTTTAAAGCTAGGTACACACAATGCAATAATTCTGGCGGAACCGACCGACATTTCAGTGTTTCGGTCAATCGGGTCGAATTATTGTATGGCGCCTTTTTGCGGCCGCGACCGTTTGCCGACTAGGACGAACGACCGGAAAATCCCAACCATAGAGGACCGCTCAATCGATCGTGTCTGCTTTTGCCGTGACTGACAGTCCTGCCTCCTGGCCGACAGGTCGAAAGCCTCGAAGCAGTCAGTCAGGAGGAAAGATTGTACAGTGTGTACCTAGCTTTAGTCAACCGAATGCAAAGAAAACGACCATTTTGACTGGGGCTAATGGGTGTGAACTTTGTACTGTTCATCCCAACACATGCCACTGCCCATTCTTAAATCTCGCACAAACGTACGATTTCACACCCGACGATCGACTCAGATCGCAAGGCACACAGGCGACAAACGACCGTTTCAGCCGATAATCGCACACGTGTGTATGCGGTCGGTCTTCATTCATAAACGGACATTCTGTGCATGTGTGCTTTGACCTCAGGGGTCGAGCATCAGCCATGCAATCGTACATGTGTATGAGACTTTACCCATTTTTTTTTACAGGCATGCCCCCTCCATATAATAACCCTGCCCCTTAAAGGGCAACTATAGTGAAAAAAAAACTTTGTCTGTATACAATGTATAGATCACTTAGTATAAGCTGCCTTACTTTCATGTTTCTGTGTGGCTTCGTTTCTTCACACTGGCAGAAGTTTTTGTACCAAGGTGGTAGTCCCCCTCCCCTCTCTGTCTACTCCCCCTCAAGCAGTGACGGGCTGTATACAGAGTCCGAGATTGTCCGTTAAAAGGACTTTAAATGAAGTGTGACATCCTGTTGACCCCTCCCTTCCGGAGCTAGACTGCAAGCAATCAAAGTGGAATAAAGTAGCAATATGTGAAGGGAGGGGCAGAGGGGAGAGAGGAGGACAAGTGTGCTGAGATTCTTTACAAGTAAGTTACTGAACTTGCCTGTCTCTAACTTTGCTTATTGTTATTTACTTTTTACCTAAAGTTCATATCTCTCCCCTGCTTAGCTGAGATCATAATCACTGAAGAGAGAGTCAGTGTAACAGCAGCTTGTAGTGAGACCTTCACAAACACAGTGACACTGCTTGTTGTCCTGTTACATTTCAGTTGTTTAGTCTATAATTTCAATAGATTGCACTGTGTGTCTTGTTTGGTATAAGTCTGTATTACTGTATTGTATATACTGTATTAGTGTTCCATTTGAGTCACTGGTTTTGTATGGTATATAAGGATTTGTTATTTTTTTGGGGGGGAGGGGCTGTTTTATAGTGTGTTATGCTCATATTACTGGGTTAATGGTTTATTGATTGTGTTTAGCACTACAGCATTTGACTATATGTTGCACATGGTACATATAGTGTTGGTGAAGGAGTATGTGACAGTACTGCAGGGGAGCTTTGGATTGTGTGGGTGTGTGCCTTTGAGTGACAGATGAGGTGAAGCAGCTCCTACAAATCACAGCATATTCAAAGGCTTATATCTCGGGGACTATGTAGAATTTAAAGAAACTAAAGGTACCCTGGTGGATGGGATGACTTATAGGATACATTAGAAGAAATTAAAAAAAAACAATTTTCTCACTATAATTGCCCTTTAATCTGCAGCTCTAACTTCCATTCTAACCCTGCCCATATACTTCCACTCTTTTGATCCATTCAAACTCCGCCCCTTTACCTGCTATCATTGTAGCCCCGCCCCCTTTGCAGCCCCGCCAATCCACTCTAGCCCCGCCCTCTTCACCTGTCACGCCCAATCATTTTAACCCCACCCCTTTACCTTACACCCCTCCCATCCATCCTAACCCCGCCCTTTACCTTTTCCATTCCACTACCATTATCACCCCCACCTCCTCTCACCACGGCAACCTGCATCCTGAGCCTCCCGTTGCTATTATCTCGCTCCCCGTCTTCCCCTACCCTGCCTCCTCCTTTGTCCCGGTCTCCGATAGTCACTCACGCGGCCTGTTTTTCCGGAACGAATCAAAGCGCTGCCGGGCACGAGGGTTCGAATTCAGCCTCTCTCTGGGCGTCCCGGCGGAGGAACACGGCCCATCAGACGAGCTGGCCCTACGCCGCCCATCCTGCGCCATCACTCCATCTACTTCTTCTCAACAACACGGTATACACATAGCGCAAGCGCCGACTGTGGGAGCTTTAGCCCCACAACCAATCGTTATGGAGAAGATTGATGATTGACAGAAAGAACGGCCAATGGTTATAGACTTAAGCTTCCAGAGCGGAAAAGGTGGGCGGAGATCTCTCATGTGAGTGACAGCTGCTAAGTATCCATGGCAACGGCAGGGGGTGTCCGCCAGGCAGCAGGTCTATTTATGGAACGGGAAGGGATGTGCAATGTGCAACTCTCACTGTTACTGGGGAGAACTTGGGGATGCTGGGAAATGTAATTCAACCACAACAGCTGGAGGGTATCTCAGACCTAGGCCCTTCTCTGTCAATATGAACCTACTTGTCCTTTAAACCCACCTATAGTCTGTACAGTACACTACATTGTATTATTATATTGTATTTATTTTCAGGGCAAAATGGCCAGTGTTTCAACAATGAAACCAATGCTCAGTGCAAAAAAGGGTTGTAGGTCACCAGGGCGTAGCTACCAGGAGAGCAGGGGGTGAGAAGTAATCAGGGGCATAGCTACCAGGAGAGCAGGGGGTGGGAGGTCACCAGGGCGTAGCTACCAGGAGAGCAGGGAGCAGGGGGTGGGAGGTCACCAGGGCGTAGCTACCAGGAGAGCAGGGGATGGGAAGTCATCAGGGGCGTAGCTACCAGGAGAGCAGGGGGTGGGAAGTCATCAGGGGCATAACTACCAGGAAAGCAGGGGGTGGGAGGTCACCAGGGCGTAGCTACCAGGAGAGCAGGGGGGGAATTTATCATGGGCAGATAACTACCAGAGAGCAGGGGGTGGGAAGTTATCAGGGGCATAACTACCAGGAGACAGGGGGTGGGAGGTCCCAGGGGGTAGCAACCAGAAGAGCACCAGAAGAGCAGTGGATGGGAGGTCACCAGGGCATAGCTACTAGAGCAAGGGGTGGGAGGTCACCAGGACTAGCTACCAGGAGAGCAGGGATGGAGGTCACCAGGGCATAGCTACAAGGAGTGCAGGGGGTGGGAGGTCACCAGGCGTAGCTAGCAGGGGGTGGGGGCGGTGGTTGTTGAGATGGTGTGTCCTTTGTCTTGGTCCTGACACTTGAGGAGCCCAGGACTTAATCCACATTTGGGAGTTGGGTTTGAACTACACGACTGAAGAGCATGTCAGAGACACACAGACATCCCTTAAGTCTTGAGAAAAGAAGTTTAGCGTTCAGTTCGGAAAGGGTTTTTCACTGTGAGAACGGTAAAGCTATGGAACTGTCTTCCAGTGGACGTTGTTATGGCAGTTCACGGTCAGTTTGAAAAAAAGTTAATGAGTTCCTGCAAACAAGGAATGTTGCAAGTTACTGGTATTGATACATAAAGTAGAGTTGATCCAGGGATTTTCCAATTGCCACTTGGATTCCGGAAGGATTTTTTCCCCCCTTTAAATTCTGGTGTTTTTTTCCTCTCCTCTTCTCTGGATCAACAGTTAGGCAAATGTGGGTATTGCTGAGTAGGTTGGAAGTGGACATAGTTATCAACCTCAAATACTATCCTATACTAAGTAAAACTCTGGGTCCTTTTTTTGATTTCCCCTAATAAGATTTTTATTTACGTGGAGTTCGGCCTTATTCTATGCGTACACGCTCCTGTATACTGTTTTCTGATGACACCACTGGAGGTCACAGTTTAGACTGGATGTATTGAATGACTGAGAAGTAGCGTTCACATAAAATGCATACAGGAATTGAAGGCATAGTATGGATTTCTGGTAGCATAACGGCATTTCACAGTTTTTTGGACGACATAATGTTTATTTGCTGCACACTTGTTCCAAATAACAGGGTGTGTAAGGGCCCTGCCCATTTCCCCAGCTGGGAGTTACAGTGTAGTGCTAGGCACATGCTAAATCTATTATCACCCGTCAACGAAAAATAGACTCTCCATGAGGCGCCACTTTAGGTCATTAGGCATCCATATTTGGACAGTTTGTCCTCACTGCAGGGCTGATATCCCATCCTAGGTATGTCTGTGGCGCCCCACCCCTGAAACAACTACTTTGTCCCTGGAAAGCCCCTAACACTGCTGCTTTTAAATATGTAAAACTGTACACAACCATAATGCTGGTTTGGCTCCGGCGACTAGTCCTGCATTGGGTCAGTTACCCATGGGTACCCAATTTGCAGGTCATGTTCGGGTAATGCACATTGAGTTTGAATGGTTGTGGTCGGGTTCTGGTAAAAGAATGTTTTTCCTTCTGTAAGAGATCTGTAATACGGAGAATACATTGTTTACGATCCAAGTACACAATGACAATGTGCAGTGTGTATAGCACTTACACTAAATGTGCACTATGGCATAAAGGAAAATATATCTAGATGCAAAGCTCCCGCCTCTTACTGTGTTTTTGGCTGGGAAATATGAGTTTCCCAGCCCACATTGTGAATATGAATACAGACAGCAATGTTAAACTTAGAATTGGAAAACAACAATGGTTAAGGAAGGTGTATACTCACAGGTGCTCGACCCCTATGCTGTGTAGCGGCGCTCACACGCTCCCAATACCTCACGGCCTCGGAGGTGGTGTGTATATACAAGAATGTAAGGCAGAATCCAGGAAGCAGGCTGCACGCTACACTAGCTAGAAAATATCCTTTATGTGTACGATCCACAAAGGACATGGTGCTAAGAACAACACACAGCGGCATACTCGAGGAACACGTGTGCCTGACGCGTTTCGTGACGTCAGTCACTTCATCAGAGGCAAAACACCGGTGTAAGGAGTTCCTTTATAAAAAGGAGCTCAGATGAAAGGGGAGGGTTACACATGTATAAAATCATCATTGATAAAACACTCGAAATGAACAGAAATACACCAAAAAAGCAACGCAACAGGAGGAGATATGTCAAAAGTTCCTAATAAAGACTAAGTGACATTTAATTAATAATATGGAATCTCTCAAGAATCCAATATGTCAAAAGATCTCAATAATATGTGTAGTAATGGTTATTAGGATCTAATTAAATGGAGTAGTGGCTTCTATACCAAGTCTCAGATCACAATCTAGAATATAGTATAGGTCGAAATTTCGATATCGATGGATATGGTACCCACATTGTCTATATATTACTAGAGATATATACAATCTGTGTGAAAAACACATATACATAGATTGGTGAAAATGACTTAATAAATACATATATCCTCCATGGTAATGTTAAAGTATCATGTACAAACACATAAATATAATACACCAATACAGCTACGATCAACCTATGGATCTTATACAATATAAGTATAAGCATATAAAATTTATTGAAATATTAAAAGAACGTCAAAGATGGTCTTGTGTCTATAATAAACATATAAAGACTGTGAGGGGAAGTTGGGTAATATAATATATAGTTATTAGTATCTGAGAGTCGAAATTTCGTTAAACTTTAACTCTTAAGTGCCTGGGTGGATTTTGCAGAGATCACTGGGTAAATAAGCATTTAAAGGGCATTTCACCCTCATTTAGGTATATGCAGGCCATGCCTCTCCACCCCCAACTGCTATTCTGACTTAAAAAAATCGATTCCCGTCTCTACTTACAGCTCCTTGTTCCAGCGCCGTCCTGGTCCGGCTCCCTGCCTGCTGAACTACAAGCAGGGGCCGGACCGACCGCCACGGCTGTGATTGGCTGAGAGTCATCAATGCAGAACGGCGCTGGGAATGATGAGCTGTAAGTAAAATGAAAATTATTTTAAAGTCAGAATATAGCGTCATACCCTCCAAATTTCAAAGACAAAAAAAGGTACACTTGGACACGCCCCTGTACCACCCAAACTCCTCCCACAGCCCTACCCCCAAACTATATATGGCTCGGCCCCAAATCTGGATATTAATATCGGCAATATTTCTATGTAAATAAGTAGTTAAATTTGTTGTTGGCAGACATGTATATTTAAAAAGAGAGTGATGCAGTTACTGGCCCCCTATAAATAGAGCTAAATAGATAGAGATAGATAGATAGATGATAGAGTTAGAAAATGCAGGCATCCCACCCCTTCCTGGATTTACACACCGTTGAGAACCACCCCAACTACTCCCGCGACCCGAACCTACCTGCCGGAACACCTTCTTTCTTCTGGCCATGCCTCCTATGTGACGTAAATTACGTCACACAGGACAGTAACGTAATTACATCACATTAGAGAAGTAGCTAGGGGTAATAGCCCCTCCCCTGACTCCACCCCGCCCCTTTAGTGACATCCGTCCCTCGGCCACGCCTCCTCCCCTCCTGCCCGGAAGCCAAGTTCAGCAGTGTTTGATGTCTGAGATGGACGATAGATGAGATAGAGGAAGATGAGTTAGATAGAGAGATAGACAGATAGAGTAAGATGGATAGATAGACAGGATAGATAGAGTTCGGGGACTTTCTTAAAATGTTTTCCAGCGGTTGGGCGGGGAAAGGAACCCTACTATATGGCTAAGGGTTTCTATGCTAGGGGGAGGGATCGCAAAAACCGGAGGGGGGAGAAGGGCTGCAGTGCGCAAGCCAAACTTCTCCCAGAGGGAACGGAGGCAGATTCTATATGACTCTGCTATCCTCCTCGTGGGCCAGTTTTTGGGACTTGGGGGGGGGGGGGGGACTACAGGAGAACCACATGAGCTGGTGTGAGGTAAGGATTTATTCACTACATGGTGGGGCCATTAGTGGGGGGGATTATAGTTTTGAGGGGGACATCCCTTTAAAAAGTGGGTGGAGAAAGAAATGTATATTCTGCAGTGTTATGAGAATTGGAGCATTATGTGTGGTATGTCCTCTTTTGTCTCTTTAGATTGCACTGATTAGACTTTGTCCCGTTATGTTTACTAAAAAGTTTGTTATAATCTTCAAGTGTGCTTCCTGAACATGGTGTCAGAAGCTGGGAGCTGATTAATTATAAATATCAGATAGCCATTTCGGCATCCCGCCCCTCCCGGAGTCTCCCGGATTTTGGGGGTCTCCCACACCCACAGACCAACCCAAATCTCCGCGACCCGAACTTACCTGAGAGTCCGCCTCCGGAACGCCTCTTTCTCGGCCATGCCTCCTATGTGACCGTAAATTACATCACACGGGCCAGTTACGCCTCCATACCCTCCAACATTCCAAAACAAGAAAAGTCACTTTACACACCCCTGCTCCGCCCCCAAACCCCACCCATCGCTCCGCCCATCTCTCCCCGCCCCAACACTAGCTCCACCCTAAATATAGAAAGAAAACGGTAGCTCTGTGCAGCCGAGTGACTGGCGCACCATGATCCGCGGTACACATGCCAGGCACCCGTACAAGCTGGTACTTTGTTTAGTCCGGTACTCCGTTTTAAAAAACGGCACAATACCGGGAAAATCGGTACACTTGGAGGGTATGTGCCTCTAGCCACGGCTCTAACGTGACGTAATTTACTCACGTTAGAGGCGTGGCTAGGGGAGTACCTGGCCCTCCCCTGACACCCCCCGCCCCTTTAGTGACGTCAACTGATGTCACGTCGTTCTGCCACTCCTGAAGCCAGGTTCGGCAGGGTGGGATGTCTGCCTTGGACTGCAATTTTCTAATTGTGGCTGTCCCGCATTACGCAGACTACAGACAGCATGGCTACAACATTTACCTGCCCCATTCCTATGGACTATACTGGAGACCTGGCAGCTAACTGGGCCTTCTTTAGACACAGTGGGAGGATTATGAAGTGGTCATGGAACTAGATAAGAAAGACCCCAAGATCAGACGCCCACTATGCGCTCAGTAATGGGGACTGTCTGCGGATTTATCAGCACCTCACGCTTTCTGAAATGAACAGGCTGGATATACAAAAAATTTTAGATGCATTACAGAGCCATTGTATGCCTGCAAGAAACATCATATATGAGAGATATAAGTTTAATACGCAGACCAAAGCGAGTAGAGACATATGAACAGTATGTTACAAGGCTGAGACAGCTGGCTACTACATGTGGATTGGAGCATTGCATGATGACCTTTCAGAGACAGAAGTGTTGGGCTCAATGGGATGTCAGTGCACAAAAGAATGTTAAGGGTGCCAGATCTAACGTTACAGAAAGCTATAGACTGTGCAGAAGTCATGAAATAACAGAACTGCAAATACAGACCATGCAGATGGAAAACCATAGATAGGACTGTACATTACACTGCAAAAAAACAGTCTAGTAAAGCTCATACACTGAACGTGAAACACAATCAAAAGAAGTGAAGGCATTAAAGGGTATGTCCATTAAAAATTAACTTGCTTTCTCTGTTTTACTGAAAACAGGAGGTAAATGCATTATTTCTACCTCCCGTTCTTCAGTAATCTTGCAGGAGAACTTACCGGGATCGTTCCAGCGCTGACAGAGCCGCGGCCGAAATCCCCGATACCTCCGGCAGTCCACTCTCCTTAGCACAGTGTGTGCATGGCCGCACTGTGCAAAGGACTGGAGATGCGTCTGAGGTGTCGGGGATTTCGGCCGCGGCTCTGTCAGCGCTGGAACGATCCCGGTAAGTTCTCCTGCTAGATTTACTGAAGAACGGGAGGTAAGAAATAGTGCATTTACCTTCTGTTCTTTAGTAAAACAGATAGAAAGCAAGTTAATTTTTTAATGGACATACCCTTTAAATGTAAATATTGTGGAAACAGCCACCCCTGGGGGAGAGAACATTGCTCTGCTTACGGGGAAACTTGTAGCAAATGCAGAAAGCCAAATCATTTTGCTAGAGATTGCAAACAAATGACAAAATTCATATGAATACTGCAGTCACAAACAGCAGCTCAGAGGAATCTGTGTTTACTGTTATTCACCACATTGGATCAGTGAGTACCCCAGGGTCACAGTGGTTTGACCCTTTAGAGCTCCGTACTGGAAAACTAAATAAGAGGAAATTGCTGTGCCAACTGGACAACCTCATGACATATGTAGAATATTGCAAAATTGTTATCCAAAATTACAGAGGAGCAATGCTAAGCTAAAATGGTATAATGACTCATATGATCCCTCTAGGTCAATGTAATGTAAGCTGTACATATAAATGCAAAACATACAGACTTTTGTTTCAGGTTGTCAAAGGTTCCCACAAGCCACTTCTGTCATCAGACACCTGTGCAAAAATGGGATACCTCTCTCATATGAAAATATTACAACTGACTACAATGACCTATTCCAAGGACTGGGATGTCTACCTGGAAAATATCATCTAGAAGTTGATACAACAATGTCACCTGTGCAGCACCAACCACGCAAAGTTCCAGCACCACTGAAGGCTGAGTTAAAAGAGGAAATTCACAGACTTGAAAAATTAGGAGTGCTGCAAAAAGTGACAGCACCAACACCATGGATAAGCAGCATGGTTGCTGTTAAGAAACCAGCCAAGCTGCGAATATGTATTGATCCTAAAGATCTGAACAAGGCATTAAAACGCTCTTGTTACCTAATGCCTACAAGTGAAGATGTCCTGCCAAACCTAGCAAAAGCAAAAGTATTCACAGTTCTGGATGCGAAGGATGGGTTTTGGCAGTCACATTAGACACAAGCAGCAGTTATCTTACCACATTCTGGACCCCTTTTGGAAGGTACCGGTGGCTTCGTAAGCCCTTTGGTATTGCTATTGCTCCAGATTAATACCAACGAAGACAACATGAAGCAATTGAGGGCCTACCAGGTGTGGAAGTTATTGCTGATGACATTCTAGTTTATGGCTGCGGGGATACCTCAGAGGAAGCCACCACAGATCATGACAGCAATTTAATTAGACTTCTGGAAAGCTGAATTTAAAATTCAATAAAAAGAAGCTGAGGCTGAGACTACCATCTGTACCATATATGGGGCATTTGCTAACTGCTGAGGGTTTGCGACCAGACCCAGAAAAGATAAGAACCATTGAAGAAATGCCCAAACCAGATAACGTTCAATCCGTCCAGAGACTTTTAGGAATTGTAAACTACTTATCAAAATTTCTACCACACTTGTCTAATGTTTGTGAGCCATTGTGAAGACTGACTGATAAAGACAGTATTTATGTGTGGCAATCTTGTCATGATGAAGCGCTGGAGCATATTAAAACAGCACAACCAGTCCTGAGATATTATGATGTTAATGAAGAGGTACCAGTTCAGTGAAAAAGGCCTTGGGGCAACTCTACTACAAAGGGACCAGCCTGTTACCTTTGCATCACGCATGCTATCTCAAACGGAGCAGAGATATGCTCAGATAGAAAAAGAATGCCTGGCTATTGTATATGGCTGTCAGAGATTTGATCAGTATCTACATGGAAAAAAATAATCAACATTGAGACTGACCACAAGCCATTAGAGAGCATTAAAAAAAAAAAAACTCTTCTTGTAGCCTCTAAACGTTTACAGCGCATGATGCTGCAACTGCAGAAATATAACTTAAATGTGATGTACAAAAAAGGTGCAGAAATGTATAAAGCAGATTTTTTACAAGAGCAGCACTGCCAAGTCAACCAGTCAAACCAGACACCCTGGATTATGCTATATTTGTATCCTACCATGAGGAAGACTTCCAAAAAGAACTAGAACAGATCAATTTTGCAGAATACTTGAAAGTATCAGATGCTCGTTTACAGCACATCCAAACATACACTGAAAAAGTCTTACAATCATTAAAACCTGTTGTTTTAGCTGGTTGGCCAGACCAGAAAGAAAAAGTTCCTATTTGTGTTAGAGAATACTGGGGTCTTTAGAGATGAAGTCACCATACAGAATGGGATTCTTTACAAAGGACACAGGGTTATAATACGAAAAAGCATGCATCCAGAAATGATAGCAAGAATTCACTCAAGTTACCTAGGCTCAGATGCATGTCTTCGCACGGCCAATGTTCTATTCTGGCCACATATGGACTCAGAGATTATTGATGCAATAAAAACTGGCAATACTTGCAATGAATATATGCGCAAGCAATCAAAGGAGCCACTTCTAACACCCAAATTGCCTACCTTGGCCTGGAGTAAATTGGGCATGGACTTGTTTTCCTTACCAGGTCAGGATTACTAAATGTTTGTTGACTATTACTCAGACTTTTGGGAGATAGATGCTGTATCTGATACAACCTCAAAAACCATTATTGAATGCTGTAAAATACATTTTAGTTGGCATGGTATACCTGACTCTATCATCACAGATAATGGGCCCCAGTTTGTTAGCGCAGAGTTTGAACTTTTTTCCAAAGAGTGGGAATTTGAGCATGTTACATCATCCCCATATCACAGTCAGTCAAATGGCAAAGCACAAGCTGCGGTTAAGATTGCAAAGACCCTACTGAAGAAAGTCAAAAGGGATGGTAAAGACCCCTGGAAAGCCATAGTGTGTGTGCCACATAGGCAACTAAAGCATAAACTGAGGACTGTTGGCCTTGAAGAAAACATTTGTTCATGGATAGAGAACTGGTAATTGGATTGTAAACAGAGAGTGGTAGTTAATGGAGCTACATCTATGTGGGCTAAAGTTCTAAGCGGAGTGCCTCAGGGTTCTGTACTGGGGCCGCTTCTGTTTAATCTGTTTATAAATGCCTTAGAAGGGGGCATTGAGAGCAAGGTCTCAGTATTTGCTTATGACACTAAACTATGCAGAGCTTTCGAAACTTTAAATGATGTGCAAGTGCTGCAAGCAGACCTAGTTAGATTATCAAAATGGGCAGCAGAATGGCAGATGAGATTCAATGTAGATAAATGTAAGGTGATGCATTTAGGATTTAATAATCCCTGTGCCACCTACACAATAAATAACTCTGTGTTAAGTGCTTCTGTAATGGAAAAAGATTTGGGGGTTCTGGTAGATAGCAGACTTAGCTATAGCAAACAATGCCAGGTAGCAACGGCTAGAGCTAGCAGGATATTATCTTGTATAAAGAGAGGAATAGATTCAAGAGAGAAAAATATTATTTTTCCTCTTTACAAGGCACTGGTAAGGCCTCATTTGGAATATGCGGAGAAGTTTTGGAATCCCATATACAAAAGGGACATCTTGGAAATGGAAGCAGTTCAGAGAAGGGCAACTAAATTAATAAGGTGAATGGAGGGGCTTGAATATGCAGGCAGATTAGACAAGTTAGGGCTGTTTACATTGGAGAAGCGACGTTTGCGTGGGGACATGATAACCTTATACAAATATATTAATGGGCCATACAATGAACTCTCTGGTCCATTGTTCACTAATATGTCATATAATAGGAAGAAAAGAAGTTTCATCTTCAGGTTAGGAAAGGTTTCTTTACAGTGAGAACAGTGAAACTGTGGAACTGTCTTCCAGCAGAAGTGGTAATGGCAAGTTCATTGAATAGCTTTAAAAAAGGCCTGGATAAGTTTCTAAAACTAAAAATATTGAGAACTACTGGTATTAATGCATATAGATCTGGTTGATCCAGGGATACTTTCCGATTGCCAGGAAGGAATCTTCCCTCCCCTTTTTGTTTTTTGCCTTCCTCTGGATCAACTGTTAGGTAGGGTTAAAAAAAAGAGGGTGAATAGGTTGGACTTGATGGACGTATGTTACTATGTTACTATTCTTGACTGGAGAAATACACCAACAGAAGGTTCCAACAGTAGTCCAGTACAAAGACTTATGTCAAGAAGAACAAGAACCTTCCTTCCCACAGCTCAGAAGTTATCTCCAAATGTTATAGATGGGGTGGTTGACCACCTCACACAGCGGTGCCAAAAAGCAAAGGCATACTATGATAGAGGTGCCAAGATTCTGCCTGAACTGGAGATTGGACAACCGGTACGTATACAGCCCTCACCTTCATCAGCAAATGAACAGTGGAGAAAAGGTACTTCCTTGGAGAAGGTTGCTCCACGGTCAAACATAGTGGAGTCAAATTGACAGATACACAGGCGAAATAGGAAATTTCTAAGAACCACCAATGAGACAGACAATGCCAATGAAATAACTAGTGGGGAGCCAGTATCTAATCTATCTTTGAATAATCCAGCAAACACATCTTCAAGAGAACTTCAGACAGAGCCAAGTGAGGAAAACAGTGATATTGATACCACATGCTGTACTCGGATCATAAAGACACCTTTAAAGATTTAAAGACTTTGTTCTATAATAGTTTTTACAAATCTAACTTTACTTAAGTTTGATTGTGTTTTTCAGCGGTTTGAAAATTTTACAAAAAAAGGGAGATGTTTTGAGATATACAGGGAGGTTCAATAAAAGTTCTTATCGTTTAAATGGGTGCTAATTTTGCCCCAAGCAATCAGATGTTAGCTTTCAAATGTTAAATAAGATCTGATTGGTTGGGGCTAATGTAGCACCATTTTAAACGATAAGAATTTTATTGAATAACCCCAATAGAGCATTATGTGTAGTATGTCCTCTGTTGTCTCTTTTAAGTATTGCACTAATTAGACTATGTCCTGTTATGTGTATCTAAATAAAGTTTGTTATAATCTTCAAGTGTGCTTCCTGAAACATGCAGGACATAGTTTTAAAGACATAGGGAGTTTCAATAAAAGTTCTTATCGTTTAAAATGGTGCTAATTTTTGCCCAACCAATCAGATCTTATGTAACATTTGAAAGCTAACATCTGATTGGTTGGGGCAAAATTAGCACCATTTTAAACGATAAGAACTTTTATTGAATAACCCCCATAGTTAGGTAACCAGTAGACTTCCGATGTTGAAAACTATATCTCCCAGCATTTCTTGGGTATGGGGTGAATGCTGGGAGTTGTAGTTGTTAAACCATCTGGATAAGTACTGGTTACCTATCCCTGGCACAGATTAACAAGAAAATAGTTGCAGTTGCAGATAAAGATTAAAAATATGATAAGGCCTATGGGTACGTAGAAGTTGGGGCAGTAGATGCCCGTGGGTAGGTAGTACGGGACAGTAGGTATATATTAAATAAAGTGTACAATGTACTCTTCACCAGGGATCTCCTACCTGTTCCCTAGAGAATGCTGGGAGTTGTAGTTTTCAGACATTTGGATGCCTTCAAGTTGAAGACCCCCTGCTATATATTTGAATGGTATGGTAGGTTTGTTTCTATGAACATTTTTGGTTATGAATAAAACATTTATTTTAACTTTAAGACTTTTTTTTTTAACGCCACAGTCCAAATTTTAGGAAGAAAGACTAAAAGCGGGTCAGGTTTCGGGTCCGAAACTTGCGGGTCGAGTCACGGGTATGAAGCGGATAGAAAATCGTGTCGGGTGCGGGTAAGTATTTTTCGGGTCTGTAAATTAGACCCGTGCAGGACTCTACCGCCAACCCATTGGACAGTTGGGGAAGAGACTAAGGGTGGGTACACTAAAGGCAATTTTTTTCGGTGAACTGACTGATATTTCCGTATATATAGGTCGGTTGGGCCGAAAAAATTGTCGGCGACTTACCCATCAAGGGTGATCGTGCAGTCTCCTATGGACTGCACTTTTGGTTGCAATAATTTTTGCCGCGACCAACAGCGATTCATTTCGGTCGACCACTTGCTTGAAAAATTTGCCTGTGTGTACCCAGCCTAATAAAGGACACTCTGAAAAGGGTTCAAAGCCAGACCGGCATTGCAAGTCACAGACTTTTAAGTATTTCACACCTACAGCAAACCCCTGCCCCAGTGATTTAGGTACTCACCCAGGGTACCACTGTATAAGGGGAGAAGGGATGGTTTTCTTCAATACAGTTGTGCTTTAATACTTAAAAAAAATAATTACACATGACATGTTATTGTTTCATGACATCCTGTAATTTTGCTAATGGTACTGCTGATCTATCTCTGTAAAATAAAGAAATCAAATTTAGGTTTAAACATTTTATTTCAATTTCAGGTAAAAAGAGATCCATTAAATTTTTTGGAAATTTACAATGATTTTACATTGTACAGAGGTTGATAAGATATTGATGAAGGTTGGATTTAGCAGCTTGAATAGAGAACTGCCTATAGACACACACCCACCCGATGGGTCAGTTTACTGTCCACACGCACTCCGATGGATCGGTTTACTGTTCACACCCACCCGAATGGTCAGTTTACTGTACACACCCATCCCGATAGGTCAGTTTACTGTCCACACGCACACAGATGGATCTGTTTACTGTCCACACACACCCGATGTGTCGATTTACTGTCCACATGCACTCCGATGGATCAGTTTACTGTTCACACCCACCCGATTAGTCAGTTTACTGTCCACACCCATCCTGATGGGTCAGTTTACTGTCCACACGTACTCCGATGGATGGGTTTACTGTTCACACCCACCCGAGTGGTCAGTTTACTGTACACACCCATCCCGATAGGTCAGTTTACTGTCCATACGCACACAGATGGATCTGTTTACTGTCCACACACACCCGATGGGTCGATTTACTGTCCACATGCACTCCGATGGATCAGTTTACTGTTCACACCCACCCGATTAGTCAGTTTACTGTCCACACCCATCCTGATGGGTCTTTTACTGTCCACACCGTACTCCGATTGGAATCGGAGATGACATAGCTAAACACTGATTATAACCGATGACATAGCTAAGCAAGGATTCTAACTGATGACATAGCTAAACACAGATTCTAACTGATGACATAGCTAAGCACCGATTATAACTGATGACATAGCTAAACACGGATCATAACGGATGACATAGCTAAGCATGAATTCTAATGGATGACATAGCTAAGCATGGATTCTAACTGATGACATAGCTAAACACGTACATAATTGCCAACTAGTGAAATGTCCTGTCAGTTTATCTAACTGAATAAAACAGATACACACCTCAACTTTAGGAAATCAATTAGACAAGACTCCATGTTGGATCCTAAAAAGCTGGATGAGCTTGATAATCTCTTGAAAGGGAAAAAAAATCCTACAGCATCGACTTGACCCCTAAATAATGCACATCTACGTTTGGTCAACAACTCTCTACTCAAGTGCATTTACCAATCAGTATCACTCTCGCAATCACAGAGCACATTAGATGGGCAGCTGACGGACAGGTATGAATTCCTTAGCTCCAAATATATGTGTTGAAATCTAAAATATTAACACTGTAATTTACTAATCAATTTTTTCTACCCAATCAGAGAACCGTTATAAATTTCGTTCATTGGTTGGCAGGAAATGGACAAATGGCCCGACCTGTTTTTGTGCTCTAAAACATAAAAGGCTCATTCATGAGGAGGATGGAAAATTGGTTCTAGAAAATAGGAGGATGTGCAAATAAACACGGAAGGTTTTAGTTTAGATCATATTAAATCAAAAAACCCGTTCAACTTTCTATAGAAAAAATATTATGGTAATGGAAAATGCCCCATGCAGCAATAAAAATGATGTATAAACGACATTAGATAAGACTTTAGGAATCCTGGTTTGAGACCATTAACTCTTTGTAAAACATTTTTAACAGTCACGGTTGAATTTTTGTTTATTAATTTAATCTCAGATACTATCAAACCTATCTGTCTTGCTACTGAATAACAGCACAACGTAACATGGGCCAATCAGAGAGGGTATGTACCCTGCACTCTGCAGTCAGAAATGATGGCAATATGGGCCCTTTGGATTATATAAGTTTAGTTCCCCTTTAACACTGAACAGTCCTAAAAAGAGAGAAATGAAATCGTTCGGATAGTCATATATGAATAATAGAATTAAAGTGCTCTTGTTCAGTAGAGGACAGAAAACAGTTATTTGCTTAGGTATGACATTAAACTCAGCGTTAAAACAAACTATTAACCGTCAATTGCCACTAAAATACATTACAAAGCAGTGCATAGCGGCACTGCAGTCGTAGCGGAAAGTGAAATAGTGAGGTATCTACTTATAGACTTCCCCTTAATTAAATTCAATTTTTCTCAGACTGCAGACAGTAGCTGTGACATTGGATTGTGGATTGTAAACCGATTTTACAGGAACGAAACAAAATGTTGTTTAATCTGCCTAGTTATGGACCACACACCTAATCGGTACTATATCCTTTCCCTTTTTTACAACCCCCCCACTATTATAAAAACTACAGTAAGTTTTTTAACCCCTAAGTCTAGAAAATTCACCGTTATACAAAGAACAAAAAATAAGAATTCCGATGTAAACACTATAATAATCACTCGAAAGGAGCCATTCTAAAATAAGGAAATTGATTGGTGCTGCTTTCTGACCAATTAGAAGCAGCGAACCAGGTATATAGGGACAACACTAAATTAGCTGTACAGGGCAGGATACCCCAACATTTGACACTGGTTGGCAATACCCCATTACCTCACAGAAAGGGCACAACAAATCTTCGCCTAACATCTGCCCCTTAGAATTTAATAATAGAAGCTTGTTTTTCCATGGTGAATATATCTTTTGTCCCCTTAATGAACATTCATTGCTCGTGTTTTCATTACAGAACACACGGCTCTTTAAGGAAGTTTAAGGTTTCCAACAGGCGACGGTCAGTGTGTGTGCAGCCGGAAAGCATTATAAGGATGTAAAAAATGGACCCTGCCCTCCCCCAATCCCAACGAACAGCTGGTGCTTCTTATAGGAAGCGATTTAACCTGAAATTCCGGTGAAGTTTCCAGTGTTTTATAGGCTGCACTTGTAGGGCTCACGGGGGTTACAGTCGTTCTATCATAATGGAGAAAGATGGTCACTGTTAAGAATGAAGTTTGCATAGGGTTATCCATAAAAGATTTTATTCCCCAATGATGATTCCTTTTTAAATTCTGTGAGCTTTCTCTCTTTTCTTGACCTGCCGCCGGTTCTGGTTCTTGGCACCGTGAAGCTTTACAGTAAATGTGAGAAAATAAAAACATTGCAAAGTGTCAGTTTCTTTATCTAAAGTGCTCGTCGAGGTCCAATTCTGCCATTAGGTTTCTTCTGACATTCATTTCTCTGCTTCGCCCCATCAAAATGCTTGGTTACTGTAGAGTCCACACATCTGTGCACCCAAGATTTCACCTGGGCTCAATCCCCTTGGCTTAGTGTTGGAGATGGACGGGAGATCTGTGGCTTGGGGGTAGGGTGTTGTCGAGAGAGCTATACAATGTTCTCTGCCCCAGGGAGGGGGCCTTGAGGGGTTCGTGTCCTGATTGCTGTGCCAGCTGGGCCAGTTGAGTACGGGCATGTTGCCAGAGTGGACAGACTTTTCGCACTTCCGCCATTTAAGGAGGCAACTACAGGAAACAAAAGAGGTTTTAAAGGTATAGCCACAGAGACAAAGACATGGCACCGGACCATGGTAAATGGGGTCTGTATTCCAAAAATTGGGGAAACCTTTAACTTACACCCAACGTGGATGTGGAGGTTTAGCACAGAAGAAGGGGAAGTGAGAAGAAATGCAGCCAGTGGATGGAGAGGGAAGGTGGGGATGGAGAGGGAAGGGGGGATGGAGGAAGGGAAGGTGGGGGGAGGAGAAAGGTGGGGATGGAGAGGGAAGTGGGATGGGAAAGAAGATTAAATAGAAAATAGGTGTAGGGGTAAGTGATGTCCAGCCTGGTGGGGTTTTTAAAGAGGAAGGGGAGGAGAATGGCAAAGTCTGATTGTGGGACAGAAGAAGAAGCAGAGAAGTTGAGAGAGGATGGAGAGACAGAGTGGTGTAAGAAAGATAAAGGTAGGTGGGGGGGGGGCTGGAAATGGCATTGGAACAAGGGAGATCCTGGTAAAGTTTCTCGAGGAAGAAGAAGCTGAACACGTTGACACTCACTTTCTATGAAAGGCGTGTTTGCAGGGGCAATCCCAAGCTCATCTTTGCGGCTTATAATTCCCAAACACAACAGCACAAATCTACAAAATAAGAAAAAGAAAACTTCATTAGAACAACACCGTAAGTCAAGAATGATCAAATAAGAGACCCTGTGCATTTTGGCCATGTTGAGAGTTTGGGCTGAGGCCAGCTGCTGATTAAAAATCATGTACCTGCAAGTAATTCCTACATAAGACCACACTAAGGTGGAAATGAGAGAGAGAGAGGAGAGAAGAGAGAGAGGAGGGAGAGAGAGAGGAGAGAGAGGATGGAGAGAGAGAGACGAGAGTTGAGAGAGAGAGGAGAGGGAGAGATGAGAGGGAGGAGAGAGGAGAGAGGAGAGAGAGAGGGGAGAGGGCGAGAGGAGAGGAGGGAGAGAGGAGGAAGAGGAAGAAGGGAGAGGGAGAGGAGAGGGAGAGAGGGAGGAGAGAGAGCGAGGAGAGGGAGAGAGAGAGAGAGAGAGGAGAGAGAGAGCGAGAGAGAGAGGAGAGGAGAAGAGAAGAGAGAGAGGAGAAGAGAGAGACGAGAGATGAGAGGAGAGAGTGAGAGAGAGAGAGAAAGAGGAGAGCGATAGGAAAGAGAGAAAGAGAGAGAGGGGAGATGGAGGAGAGGAGGAGACAGAAAAGCGAACTATTTCCACTCTAGCTCGGGACGCTGGCGATCGAACAATGACAAATATGTATGCCACCTGTGAACAGATCATTATATCCCCAGGAATTGTGTGCTCCATAAGGTTACACAGACCTTGGTTCCTTTGTCGGACCCTGCTGGTTACATAAAGACAAGAGCAGCGAGAAAGCTTGGAACACAGACGACCATTGATAGCAGCTGTTATGCTCCCTATGGGATGTTATGGACCCAGACGGACATTGATAAAAAAAACATTATTCAAAATAAAGTCCAGAAGTCCGGTTTTTTGCACAATAAGACATACATAAAAATGATTGCCAGAATGCCTTGCTTGTATTTACTAGGCAAGTTTATATAACATTCCCTGTCTTAAGGTTAGATAAAAAGCTCACCAGAGATAAAAAAGGGAAGAAAAAAGTTTCCTGTGCAGAAAAACAAACAACAAGTCATGGTAATGGAACGTATCACATTTCTTAACCAATTAAGCAATAATTCGTTTCAATTTCAAAGCAGCCGATGGGACAGCCCCTCACTTACCCCTGGCTGAAGCTACCAAGCATTGCGTACCGCCGGTGACAGAAGGAAGGGAGCTAAACTGGATACGCACCATCCAATAATTCGATCCTCCCGACCGACATTTCAGTTGTGTCGGGCTGAAACATGTGATTGTTTTTTGCGAAGTGGATAAATGATCCAAATGTCGGAAACCATGGCCGATTGTGTGGTCCTCTATAGAGGCGCACGTTAGGTCGCGGCAATCTGTCGGACGCGGCACTTTGTCACGACTGTCAGTCTTCCTCCTGGCCGACGACGGAAGTGGCGAAGAGGTCGGTCAGGAGGAAAAATTGGAAAGGAAATAAAGATTTTCCTTATTTCACAAGTCTTTCTGGTTGGGAGTTTTAGGGTTCCATACACATGGAACAAGCTATGCAAATTCAGCAGGTTCTATTAGAATATGTTATTTTTTAGATTAGCAATACAGTGTCGGGGCCACCACAATAGCAAGTTATCTGCTTCCACTCTCGAGGTAGAGACAATACAGCCGATGGAAGTTTTCTGGATAGACCAATCGAAACCAATGTTAACCATGGTATTGACAGCATGGTATCATGGGCACTTTACTGCCCAAAATGGCCGCTCATTGGACACCTGGGGATTGGGCAACGATCCCCAAACGACCATTTCAGCTATAAAGTGCAGAATATGGGCCGATTATGCCCGAAATACTGTTCGTACACATCGTGCGGCGCGGGTTGGCACCGCGACGAATGGGTGTACGAACCTCCTTTAAAGATATAAAATCAAAGATCCAAAAACCAGTAATTAAATACTGCATACTAACCTCATACAGATTAAGTTCTTTAACCTTTCTTTTAGTATAACCTACAGAGCAAAGAAAACAAAGGCACATTAAACAATAAAAATGTATAAAACATGTTACAGATCAACAGAATACTAAACTCATGTGTTATTGTGCCGGGACTTTCTGTGACAGGGATAGGGTGAGATCATCACTATTTACACTACATGCAGCTGGTGTGATATTGGAAAACATAGCCTTACACAAAGGGCTCATTGTATAAGAATAGTGAAAATTTTGCCTCTGCCGTTTGTCTGCAGTAACCAATCAAATGTACTGTAGTAGACAAACAAAAGGAATCATCTGATTGGCGGTTGCAAATGAACGTACGGACACATTTCTGCACCTCTTACTCTGTCAGTACAAAAACAGATGGAGAAGTGAAATATTAGTAGAGAACCACACAGAACACATTAACATTTAACATCTACTCTACCAATATTGCCATCACTCACACTGCTTCTTGTAAGCATAAAGCTCTTTCCGGTCCTGGTGCCTCAATCTAGACATTAAGAAGGAAAAGGGAGGAGAGAACACCCAATGAACGCAAGATTGATCTGAACATTCAAATAAAACATTCTATATATAAATATATATCGAACAGCTACAGGAATCCATCTACACAGGTCTATGGGTTGACTAGAAAGTACTATGTAGCTCAGGAGTCTACAATAAATGGTCCTTAGTTGAACAGAGTATAGAGAGCGAGTCCTATGGATGGGACTGAATGGGATGGAAAGTAAGCAATAGAAAAAAATCAAATTCTAGCATTTAGAGAGCTGCAACAAAACATCCTAAATGTAAAAATCCTACTAAAAGGTTTCATTAGTAACTGAACTTTCCCATACACTATAATAAATAGTCCAGTTTTGAATGTGGTTGAATTGTCCCAATAAGGTTACAATATTCATTGTAGTTGTAGAAGACACAATGTAAATCAGCTGAAAATAAAGGGCAAGTTAATCCTTAAAACCATACAACTGGTGACTTGCCACTACCTGCCACTCAACACTCAATGGATACATTAAGCATTTTATTAGATGCATTACTAACCAGATATTAGTGCCCCTCCCTCAAGTCAATCAAGGCTGTGATGCTGACATCATAGCCAATGAATGATTGCCATTTCTCCTGTTGCCCCTTTGCACATACTCAAATTTATAAAAGCTCATCGAGCAGAGGGAGAAAGAAATAGAACTTATAATTAAGTATCTGGTCCGAATGCTTGTAATAAACTGGTAATAATAGCAGTCGGGTTCGGGCGCATAACTGATAAATCACCAGTTTTTGGTTTTAGGGTCCTTAAGGTGAAATTCTTGGTACAGTTTAACAGTTCATCTAAAAATCATTGCCTTACTAGGTCTTTCCACAAAGCAATTGCTCACTGCTTGAGAACAAGAGCCACTGTCCGTCATCTAGCATGGCTGCTTTTTGATTTTATCTTTATAGGAATGAGCCTGCTTTGAATAAAGCTTAAATAAGTATTTGCCATTAGTAGTCTAACAGTGGCCTACACTAATGAATATGAACGCAGACTGTTTTCTTACGAAGTTCCCACGACAGACCATCTGTATTTACACTGGTCAGGTGGTTCCTCCAGAAACGCGTTGAAGTCGTGGAAACGTCGGAAGGGGAGTTCTATGGGCACATTACGGGTCTGAACATTATGATTTGCTAATGGTTTTCCATCAAACTAGTTACCATGGCCACATGGAATATTTAAAGAAATAATAACATTTCATAACATTTACCTCCATTCTAAGTAACCTTAAGTCTGGAGCTCAGAGACACAAATCTGTAGCAGCACCGTCTAGAAAAAAAAAACCTCAGTAAAGTCTCACCTATTGTAGCAGCAGGTTTCACCGAGAAGGATGCAGTTATGTCTGATTACAAAGCAGGGCTGGATCAGTTTGGCAGAACATAATAGAGGACAGGTCAGTCCCTTAATAGAAGCAGTTTATACAACAAAAAATACCAGAAGGCTTTAAAGAACATAACATCATTTAAACAATCACAGTTCATGCAAGAAAATATGTGAACCCTGGACTTGGATTTGATAAAAAAGTCTATGCATGTTATTTTCCTGTAGGCATACGTCTGCTAAGTTACACAAGTTCTCTTTTGAAACACACTAATGAAAAATGGACCTAGAATTCTTCTGCCCCCCTGAGGTTCCTCTGCCCCTAGGCAGGTAGCCTAGTGGATAATCCAGCTCAGATTTAGGCGATGGGGAATTCAGCCATCCTCCAATACCCCAAACCATGAAGAACTCTAGACATTTTCATAGAAAGTCTGGTGAAACTGTGTTTCTCTT
Source organism: Hymenochirus boettgeri (assembly GCA_019447015.1). Taxonomy (NCBI): domain Eukaryota; kingdom Metazoa; phylum Chordata; class Amphibia; order Anura; family Pipidae; genus Hymenochirus; species Hymenochirus boettgeri. The sequence continues at coordinate 28,876,606 of CM033469.1, forward strand.
TTAGAGTTTGACCTTTGTTCCACTATTCTCCATCCACATCACATGAGGCTTCTTCTTCTACCTTGAGAATTGTATATTTATCTTTTGATGGGAAGGGGATTTGTACTGATAACAATGATAACCATGATAGATTGTGTACTGATCAACCCCAAAACCTTTAGGAACTCTACTGAACCTTTTCCCATTGCATGCAATACTACAAACCTTTTGAAGATCAAATACACCATTTGACTGGGACATTCAACACCTACAGTTTCAAAAGGAATAGCTGGTCAGTAAGGACGCATGTAGTGACCTTCCAATCTCAGTCATGCCGCTACATTACCCTTGAGGTTCACCTATTCTTACAACAAAGACTGTGAATCCTTAAATGATTTGTTAATTGCATAGAATCATTTTGAAATTCCACGGGGGTCACAAAAACTTTTTCCTAAAACGTTATCTCCGTTTTCCATTGCCATCCTCTTTCTTCTTTCCTACAGCCTTTTCTCTTGGCCACCCCTGCATTGAACATTTCCTTCCACCAGCCCCTTTTTATCTTGTACCCAAGGGCAACTGCATTACGGTTTAGGTTGAAATAAAGTTCTCTAAAGATGTAATATGCGACGCTCATTTTAGAAAAAGGTAAAAACAGTTTTTTCGAGAAATATTTTTTCTTCTGATTGAGTGTATCAACCAGTAAGGCCCGGAATACATTGGTCAATTTTGAGGGGACTTTTAGGTAACAAATATCTTAAAGTTTCAGTGAACTCTCTAGCCACAGCTGGGTGACCGGAGCCATGGCCTCTGTATTCAAGACTGAGCAGTGAGAAAACAATTGTTACTTACTAGGAAGGACAGAAATCAGAAAATGCCAAAAACCGCACAATTATAGTTATATTTCCCACATTCTTCCAATTCTAAAGGTGACAGTTACAGCTATAGATTCCATTCATGCTATTTACATTTTATCTTAGCTGTCCTTTAATAAATATTATGTGAAACACATATTACAAAAGTCCCCATTCATATTCTAATGTACAACATACATGCAATGGTGATTTCTTATGTAAAATGTATTAACAAAAACAACCCAACACAGATTGTTATGAATCTTGGAGATACCATGCCATGGATCATCCTGGCTGTACCAATGGTATTACACTATAATTTCACCAATAAATCGATACCTGTAAAGAAACACATGAGACAAAGAGGACTGCCAATCACATGTTGTATTACTGCAATCAGCCAGGAGGACTGCCAATCACACGCTGTATAAACGCAATCAGCCAGGAGGATTGCCAATTACACGTTGTTATACTGCAATCAGCCCAGGAGGTCGCCAATCACACGCTGTATATACCGCATAGCAGGGTGATTGCCAATCACACGCTGATATAACCCAAAAGCCAGGAGGACTGCCAATCACACGCTGTATATACCGCAATCAGCCAGGTGGACTGATAATCACACTGTATATACCGCAATCAGCCAGGTGGAGCCAATCACACGACTGTATAAACTGCAATCAGCCAGGAGGACTGCCAATCACACGCTGTATAAACTGCAATCAGCCAGGAAGACTGCCAATCACACGCTGTATATACTGCAACCAGCACGTCTGAAAACAATATCTAACTTAAAGGAAAAGGGAAACATCAGCTGCTTTTGTAAAAAGAAATTTTAACTGCATCCGTGCCACCTGCAAAAATAGGAGGGGACATTATTTTTCAGCTGGAACCCTCCAGCTCTGAACTACAACTCCCAGAATCCTCTAACACTAGATGCTGTGGTTAAACAGAGGAAGAAATCCATTATAATACCTCAGGTTTATTTTTTTTTAAATTTAAGTACTGCAGTTAAACAGATAAAAAAAAAAAGTCTGATAATGTCACCATAAACGATGACTCTCCTTTAAAGCAAAAATTACTTTATGGGAAACTGAGGTGGGAGGATATTGTTGCAAAGGATGCAAGCGCTCCTTTAATTAAGCAAAAAACAGACAGAATATCTGATTTATTATTTAAAAAGTACCTGCTAAATTAACCTTCACTTCTCATAATAAGGAATTTACTTAAGATCTCACTCTTTGTTATAGTTCTATGTAAACAATGAATATTTCTAAACCAAGAAGAAGAATAATAAAAACATCATCAATGTTTATGGTACATTTAAACAGGAGGATGTTTTTGTTTACGCAGATAAAAAATGTTTGAAATTGGTTTTAATGCGCGGCCTGGCCTTTGGTTATGGAACTTTGAGCACTGAGGGTACAGTACCAAAAACATATTCTGAGTGGAGCAGTTAAACCAACCAGGAAGAAGTATGCCATACACACACTGCTGACAGAGGCTTCTATATAGATGGTGTCAGACCGTGGAAAAGCAGTGGATAATATGCATTGTAAAATAGATCTGTGTGTCCTGTAAAAATGTGTGTTGAAAGTTTTTAGTGACGTGGTGTGTAGGACGTACCGAATTAGGTAGCACAGAAGAGGAGGCTGAGGATGAAGACGAAAATCGCCTGCCAAACACCACAATGTAGATATTGAGTGGGAGGTTCTGAAACCCGAGTTAGGCATCTTGAAGCTGTAGTGTGAAAATCCGGGCTCATGGGTGGGCTACACAGTAAGAACACACACACAGAGATTAAGGGAAATAGGAAAAAAAAACAACAACAAAAAAATCTATTGTTGCAAAATTTCTAAGAAAGCACAAGATCCGTCTCTCCTCCAATTTCCCTAAGGACTTTTCCCTTGAACCCATGGATTTTTATTATAAAAGCTGTAAATCAACACCCAGGGGATTTCTCAACTCTGTAAATACCCACCCTATTGTTACATGCAACAGATCTTCTCTCAACTAGACTAAATACAACAAAGTACACAAACACGGTTAACCTCTCTGTCCCTTTTACCCAATCTCTCTTTGACAATATTTAAAAAATAAAATGATGTAGAAAAACAAAACAACAAAACCTTCTAGATAAAAACTCCCCAATTGGCACAAACGCTGCAATCATACCCAATCAGACAAAAGGCCCGTACACACATAATTGTCGGCGGACTATCTAGCACCTGCAGAGGCTCTCCTCAACATTTTGGCTCGTTCACACTAGGAACGGATAAAACGCAACCTTAAAGCAACATTGAACACGTTTTTGTATCCGTGTTAACAGTTTGCGAGGGCGTTATCATCTTGTTTCAGGTTTTTTTGCCTTTCCGTCCATTGACATACAACGCATTTTTCCGTTCATACCAAACCTGAAGAGCTTGCATCTAAGCACAGTTATTGAACAAATACAAAACATCAGTATGTCTTATGATTGTGGGGGGAACCAGGAGCGAGGACACGGAGGAAACCCGAGCACGGGGGAGAAACTCCTGCAGATGTGTCACGGGTGGGATCGAACTCAGGACTGCTGACCATGCTGCACTTTCTTAGTGTTTTAGAAATAGGTTACACATCATAACTACAATCTCAATCCAAATACATTGCATTCCATGGGAATTATTATTAGACAATACCCCCTTATACACAATTAACCTAGAAATCTCTTGAGCTGCCAATAGGAAAAGTGAATCCTGCCACCATCAGCTGTCTATTGCCTGAAGCTTCTATTTTTCTTCACATGTCATTAAGGTATCACTAGTTTAAAGGGTGCCAAATAGTAACCAACCAGTATCCGTTTGGCAATAAGATCTTATTGTGCTGCTCCATAGAAAAGAAAGAATAAAAATGATAGCATGCCTTTCATACATGAAAACGCTTGGGTGAAGCCGTCTCCTCCAATCAAAACACAAAGATGGGCTTTTCAATAGAAAAACTGAGAACATAGAAAACCCCTCTCTGTTCGATTCTAAAATGGAGGGAAAATTATTTTTCAGCCCAGGGGGATTGGTATAACGTAGTCATATCTCATTCAAATTCTTGGTCTAGTTAAGGTAGAAATCGCCTTTCAATTCCAAACCCTTAGGCTACGTTCACACTAGAAATCCGTGAGAAGAATCCGTGTTTTTTGTCATTTTTGGTTGTTTTAGCGCTCCATTTGCCTATATTTTTAACAAACGCGTCCGTTTCCGGAAAGAATGCATGCAGCAATACGGTTTTTAACAGACGGGTCAATTCCGATCCGTTTAAAAAAATGGACCGCAAGCGCGTTTGTCCCAAACAGACAGAAATGATCTAGTGTAACGAACCCTTGGGATAGTTGGGTATAGAACAATGAGGAAGAATGCCTGGCTGAGAGATGGGAGTGAGCCAGCCTGTATACCAGCTGTTATGCTGGATTCTTCCCAAAGTTTCAGGCTACGTTACACACTTTCAGTATCTGGAAAATTCCAGTTATAGATTGTAGATGGAGTGCCCCCCTTTATGAACCTGACAGTGTTAGTACAGATTTAGACGGACAATAGGAAATCCCCTATTGCAGAGATGATTCCAATCTGGGAGCCAGTAAGCAGGTTTTAAAACACACAGTGAATTTCTAAGAGCATCAATAGGGGGCGGTAAATCCCAGTAACAAAACAATGTAGCAGTTTCTGGACTGTTTTTTTTTGCTTAGCAGGGTATATCAGTATGGCAGTACACCTCATAATAAATTAATACCAACCAGATCAGCCTGCTACCGCGGCTGCTGCACGACACCTAAAAAGCCAGTAAATTAGCGAGAGGTCCGTTTAAGCAAAAATCTTCCATGTTATCTTTTAAAACATCACAACCTAAAGTGGTGCGGACAAACCAGTGTGTTGGTCTATCCCACCAACAACAGAACAGTACAAACATCCCCCATGTAGTTCACCTTGTAATCCAGGGAATAGAGACAGGGATCTTGTTATCCACACGGAGCTCACATCTGCACCTCATCCGATCTCCACGCACACCACAGCATGGGAATGAAAGTAAAACCAACATTCCGCATTGTCCCATACAAAACCCCACTGTAACCCTATAATGACCAGTTATCAAAGTGATGAAAGCTGACTTTACATTCATTGCATACATGTTATGTACATTAGTAACATTAAAGGGGAAGTAAATAAAAAAAAAAAAGAAAGAAGTCAGCTGTAGGCAGAAAAAGCTTGGGGGTGCATCTGCATCCTTGGGTGTACAGGACAGTGGCTATCCAACCGGAGGTGGGTGTGTTGTGATACTGTCCATTTAAAGGTCATATTAACCCTAGTTATACTATAATGTGGCTCTCCTGGAATAGTCATTTACACCATAAATTCATTTACCCAGAAACACTCCACCAGGCTGCACGATTCTACCACACAGTGAACTCCTGTCCAACCCCCAATCTGAACACACAGTAATAAAATAATCCTAATGTAAAACGGAGAGACAGGACACACCCTTACCTTAGCTCACCCAGGATGGGATGGGCCAGAAGGAAATCCCATTAGCAATTTCTAAGCTGGAACTATTACGAACACACACCACACCAATGATTCATTGCAATAATGTTATAGGAAAGATCAGCGCCTTACAAGAACCTCGGCCTCTGAACCAGAAGAAAAGTAAATTAGTAAAGCCAAGCATGCATTAACATTTTGAATTGATTAAAGGTATGGCAACACCAACAAATATTTGATAAAAAAAAAAAAAATTAATTGTGCCAAGTGTTAAACAATCAAGTAAAATAAGTCGCTCTAAGGCTGAGGCACACAAGGGCGGACGGGAACGCCTGGGAAAAGCGTGATGCTGTTCGTTTGTGCTGCGATCCGAGTAAACTGCGAAATACGATCGATCACTGCATGCAATGTGACTGCCCCCCACATTGGTCTGCACTGCCTTTCTTGAGCGCAAACGGATTGCAAAACACTATTGAAAGCTTGTGAGAAAGGCACTAGTGTGGCTTAACCCTAAGGCAGGCAACTGGTAGATCTACAGATGTTGAAAACTACAACTCCCACCATTCCCTCACGCAGTCTAAGGGATAAAAACAGCCCCGGGGGTAAGAGGAGTTGGAAGTTCCCAGGTGCTGCTCTGATGGCTGGTATGTTACAGCAGATAATGAATGAAATAACTGGGGATATACACGTCATGGAGAGACAATCTGCCTCCCTATAGACCTAGTACTGCTATATAACTACCTTAGATAAAGTGCTCTGGGAAATATTTGGTAATCTCTACACCGATAATTAAAGAGACATGAATAATATTATTATAACTTACAACTTCCTTCACAAGTTCTTCCTCTCCACCGAAATACACAACATTCCAAAGACTATGATCTGAAGCAAGGAATTTCAAAGGGTCTCATCTCCCACTTTGCCGATTCCGATCTTTAATAATAGATATACTGATTACACTGCAGGGGAATATTAAACTCACCCACTGCAGATCTTGTGTGTTTTTTCTAGTTAAAAGGGAAACAAACATCTGTGACATTGAAAAGAGCTTTCTGTATCTACAGGACATGGGGCGGACAGGCGCTTAACACTTAAAAGGAGATTGCGACAACAATGTATAGATGAGCTGGGAAAATTCTATAATTACAACAGTTTATCTGGGCCCTCCCTAAAATCTACAACATTGGGGAGAAATGTTGGCAGAGGGTAACTTCCATGGGTAGGCAGCAGGGAACTGATGGGGCCACCTCTTCCAGATACAGCCCCCAATATAGTTTAGTGGGTTTCCGGATGTCACTGAAACCTAAAAAAAAAAAGTGCGTTTTGTAAGCGTTCAGGCCTGGTCCGACTTGGATGTTGTTTGTGATGCAATGGTTCTAAATGAAATGCCCCATTCTCTGCCTGGCTGGCCCACATATCAAATCACTTCTTGAACTGACTTTGCCTAGTTTCACACCGACCACACATGGCCAGTCTGTGAAAGTTTCTGTTGGAAAAACGTTTTTTTTTTTGCTACGTTCCCATAGACTTGAATCACAAAATGGACAGGAATGGGCCCAATGGCAGCCAATAGAATAGTTTCCACTTTGTGGTACGGATTTGATAATAATAAACAAGCGAAATGTATCTTTTTTCTACCCTTCTTTAATTTTAAAATTATACAAACACTAGCAGTTGTACCCGGCGTTGTCGTGTAACATGTGGGTATAGTGTTGTTATGTGCAGGTGGGTGTTTGGATTAGATGATGGAAGAGACAGGGGGGATAAAGAAGTGCCCAGTTGGTAATGTACGTCATGTATTAATAGTTTGAGTTTAATAGTAATGAGTTATGAGAATGATTAACGGACGTTATAGCACATATGTTTGTAGCACAACTTTATATACGTTATCGTTTTTCCACTTGGAGTGTAAATATACAAATGTTTGTGGAACCTACTAGTGAACATGCTATGAATTTGCGTTGGGAAACATGTTGATTGCAACTGAAATCTCACACTAGAGTGATGACAGGTGTCAGTGTCTCTGAAGCATGTGACGTGCGGTCTTTGTCTTTGTTGTTAAGTCGGGCTTCATTTGTTGCACTGTCTGAGCGTTGTGTGTTTTTATTAAGCGTGCTCTGTTTTTTGCACAATAGTTAGCAGTATGTCACCTTGTTTGCACTTTATATTGACTATTAGATCCCAATCAATAAAGTTCTGGTCTGAATTGAAAGTGCCAGAGTCTTTGTTTTAGTGTAACTATCGTGAGTGTGTGACGCGGGCAGTGTGTGTCTGGTGCAGGTAATGCAGGTAATTCCCATGTAGTCCATACCCCCCTACCGTCCTGGTTTGAATAGGTGGATGGGGCATGTCTGCAATGTTGGTGGTGGGTGAGGGCATGGTATTCTAGGGTGTGGACGGTCTGGGGCGTGTCTGTGATGTTGTGGGTGTCAGGAGGCTTGGACGTGACACTGGTGGTCGCGATATTTGGGGCATGGCCATGTGTTTCAAAGCGTGGCATGGGTGTGGTGTTGGGGAGGTTGGCCTGTAATGTTTGGGGGCATGGACAAGGATGTTGTGATGGGGATGATTCTGGAACAGACCGGGATTTTGGGGTGTGGCATGATTGTAATGTTTGGGGGGGGGGTGTGACACAATATCTGGTAGCGTGGTACAACATTTGGGGGAACGGTTGCGATGTTTGGGGCATGGCAGAGGATTGGGGGATGTGCATGACCGTGATGTTTGGGGGTGTGGCCGTGACAGCAATTTGGGGCGTGGCCACATTCCAGGAGGCTCTGCTTAATTTCTTAGTATGACAATACCGCAAATGTGGTTCATATCACCAATAGTAACACAGTCTTTCCAGGGTTTATATTTTGTATATAAATGTGATTCATATCACCAATAGAACATAGTCTTTCAGGGTTTTTTTGTATATAAATGTCATTCATATCACCAATAGTAACATAGTCTTTCCAGGGTTATATTTGTAATAAATGTCATTCATATCACCAATAGTAACATAGTCTTTCAAGGGTTTATATTTGTATATAATGTGATTTATCACTAATAGTAACACAGTCTTTCAAAGGTTTATTATTGTATATAATGTGATTCATATCACAATAGTAACATAGTCTTTCCAGGGTTTTATATTGTATATAAATGTCATTCATATCACCAATAGTAACACAGTCTTTCCAGGTTTATATTTGTATATAAATGTGATTCATATCACTAATAGTAACACAGTTTTCAAGGGTTTATATTTGTATATAAATGTGTTGATTCATATCACTAATAGTAACACAGTCTTTCAAGGGTTTTATTTGTATATAAATGTGATTCATATCCCAATAGTACATAGTCTTTCTAGGGTTTATTTTGATTAAAATGTCATTCATATCAACATAGTAAACATAGTCTTTCAGGGTTTATATTTGTATATAAATGTCATTCATATCACCAATAGTAAACACGTCTTCAAGGGTTTATTTGTATATAAGGTGATATCAATCACTAATGTAACATAGTCTTTCCAGGGTTTATATTTGTATATAAATGTCATTATATCACCAATAGTAACATGGTCTTTGCAGGGTTTATATTGTATATAAATGGTCATTCATATCACCAATAGTAACACAGTCTTTCCAGGGTTTATATTTGTATATAATGTGATATACACCCATAGTCACTAGTCTATCCAGGTTTAATTTGTATAAAATGTCACTATCCCCATAGTAACATAGTCTTTCCAGGGTTATATTTGTATATAAATGTGATGATTCATATCACCAATAGTAACATAGTCTTTCCAGGGTTTATATTTGTATATAAATGTCATTCATATCACCATAGTAACACAGTCTTCCAGGGTTTATATTTGTATATAAATGTGATTCATATCACCAATAGGAACATAGTCTTTCCAGGGTTATATTTGTATATAAATGTCATTCATATCACCAATAGTAATAGTGTTGTGAGTTCTCATTCATCCAGGCATGGTAATATGTTGTATTCAATTAGATCAACTGGACTTGAAGTTTAGTTCTTGAAGACGTTTAGCTAGTCATCCGACTGGCTTTCTCAATTCAGAGAAATTTCTCTGATTGAGAAAGCCAGTCGGATGACAGGCAGAAATAGTACAAAAAAGTTCCTGTCCTGTCCTGCTTATCTTTCATAGCTCCCTACCAGCTTTCCAGGTAATAGAAGGGGTTAGGAGCACTCTCTGTGCCACCCACCAAAAGGCACCTTACCTAACTCCATCTGATAATTCAGCATTTTGGAGAGCTGCAGATAGTCAATCAGTGACCATTGAAAACAAAGGCTCAAATATTTTAAATCTGTTTTTAAAGGGCATGTCACCCCCAAACTATACCCCCAGTAATGGCCAACCGCCCACCATGTAGTGTAGTGTAATCCTTACCTCACATCCCAGCTCCATAGGGTTCTCCTGTAGACCCCCCCTAAAGTCCCAAAAACTGTCCACCAGGAGGCTAGCAGGCTCTGCCTGTTACCTTGCTCAGGTAGATATTTGTCATGCGTACTGCAGCCTTCTCCCCCCTCCCGTTCCACTATCCTCCCCCTAGCGTAAAACCCTTTAATATGCTGCTCCCCCATGTATGGTAGCCCCAACCGCATGGTTAGTATTTTCAAAAGCTCCCAAACTCTTACTTACCTCTCTTCTTTCCTCCGCTGCACTGAATGACCGGCAGCCGCGTCCGTGATTGGCTGCCGCTCAGCCCAATGACAGACGCGACTGCCGGTCCGCCCTCTGCTTGCATTCTCGCAAGCAGAGGGCCGGCAGTGCAGCGGAGGAAGAGGGGAGGTAAGTAAGAGTTTGGGGGCTTTGGAAAATACTAACCATGCGTTGGGGCTACCAGACATGGGGGAGCAGCATATCAAAAATAATTTTTAAGGGGTGGACATGCCCTTTAAATGAAACGAAACCCATCATTCTACGGGCCGAACGATGGTTGATTGAGCCAAAAATTCCATGGAGTCCACACACAGGCTTTGCCGGTTTGGAGTTCCTCGTAAAACAGTTTGTTGTGTGATAATGTCCCTTATGGCACCATACCAGACATGACTGGGGCTTGAGAAATATATCTCAAAAGTCAAAGTTACCTTCCCACACGGTCTTGCTGTAAATGTTTACCGACTTTATCTGTAATATCCCATTTGATCCCTCTGCACGAAACCCTATCCTTCCCCTGCACTACGTCCATATAGATTTTTGCTGGATGACCTTGCTCAGGCCTAATGTGATCACAAACCGAATACTCATTTCAACAAGAGCTTTACAGGACTGATCTCTAATATCAGATGTAACGGAGACCTGAACTGCAAAGTTTCCTTCCAATTCAATGCTGGTGGAACCACAAACACAGGTACAACCAAGCAAGTTTCATTCACAAAGCCAGTGGTAGAACTAGAAACTGCCCCCCAACAAAACTATAATGGGGCCCCCCCTCCCTGTGTACAATGAACACCCCCTGTGTAAGAACAAAGCATAGATACAGCATTTCGGGTCTGTCCTGAAGATTCTGGGCCAGTTGACAAGTATGTTCCATACCTCAAGTACGAGCATTTTCTTTAAAAGAATCCTAAAAATAAAAGGTATGTCCCTGTATTTGAAGTGGTAAAGGGTTAAATGTTTAGAATAACAAAGAGAAAAGGGAAAGTGAAGTTTGTTCCCATGTAATCCCTTTTATAGGTCACATGTTCTAGAGTCCGTTTTTGGTTTCATAACTGTAGCTAATAAATGAAAGGGAAACTAAAATGCCAGAAAATTGCAGAATAGACAAGGTCGGTCTAAAGTAGAACAGCCACCGCTTACATTTTAAAAACCAAAACATATTAGCATGCCGATTGGGCTGGTCAGTATATGACAAGTATGACGAAGATTCCCTGGCTACATACTTACATGGTTAAAAAAATAGACATGTGCTAATAATAATGATAGATAAAATAGAATCTTAATGCTAAAAAATCTTTCACTAAAGTTAACAGCAAATCAAACCTCCCTCCCCTTCTCTTAGCACAGAATCTGATTGGAGAACTGCCTGGGTGAAGCCCAATGAGCATGCCCAAGGTCATAAAACCAGGAGAAAGGGGGAAGACACAGACGCTTTGACTACTGGGATGAAATGTAAACATTATAATGGTTTATTTCGTTAAATATTCAATGGATGCGACAGCTCCACTTAATCCACATATCCATGTTTCTGAGATATAAGCAGGAATTAAAATATATTTTTGTCTTAAGATTTGCTTCTTTTAGTTTCTCTAAAAAAAAGTGGCAAAGAAGAAGAAAAACAAAAATATTCATGCAATGTCTGTGCTGCCCTGCAATACACGTTCCTCACATGCCAGGCAGGTCAGACAGGGGAAGGCTGCCAGATCCAGGACAGGGCCACAACTTTTAAAGTCTCTAAGACTTTGAAAGTCTCAAGTGGGTTTCTAGAATTGGGACAGTCCACAAGAACCCAGTTGGGAGATATCTTTAGGTTACCAGCCCCGTACTAGTGTATTATCAATGCCATTCCATTCAATGTAAGCCTGCAGCTTTTTACACCTCCAACTGTGCTGGTTCACACAGAGAATTTACCATTTGGTTATTTGGCTTACGGAACTTTCAGAACAGTCAATTTCACCATCTAGATTTAATATTCCAAATCCAATCCAGACAATCCATTCGTCTGGTTACAACCATTTCTAACTGCAACAGAAACAGAAACAACTGGCCCCAATCAGGTAAAAAGTCACAGATATCTGGCCAGAGAAAAAACATTACCAACAGATGCCAGATAAAACACTGCTGGATTACAGCCAGGGAAAAGGACAATAGGACTTTTATGTGATCATTACTAAAACATGCCGTTTTATTTTGGATTCTACGGAGGAAGCAGTCTGGCAGCTCCTGCACATATTACTGTCTGCACATTAACCATGCATGTACTGGATATTAAAGGAGAGGTTAAAGCTGAAACATTTCTCTCACTTCTGATTAAACAATGCATCAGTTGCCCTTGTAAAACAACTCCTAATCAGAGATGCCCCTCAATCATTCTAAAAAAAATAAAGTTCCATTTCCAGTTTTACTTCCCTTTATGTTCTGTAGAGAAACTTACAGGCAGTGTTCTTAGAACGTATAAAGGTATATGCAAATTTCTCCACCAGCAGACTTAACCTTGCATTTGTTCCCTCTGCCAACTGTGCGGATGTGCGGATTCAGGATGTACCCCAATTTATATACAAATAATCCCCCTCCCTGCTACTTCCCATCAAACGAAAACATCCGGATTTCTAACTCAACCAATGAATTGGGGTACAGCAACAAGGCAATTACCACGAGCAAATCTAGAACATCCTGTAAGAAAAAGAGTGCAGGGTGACTCATTTAACTAAGTCACTTGTTACGGGCAGATTTCAAATGACAAGAATCTCGAGCGACAGGCGATCAAAGAAAAGAAGAAAAAGAACATTAAACTAGGTTTCAATATAATGACAGCTAATAAACCAGCCCTTTACTGGATCATTTAACAATGCACTAATGGGCACTTAGAAACGTAACCACAGTAAGATCCTTAGAGTAATTGTGCGATGGCGCACAGGTGCGTGGGAGGATTCGCCCTCTACACGAACCTAGAAGGAGCACAAGTGGTTTGGTCAGCCCGACAAGTGGTTTTTTTGTTTTTTTTATGAGTCAGAACAGGCATCATGAGTACGTACCGGGAATCTGGCAATTTCAGGGACAATGGCCATCTCCACAAGTCCTAATACACCAAGGCTTGACAAATAATTAGTCAAAATTATTAATACTGAACACCCTTTAATAAAATCCTGATTAATGGCGAGTTTAACAGGGGAACTGTGGTCTCCGTACAAAGGCCCAAATACTATTGAAACAAGCTCTTTTACCCCTTTCAACAAACCTGGATGAGGTGTCTGTCTAGTATTGTGATCTATAGTAAGATTCCCTTCCTCGTTTGCTCATCTGCCGTGACAGACACGCTGCATCATAAGCCCCACAACCAAAATCGATCTTTTATAAGCTAGTTAAGCATGCTATACACCATAGAGCCCTGGACAAGCGGGGAGGGGATAGACCAGCAATAGATATAAAGCTGGGTGCACACCATCCTAGATTTCTGCCAACCGACATTTCCCTTTAATCCGTCAGTCGGCTTGAAAATTTTGGGAATTTTGAAGGGGGGTAACCATTGCTGACCATTTGTTTTCTCCGAATCGGACAGGTCGGAAAACCACAACTGATCGGCGTTCCTCTAAGGACTGCACACTCTGTCGTGGTGAACTGCCGGCCATGGCTAATTTTGACCAGCAGTCCTTCATCCTGGCCGTCGAAGTTTCTAACGGTCAGTTGAGACGAAGTATCACATGCGTGTAGTCAGCCTTAAGAGCATTACTGGAAATCGCGCATAGAATTCCATCGGGAACATGGCGGAGGAGTGAGCTACGGGTAAGTACCTTACCTTCATTCCCGTCTCCTTTACCTCCCATTCTTAACAAAACGGAATGGCAAAACATTTTTTTACCCGTGGAGATACCTTAACCAATGTTAACTGAACCATGTTTCATAAAAAGTGTTGATGGCATATACCCTCAAATTTATGGTAATAAATTATCCATATTGGTGTTTGCACAGCTAATCCCAACATTACACTTACAGACTCTGGATCATTGGTTACCTGGTTAAACAAGGCCATAGACCATTGCCAAGACAATATTATTTAAATTGTAGTTTATGGCTGCCTAAAAAAACCCCAGTAATTCAGCACACACATATTCAGTAAATATAATGGAAAGCATGTAGCCAGCTGTGAATAATGCCAATCCTAGCGAATGGTTGCTTTAAAGAAATGACAGCATCCTTTTATAACTAGAGTTTACCTCTTACATACCCTTTAACACAAAGTACAGAGTTACGGTACTCCTTATATGTTCCCTAATGCTTTCTTATGGCTATCTAATATAGGGTTCCATTGTAATAGCGTAGACCGATACTTTATGTATAGCTGCCATCTTGTTTACCTTTAAAGGGCATGGCCACCCTTACTGGTGATTGTCGATTATCTGCCGCAACCCAACTGCTATTTTTACCATTTTATAAACTTATTTGAACCAGATAAAGTTCTGTTCCTTCTGGGCAAAGGTATCGCCTCCTTCTCTGCTCAAAGAGCTTTTTATACGCTGAGCATGTGCAGAGGGGAAACAGAGTCAATCATGGTTGTGATGTCGGTTGTATCAGCCTTGATTGACTGCATGAAGGAGGGGCCAGCTTACTCTGCCAGAATGGAGATAATAGTATCCTTAAATATGGTTAGTAATGCAGGTGATAAAGTGCAAAATATATCAGTTGGGGTTCGGGGCAGGTAACTGACAAGTGACCCGTTATTGTTTTAAGGTTGAACACTCCCTTTAAATATAAAAGTAATTAGCTTTAGATGTGTTGTCATCAAGGAGCTGCAGCTTTTACAGTTGTCACAATAAGTAAACCCAACTTGCAAAAAACATGAGGGTAGGATATTTTACTTAGGGTGCGTTGCCCTTTAAGAAAGAATGACAATATTTAGTTTTTTTCTATATCCAGAAGCTTGAATAATGTAAACAATAACAGCCCCGAGTTATTCTGAACGAGAGCCACTTGTATTAGCCAACACCACCCATGACCCAACCCAGCATTTGACAGCTATGATCTGGATAGAATAAACAAGCACGGACTACCAGGAAATACCCAGAGGAGAAGCAGTTATCCAATTATCTGAAAATTCCACCAACACATCTGCAACCAAGGAAGGGACATTATCTGCAATCTGCAGGCATTGATCTGAATCAAAGATTGGACAGAACTGATCTGCTCATGTGGGGAGGTGAAGTTCTGGGTCGAACTTCATGAAATGTCTTTTTCAACCCCAATAACCATGTAACTGTAGGGCAGCTAAACAGACCCAAGAACCAGCTTTTTTCCCCCCACAAAGAAGTCATTTTTTTAATGTAGCAAATTATAAAGATTAAAGGCAGAAATCATATTTTAAATCTGCACTGCCCATGTTTGTAAAGGGCATGCCACCCCCAAAACTATAATCCCCCAACTACTGCCCCCCACCATGTAGTGTAGTTAATCCTTACCTCACATCCCAGCTCATAGGGTTCTCCTGTAGTCCCCCCCCCCCCCCCAAAGTCCCAAAAACTGCCACCAGGAGGCTAGCAGGGCTCTGCTGCTACCTTGCCTCAGGTAGATTTTTGCCATGCGTACTGCAGCTCTTCTCCCCCCTCCTCCCCTACCGTTCTACTATCCCTCCCCCTAGCATAAAACCTGTAATATAGTATCCCCCTGGTCCCCCAGCCCCAACCGCATGGTTTAATTTTAGAAAGTGCCCCAAAGTCTACTTACCTCTCCTCTTTCCTCCGCTGCACTGAATGACCGGCAGCCGCGTCCGTGATTGGCGCCGCTCAGCCCAATCACAGACGCGACTGCCGGTCCCGCCCTCTGCTTGCATCTCGCAAGCAGAGGGTCGGCACGCGGCGAAGGAAAGAGGGGGAAGTAAAAGTTTGGGGGGCTTTCTAAAATAAAAACCATGCGGTTGGGGCTGGGGGACCAGGGGAAGGCAATATTAAAAAAAGAAATGGGTGGACATACCCTTTAATTAAATAGCCTGCCTTAATATATCATCTGATTGCAAGATTCAACGGTTAACTGTAATGGAAATAATACTGGATATATATATCCTGCAGGGTAAGGAATTTAAAGAAACTGCAGTGAAGTCAGGTTGATCCTTCTACTAGGACATTGATGACATAATAAAGAACAGATTCTAACTGATATCATAGCTAAGTATGGATTCTAACTGATGACATAGCTAAGCATGGATTCTAACTGATGACACAGTCTAAGCATGGATTCTAACTGATGACACAGCTAAGCATGGATTCTAACTGATGACACAGCTAAGCATGGATTCTAACTGATGACATAACTAAGCATGGATTCTAACTGATGACATAGCTAAGCATGGATTCTAACTGATGACTAGCTAAGCATGGATCTAACTGATGACATAGCTAAGCATGGATCTAACTGATGACATAGCTCAGCATGGATTCTAACTGATGACATAGCTAAGCATGGATTCTAGTGACATGTAGCAGGATTATACGGATGAACATAGCTAAGCATGGATACTAACGATGATAGCTAGCACGGATTCTAACTGATGACATGCTAAGCACTGATATAACTGATGACATAGCTAACACGAATCATAACGGATGGCATAGCTAAGCATGGAGTCTAACGGATGACATAGCAAGCAGATTCTAACAGATAACATAGCTAAACACAGATTCCAACTGATGACAAGCTAAACACTGATTCTAACTGATGACATAGCTAAAGCTGATTCTAACTGATGACATAGCTAAGCGCTGACTGATTATAACTGATGACATAGCTAAGCACTGATAGAACTGATGACATAGCTAGCATGGATTCTAACTGATGACATAGCTAAGCATGGATTCTAACTGATGACATAGCTAAGCAGGATTCTAACTGATGACATAGTAAGCATGGATACTAACGGATGACATAGCTAAGCACGGATTCTAACTGATGACATGGCTAAGCACTGATTAATAATGATGACATAGCTAAACACGGATCATAACGGATGGCATAGCTAAGCATGGATTCTAACGGTGACATAGCTAAGCATGGATTCTAACAGATAACATAGCTAAACACAGATTCCAACTGATGAATGCTAAACACTGATTTAACTGATGACATAGACGAACAATGTTGTCTAACTGATGACATAGCTAGCGCTGATTAATACTGATGACATAGCTAAGCACTGATTATACTGATTGGAATGCTTAAGCACTGCTTATAAACTGATGACAATAGTAACAACAGGATCATAACGCCGATGGCATTAGCTAGCATGGATTCTAACGGATGACATAGCTAAGCATGGATTCTAACGGATGACATAGCTAAACACTGATTATAACCAATGACATAGCTAAGCATGGATTCTAACAGATGACATAGCTAAACACTGATTATAACCGATGACATAGCTAAGCACCCTGTCCGGAAAAACCAGGCCAATTGTGTGGTTCCTATAGAGGCGACGTTAGGGTCCGGCAATCTGTCGGACGCGGCACTTTGTCACGACTGTCATCTTCCTTCCGCCTGGCCGACAACGGAAGTGGCGAAGAGTCGGTCGAGAGGACAAATTGGAAAGGAAATAAAGATTTTCCTTATTTCACATCTATTTTTCGTTGGGAGTTTTAGGGTTCCATACACATGTACCAAGCTATGCAAATTTCAGGCAGGTCTATGAATATGTTATTTTTTAGATTAGCAAATACAGTGTCGGGGCCACACAATAGCAATTTATCTGCTTCCACTCCTAGAGGTAAGAACAATAACACTATGGAAGTTTTCTGGATAGACCAATCGAACCCAATGTTAACCATGGTAGTTTGACAGCATGGTCATCTATGGGCACTTTACTGCCCAAAATGCCGCGCTCATTGGACACCTGCGGATTGGGCAACGATCCCCAAACGACCATTTCAGCCATAAAGTGCAGAATTGGGCCGATTATCCCCGAAATACTGTTCGTACACATCGTGCGTCGCGGGTTGGCACCCCGATCGAATGGTGTACGAACCTCCTTTAAAGATATAAAATCAAAGATCCAAAACCAGTAATTAAATAACTGCATACTAACCTCATACAGATTAAGTTCTTTAACCTTTCTTTAGTATAACCTACAGAGCAAGAAAACAAAGGCCACATTAAACAATAAAATGTATAAAACATGTTACAGATCAACAGAATACTAAACTCATGTGTTATTGTGCAGGACTTTATCTTTGACAGGGATAGGGTGAGATCATCACTATTTACACTACATGCAGCTGGTGTGATATTGGAAAAATAGCCTTACACAAAGGGCTCATTGTATAAGAATAAGTGAAATTTTGCCTCTGCCGTTTGCTGCGTAACCAATCAAATGTACTTTAGTAGACAAACAAAAGAATCATCTGATTGGCGGTTGCAAATGAACAGTACGGACACATTTCTGCAACCTCTTACTCTGTCAGTACAATACACAGATGGAGAATTGAATATTTGTAGAGAACCACACAGAACACATTAACATTTAACATTCTACTCTACCAATATTGCCATCACATCACTGACTGCTTGTAATAAAGCTCTTTCCGTGCCTGGTGCCCAAATCTAGACATTAAGAAGGAAAAGGGAGAGAACACCCAATGAAACGCAAGATTGATCTGAACATTCAAATAAAACATTCTATATATAAATATATATCTGAACAGCTACAGGATCCATCTACACAGGTCATGGGTTGACTAGAAATCTCCTATGTAGCCTCAGGAGTCTACATTAAATGGTCCTTAGTGAACAGAGTATAGAGACGAGTCTCTAGGATGGGACTGAATGGGATGGAAAGTAAGCAATAGAAAAAAAATAAATTCTAGCATTTAGAGAGCTGCAACAAAACATCCTAAATGTAAAATCCTACTAAAAGGTTTCATTAGTAACTGAACTTTCCCATACACTATAATAATAGTCCAGTTTTGGAATGTGGTTGAATTGTCCAATAAGGTTACAATATTCTTGTAGCTTGTAGAAGACACAATGTAAATCAGCTGAAAATAAAGGGCAAGTTAATCCTTAAAACATACACTGGTGACTTGCCACTTACCTGCCACTCAACCTCAATGGATACATTAAGCATTTTATTAGATGCATTACTAACCAGATATTAGTGCCCCTCCCTCCAAGTCAATCAAGGCTGTGACTGCTGACATCATAGCCAATGACTGATTGCCATTTCTCCTGTTGCCCCTTTGCGACATACTCAAATTTTTAAAAGCTCATCGAGCAGAGGGAGAAAGAAATAGAACTTATAATTAAGTATCTGGTCCGAATGCTTTAATAAACTGGTAATAATAGCAGTCGGGGTTGCGGGCGCATAACTGAAAATCACCAGTTTTGGTTTTAGGGTCCTTAAGGTGAAATTCTTGGTACAGTTTAACAGTTCATCTAAAAATCATTGCCTTACTAGGTCTTTCCACAAAAGCAATTGCTCACTGCTGAGACAAGAGCCACTGTCCGTCATCTAGCAAATGGCTGCTTTTTGATTTTATCTTTATAGGAATGAGCCTGCTGTTGAATAAAGCTTAAATAAGTATTTGCACATTAGTCAGTCTAAACAGTGGCCATACACTAATGAATATGAACGCAGACTGTTTTCTTACGAAGTTCCCACGACAGACCCATCTGTATTTACACTGGTCAGGTGGTTCCTCCAGAAGCGCGTTGAATTCGTGGAAACGTCGGAAGGGAGTTCTATGGGCACATTAGGTCTGAACATATTGATCCTTGCTAATGGTTTTCCAATCAAACTATTACCATGCCACATGGATATTTAAAGAAATAATAACATTTCATACATTTACCTCCATTCTAAGTAACCTTAATGCTTGAGCTCAGAGACACAAATCTGTAGCAGCACAGTCTAGAAAAAAAAACCTCAGTAAAGTCTCACATATTGTAGCAGCAGGTTTCACCGAGAAGGATGCAGTTATGTCTGATACAAAGCAGGGCTGGATCAGTTTGGCAGACACATTATAGCGGACAGGTCAGTCCCTTATAGAAGCATTTACAACCAAACTACCAGAAGCTTTAAAGAACATAACATCATTTAAACAATCACAGTTCATGCAGAAAGAAAATATGTGAACCCTTGGACTTGGATTTGAATAAAAGTCTATGCCATGTTATTTCTTTTCCTGTAGGCCAGAGTCTGCTAAGTTACACACAGTTCTCTTTTGAAAACACTAATTGAAAAATGGACATATAATTCTTCTGCCCCCGCGGTCCTCCTCTGCCCCTAGGCAGGTAGCCTAGTGGATAATCCAGCTCAGATTTAGGCGATGTGAATTCAGCCATCCTCCACCCCAAACCATGAAGCATCTCTAGACATTTTCCATAGAAGTTCGGGTGAAAACTGTGGAGTTTCTCTTTTAGAGTTGACCTTTGTTCCACTATTCTCCATTCCACATCACATGAGTGCTTCTTCTACCTTGAGAATTGTATATTTTATCTTTTGATGGGAAGGGATTTGTACTGATAACTAATGATAACCATGATGATTGTGTACTGATCAACCCCACAACCTTTAGGAACTCTACTGAACCTTTTCCCCATTCATCATGCAATATACAAACCCTTTTGAAGATCAAATACACCATTTGACTGGGACATTCAACACCTACAGTTCAAAAGGAATAGCTGGTCAGTAAGGACGCATTGTAGTGACTCTTCCAATCTCATTCACTGCCGGCTACATTACCCTTGAGGTTCACATATTCTTACAACAAAGACTGTGAATCCTAAATGATTTGTTAATTGCATAAATCATTTTGAAATTCCACGGGGGTCAACAAAACTTTTTTCCTAAAACGTTATCTCCGTTTTCCATTGCCATCTCCTCTTTCTTCCTTCCTACAGCCTTTTCTCTTGGCACCCCCTGCATTGAACATTTCTCCTTCCACCAGCCCCTTTTATCTTGTACCCAAGGGCAACTGCATTACGTTTAGGTTGAAGAATAAGATTCTCTAAAGACTGTAAATATGCGACGCTCATTTTAGAAAAAGGTAAAAACAGTTTTTTCGAGAAATATTTTTTTCTTCTGATTGATGTATCAATCCAGTAAGGCCCGGAATACATTGGTCAATTTTGAGGGGACTTTTAGGTAACAAATATCTTAAAGTTTCAG
This sequence comes from Hymenochirus boettgeri, assembly GCA_019447015.1. NCBI lineage: Eukaryota > Metazoa > Chordata > Amphibia > Anura > Pipidae > Hymenochirus > Hymenochirus boettgeri. The sequence continues at coordinate 28,897,780 of CM033469.1, forward strand.
TGAACTCTCTAGCCCCACAGCTGGTGAGACTGCCCATGGCCTCTGTTTCAAGACTGAGCAGTGAGAAAACCAATTGTTACTTACTAGGAAGGACAAATCAGAAAATGCCAGAAACCGCACAATTAGATTATTTTCCCACATTCTCTTCCAATTCTAAAGGTGACAGTTACAGCTTAGATTCCATTCATGCTAATTACATTTTATCTTCAGCTGTCCTTTAATAAATATTATGGGAAACACATATTACAAACAGTCCCCTATTCATATTCTAATGTACAACTACATGCAATGGTGAATTTCTTATGTAAATGTATTAAACAAAAACCCAACACAGATTGTTTATGAATCTTGGAGATACCATGCCATGGATCATTCCTGGCTGTACCAATGGATTATACACTATATTTCACCAATCAATCGATAACTGTAAAGAAACAATGGAACAAAGAGGACTGCCAATCACATGCTGTATATACTGCAATCAGCCAGGAGGACTGCCAATCACACGCTGTATATTAACGCAATCAGCCAGGAGGATTGCCAATTACACGTTGTATATACTGCAATCAGCCAGGAGGTCGCCATCACACGCTGTATATACCGCAATCAGCCGGTGGATTGCCAATCACACGCTGTATATACCGCAATAACCAGGAGGACTGCCAATCACAGCTGTATATACGCAATCAGCCAGGTGGACTGATAACACACTCGTATATACCGCAATCAGCCAGGTGGACTCCAATCACACGCTTTATAAACTGCAATCCCAGCCAGGAGGACTGCCAATCACACGCTGTATAAACTGCAATCAGCCAGGAGACTGCCAATCACACGCTGTATATACTGCAACCAGCACGTCTGAAAACAATATCTAACTTAAAGGAAAAGGGAAACATTCCAGCTGCTTTTTGTAAAAAGAAAATTTAAACTGCATCCGTGCACCCTGCAAAAATAGGAGGAGACTTTTTTTCAGCTGGAACCCCTCCAGCTCTGAACTACAACTCCCAGAATCCTCTAACACTAGATGCTGTAGTAAACAGAGGAAGACTCCATTATAATACCTCAGGTTTATTTTTTTTTAAATTAAGTACTGCATTTAAACAGATAAAAAAAAAGTCTGATAATGTCACCATAAACCCGATGACCTCCCCTTTAAAGCAAATTTACATTTATGGGAAACTGAGGCTGGGAGGATATTGTTGCAAAGGATGCAAGCGCTCCTTTAATTAAGCAAAAAACAGAAGAATATCTGATTTATTATTTAAAAAGTACCTGCTAAATTAACCTTCACTTCTCATAATAAGGAATTTACTTAAGATCTCACTCTTTTGTTATAGTTCTATGTAAACAATGAATATTTCTAAACCAAGAAGAAGAATAATAAAAATCATCAATGTTTATGGTCATTTAAACAGGAGGATGTTTTTTGTTTACGCAGATAAAAAATGTTTGAATATTGTTTTAATGCTCGGGCCTCTGCATTTGTTATGGAACTTTGAGCACTGAGGGTACAGTACCAAAATACACTATTCTGACTGGTGGAGCAGTTAACCAACCAGGAAGAAGTATGCCATACACCCTGCTGACAGAGGCTTCTATATAGATGGTGTCAGCACCGTGGAAAAGCAGTGGATAATATGCATTGTTAAAATTAGATCTGTGTGTCCTGTAAAAATGTGGGTTGAAATTTTTAGTGACGTGGTGTGTAGGACGTACCGAATTAGGTAGCACAGAGAGGAGGCTGAGGATGAAGACGAAAATCGCCGTGCCAAACACCACACTGTAGATATTGAGTGGGAGGTTTGAACCCGATGTTAGGCATCTTGAAGCTGTAGTGCTGAAAATCCGTCTCATGTGGGCTACACAGTAAAACACACACACGAGATTAAGGGAAATAGGAAAAAAAAAACACAACAAAAAAACTATTGTTGCAAATTTCTAAGAAAGCACAAGATCCGTCTCTCCTCAAATTCCCCTAAGGACTTTCCCATTGAACCCTTGGATTTGTATTATAAAAGCTGTAACTCAACACCCACGGGGATTTCTCACTCTGTAAATACCCAACCTCATTGTTACATGCAACAGATCTTCTCTCAACTGACTAATACAACAAATCACACAAACACGTTAACTCTCTCTCGTCCCTTTTACCCATCTCTCCTTCTGACAATATTTAAAAATAAAATGATGTAGAAAAACAAAACCAACCTTCTAGATAAAAACCCCAATTGGCACAAACGCTGCAATCATACACAATCAGACAAAAGGCCCGTACAACATATTGTCGGCGGACTATCTAGCACCTGCAGAGCTCTCCTCTCACATTTTTGGCTCGTTCACACTAGGAACGGATAAAACCGCAACTTAAAGCAACATTGAACACGTTTTTGTATCCGTTGTTAACAGTTTGCGAGGGCGTTATCATCCTTTGTTCAGGTTTTTTTGCCTTTCCGTCCATTGCAATACAACGCATTTTTCCGTTCATACCAAACCTGAAGAGCTTGCAATCTAAGCACAGTTATTAGACAAATACAACCATCAGTATGTCTTATGATTGTGGGGGAACCGTGAGTGCACAGGAACCCGAGCACGGGGAGAAACTCCTTGCAGATGTGTCACGGGTGGGATCGAACTCAGGACTTGCTGACCATGCTCGCACCTTTCTTAGTGTTTTAGAAATAGGTTACACATCATAACTACAATCTCAATCCAAATACATTGCATTCCATGGGAATTATTATTAGACAATACACCTTATACACAATTAAACCTAGAAATCTCTTGAGCTGCCAATAGGAAAAGTGAATCCTGCCACCATTCAGCTGTCTATTGCCTATGAAGCTTCTATTTTTCTTCACATGTCATTAAGGTATCACTAGTTTAAAGGTGCCAAATAGTAACCAACCAGTATCCGTGTTGCAATAGAGATCTCTATTGTGCTGCCCATAGAAAAGAATAAAAATGTATAGCATGCCTTCATACATGAAAACCGTTGGGTGAAGCCGTCTCCTCCAATCAAAACACAACGATGGGCTTTTCAATAGAAAAACTGTAGAACATAGAAAACCCCTCTCTGTTCGATTCTAAAATGGAGGGAAAATTATTTTTCAGCCCAGGTGGATTGGTATACGTCCGTAGTCATTCTCATTCAATTCTTGCTCTAGTTAAGGTAGAAATCGCCCTTTCAATTCCAAACCCTTAGGCTACGTTCACACGAAATCCGTGAAGACCGTTATTTTGTCATTTTTGTCTGTCTTTTTTAGCGCTCCATTTGCCTATATTTTTAATCAAACGCGTCCGTTTCCGGACAGAATGCATGCAGCAATACGGTTTTAACAGACCGGGTCAATTCCGATCCGTTTAAAAAAATGGACCGCAACGCGCGTTTCTGTCCCGAAACAGACAGAAACTGATCTAGTGTGAACGAACCCTTGGGATAGTGGGTATAGTAACAATGAGGAAGAATGCCTGCTGAGAGATGGGAGTGAGCCAGCCTGTTATCCAGCCTGTTAGCTGGATTCTTCCCAAAGTTTCAAGGCTACGTTACACCTTTCAGTTATCTGGAAAATTCCAGTTATAGATTGTAGAGGAGTGCCCCCCTTTATGTAACCTGACAGTGTTAGTACAAGATTTAGGACAATAGAAATCCCCTATTGCAGAGATGATTCCAATGCTGGAGCCAGTAAGCAGGTTTTAAAACACACAGTGAATTTCTCAGAGCATCAAAGTGGGGCGGTAAATCCCAGTAAACAAACAATGTTTAGCAGTTTCTACTGTTTTTTTTTTTGCTAGCGGTATATCAGTATGGCAGTACACCTCATAATAAATTAATACCAAACCAGATCAGCCTGCTACCGCGCGTGCTGCACGACCACCTAAAAAGCAGTAATTAGCGAGAGGTCCTGTTTAAGCAAAAATCTCCCATGTTATCTTTAAAACTCACAACCTAAAGTGGTGCGGACAAACCAGTGTGTTGAGTCTATCCCACCAACAACAGAACAGTCACAAACATCCCCCATGTAGTTCACCTTGTAATCCCAGGGAATAGAGACAGGGATCTTGTTATCCACACGGAGCTCACATTATCTGCACCTTCCTCGATCTCCACTGCACCACACAGCATGGGAAGTGAAAGTAAAACCAACATTCCGCTATGTCCCATACAAAACCCACCTGTAACCCTATAATGACCAGTTATCAAATGGTGAAAAAGCTGACTTTACATTCATTGCATACATGTTTATTACATATTAACATTAAAGGGGAAGTAAATAAAAAAAAAAAAGAAAGAAGTCAGCTAGGCAGAAAAAGCTTGGGGTTGCATCTGCATCCTTGGGTGACAGGACAGTGGCTATCCAACCAGGAGGGTGTGTGTTGTGATACTGTCCATTTAAAGGTCATATTAACCCTAGTTATAATCTATATTGGCTCTCCTGGAATAGTCATTTACAACTTAATATTCATTTCCCAGAAACACTCACCAGGCTGCACGATTCTACCACCAGTGACCTCTCTGTCCAACCCCCAATCTGAACACCACAGTAATAAAATAATCCTAATGTAAAACGGAGAGACAGGACACCCACCCTTACCTTAGCTCCACCCAGTATGGGATGGGCCAGAAGGAATCCCATTAGCAATTTCTAAGCTGGAAACTATTACGAACACACACACACCAATGATTTGCATTGGCAATACTGCTTATAGGAAAGATCAGCGCCTTACAAGAACCTCGCTGCTCTGAACCAGAAGAATAAGTAAATAGTAAAGCCAAGCATGCATTAACATTTTGAATTTATTAAAGGTATGGCAACACCAACAAATAATTGATAAAAAAAAAAAAATTAAAATTGGTGTCCAAGTGTTTAAACAATCAAGTAAAATAAGTCGCTCTAAGGCTGAGGCCACAAAGGGCGGACGGGCAACGCCTGGGAAAAGCGTGCATTGCTGTTCGTTTGTGCTGCGATCCGAGTAAACTGCGCAAATACGATCCGATCACTGCATGCATGTGACTGCCCCCCACATTGGTCTGCACTCATTTCTTGAGCGCAAACGGATTGCAAAACACATTGAAAGCTTGTGAGAAAGGCACTAGTGTGGCTTAACCCTAAGCAGGCACTGGTAGATCTACAGATGTTTGAAAACTACAACTCCCACCATTTCCCTGCACGCAGTCTAAGGGATAAAACAGCCCCTGGGGTAAGAGGAGTTGGAAGTTCCCAGGTGCTGCTCTGATGGCTGGTCATGTTACAGCAGATAATGAAATGAAATAACTAGGGGGATATACACGTCATGGAGGACAATCTGCCTCCCTATAGACCTAGTACTGCTATATACTACCTTAGATAAAGTGCTCTGGGAAATATTTGGTAATCTCTACAACCGGATATAAGAGACACAGAATGAATAATATTATTATAACTTTACAACTTCCTTCACAAGTTTCTTCCTCTCCACCGAAATACACAACATTCCAAAGACTATGATCTGCAATGCAAGGAATTTCCAAGGGTCTACATCTCCCACTTTGCAGATTCCGATCTTATAATAATAGAATATCCGATTACACTGCAGGGGAATTAAACTCACCCACTGCAGATCTTGTGTGTTTTTTTCTAGTTAAAAAGGGAAACAAACATCTGTGACATTGAAACTAGCTTCTGTATCTTACAGGACATGGGGCGGACAGGCGCTTAACACTTAAAAGGAGATTGCGACAACAATGTATAGATGAGCCTGAAAATTCTATAATTACAAACGTTTATCTGGGCCCTCCCTAAAATCTACAACATTGGGGAGAAATGTTTTGGCAGAGGTTAACTTCCATGGGTAGGCAGCAGGGACTGATGGGGCCCACCTCTCCAGATACAGCCCCCAGATATAGTTTAGTGGGTTTCCGATGTCACTGAAACCTAAAAAAAAAAGTGCGTTTGTAAGCGTTTCTAAGGCCTTGTCCGCCTTGATGTTGTTTTTTGATCTTGCAATGGTTCTAAATGAAATGCCCCATTCTCTGTCCTGGCTGGCCCACATATCAAATCACTTCTTGAACGACTTTGCCTAGTTTCACACCAGACCACACATGGCCAGTCTGTGAAAGTTTTCTGTTGGAAAAACGTTTTTTTTTTTGCTACGTTCCCATAGACTTGAATCACAAAATGGACAGGAATGGGCCCAATGGCAGCCAATAGAATAGTTTCCACTTGTGTGTACGGATTTGAATAATAATAAACAAAGCTGAAATGTATCTTTTTTCTACCTTCTTTAATTTTAAATTATACAAAACACTAGCAGTTGTACCCGCGTTGTCTGTGTACACATGTGGGTATAGTGTTTGTTATGTGCAGGTGGGTGTTTGGATTAGATGAAGAGACAGGGGGGTAAAAGAATGCCCAGTTGGTAATGTACGTCATGTATTAATAGTTAGATTAATATAATGAGTTATGAGAATGTAACGGACGTATAGCAAATATGTTTGTAGCAAACTTTATATACGTTATCATTTTTCCACTTGGAGTGTATATACAAATGTTTGGGTAACCTACTAGTGAACATGCTACATGGAATTGCGTTGGAAAAATGTTGATTGCAACTGAATATCTCCACTAGAGTGACTGACAGGTGTCAGTGTCTCTGAAGCATGTGACGTGCGGCTCTTGTCTTGTTGTTAAAGTCGGGCTTCATTTGTTGCACTGTCTGAGCGTTGTGTGTTTTTATTAAGCGCTCTGTTTTTTGCACATTAGTTAGCAGTATGTCACCTTGTTTGCACTTTATATTGACTATTAGATCCCAATCAATAAAGTTTCTGGTCTGAATTGAAAGTGCCATATGTCTTTGTTTTTAGTTGTAACTATCTGTGAAGTGTGTGACGCGGGCAGTGTGGTGTCTGGTGCAGGTAATGCAGGTAATTCCCATGTAGTCCATACCCCCCTACCGTCCTGGTTTGAATAGGTGGATGGGGCATGTCTGCAATGTTGTGGTGGGTGAGGGCATGGTATTCTAGGGTGTGGACGGTCTGGGGCGTGTCTGTGATGTTGTGGGTGTCGAGCTTGGACGTGACACTTGTGTCGCGATATTTGGGGCATGGCCATGCTTTTTCAAAGCGTGGCATGGGTGTGGTGTTGGAGGTGTGCCTGTAATGTTTGGGGCATGGACGGATGTTTGTGTATGTGGGTATGATTCTGGAACAGACCTGGGATTTTGGGTGTGGCATGTATGTAATGTTGGGGGGGGGGTGTGACCACATATCTGGTAGCGTGGTCACAACATTTGGGGGAACGGTTGCGATTGTTTGGGGGCATGGCATAGATGGTTGGTATGTGCATGACCGTGATGTTTGGGGTGTGGCCGTGACAGCAATTCTGGGGCGTGGCCACATTCCAGGAGGCTCTGCTTTAAATTTCTTAGTATGACAATAACCGCAAATGTGGTTCAATCACCAATAGTAACACAGTTCTTTCAGGGTTTATATTTGTATATAAATGTGATTCATATCACCAATATAAACATAGTCTTTCCAGGGTTTTATTTGTATATAAATGTCATTCATATCACCAATGTAACATAGTCTTTCCAGGGTTATATTTGTATATAAAGGTCATCATATCACCAATAGTAACATAGTCTTTCAAGGGTTTATATTTGTATATAATGTGATTCATATCACTATAGTAACACAGTCTTTCAAGGGTTTTATTTGTATATAAATGTGATTCATATCACTAATAGTAACATATCTTTCCAGGGTTTTATATTGTATATAAATCATTCATATCACCAATAGTAACACAGTCTCCAGGTTTATTTGTATATAAATGTGATTCATATCACTAATAGTAACACATTCTTTCAAGGGTTTATATTTGTATATAAATGTGATTCATATCACTAATAGTAACACGTCTTTCAAGGGTTTATATTTGTATATAAATGTGATTCATATCACCAATAGTAACATAGTCTTTTAGGGTTTATTTTGTATTAATGTCATTCAATCAACATATAACATAGTCTTTCCAGGGTTTATATTTGTATATAAATGTCATTCATATCACCAATAGTAACACAGTCTTTCAAGGGTTTTTTTGTTATATAAATGTGATTCATATCACTAATAGTAACATAGTCTTTCCAGGGTTTATATTGTATATAAATGTCATTCATATCACCATAGTAACATGGTCTTTGCAGGGTTTATATTGTATAAAATGTCATTCATATCACCATAGTAACACAGTCTTTCCAGGGTTTATATTTGTATATAAATGTGATTCTATCACCAATAGTAAACTAGTCTATCCAGGGTTTATATTTGTATAAAATGTCATTCTATCACCATTAGTACATAGTCTTTCCAGGGTTATATTTGTATATAAATGTGATTCATCACCAATAGTAAAATAGTCTTTCCAGGGTTTATATTTGTATATAAATGTCTATTCAATATCACCAATAGTAACACAGTCTTTCCAGGGTTTTATATTTGTATATAAATGTGATTCATATCACCAATAGTACATAGTCTTTCCAGGGTTTATATTTGTATATAAATGTCATTCATATCACCAATAGTAACATAGTGTTTGTGAAGGTTCTCATTCATCCAGGCCATGGTATATCTGTTGTATTCAATTAGATCAACTGGACTTGAAGTTTAGTTCTTGAAGACGTTTAGCTAGTCATCCGACTGGCTTTCTCAATTCAGAGAAATTTCTCTGAATTGAGAAAGCCAGTCGGATGACAGGCAGAAATAGTAAAAAAAGTTCCTGTCCTGTCCTGCTTTATCTTTCATAGCTCCCTACCAGCTTTCCAGGTAATAGAAGGGGTTAGGAGCACTCTCTGCTGACCACCACACACCAAAAGGCACCTTACCTAACTCCATCTGATATTCACTTTTGGAGAGCTCAGATAGTCAATCAGTGACCATTGAAAACAAAGGCTCAAATATTTTAAATCTGTTTTTAAAGGGCATGTCCACCCCCCAAAACTATAATCCCCCCATTAATGGCCCCACCAAATGTAGTGTAGTGTAACCTACCTCACATCCCAGCTCCATAGGGTTCTCCTGTAGACCCCCCCTAAAGTCCCAAAAACTGTCCACCAGGAGGCTAGCAGGTCTCTGCCTGTTTACCTGTGCCTCAGGTAGATTTGTCAGCGTACTGCAGCCCTTTCCCCCCCCTCCCCTTCCACTATCCCTCCCCCTAGCGTAAAACCCTTTAATATGCTGCTCCCCCATGTATGGTAGCCCCAACCGCATGGTTAGTATTTTCAAAAGCTCCCCAAACTCTTACTTACCTCTCTTTTTCCTCTCTTCGCTCCGCTGCACTGAATGACCGGCAGCCGCGTCCGTGATTGGCTGCCGCTCAGCCAATGACAGACGCGACTGCCGGTCCCGCCCCTCTGCTTGCATTCTCGCAACAGAGGGCCGGCAGTGCAGCGGAGAACGGAGGTAAGTAAGAGTTTGGGGAGCTTTTGAAAATACTACCATGCGTTGGGGCTACCAACATGGGGGAGCACATATCAAAATAATTTTTAAGGGTGGCATGCCCTTTAAATGAACGAAACCCATTTCATTTCTACGGGCCGACGATCGGTTGTTGATTGAGCACAAAAATTCCATGGAGTCCACACACAGCTTTTGCCGGTTTGGAGTTCCTAGTAAACAGTTTTGTGTGATAATGTCCCTTTATGCACCATACCAGACATGACTGGGGCTTGAAATATATCTCCAAAGTCAAAGTTACCTTCCACACGGTCTTGCTGTAAATGTTTACCGACTTACTGTAATATCCCATGATCCCTCTGCACGAAACCCTATCCTTCCCCTGCACTACGTCCATATAGATTTTTGCTGATGACCTTGCTCAGCCTAATGTGATCACAACCGAATACTCATTTCAACAAGAGCTTTACAGGACTGATCTCTAATATCAGATGTAACGGAGACCTGAACTGCAAAGTTTCCTTCCAATTCAATGCTGGTGGAACCACAAACACAGGTACAACCAAGCAATTTTCATTCACAACCCAGTGGTAGAACTAGAAACTGCCCCAAAACAAAACTATATGGGGCCCCCCTCCCTGTGTACATGAACACCCCCTGTGTAAGAACAAAGCATAGATACAGCATTTCGGGTCTGTCCGAAGATTCTGGGCCAGTTGACAAGTATGTTCCATACCTCAAGTACGAGCATTTTCTTTAAAAGAATCCTAAAAATAAAAGGTATGTCCTTGTATTTAAGTGGTAAAGGGTTAAATGTTTAGAATACAACAGAGAAAAGGGAAAGTGAAAGTTTGTTCCCATGTAATCCCTTTTATAGGTCACATGTTTAAGAGTCCGTTTTGTTTTCATAACTGTAGCTAATAAATGAAAGGGAAACTAAAATGCCAGAAAATTGCAGAACAGACAATTCGGTCTAAAGTAGAAACAGCCACCGCTTACATTTTAAAACAAACAAACATATTAGCATGCCGATTGGCTGGTCAGTATATGACAGTATGACGAAGATTCCCTGCTACATACTTACTATGGTTAAAAAAATAGACATGTGCTAATATAAATTAAGATAAAATAGAATCTTAATGCTAAAAAATCTTTCACTAAAGTTAACAGTCAAATCAACCACCTCCCTCCCCCTTCTCTTAGCACAGAATGATTGGAGAACTGCCTTGGGTGAAGCCCAATGAGCATGCCCAAGTCAATATAAACCGAGAAAGGGCAGACACAAGACGCTTTGACTACTGGGATGAAATGTAAACATTATAATGGTTATTTCTTGTAAATATATCAATGGATGCGACAGCCTCCACTTAAATCCACATATCCATGTTTCTGGATGATAAAGCGGAATTAAAATATATTTTTGTCTTAAGATTTGCTTCTTTTAGTTTCTCTAAAAAAAAGATGGCAAGAAGGAGAAAAACAAAAATATTCATGCAATGTCTGTGCTGCCCTGCAATACACGTTCCTACATGCCAGGCAGGTCAGACAGGGGAAGGCTGCCAGATCCAGGACAGGGCCACAACTTTTTAAAGTCTCTAAGACTTTGAAAGTCTCAAGTGGGTTTCTAGAATTGGGACAGTCCCACAAGAACCCATTTGGGATATATCTTTAGGTTACCAGCCCCGTACTAGTGTATTATCAATGCCATTCCATTCAATGTAAGCCTGCAGCTTTTTACACCTCCAACTGTGCTGGTTCACCACAGAGAATTTACCATTGGTTATTGGCTTACGGAACTTTCAGAACAGTCATTTCACCATCTAGTTTAATATTTCCAAATCCTCCATCCAGACAATCCATTCGTCTGGTTACCAACCTTTTCTAACTGCAACAGAACAGAAACAACTGGCCCCAATCCGGTAAAAAGTCCACAGATATCTGGCCAGAGAAAAAAACATTACCCAACAGACTGCCAGATAAAACACTGCTGGATTACAGCCAGGAAAAAGGACAATAGGACTTTTAATGTGATCATTACTAAAACATGCCGTTTTATTTTGGATTCTACGGAGGACGTCTGGCAGCTCCTGCACAATTACTGCTGCACATTAACCATGCATGTACTGGATATTAAAGGAGAGTTAAGCTGAAACATTTCTCTCACTTCTGATTAAAATGCATCAGTTGCCCTTGTAAACAACTCCTAATCAGAGATCCGCCCCCTCAATCACTTCTAAAAAAAAATAAAGTTCCATTTCCAGTTTTACTTCCCTTTATGTCTATCTGTGAGAACTTACCAGGCAGTGTTCTAGAAACGTATAAAGGTATATGCAAATCTTCTCCACCAGCAGACTTAACCTTGCATTTGTTCCTCTGCCAACTGTGCGGATGATGCGGATTCAGGATGTCACCCAATTTATATAACAAAATCCCCCTCCCTGCTACTTCCCATCAAACGAAAACATCCGGATTTCTAACTCAACCAATGAATTGGGGTACAGCACAAGGCAATTACCACGAGCAAATCTAGACACCTGTAAGAAAAAGAGTGCAGGGTGACTCATTTAACTAAGTCACTTGTTACGGGCAGATTTCAAGATACAGAATCTCGAGCGACAGGCGATCAAAGAAAAGAAGAAAAAGAACATTAAACTAGGTTTCATATAATGAACCTAATAAACCAGCCTTTACTGGATCATTTAACAATGCACTTAATGGGCACTAAAACGTAACCACAGTAAGATCCTTAGATTAATTGTGCGATCGGCGCACAGGTGCGTGGGAGGTTCCGCTCTACACGAACCTAGAAGAGCACAAGTGGTTTGGTCAGCCCGACAAGTGGTTTTTTTTGTTTTTTTATGAGTCAGAACAGGCATCATGAGTACGTACCGGGAATCTGGCAATTTCAGGGACAATGGCCCCTCTCCACAAGTCCTAATACACCCAGGCTTGACCAAATATTAGTCAAAATATTTAATACTGAACACCCTTTAATAAAATCCTGATTAATGGCGAGTTTAACAGGGGAACTGTGGTCTCCGTACAAAGGCCCAAATACTATTGAAACAAGCTCTTTTACCCCTTTCAACAAACCTAGGATGAGGTGTCTAGCTATTGTGAATCTATAGTAAGATTCACTTCCTCGTTTGCTCATCGCCGTGACAGACACAGCTGCATCATAAGCCCCACACCAAAAATCGATCTTTTATAAGCTAGTTAAGCATGCTATACACCATAGAGCCCTGGACAAGCGGGGGAGGGATAGACCAGCAATAGCATATAAAGCTGGGTGCACACCATCCTAGATTTTCTGCCAACCGACATTTCCCTTTATCCGTCATTCGCTTGAAATTTTGGGAATTTTAAGGGGGGTAACCATTGGCTACCATTTGTTTTCTCTCGAACGGCCAGTCGGAAAACCACAACTGATGCGTTCGTTCCTAAGGACTGCACACTCTGTCGTGGTGAACTGCCGGCCATGGCTAATTTTGACCAGCAGTCCTTCATCTGGCCGTCGCAAGTTTCTAACGGTCGTTGAGACAGCAAAGTATCACATCGCGTGTAGTCAGCCTTAAGAGCATTACTGGAAATCGCGCATAGAATTCCATCGGGAACATGGCGGAGGAGTGAGCTAACGTGTAAGTACCTTACCTTCATTCCCGTCTCCTTTACCTCCCATTCTTAACACAAAACGAATGGCGACACAAACATTTTTTTACCCGTGGAAGAACCTTACCAATGTTAACTGAACCATGTTCATAAAAAGTGTTGATGGCATTACCCTCAAATTTATGGTTTAATTATCCATATGGTGTTTTGCACAGCTTATCCCAACATTACACTTACAGACATCTGGATCATTGGTTACCTGGTTAAACAGGCCTAGACCATTGCCAAGACAATATTTATTTAAATTGTAGTTTATGGCTGCCTAAAAAAACCCCAGTAATTCACACACACATATTCAGTAAATATTAATGGAAAGCATGTAGCCAGCTGTGAATAATGCCACAATCCTAGCGAATGGTTTTCTTAAAGAAATGACAGCATCCTTTTATAACTAGAGTTTACCTCTTACATACCCTTAACAAAAGTACAGAGTTACGTACTCCTTATATTGTCCCTAATGCTTTCTTATGCTATCTAATATAGGGTTCCATGTAATACGCGTAGACCGATCTTTATGTATAGCTGCCATCTTGTTTACCTTTAAAGGCTGGCCCCCCTTACTGGTGACTTGTCGATTATCTGCCGGCACCCCAACTGCTATTTTTACCATTTTATATAACTTCATTTGTAACCAGATAAAGTTCTGTTCCTTTCGGGCAAAGGTATCCGCCTCCTTCCTCTGCTCAAAGAGCTTTTTATACGCTGAGCATGTGCAGAGGGGAAACAGCAGTCAATCATTGTTGTGATGTCGGTTTTATCAGCCTTGATTGACTGCATGAAGGGAGGGCCAGCTTACTCTGCCAGATGGAGATAATAGTTATCCTTAAATATCTGGTTAGTAATGCGGTGATAAAGTGCAAAATATATCATTGGGGTTCGGCAGGTAACTGACAAGTGACCCTTTATTGTTTTAAGGTTGACACATCCCTTTAAATTAAAATAATTAGCTTTAGATGTGTTGTCATCAAGGAGCTGCAGCTTTTACAGTTGTCACAATAAGTAACCCAACTTGCAACAAAACATAGGGTAGGATATTTTACTTAGGGTGCAGTTGCCCTTTAAGAAGAATGACAATATTTTAGTTTTTCTATATCCGAAGCTTGAATAATGTAAACAATAACAGCCCCGAGTTATTCTGAACGAAGCCACTTGTATTAGCCAACACCACCACCCATGACCAACCCAGCATTTGACAGCTATGATACTGGATAGAAAAACAAGCACGTGACTACCAGAAATACCCAGAGGAGAACAGTTATCCAATTATCTGAAACTCCACCAACACTATCTGCAACCAAGGAAGGACATTATCTGCAATCTGCGGGCATTGATCTGAATCAAAGATTGGACAGAACTGATCTGCTCATGTGGGGAGGTGAAGTTCTGGGTCGAACTTCATGAAATGTCTTTTTCAACCCCAAATACCACTGTAACTGTAGGGGCAGGCTAAACACGACCCAAGAACCAGCTTCTTTCCCCCCACAAAGAAGTCATTTTTTTAATGTAGACAAATATAAAGGATTAAAGGCAGAAATCAATTTTAAATCTGCACTGCCCATGTTTGTTAAGGGCATGTCCACCCCCAAAACTATAATCCCCCAACTACTGGCCCCACCATGTTATGTAGTTAATCCTTACCTCACATCCCACTCCATAGGGTTTCTCTGTAGTCCCCCCCCCCCCCCCCAAAGTCCCAAAAACTGCCCCGGAGGCTAGCAGGCTCTGCCTGCTACTTTGCCTCAGGTAGATTTTTGCCATGCGTACTGCAGCTCTTCTCCCCCCTCCCTCCCCCTACCGTTCTACTATCCCTCCCCCTAGCATAAACCCTTTAATATAGTATCCCCCTGTGTCCCCCAGCCCCAACCGCATGGTTTTTAATTTTAGAAAGTGCCCCAAAGTCTACTACCTCTCCTCTTTCCTCCGCTGCACTGAATGACCGGCAGCCGCGTCCGTGATTGGCGGCCGCTCAGCCAATCACAGACGCGACTGCCGGTCCCCGCCCCTCTGCTTGCATCTTCGCAAGCAGAGGGTCGGCAAGCGCGGCGAAGGAAAGAGGGGAGGTAGTAAAAGTTTGGGGGGTCTTTCTAAAATAAAAACCATGCGGTTGGGGCTGGGGGACCAGGGGGAAGGCAATATTAAAATAGAAAAGGGTGGCTACCCTTTAATTAAATAGCCTGCCTTAATATATCATCTGATTGCCAAGATTCAACCGTTAACTGTAATGGAAATAATACTGGATATATTATATCCTGCAGGTAAGAATTTTAAAGAAACTGCAGTGAAGTCAGGTTGATCCTTCTACTAGGACATTGATGACATAATAAAGAACAGATTCTAACTGATATCTATAGCTAAGTATGGATTCTAACTGATGACATAGCTAAGCATGGATTCTAACTGATGACACAGCTAAGCATGGATTCTAACTGATGACACAGCTAAGCATGGATCTACTGATACAGCTAAGATGGTCTATGATGACATACTAAGCATGGATTCTAACTGATGACATAGCTAAGCATGGATTCTAACTGATGACATAGCTAAGCATGGATTCTAACTGTGACATACGTAAGCATGGATTCTAACTGATGACATAGCTAACATGATGTCTAACTGATGACATAGCAAGCATGGATTCTAACTGATGACATAGCTAAGCATGGATTCTACGGATGACATAGCTCAGCATGGATACTAACGGATGACATAGCTAAGCACGGATTCTAACGGATGACATGGCTACGCACTGATTATAACTGATGACATAGCTAAACACGAACATAACGGATGGCATAGCTAAGCATGGATTCTAACGGTGACATAGCTAGCATATTCTAACAGATAACATAGCTAAACACAATTCCAACTGATGAACATGCTAAACACTGATTCTAACTGATGACATAGCTAAGCGCTGATTATAACTGATGACATACGCTAAGCGCTGATTATAACTGATACATAGCTAAGCACGATTATAACTGATGACATAGCTAAGCATGGATTCTAACTGATGACATAGCTAAGCATGGATTCTAACTGATGACATAGCTAAGCTGGATTCTAACTGATGACATAGCTAAGCATGGATACTACGGATGACATAGCTAAGCACGGATCTAACTGATGACATGCTAAGCACTGATTAATAACGGATGACATAGCTAAACCGATCATAACGGATGGCATAGCTAAGCATGATTCTAACGATGACATAGCTAAGCATGGATTCTAACAGATAACATACTAAACACAGATTCCAACTGATGACATAGCAACACTGTATAACTGATGACATACTAAACACTGATTCTAACTGATGACATAGCTAGCGCTATACTGATACAGCTAGATATAACTGATGACATAGCTAAGCACTGATTATAACTGATGACATGCTAAACACATCATACGGATGGCATAGCTAAGCATGGATTCTAACGGATGACATAGCTACCATGGATTCTAACGGATGACATAGCTAAACACTGATTATAAACCATGACATAGCTAAGCATGGATTCTAACAGATGACATACTAAACACGTGATTATAACCGATGACATAGCTAACAAGGATTCTAACTGATGACATAACACAGATTACTGATACATAGCTAAGCACCGATTATAACTGATGACATAGCTAAACACGGATCATAACGGATGACATAGCTAAGCATGAATTCTAATGGATGACATAGCTAAGCATGGATTCTAACTGATGACATAGCTAAACACTGATTATAACCAATGACATAGCTAAGCATGGATTCTAACGGATGACATAGCTAAACACTGATTATAACCAATGACATAGCTAAGCATGGATTCTAACAGATGACATAGCTAAACACTGATTATAACCGATGACATAGCTAAGCATGGATTCTAACTGATGACATAGCTAAACACGGATTCTAACTGATGACATAGCTAAGCACTGATTATAACCGATGACATAGCAAAGCATGGATTCTAACTGATGACATAACTAAACACTGATTATAACGGACATAGCTTAGCAAGGATTCTAACTGATGACATAGCTAAACACGGATTATAACACACATTGAATCAGTTAGAATCCATGCTAACAGAATTCATGCTTAGCTACATCATCAGTTAGAATGCTGAGGCCTGGGCCCCACTGATCACATGCATCTTTACTTATATACGGGCAATTGGCAGTTTAAAACCAGACGATATCTGTAACTTTCGCTGAGATCACTGGCCCTATTAGCAGCCCAGCTGTTGCAGAGACAATTGTTACTCCACTGCTATTGACAAGTAAACAATCCATTGTTCATTTAGCCGAGGTATTTACCACCCAGAGAGCAATGTGCATTGTATTAATGTTGATTAAATATCAGATAGGAATGTTCAAATCAACATTGTTACCTTATCTGGGAAACAAAAGAAAATGAGATAAAGGAAATATGTGGTATATAAAAAATCCCTTTTATGGAGGACTAGAAATTCCAGTATAAGTAAACATGTACTTATCTAAATACAAAACGGTTCTATTGATATAGTAAAATGATGTATTGTAAAACCAGTTATCTTCAGCCCGTAGCTACCAACATGCTGTTAGCGGGACACTTTTTCAGTAACTGACAGCTTTCAGGCTGCTCCCCAGTCTTCCCCTTTATTGACATACACTTCCTTTTGTAAGAGACAGAAGGCATGTCAGTGACACAGACTGTGGGAGGAGCCAGAGAAAAACCAGTTATAGCACGAGTATAATGTTCCTTTAAGTAAAAACCAAGTAACACAATTAATAAGCTTGCTTTCTCCCTCTATCTAATTATTATTGTGGATTTATATAGCGCCAATACCTTCCGTTCCGCTATACATGTATACAATTCAGATCAGGCCCTGCTCTGAAGAGCTTACAATCTAAGCACATTTATTTGACATACACAACCTATCAGTGTGTTTATGATTGTGGGTGAAACCCACGCAAGCATGAGGAGAATATACAAACGCCTTGCAGATGTGTCCATGGGTGGACTCAATCTCAGGACCTCCGTGCTACCACTGAGCCACCCATAAGAACACTTACCTACAAGACATGGGATTCCCTCACATCCTAGCAAACATTAGTCCCCCACGAGAAATGGACATACAAAACCTACATCATAATAAACTCCTAATGAGCATGTGTCCCCCATAAGGTAGACAATGCACACACAAAGCTATCCCAGCAGACACCTGTTACGCTGTGTATATCAGCAGAGCTGTGTCCTTTAGGTCACCATGCTTATCGCTACTTATGAGATTATTCTCTACAGCATAAGCCTTATACGTGTAATCTCATATCTAATAAATCTATCCATGCCCCAGATAACCTCTCATGGCATTGAGTTCATAAAGCCACCAGGAGAACCTATGGGTTTGTGCCACCTCCCGTTGGAAATAATGTGCTTCATGGAAAAATATAAATTATTTTTATAACAGTGTTTTTATTCTGTTTCTTTGACATATCCTGCTTTTCTACAGGCCACCCCTTTATATTTATATTACCTGACTTTCTACAGGCCATCACTTTATATTTATACTACCTGCTTTTCTACAGGCCATCCCTTTATATTTGTATTACCTGCCTCTCTGCAGGCCATCCCTTTATATTTGTATTACCTGCCTCTCTGCAGGCCATCCCTTTATATTTGTATTACCTGCCTCTCTACAGGCCATCCCTTTATATTTGTATAGCTGCCTCTCTGCAGGCCATCCCTTTATATTGGTATTAGCTGCCTCTCTACAGGCCATCCCTTTATATTTGTATTAGCTGCCTCTCTACAGGCCATCCCTTTATATTTGTATTAGCTGCCTCTCTACAGGCCATCCCTTTATATTTGTATTACCTGCCTCTCCACGGGCCATCCCTTTATATTTGTATAGTGCTCTCTACAGGCCATCCCTTTATATTTGTATTAGCTGCCTCTCTACAGGCCATCCTTTATTGTTTACCTGCCTCTCTACAGGCCATCCCTTTATATTGTAGTTACCTGCTCCTACAGGCCATCCCTTTATATTTGTATTACCTGCCTCTCTACAGGCCATACACCTTTATATTTGTATTACTGCCTCTCTACAGGCCATCCCTTTATATTTGTATTACCTGCCTCTTCTACAGGCCATCCTTTATATTTGTATTACCGCCTCTCTACAGGCCATCCCTTTATATTTGTATTACCTGCCTCTCACGGCCATCCCTTTATATTTGTATTAGCTGCCTCTCTACAGGCCATCCCTTTATATTGTATTACTGCCTCTCTACAGGCCATCCCTTTATATTGTAGTAACTGCCTCTCTACAGGCCATCCCTTTATATTTGTATTACGTCTGCCTCTCTACAGGCCATCCCTTTATATTGTATTAGCTGCCTCTCTGCAGGCATCCCCTTTATATTTGTATTACCGCCTCTCTACAGGCCATCCTTTATATTTGTATTACCTGCTCTCTACAGGCCTACCCTTATATTTGTATAGCTGCCCTCCTGCGGCCCCCTTATATTTGTATTAGCTGGCCTCTCTGCAGGCCTCCCTTTATTTGTATTACCTGCTCTCTCGGCATCCTTTATTTGTATTACCTGCCTCTACAGGCCGTCCCTTTATATTTGTATTAGCTGCCTCTCTGAGGCCTCCCTTTATATTTGTATTAGCTGCCTCTACAGGCCTCCCTTTATATTTGTATTACCTGCCTCTCTGCAGCCATCCCTTTATATTTGTATAGATGCCTCTCTGCAGGCCATCCCTTTATATTTGTATTAGCTGCCTCTCTACAGGCCATCCCTTTATATTGTATTACTGCCTCTCTACAGGCCATCCCTTATATTTGTATTACTGCCTCTCTAGGCCATCCCTTTATATTTGTATTACCTGCCTCTCTACAGGCCCATCCCTTATATTTGTATTACTGCCTCTCTACAGGCCATCCCTTTATATTGTATTACTGCCTCTCTACAGGCCATCCCTTTATATTTGTATTACCTGCCTCACAGGCCATCCCTTTATATTTGTATTACCTGCCTCTCTATAGGCCTTTAATTATAGCGCATCTCCAGGCTTTATATTTGTATTAGCTGCCTCTTGCAGGCCATCCCTTTATATTTGTATTAGCTGCCTCTCTACAGGCCATCCCTTTATATTTGTATTAGCGCCTCTCTACAGGCCATCCTTTATATTTGTATTAGCTGCTCTTCACAGGCCATCCCTTTATATTTGTATTAGCTGCCTCTCTACAGGCCATCCCTTTATATTTGTATTAGCTGCCTTCTAAGGCCATCCCTTTATATTGTATTAGCTGCCTCTCTACAGGCCATCCCTTTATATTTGTATTACCTGCCTCTCTACAGGCCATCCCTTTATATTTGTATACCTGCCTCTCTACAGGCCATCCCTTTATATTTGTATTACCTGCCTCTCCACAGCGATCCCTTTATATTTGTATTACCTGCCTCTCTACAGGCATCCCTTTATATTTGTATTAGCTGCCTCTTACCAGCCATCCCTTTATATTGTATTAGCTGCCTTCTACAGACCATCCCTTTATATTTGTATTAGCTGCCTCTACAGGCCATCCCTTTATATTGTATACCTGCCTCTCTGCAGGCCATCCCTTTATATTTGTATTACCTGCCTCTCTGCAGGCCATCCCTTTATATTGTATTACCTGCCTCTCTGCAGGCCTCCCTTTATATTTGTATTAGCTGCCTCTCGCAGGCGTCCCTTTATATTTGTATTACCTGCCTCTCTGCAGGCCATCCCTTTATATTGTATTACCTGCCTCTACAGGCCATCCCTTTATATGTGTATTAGCCTGCCTCTCTGCAGGCCGTCCCTTTATATTTGTATTACCTGCCTCTGCAGGCCATCCCTTTTTATATTGTAATAGCTGCCTCTCTGCAGGCCATCCCTTTAATTTGTATTACCTGCCTCTCACAGGCCATCCCTTATATTTGTATACCGCTCTTACAGCATCCTTATATTTGTATTACCTGCCTCTCTACAGGCCATCCCTTTATATTGTTATTACTGCCTCTCTGCAGGCCATCCTTTATATTTGTATTACCTGCTTCTATAGGCCATCCTTATATTGATTCCATGCCTCTCTGCAGGCCACCCTTATATTTGTATTACCTGCCTCTCTACAGGCCATCCCTTTATATTTGTATTACCTGCCCTCTACAGGCCATCCCTTATATTTGTATTACCTGCCTCTCTCAGGCCATCCCTTTATATTTGTATACCGCTCTTGCAGGCCATCCCTTTATATTTGTATTAGCTGCCTCTCTGCAGCCATCCCTTTATATTTGTATTACCTGCCTCTCTACGGCCATCCTTTTATATTTGTATTACCTGCTCTCTACAGGCCATCCCTTATATTGTATTACCTGCCTCTCTAAGGCCATCCCTTTAATTTGTATACCTGCCTCTCTGCAGGCCATCCCTTTATATTTGTATTAGCGCCTCTCTGCAGGCCATCCCTTTTATTGTATTACTGCTTACAGGCCATCCCTTATATTTGTATTACCTCTCTCTCAGGTCCCTTTAATTTATACTGCCTCTACAGGCCATCCTTTTATATTGTATTACCTGCCCTCTACAGGCCACCCTTTATATTTGTATTACCTGCCTCTCTACAGGCCATCTTTTATATTTGTATTACCTGCCTTCCAGGCCATCCCTTTATATTTGTATTACCTGCCTCTCTTACAGGCCATCCCTTTATATTGGTATTACCTGCCTTCTACAGGCCATCCCTTTATATTTGTATTACCTGCCTCTCTACAGGCCATCCTTTAATTTGTATTACCTGCCTCTCTGCAGGCCATCCCTTTATATTTGTATATTACCTGCCTCTACAGGCCCATCCCTTATATTTGTATTAACTGCTCCTGCAGGCCATCCAATATTGTTATACCTGCCTCTACAGGCCATCCCTTTATTTGTATTACCTGCTCTCTACAGGCCGCCCTTTATATTTGTATTGCTGCTCTCTGCAGGCCATCCCTTTATATTGATTACCTGCCCTCTACAGGCCATCCCTTTATATTTGTATTAGCTGCCCTCTGCAGGCCATCCCTTTATATTTGTATTACCTGCCTCTACAGGCCATCCCTTATATTTGTATTACCTGCTTCTGCAGGCCATCCCTTTAATTGTATTACCTGCCTTACAGGCCATCCCTTTATATTTGTATTACCGCCTCTCACAGGCCGTCCCTTTAATTTGTATTAGCTGCCTCTCTGCAGGCCATCCTTATATTTGTATTACCGCCTCTACAGCCATCCCTTTATATTTGTATTAGCTGCCTCTTGAAGGCCATCCCTTTATATTTGTATTAACTGCCTCTACAGGCCATCCCTTTAGATTTGTATTACCTGCCTCTCTGCAGGCCATCCCTTTATATTTGTATACCTGCCTCTCTACAGGCCATCCCTTCATATTTGTATACCTGCCTCTCTAAGGCATCCCGTTATATTTGTATACCTGCCTCTCTACAGCCATCCTTATATTGTATTACTGCCTCTCTGAAGGCCATCCCTTTATATTTGTATTACCTGCCTCTCTACAGGCCATCCCTTTATATTTGTATTACCTGCCTCTCTACAGGCCATCCCTTTTATATGTGTATTACCCCTCTCTCGACAGGCCATCCCTTTATATTGTATTACATGCCTCTCTACAGGCCATCCCTTTATATTTGTATTAGCTGCCTCTCCTACAGGCCATCCCTTTATTTTGTATTAACTGCCTCTCCTACAGCCATCCCTTTATATTTGTATTACCTGCCTCTCTACAGGCCATCCCTTTATATTTGTATACTACCTCCTCTCTCTACGGGCCATCCCTTTATATTTGTATTGCTGCCTCTCTACAGGCCATCCCTTTATATTTGTATTAACCTGCCTCTCTACAGGCCATCCCTTTATATTTGTTATTACCACCTGCCTCTCTACAAGGCCATCCCTTTATATTGTATTACTCTACCTGCTGCCTCTCCAGGCCATCCCTTTATATTTGTATTAGCCTGCCTCTCTCAGGCCATCCCTTTATATTTGTATTACCTCCTGCCTCTTCTACAGGCCATCCCTTTTATATTTGTATTACCTGCCCTCTCCAGGCCTCCCTTTATATTTGTTATTCCTGCCTCTCTGCAGGCCTCCCTTTATATTTGTATTACCTCCTGCCTCTCGCAGGCCTCCCTTTATATTTGTATTACCTGCCTCTCTGCAGGCCATCCCTTTATAATTTGTATACCTGCCTCTACAGGCCCCCTTTAATTTGTTATTAGCTGCCTCTCTGCGGCCTCCCTTTATATTTGGTATTAGCTGCCTCTCTGCAGGCCTCCCTTTATATTTGTATTAACCTTGACCTGCCTCTCTCAGGCCATCCCTTTATTTTGTTATACGCGGCCTCTCTGCAGGCCATCCCTTTAATTTGTATTAGCCCTGCCTCTCTACAGGCCATCCCTTTATTTTGTATTACTGCCTCTCTACAGGCCATCCCTTTATAGTTGTATAACCCTCTCTACAGGCCTCCCTTTATTTTGTATTACCACTGCCTCTCTACAGGCCATCCCTTTATATTTGTATTACCTGCCTCTCTACAGGCCATCCCTTTATATTTGTATTACCCTACCTCCTCTCTACAGGCCATCCCTTTATATTGTATTACCTGCCTCTACAGGCCATCCCTTTATATTTGTATTACTGCCTCCCTAGCCATCCTTTTATGGTATTACCCTCTCTCAGGCCATCCCTTTATATTTGTATTAGCTGCCTCTCTCAGGCCATCCCTTTATATTTGTATACTGCCTCTCTACAGCCATCCCTTTATATTTGTATTAGCTGCCTCTCTACAGGCCATCCCTTTATATTTGTATTAGCTGCCTCTCTACAGGCCACCCTTTATATTTGTATTACTGCCTCTCGCCATCCTTTTATTTTATTACTGCCTCTCTACAGCCATCCCTTTATATTTGTATTAGCTGCCTCTCTACGGCCATCCCTTTATATTGTATTACCTGCCCTCCTACAGGCCATCCCTTTATATTTGTATTACCTGCCTCTCTACAGGCCTCCCTTTATATTTGTATTACCTGCCTCTCACAGGCCATCCCTTTATATTTGTATTACCCTGCCTCTCTACAGGCCATCCCTTTATATTTGTATGAGCTGCCTCTCTACAGACCATCCCTTTATTTGTATTACTGCCTCTCTACAGACCATCCCTTTATATTTGTATTAGCTGCTGCCTCTCTACAGGCCATCCCTTTATATTTGTATTAACCTGCTCTCTGCAGGCCATCCCTTTATATTTGTATTACCTGCCTCTCTGCGGCCATCCCTTTATATTTGTATCCTGCCTCTCTGCAGGCCTCCCTTTATATTTGTTACTGCCTCTCTGCGCCGTCCCTTTATATTTGTATTACCTGCCTCTCTAGGCCATCCCTTTATATTTGTATACTTACCTGCCTCTACAGCCATCCCTTTATATTTGTATTAGCTGCCTCTCTGCAGCCTCCCTTTATATTTGATTACCTGCCTCGCTTGCGCCCATCCCTTTATATTGTATTAGCTGCCTCCTGCAGGCCATCCCTTTATATTTGTATTACTGCCTCTCTACAGGCCATCCCTTTATATTTGTATTACCTGCCTCTTACGGCCATCCCTTTATATTTGTATTAGCTGCCCCTCACAGGCCATCCCTTTATATTGTATTAGCTTGCCTCTCGTGCAGCCATCCCTTTATATTTGTATTACCTGCCTCTATAGCCATGCCTTTATATTTTTGTATTCCCTGCCTCTCTGCAGGCCCCCTTTATATTTGTATTACCTGCCTCTCTACAGGCCATCCCTTTATATTTGTATTACCTGCCTCTCTACAGGCCATCCCTTTATATTGTATTACCCTCGCCCTCGGCGCATCCCTTTATATTTGTATTACCTGCCTCTCTGCAGGCCATCCCTTTATATTTGTATTAGCTGCCTCTCTGCAGGCCAATCCCTTTATATTTGTATTACCTGCCTCTCTACAGCCATCCTTTTATATTTGTATACCTGCCTCTCTACAGGCCATCCCTTTATATTTGTATACCTGCCTCTCTACAGGCCATCCCTTTATATTTGTATTACCTGCCTCTCTCAGGCCATCCCTTAATTTGTATTAGCTGCCTCCTGCAGGCCATCCCTTTATATTTGTATTACCTCCTCCAGGCCATCCCTTATATTTGTATTACCTGCCCTCTCTGCAGGCCATCCCTTTATATTTATTACCTCTCCTCTACAGGCCATCCTTTTATATTTGTATTACCTGCCCTCTCGACAGGCCATCCCTTTATTTGTATTACCTGCCCTCTACAGGCCATCCTTTTATATTTGTATTACCCCTCTCTACAGGCCATCCCTTTATATTGTATTACCTGCCTCTCTACAGGCCATCCCTTTATATTTGTATTACCTGCCTCTCTACAGGCCATCCCTTTATATTTGTATACCTGCCTCTCTACGCCATCCCTTTATATTTGTATTACCTGCCTCTCTGCAGGCCATCCCTTTATATTTGTATACACTGCTCTACAGGCCATCCCTTTATATTTGTATTACCTGCCTCTCTGCAGGCCATCCCTTTATATTTGTATTACCTGCCTCTACAGGCCATCCCTTATATTTTTATTACCTACCTGCCTCTCTACAGGCCACCCTTATATTTGTATTAGCTGCCTCTCTGCAGGCCATCCCTTTATATTTGTATTACCTGCCTCTCTACAGGCCATCCCTTTATATTTGTATTAGCTGCCTCTCTGCAGGCCATCCCTTTAATTTGTATTACCTGCCTCTACAGGCCATCCCTTTATATTTGTATAACCTGCCTCTCTGCAGGCCATCCCTTTATATTTGTATTACCTGCCTCTACAGGCCATCCCTTTATATTTGTATTACCTGCCTCTCTACAGGCCGTCCTTTATATTTGTATTAGCTGCCTCTCTGCAGGCCATCCCTTTATATTTTGTATTACCTGCCTCTCTACAGCCCCTTATTTGTATAGCTGCCTCTGCAGGCCATCCCTTTATATTTGTATTACCTTCTACAGGCCATCCCTTTATATTTGTATTACCTGCCTCTCTGCAGGCCATCCCTTATATTTGTATTACCTCCTCTCTACAGGCCATCCCTTCATATTTTGTATTACCTGCCTCTCTGCGCCATCCCTTTATATTTGTATTACCTGCCTCCTCTACGGCCATCCCTTTATATTTGTATTAGCTGCCTCTCTGCAGGCCATCCCTTTTATTTGTATTAGCCTCTCTACAGGCCATCCCTTTATATTTGTATTACCTGCCTCTCTACAGGCCATCCCTTTATATTTGTATTACCTGCCTCTCTACAGGCCATCCCTTTATATTTGTATTACCTGCCTCTCTACAGGCCATCCCTTTAATATTTGTATTACCTCCCTTCTACAGGCCATCCCTTTTATTTGTATTACCTGCCTCTCTACAGGCCGTCATGCCTTTTTGCCAACATCATGTCACCTTCCCAACTAGACTGTTACTGTAGGCCTTTAAACCCTATGTTATCTTGCTAATACCTGATTTCTGTCATTACAAATTATTCAAGGAGAATTTTTCTCATGATCTTTAGTATGCCAAATGGAGCAGAATGACATTAGCCAATAATGTAGCCATGTTCTCTACACAACAAGCCCCACGCTCCCACATACGATATAACATTAAATACCCTGCCTAACGTCAATTAAACAAATTCATTATAACCCTTTCCATGACCTCTTGTATCCAATAATAGAAAGGGGGGAAAGCCAAGTAGCGTCATGGATCTGATCATGTGATGGGAGGTAGAATACGACTATGCTCGGCTGGCCAACGTCCAAACCCAGAAACCAAAAGGGAGTCCTTGGGTTTAATGTGCTATAAACTGTCAGAGCACTTAAAGGAAAACACCCTTAATTACAACTAGGAAGCTTTTGCCCATTTTGTTTTCATTAAGGTTTAAAATACGCACTTTCCCGTGTGCGATGAATATTAATTCTCTGCACATGGGGATTTTGCTGCTCATTGAGGCGAGTCTCCAGCTACTGATAATGAAAAAATAAAGGAACATGCATAATAGACACCCCCAATATTTATGCAAACATCTTACTGTTAAAGACAAAGACAGAACAACCAGAACTATAGTTACGTTTCTTCTTTCCCTGCCCCTCTTCCAAGGCGCAGGTGGATGATTTACCAGCACAAAAAAGCTCAATATTTTCGATGTTTTAACGTATCAAACCAGTGTATAGCCAGCAATAGTCAGTAAAAGAAGAACGTCTTCTCTTTATTTACAAGCCTATAACTTTGGGTTCACAACAGCTTACATAGAATTCTAGGCTTGTTTGTAAGGTATAAGAGATCTTTTCAACATAGTTCCCCTTAAGGCCCAAGAAGAGATCATGGCCTGGTTCATTTATTCGACAGGAAATGAAGAGTTTGTTCGGGGCTTATTGACTTGTCAGTGTGGTCGCATGTCATTAGAATATGTATGAATGTTCCTTCATCTAGCCACATCCTTTAACAGGACGGGAATAATCCCTGGAATTTGGTAGCCCACAATGCCAAGCTCCAACTTGCCGTGGAGGCAGACGGCTTAAATTTGGCAGGCTCATTCATTGCACCTTACTTACAAAAGTTAAGTAGGTTTTTCTATCGAAAAGGCAAAGCCCTCACTCACTCACTCACTCACTCATCACTAACTCATCACTAATTCTCCAACTTGCCGTGGAGGCAGACGGCTTGAGAATTACCGGTATTAATACATATACTGTAGTTCTGGTTGGTACAGGGATACTATATAATATTGAGAATATATTGAGAATTACTTGTATTAATACATATACTGTAGTTCTGGTTGGTACAGGGATACTATATAATATTGAGAATACCCTTTCCGATGGGTCAGTTTACTGTCCACACGCACTCCGATGGATGGGTTTACTGTTCACACCCACCCAATTGGTCAGTTTACTGTCCACACACACACACACTGATGGATCTGTTTACTGTCCACACCCACCCGATGGGTCAGTTTACTGTCCTGTTTACTGTCCACACCCACCCGATGGGTCAGTTTACTGTCCACACGCACTCCGATGGATAGGTTTACTGTTCACACCCAACCGATTGGTCTGTTTACTGTACAAACCCATCCCGATAGGTCAATTTACTGTCCACATGCACACTGGTACAAACCCATCCCGATAGGTCAATTTACTGTCCACATGCACACTGGTGGATCTGTTTACTGTCCACACCCACCCGATGGGTCAGTTTACTGTCGTGGTGCCAAGATTCTGCCTGAATGGAGATTGGACAACCGGTACGTATAAGCCCTGCACTCATCGCAATTTTCTTTTTTTTTTGATGAACAGTGGAGAAGAGAAAAAGGTACTTCCTTGGAGAAGGTTTGATCCACGGTCAAACATAGTGAGTCAAATTGACGATACACAGGCGAAATAGGAAATTTCTAAGAACCACCAATGAGACAGACAATGCCAATGAAAATAACTAGTGGGGAGCCAGGATCTATCTATCTTTGAATTAATCAGCAACAACATCTTCAAGAGAACTCAGACAGAGCCATAGTGAGGAAAACAGTATTTTTTTTTCAATTGATCCACAGTGTGCTGGTACTCGGATCATAAAGACACCTTTAAAGATTTAAAGACTTTGGTCTATAATAGTTTTACAATCGAACTTTACTAAGTTTGAGTTTGATTGTGTTTTTCGCGGTTTGAAAATTTTACAAAAAAAAAGGGAGAGTTTGAGATATTACAGGGAGTTCAATAAAAGTTTTACGTTTAAATGGGTGCTAATTTTGCCCCCAAGGCAAGCAGAGTTAGCTTTCAAATGTTAAAATAAGATTGATGGTTGGGCTAATGTCGCACCATTTAAAAGATAAGAATTTTATGAATAACCCCATAGAGCATATGTGTAGTATGTCCTCTGTTGTCTTTTAAGTCTTGCACTATTAGACGATTCCGTTTGTGTACTAATAAAGTTTGTTATTATCTTCAAGTGTGCTTCCTGAAACATGCAGGAATAGTTTACAAGAATAGGGAGTTTCAATAAAAGTCTTAGCGTGCTAAAATGGTGCTAATTTTGCCCAACCAATCAGATTTAGTAAACATTTGAAAGCTACCTCTGATTGGGTTGGGGCAAAAAATTAGCACCATTTGAACGATGAAGAACTTGTATTGAATAACCCCCATAGTTAGGGTAACCAGGTTAGACTTCCAGAGGTTTGAAAAAACAATCTCCAGCATTTCTTGGGTTAGGGGTGAATGCGGGAGTTGTGTAGTTGTTTAAACCATCTGGATAGTACTGGTTACCTATGCACTGGCACAGATTACAGAAAATAGTTGCAGTGCAGTAAATGATTAAAATATGATAAGGGCCTATGGGTACGTAGAAGTTGGGGCAGTAGATGACCGTGGGGTAGGTAGTAGGGACAGTAGGTATATATTTAAATAAAAGTGTACCATGTTACTTCTTCACAGGGATCTCCTACTGTTCCCTACGAGGAATGCGGGGCGTGTAGTTTTCAGACATTGGATGCCTTCAGTGAAGACCCCTGCTATATATTTGGAATGGTATTTTATGGTAGGTTGGTTTCTATGCACATTTTTGGTTAGAATAAACATTTATTTAACTTAAGACTTTTTTTTTTAAGCCACAGTCCAAATTTTAGGAAGAAAGACTACTCTCTAAAAGCGGTCAGGTTTCGGGTTCCGAAACTTGCGGTCGAGTCACGGGTATTGAAGCGGATATGAAAATCGGGTGGGTGCGGGGTAAGTATTTTTCGGGTCTGTAAATTTAGACCCGTGCAGGGGGACGCTACCGCAAACCCATGGACCAGTTTGGGAAGAGGACTAAGGGCGGGTAACACTAAAGGCCCCCCAATTTTTTTCGGTGAACGGACTGATAGTTCGTATATATAGGTCGGTTGGGCCGAAAAAAAATTGTCGGCACGTTACCCATCAAGGGTGATAGGTTGCCAGTCTCCGTGGATGCCTTTTGGTTGCAATAATTTTTGCGCGACCAACAGCGATTCATTCGGTCTGACCACGTGCTTGAAAAATTGCCGTGTGTACCGAGCCTAATAAAGGACACTCTGAAAAACGGGTTCAAACCAGAACCGGCATGCAAGTCACAGACTTTTAAGGATTTTCACCCTACAGCAAACCCTGACCAGTGATAGGTACTCACCAGGGTACCCACTGTAGAAGGGGAGGAAGGGAGGTTTTCTTCAATTACAGTTGTGCTTTCCTACTTAAAAAAAATAATTACACATGACATTTGTTATTGTTTCATGACATCTGTAATTGTGCTACATGGTACGGCTGATTATCTCTGTAAAATACAAAGAAATCAAAATTTGTTTAAAAAAAATTTTATTTCAATTTAAGTAAAAAGAGTGATCCTAAATTTTTTGAAATTTTACAATGATTTTACATTGTACAGAGGTTGATAAGATAGTGATGAAAGTGGATTTAGCAGCTTGAATAGGAAAACTGCCTTATAGACACACACCCTACCCCGATGGGTCGTTACTGTCCACACGCACTCCGATGGAGCGGTGTTTACTGTTACACCCAACCCGAATGGTCAGTTTACTTGTACCAACCATCCCGTAGGTCAGTTTTACTGTCCACACGCACACAGATGGATCTGTTTTACTGTCCACACACACCCCCCGATTGTGGCGATTTACTGTCCAATTGCACTCCGATGGATTCAGTTAAAGGTCACAACAACCGGTAGCAGTTTACTGTTCCACACCCATCCGGATGGGTCAGTTTACTGCCACACGGAATTCGAGGATGGGGTTACTGTTCACACCCACCCGAGTGGTAAGTTTACTGTTACACAACCCCCCCCCCCCCCCCCCTCCGATAGGAGTTTACTGTCCATACGCACACGATGGATCTGTTACTGTCCACACAACCCGATGGGTCGATTACTGCACATGCATACGATGGATCAGTTTAAGGTTCACACCCACCCGATTAGTCAGTTACCTGTCACCACCCATCATGATGGGTCAGTTTTACTGTACACACGTACTCCGATGGATCGGCCTTACTGTTCACACCACCCGATGGTCAGTTTACTGCCACCACCCTTTCTGAGGGTCAGTTTACTGTCCACACCCTTTCCGATGGGTTCAGTTTACTGTCCACAGCACTCCGATGGACGGTGTTACTGTTCACAACCCACCAATTGGTCAGTTTAATGTTCCACACCCACACACACAATGGATGGATCTGTTTACTGTCCACACCCACCCGATGGGTCAGTTTACTGTCCACACCCTTTCTGATGGGTCAGTTTACTGTCCGTGGTGCCAAGATTCTGCCTGAATGGAGATTGGACAACCGGTACGTATAAGCCCTGCACTCATCGCAATTTTCTTTTTTTTTTGATGAACAGTGGAGAAGAGAAAAAGGTACTTCCTTGGAGAAGGTTTGATCCACGGTCAAACATAGTGAGTCAAATTGACGATACACAGGCGAAATAGGAAATTTCTAAGAACCACCAATGAGACAGACAATGCCAATGAAAATAACTAGTGGGGAGCCAGGATCTATCTATCTTTGAATTAATCAGCAACAACATCTTCAAGAGAACTCAGACAGAGCCATAGTGAGGAAAACAGTATTTTTTTTTCAATTGATCCACAGTGTGCTGGTACTCGGATCATAAAGACACCTTTAAAGATTTAAAGACTTTGGTCTATAATAGTTTTACAATCGAACTTTACTAAGTTTGAGTTTGATTGTGTTTTTCGCGGTTTGAAAATTTTACAAAAAAAAAGGGAGAGTTTGAGATATTACAGGGAGTTCAATAAAAGTTTTACGTTTAAATGGGTGCTAATTTTGCCCCCAAGGCAAGCAGAGTTAGCTTTCAAATGTTAAAATAAGATTGATGGTTGGGCTAATGTCGCACCATTTAAAAGATAAGAATTTTATGAATAACCCCATAGAGCATATGTGTAGTATGTCCTCTGTTGTCTTTTAAGTCTTGCACTATTAGACGATTCCGTTTGTGTACTAATAAAGTTTGTTATTATCTTCAAGTGTGCTTCCTGAAACATGCAGGAATAGTTTACAAGAATAGGGAGTTTCAATAAAAGTCTTAGCGTGCTAAAATGGTGCTAATTTTGCCCAACCAATCAGATTTAGTAAACATTTGAAAGCTACCTCTGATTGGGTTGGGGCAAAAAATTAGCACCATTTGAACGATGAAGAACTTGTATTGAATAACCCCCATAGTTAGGGTAACCAGGTTAGACTTCCAGAGGTTTGAAAAAACAATCTCCAGCATTTCTTGGGTTAGGGGTGAATGCGGGAGTTGTGTAGTTGTTTAAACCATCTGGATAGTACTGGTTACCTATGCACTGGCACAGATTACAGAAAATAGTTGCAGTGCAGTAAATGATTAAAATATGATAAGGGCCTATGGGTACGTAGAAGTTGGGGCAGTAGATGACCGTGGGGTAGGTAGTAGGGACAGTAGGTATATATTTAAATAAAAGTGTACCATGTTACTTCTTCACAGGGATCTCCTACTGTTCCCTACGAGGAATGCGGGGCGTGTAGTTTTCAGACATTGGATGCCTTCAGTGAAGACCCCTGCTATATATTTGGAATGGTATTTTATGGTAGGTTGGTTTCTATGCACATTTTTGGTTAGAATAAACATTTATTTAACTTAAGACTTTTTTTTTTAAGCCACAGTCCAAATTTTAGGAAGAAAGACTACTCTCTAAAAGCGGTCAGGTTTCGGGTTCCGAAACTTGCGGTCGAGTCACGGGTATTGAAGCGGATATGAAAATCGGGTGGGTGCGGGGTAAGTATTTTTCGGGTCTGTAAATTTAGACCCGTGCAGGGGGACGCTACCGCAAACCCATGGACCAGTTTGGGAAGAGGACTAAGGGCGGGTAACACTAAAGGCCCCCCAATTTTTTTCGGTGAACGGACTGATAGTTCGTATATATAGGTCGGTTGGGCCGAAAAAAAATTGTCGGCACGTTACCCATCAAGGGTGATAGGTTGCCAGTCTCCGTGGATGCCTTTTGGTTGCAATAATTTTTGCGCGACCAACAGCGATTCATTCGGTCTGACCACGTGCTTGAAAAATTGCCGTGTGTACCGAGCCTAATAAAGGACACTCTGAAAAACGGGTTCAAACCAGAACCGGCATGCAAGTCACAGACTTTTAAGGATTTTCACCCTACAGCAAACCCTGACCAGTGATAGGTACTCACCAGGGTACCCACTGTAGAAGGGGAGGAAGGGAGGTTTTCTTCAATTACAGTTGTGCTTTCCTACTTAAAAAAAATAATTACACATGACATTTGTTATTGTTTCATGACATCTGTAATTGTGCTACATGGTACGGCTGATTATCTCTGTAAAATACAAAGAAATCAAAATTTGTTTAAAAAAAATTTTATTTCAATTTAAGTAAAAAGAGTGATCCTAAATTTTTTGAAATTTTACAATGATTTTACATTGTACAGAGGTTGATAAGATAGTGATGAAAGTGGATTTAGCAGCTTGAATAGGAAAACTGCCTTATAGACACACACCCTACCCCGATGGGTCGTTACTGTCCACACGCACTCCGATGGAGCGGTGTTTACTGTTACACCCAACCCGAATGGTCAGTTTACTTGTACCAACCATCCCGTAGGTCAGTTTTACTGTCCACACGCACACAGATGGATCTGTTTTACTGTCCACACATCACCCCGATTGTGGCGATTACTGTCCACATTCACTCCGATGGATTCGATTAAAGTCACACCAACCATTGGTACTGTCACCATGGGTATTACTGTCCACACCCTATCCGGATGGGTCAGTTTACTGCCACACGCACTCTCGATGGATCGCGTGTTACTGTTCACACCCACCCAGATTGTAGTTTACTGTCAACACAACCACCGAGTCTGTTACTCCACACCCACCCCCCCGATAGGTAGTTTACTGTCCACTACGCACCCGATGGTAGGTTCTGTTACACCACCTGGTCGTCACTACAAACATTCCCGATAGCGGTCATTACTGTCACATGCAACTGGATGGACTCAGTTTAGTCCACACCCACCCGATAGTCAGTTACCTGTCACAACCCTCTGATGGGTCAGGTTTGTCACACCCTTCCGATGGTAGTTAGTCCACACGTACTCCGATGGATCGGGTGCTTACTGTTCACACCACCCGACGGTTCAGTTTACTGGTCCAACCACCCTTTCTGAGGTGTCAGTTTACGTCCACACCCTTTCGATGGGTCAGTTTATGTCCACACGCACTCCGATGGAGGTTTACGTTCACACCCACCAATGTCAGTTTAATGTTCCACACACCACACACACATGGATGGATCTGTTACTGTCCCACACCCACCGATGGCGTCAGTTTTACTGTCACACACGCAATCCGATGGTAGGTTTACTGTTCAACACCCAACGATTGGACTGTTCACTGTACAAACCCATCCCGATAGGTCCAAATTTTTTTTGTTTTTACGTCCACATGCACACTGGTGGATCGGTCAGTTTACTGTCCACACCCTTTCTGATGGGTCAGTTTACTGTCCACACCCTTTCCGATGGGTCAGTTTACTGTCCACACGCACTCCGATGGATGTGGTGCCAAGATTCTGCCTGAATGGAGATTGGACAACCGGTACGTATAAGCCCTGCACTCATCGCAATTTTCTTTTTTTTTTGATGAACAGTGGAGAAGAGAAAAAGGTACTTCCTTGGAGAAGGTTTGATCCACGGTCAAACATAGTGAGTCAAATTGACGATACACAGGCGAAATAGGAAATTTCTAAGAACCACCAATGAGACAGACAATGCCAATGAAAATAACTAGTGGGGAGCCAGGATCTATCTATCTTTGAATTAATCAGCAACAACATCTTCAAGAGAACTCAGACAGAGCCATAGTGAGGAAAACAGTATTTTTTTTTCAATTGATCCACAGTGTGCTGGTACTCGGATCATAAAGACACCTTTAAAGATTTAAAGACTTTGGTCTATAATAGTTTTACAATCGAACTTTACTAAGTTTGAGTTTGATTGTGTTTTTCGCGGTTTGAAAATTTTACAAAAAAAAAGGGAGAGTTTGAGATATTACAGGGAGTTCAATAAAAGTTTTACGTTTAAATGGGTGCTAATTTTGCCCCCAAGGCAAGCAGAGTTAGCTTTCAAATGTTAAAATAAGATTGATGGTTGGGCTAATGTCGCACCATTTAAAAGATAAGAATTTTATGAATAACCCCATAGAGCATATGTGTAGTATGTCCTCTGTTGTCTTTTAAGTCTTGCACTATTAGACGATTCCGTTTGTGTACTAATAAAGTTTGTTATTATCTTCAAGTGTGCTTCCTGAAACATGCAGGAATAGTTTACAAGAATAGGGAGTTTCAATAAAAGTCTTAGCGTGCTAAAATGGTGCTAATTTTGCCCAACCAATCAGATTTAGTAAACATTTGAAAGCTACCTCTGATTGGGTTGGGGCAAAAAATTAGCACCATTTGAACGATGAAGAACTTGTATTGAATAACCCCCATAGTTAGGGTAACCAGGTTAGACTTCCAGAGGTTTGAAAAAACAATCTCCAGCATTTCTTGGGTTAGGGGTGAATGCGGGAGTTGTGTAGTTGTTTAAACCATCTGGATAGTACTGGTTACCTATGCACTGGCACAGATTACAGAAAATAGTTGCAGTGCAGTAAATGATTAAAATATGATAAGGGCCTATGGGTACGTAGAAGTTGGGGCAGTAGATGACCGTGGGGTAGGTAGTAGGGACAGTAGGTATATATTTAAATAAAAGTGTACCATGTTACTTCTTCACAGGGATCTCCTACTGTTCCCTACGAGGAATGCGGGGCGTGTAGTTTTCAGACATTGGATGCCTTCAGTGAAGACCCCTGCTATATATTTGGAATGGTATTTTATGGTAGGTTGGTTTCTATGCACATTTTTGGTTAGAATAAACATTTATTTAACTTAAGACTTTTTTTTTTAAGCCACAGTCCAAATTTTAGGAAGAAAGACTACTCTCTAAAAGCGGTCAGGTTTCGGGTTCCGAAACTTGCGGTCGAGTCACGGGTATTGAAGCGGATATGAAAATCGGGTGGGTGCGGGGTAAGTATTTTTCGGGTCTGTAAATTTAGACCCGTGCAGGGGGACGCTACCGCAAACCCATGGACCAGTTTGGGAAGAGGACTAAGGGCGGGTAACACTAAAGGCCCCCCAATTTTTTTCGGTGAACGGACTGATAGTTCGTATATATAGGTCGGTTGGGCCGAAAAAAAATTGTCGGCACGTTACCCATCAAGGGTGATAGGTTGCCAGTCTCCGTGGATGCCTTTTGGTTGCAATAATTTTTGCGCGACCAACAGCGATTCATTCGGTCTGACCACGTGCTTGAAAAATTGCCGTGTGTACCGAGCCTAATAAAGGACACTCTGAAAAACGGGTTCAAACCAGAACCGGCATGCAAGTCACAGACTTTTAAGGATTTTCACCCTACAGCAAACCCTGACCAGTGATAGGTACTCACCAGGGTACCCACTGTAGAAGGGGAGGAAGGGAGGTTTTCTTCAATTACAGTTGTGCTTTCCTACTTAAAAAAAATAATTACACATGACATTTGTTATTGTTTCATGACATCTGTAATTGTGCTACATGGTACGGCTGATTATCTCTGTAAAATACAAAGAAATCAAAATTTGTTTAAAAAAAATTTTATTTCAATTTAAGTAAAAAGAGTGATCCTAAATTTTTTGAAATTTTACAATGATTTTACATTGTACAGAGGTTGATAAGATAGTGATGAAAGTGGATTTAGCAGCTTGAATAGGAAAACTGCCTTATAGACACACACCCTACCCCGATGGGTCGTTACTGTCCACACGCACTCCGATGGAGCGGTGTTTACTGTTACACCCAACCCGAATGGTCAGTTTACTTGTACCAACCATCCCGTAGGTCAGTTTTACTGTCCACACGCACACAGATGGATCTGTTTTACTGTCCACACACACCCCCCGATTGTGGCGATTTACTGTCCAATTGCACTCCGATGGATTCAGTTAAAGGTCACAACAACCGGTAGCAGTTTACTGTTCCACACCCATCCGGATGGGTCAGTTTACTGCCACACGGAATTCGAGGATGGGGTTACTGTTCACACCCACCCGAGTGGTAAGTTTACTGTTACACAACCCCCCCCCCCCCCCCCCTCCGATAGGAGTTTACTGTCCATACGCACACGATGGATCTGTTACTGTCCACACAACCCGATGGGTCGATTACTGCACATGCATACGATGGATCAGTTTAAGGTTCACACCCACCCGATAGTCAGTTACCTGTCACACCCATCATGATGGGCAGTTTATGTCACATCACGTACTCCGATGGATCGGTTTACTGTTCACACCCACCCGATGGTCAGTTTACTGTCCACACCCTTTGATGGGTCAGTTACTGTCCACACCCTTTCGATGGGTTCAGTTACTGTCCACACGCACTCCGATGGACGCGTTTACTGTTCACAACCCACCCAATTGTCAGTTTAATGTTCACACCAACACACACAGGATGGATCTGTTTACTGTCCACACCCACCCATGCTGTCAGTTTTACTGTCACACGCATCCGATGGTAGGTTACTGTTAACACCCAACCGATTGGTCTGTTCACTGTACAAACCCATTCCCGATAGCGTCCATTTTTGTTTTAACGTCACATGCACACTGGTGGATGTTTACTGTCCCCACCCACCCGATGGGTCAGTTACTGTCCACAACCCTTTCTGATGGGGTCAGTGTTACTGTCCACACCCCTTTCCGATGGTCAGTTACTGTCACACGCACCTCGAGGATCGCGGTTGACTGTTCCACCACCCACTTCATTCGGCAAACCTTTATGCGTCAGTTTACTGTCCACACCCTTTCTGATGGGTCAGTTTACTGGCCACACCCTTTCCGATGGGTCAGTTTACTGTCCACACGCACTCCGATGGATGGGTTTACTGTTCACACCCACCCAATTGGTCAGTTTACTGTCCACACAGTGGTGCCAAGATTCTGCCTGAATGGAGATTGGACAACCGGTACGTATAAGCCCTGCACTCATCGCAATTTTCTTTTTTTTTTGATGAACAGTGGAGAAGAGAAAAAGGTACTTCCTTGGAGAAGGTTTGATCCACGGTCAAACATAGTGAGTCAAATTGACGATACACAGGCGAAATAGGAAATTTCTAAGAACCACCAATGAGACAGACAATGCCAATGAAAATAACTAGTGGGGAGCCAGGATCTATCTATCTTTGAATTAATCAGCAACAACATCTTCAAGAGAACTCAGACAGAGCCATAGTGAGGAAAACAGTATTTTTTTTTCAATTGATCCACAGTGTGCTGGTACTCGGATCATAAAGACACCTTTAAAGATTTAAAGACTTTGGTCTATAATAGTTTTACAATCGAACTTTACTAAGTTTGAGTTTGATTGTGTTTTTCGCGGTTTGAAAATTTTACAAAAAAAAAGGGAGAGTTTGAGATATTACAGGGAGTTCAATAAAAGTTTTACGTTTAAATGGGTGCTAATTTTGCCCCCAAGGCAAGCAGAGTTAGCTTTCAAATGTTAAAATAAGATTGATGGTTGGGCTAATGTCGCACCATTTAAAAGATAAGAATTTTATGAATAACCCCATAGAGCATATGTGTAGTATGTCCTCTGTTGTCTTTTAAGTCTT
This sequence comes from Hymenochirus boettgeri, assembly GCA_019447015.1. Classification (NCBI taxonomy): domain Eukaryota; kingdom Metazoa; phylum Chordata; class Amphibia; order Anura; family Pipidae; genus Hymenochirus; species Hymenochirus boettgeri. The sequence continues at coordinate 28,936,745 of CM033469.1, forward strand.
GCACTATTAGACGATTCCGTTTGTGTACTAATAAAGTTTGTTATTATCTTCAAGTGTGCTTCCTGAAACATGCAGGAATAGTTTACAAGAATAGGGAGTTTCAATAAAAGTCTTAGCGTGCTAAAATGGTGCTAATTTTGCCCAACCAATCAGATTTAGTAAACATTTGAAAGCTACCTCTGATTGGGTTGGGGCAAAAAATTAGCACCATTTGAACGATGAAGAACTTGTATTGAATAACCCCCATAGTTAGGGTAACCAGGTTAGACTTCCAGAGGTTTGAAAAAACAATCTCCAGCATTTCTTGGGTTAGGGGTGAATGCGGGAGTTGTGTAGTTGTTTAAACCATCTGGATAGTACTGGTTACCTATGCACTGGCACAGATTACAGAAAATAGTTGCAGTGCAGTAAATGATTAAAATATGATAAGGGCCTATGGGTACGTAGAAGTTGGGGCAGTAGATGACCGTGGGGTAGGTAGTAGGGACAGTAGGTATATATTTAAATAAAAGTGTACCATGTTACTTCTTCACAGGGATCTCCTACTGTTCCCTACGAGGAATGCGGGGCGTGTAGTTTTCAGACATTGGATGCCTTCAGTGAAGACCCCTGCTATATATTTGGAATGGTATTTTATGGTAGGTTGGTTTCTATGCACATTTTTGGTTAGAATAAACATTTATTTAACTTAAGACTTTTTTTTTTAAGCCACAGTCCAAATTTTAGGAAGAAAGACTACTCTCTAAAAGCGGTCAGGTTTCGGGTTCCGAAACTTGCGGTCGAGTCACGGGTATTGAAGCGGATATGAAAATCGGGTGGGTGCGGGGTAAGTATTTTTCGGGTCTGTAAATTTAGACCCGTGCAGGGGGACGCTACCGCAAACCCATGGACCAGTTTGGGAAGAGGACTAAGGGCGGGTAACACTAAAGGCCCCCCAATTTTTTTCGGTGAACGGACTGATAGTTCGTATATATAGGTCGGTTGGGCCGAAAAAAAATTGTCGGCACGTTACCCATCAAGGGTGATAGGTTGCCAGTCTCCGTGGATGCCTTTTGGTTGCAATAATTTTTGCGCGACCAACAGCGATTCATTCGGTCTGACCACGTGCTTGAAAAATTGCCGTGTGTACCGAGCCTAATAAAGGACACTCTGAAAAACGGGTTCAAACCAGAACCGGCATGCAAGTCACAGACTTTTAAGGATTTTCACCCTACAGCAAACCCTGACCAGTGATAGGTACTCACCAGGGTACCCACTGTAGAAGGGGAGGAAGGGAGGTTTTCTTCAATTACAGTTGTGCTTTCCTACTTAAAAAAAATAATTACACATGACATTTGTTATTGTTTCATGACATCTGTAATTGTGCTACATGGTACGGCTGATTATCTCTGTAAAATACAAAGAAATCAAAATTTGTTTAAAAAAAATTTTATTTCAATTTAAGTAAAAAGAGTGATCCTAAATTTTTTGAAATTTTACAATGATTTTACATTGTACAGAGGTTGATAAGATAGTGATGAAAGTGGATTTAGCAGCTTGAATAGGAAAACTGCCTTATAGACACACACCCTACCCCGATGGGTCGTTACTGTCCACACGCACTCCGATGGAGCGGTGTTTACTGTTACACCCAACCCGAATGGTCAGTTTACTTGTACCAACCATCCCGTAGGTCAGTTTTACTGTCCACACGCACACAGATGGATCTGTTTTACTGTCCACACACACCCCCCGATTGTGGCGATTTACTGTCCAATTGCACTCCGATGGATTCAGTTAAAGGTCACAACAACCGGTAGCAGTTTACTGTTCCACACCCATCCGGATGGGTCAGTTTACTGCCACACGGAATTCGAGGATGGGGTTACTGTTCACACCCACCCGAGTGGTAAGTTTACTGTTACACAACCCCCCCCCCCCCCCCCCTCCGATAGGAGTTTACTGTCCATACGCACACGATGGATCTGTTACTGTCCACACAACCCGATGGGTCGATTACTGCACATGCATACGATGGATCAGTTTAAGGTTCACACCCACCCGATTAGTCAGTTACCTGTCACCACCATCATGATGCGAGTCAGTTTATGTCCACACGTACTCCGATGGATCGGTCTTACTGTTCACACCACCCGATGGTCAGTTTACTGTCCACACCCTTATGATGGGTCAGTTGACTGTCCACACCCTTTCCGATGGGTCAGTTACTGTCCACACGCACTCCGATGGATCGGTGTTACTGTTCACAACCCACCCAATTGGTCAGTTTACTGTCACACCACACACACACAAGGATGGATCTGTTTACTGTCCACACCCACCCGATGCGTCAGTTTACTGTCCACACGCACTCCGATGGTAGGTTTACTGTTACACCCAACGTTGGTCTGTCACTGTACAAACCCATTCCCGATAGGTCCAATTTTGTTTTTAATCGTCCACATGCACACTGGTGGACTGTTTACTGTCCCACACCCACCCGATGGGTCAGTTACTGTCCACAACCCTTTTTCTGCTGGGGTCAGTTTACTGTCCACACCCCTTCCGATGGGTCAGTTATGTCCACACGCACTCACGAGGATCGGGTGTACTGTCACACCACCCGAGGATTGCCAGTTTACTGGTCCACACCCTTTCTGATGGTGTCACAGTTTACTCCACACACCTTTCATGCGGTCAGTTTACTGCCACACGCACCAATCCGAGGATGGGTTTACTGTTCACACCACCCAATTGGTCAGTTGTTACTGTCCACACACACACACACTGATGGATCGTGTTACTGGTCCCACACCCACCGAGGGTCAGTTTTACTGTCACACACGCACACGATGGATAGGTTTACTGTTCACACCCAACCGATTGGTCTGTTTACTGTACAAACCCATCCCGATAGGTCAATTTACTGTCCACATGCACACTGATAGATCTGTTTACTGTCCACACCCAACCGATCGGTCAGTTTACTGTCTACACTCACACTGATGGATCAGTTTACTGTCCACACCCACCCGATAGGTCAGTTTACTGTCCACACACACTCTGATGGATCAGTTTACTTTCCACACCCACCTGATGTGTCAGTTTACTGTCCACACACACTCTGATGGGTCAGTTTACTGTCCATACCCACCTGATGGGTTGATTTACTGTCCATACACACTGATGGATCAGTTAACTGTCCACGCCCACCAGATGGGTCAATTTACTATCCACACGTACACTGATGGATCAGTTCACTGTCCACACCCACCCGATGTGTCCGTTTACTATCCACACACACTCTGATGGATCAGTTTACTGTCCACACCCATACGATGGGTCAGTTTACTGTCCACACCCATCCCGATGGGTCAGTTTACTGTCCACGCCCACCCCGATTGGTCAGTTTACTGTCCATGCCCACCTCGATGGGTCAGTTAACTGTCCACACGCACACTGATGGATCAGTTTACTGTCCACACCTACCAGATGGGTCAATTTACTGTCCACACGTACACTGATGGATCAGTTTACTGTCCACACCCACTTGATGGGTCAATTTACTGTCCACACACACTGATGGATCAATTTACTGTCCACACCCACCCGATGTGTCCGTTTACTGTCCACACGCACACTGATGGATCAGTTTACTGTCCACACCCACCCGATGGGTTGATTTACTGTTCACACACACTCTGATGGATCAGTTTACTGTCCACACTCACCCGATGTGTCAGTTAACTATCTACACACACTCTGATGGATCAGT